>OY720045.1:13930285-14626157 GCA_963082485.1 Eudonia mercurella | reverse complement strand
GTTCTCCGGCTACTAGGTCATAACCACATTAGAAGTTATGCAAAGCTTAAAATTGGACAGATCAAAAGTTTTTTTTTTATAAGTGTTCTGTTCTGGTGCACTATTTTTTTACAAATTTTTAAACTGTTTTATTTAGCTTGCCCTGTTTATTTATTAGTTTATTTGTTTTGGGTCAAACCTAGTAATGAATGAAATGAATGAATAAATGAAATTTGACCCCCTTCCCCTGCTGACGGATTGATCTGAAATTTGGTACACAACTTTACATAATGGTGGGTTACATATATCCTCATCAACCTAGGGCATTGATCAGACTAAAAAATAAAATCGTTGGGTGTGTGAAATTTCTATCAAGTCAACCGCTATATCATAATAAAATTGCTATTTACATATGTACGTGGGTTACGTGCGCCCAACGATTTTATTTTTTTGTCTGATCAATGCCCTAGGTTGATGAGGAGAGTGGTGTGATAACTGGTACCTAGGACCTACCGACTTATTTTTTAGCTTTTAGTACATTGTCTACGTCATTTTTTTAAATCTTTATTTTTTAAATAACACTTAAAAGACAACAATAACGTCATAATCCCACCTATTTCCATCCACATTCATTTCAGTGCAATTAGCAAAATTGTTTTAAGTTATAAAATGTATAATGACCTCATTTATAACAAGTTCTTTAATAGCTAATTCTGTCTTATATGAACTAAAACAATTTATTGGAAATTTTAATCAGTATTAATAAACATATAGTTACCAATGTATGCAACTTTTTACATAAACTTGTATAGCGTATGTGCACCAAGAAAAAAATAAAATAAAAATACTAACTTCCCATGTTGATCGGGCACTATGAAGCCTTGTGGGCCCGGTCGGCCCGAGTCCCCGGCCCAGAAGAAGGTATCGTCACCTGTGCCGTCATAGTTGAAGTTCACCAGCAGTACTGTCCACTCATCCTCTGCATAAACGTCTCCCGACACCTATGGAACACAAATACTAAGTTAGTCGTAAACAACTAAAAAAGGGATTAAAATAAAAGCTTCTGTATAACTTTTGAACATACTTTAATAGTAACATCTACCAAATACTAAATATGAATTTGACAACCAATATTGAGTTCTACTCAATTAAAAATAAAATATTATAATGTAAGTATTGTATTAATATAATGTAAGTATTGTATAAATGTAACTAAAGATTGTCCATAAGTTGCTATTGAAGTAACATAAC
This sequence comes from Eudonia mercurella, assembly GCA_963082485.1. Taxonomy (NCBI): domain Eukaryota; kingdom Metazoa; phylum Arthropoda; class Insecta; order Lepidoptera; family Crambidae; genus Eudonia; species Eudonia mercurella. The sequence goes on along the minus strand of OY720045.1, from coordinate 14,624,927 downwards.
AATTTATTTTTACGAAGAAACTAAATACTTTGAATACCTACAGCAAGTGTGAAACTTATTAAAGTTACAACAACTTTTGTTTGATTCTTTGGAAGGACACTTGGCCAGCGAGTAAACGTGGTATAAAATGTAGTTATTTAAGCAAATTCCAATATAAAAATAGTAAAATTGATTGGAAATATACCTGGTGATGATAGGAGTTGAGTTTTCCGATGAATTTCCCTCTGTAAGGACCGTCTTCGTCCTGGGACGTGCAGTCTGTAAAGTTGACAACAAACTATGAAATTTGGTGAAAGTTAGTGGCAAACTATAAAGTTTTTTATTGTTAACAAGTTTACCTTGCGCTATGACAACTAGTAACAGTAACCATTTTATAAACATTTTCGTATCACTTCACTAACCTAAAGCTTACGTAGAAAACTTTATAACAAATAAGAAGTCATAACATTTCAACTTATTTCACGTTTCACTTGCCAACTGCTGGTTGACTAAAACTCTTAGTTTCCGGTTCTTTGACATGTCACTTTCAAGTTAAGAAACTTATTTCAAGGTCTGGCCTGTGATTGGGTGACGTTACGTCAACATTAAAACAACCAATCAGAGTCGCTTCTAAAGTAACTTTCACTTTTCATTTCCTTGACGTTAGTCATAGCGTGTGTTACAATACGTAAAAATGCCTTAAGTTTTTAGGCAGCTCCTGTGGATTTGTTAACTATTTGTACAGCAATGAGACATTATTTATTTATGTAGGTTTAGAGGTATAAAAAGTTTTATGTAATTCCTAAATTACATTCTTCTATTCAAAACACAAATACTTTTTTATTATGATTGCAACCTTTCTTAACAACAGTGGATTGCTATTGGAAGATTTGAATTCCATATTAGCGGGTGTTTTAATTGTAAAACTTTTGTGATTTGATTACAAAATGCTGGTGAAAATGACGTAGGTTAACTTACAATAATATGTGTTTAGGCGTGTCTAAGTACCTAATTTTAATTATTAACCCGTCCCGCGCTGTAGGTATAATTAGCGGGCCACCTTGTGTACGACCGTGCGTACATATGGCGCGCGAGAACTTAATTAATCAATTAATGAAAGAAAACCTTGGGTATATTTATAACTTTGATATACATAATTATTTAAAGTGGATGTATGTCTAAGATACGCCTGTCGTCTTTTGAAGTCGCTTTATCAACTTAACTTTTAATTTTACAATTTTGTTTAAAACTGAAATTTCTTCATCATCATCATCATCAGCCTACACTATAGCCCACTGCTGGACATAGGCCTCTCCGAGTGCACGCCACCGAGCACGATCCGCGGCTAAAACTGAATGCTGTTTATGAAATCGTCGCTTGTACTAACTGACGTACCTACCTATCTGACATTTAGCAAAATGTTCAAAAAAGCATTTTTCGGTTTGGAACTACTTAAAAATGAAGATAACTTTCTCAATATGGGCTTGATTGAAATAAAACTAGTTTATTATATTCTTTATGGTTAGAGCTTTTTTTCAATGCCTTGTTTTATTATTATATATAATTTACTAAAAATAATTTAAAACAGATACGTCACTTAGTGAAAACTTTTTTTGCCTACGAGGTATGCGTTGTCAGATTGGTCCATGCATTTTGGAACTAAATCAATGAAATAAAACAAATGAATTGAAAATCAGCTTGAGTTTAATGTTTGTGTGCTTTAAGCTTATTGTGTTTCCAATTAAGGGTATGTTCCGATATACACTGCGAGCACTGTCCAGTGCTCTTACTGGTGAGAAATTTGTTCCGTTATGGACTGACAGTATACTGCCGCAGTATCCTAAGGAAATATATGACGGTCGGAAATATGTGACGAAATGTATAACTGAGGTCCTTACCTCAGTTACCTCTCTCAGTGCTTTGATCACGTGATCAACAGCGTCCAGAAATGATGACATGGATGACAGTATACTGGACTGCGTTCCGTTTTAAACAGTAACCAGTATAGCTTAAAAACGTAATGTCACTTAGGACGTTTAGTGCGATTCTATTTTTTCCAAAAAGCAGATACATTTCAAATAGTTATCATGTTTTCTAAGCAATGGTAGAAGCACAGAACACCACCTCTTTCTGTGTTCTGTGGGTAAAAGATACAGATACGTCGATTAGACAGATCGATGCGTTATCAAATGTAGATAAAAACCACATTATTAAGTTAATTTCGCCAAAAATGTCAGTTACGTCGATTAGTAAGACAAACGACGACGAAATGATGGCTTGCATCGCATATTGTGGATCAATTCGGTTGGGTGATTAAGATTTGCATGTGGTTTTGTACCATAACTAGGTAAGTATATGAAGAGCAAACTACTAGTTCTGCGGGGTTTGCGAGTGCTGAGGTTAAGCAACTTTCGCAAAGGCCGGTCATCGGATGGGTGACCAAAAATGTATCATCTCGAGCTTCTCCGTGCTTCGGAAGGCACGTAAAGCCGTTGGTCTCGGCTGCATTAGCAGTCGTTAACAACTACCAATCCGCACTGGGCCCGCGTGGTGGTTTATGGCTCGTTCTCCCTATCCATCCTAGGGAAGGCTCGTGCCCCAGCAGTGGGGACATAAAAATGAGCTGATGATGAAACTACTAGAAAGACGTAGGGGACTTTTAAACTTTTTGTTTCAATATAAATAGTTAATCGATTCACATTGAAGACGGGTTTGAGGACCCCGTATTGAAATATTTACCTAACCCCGAGACTTGTTCTGCACTAACGTGGCGTCTTTGTTCTCGCTCAAGAATTGAGAGCCATTACGATTAAACAAAACACAGTGGTTCAAAGTGAGGGTTTATTTTTAGAATCCAAATTATTTTTAGAAACAATTCTGTATCTCATAGTAGGTACCTACTCAATTAATATACCATATCAGTTAAACAATAGCAACAAATTGGAAGTGTGATCAAGTGTAGCAACTAGGTACTGTACTGTAAGCAAAGACATTTAACTACTTACTATAGACAGGACATAGAGATCGACACTGTAATCCACAACTTATTACCAAGTGGTAACAAGTCGCTCAGTTTGATGTGATACGACCTCTAATGCAGTCGTGTTTGTGCGCAAATAGATTTGACAAAATCTACAGAAAATATGCCAAATTGCGTATGTATTGCGATATTGCAAATTCCGATATGGTAAAACGGCTGAACGTGATTACAGTTTATTTTCGTAAGTATTTTGTATATTTACCCAATAATCAGCCTATATAATAATTTCCAATAAAGTATTCTAGAACATTTGCCTATGCTCTATACCGCCCTCTAGTGGTGCAAAAGCACTACTTTTAGGGAAGATGTCGACTTTGTAGATGATTTAGTGATGTTCAAGTGATGTCGTTTTATTTGTCGATTAATGTTATAGATAATATTTTTATATCGTAAGTTAAATATAAGTAGTAATATTCTGATACAATGATCATTGTGTTGGAGGACTGTTATGCACTGGAACAGTAAAACTAAGTGATACCTCAGCGGTCCCCCGACGCGATGATCATTGAATCAGAATATTACTACTTATATTAAACTTAATGTCTGACGCCCCGCAGGTTTACATGTAAACCTATAACAATTGGTTTTCAATTGTTCTGTGTATTTTTTATACCGATCGATTTGGTTAACCTTTATAAAAATTATCGATACGTCGAAATCATAACGGAACATCCCTACATGTCCCTACTGCAGAGCGACACCTACCGTGTGGTAGCTGAAACTTATTCTAATTGATTTTAAAACGCTGTTTTGCTTCTCAACGTTAGTGGGCGTTACTAGCGCCCCAGCTCAAAGCACAGATTAGGTAATAGTTCTCAAAGTCTTTGTATGAAATAGTCTCTAATAGCCGCTCTATTACCTATTAAATCTCTTTGACTGTAAGTATAAGTGGTAAAGTACTATGTCAATTTACTGCCTTATGTTTGAAGGTTTTTTAACGAGAGCTTTTGTCCTGTGAAATGTACTTCATGAAAATGTATTGTAACAACAGTCACACGCTAAACAGTTGGTACCTACAGTCAAGGCTTATATTAAATTATTTAAGGCCATATTTTAACATTACAATTTAATTTCAAACTTTTGTCACTAACTTCATTCATTGTTACCACCAACTGATTAAGAAGTATTATTGTGCGTGCATCTGCGCGAATCCTTGAACCTTTGTAAGTGTTAACCACTGGTCATCGAGAATATTTTTAACTTTCGAAATGACTAGTATCATCATAGCTTATATAGGTATAGTGTACTGCACAGCGAAAGCATATGAATGGAGGCAATGACGATCGGCGAGCGAGGGCTCGAGGTCGGTGTGGGTCTCACCGGGCCTTGGGCTCGCTGCCACCACGTCGAATCGGGCAATACGAACATCGTCATGGCGAACGTCTCAAGGGGAGTAGATAAGGTGATAAACGTGGTAAAATACAGTTTGGCCGCTCTAATCGCCTCTGTGGTCCAGTGGTTAAGACCACCGTCTCAGACCCAGAGGGTCCAGGTTTGATTCCCAGCGGGGGATACATATTTGTGTAGGTACTTGGTTTGGTTAGTGGTACGGTTTGTTAGGTACCTGGCTAGCTACCACCATCTTATCTAAATATGTCGTCATAACATCAATCTTGGTAGCATTGTTGTGTTCCGGCAGCTAATAACATAGGCATTACCGCATTTGAGGATTCCGGGGGAAGTGCGCTTCCACTAAACATCACATGCGATGAAGGCCGAGTGCTTACATCATCATCTTCATCATTCAATCTAGTTAGTTATTTATTTATGTTTTTTTTTCAATTCATATATTTTGGTATTCAAGTTTGTTTTTAAATTAAATTAATGCGCGCGCGTGTGTGTGTGTGTGTGTGTGTGTGTGTGTGTGTGTGTGTGTGTGTGTGTGTGTGTGTGTGTGTGTGTGTGTGTGTGTGTGTGGGTGTGTGTGTGTGTGTGTGTGTGTGTGTGTGTGTGTGTGTGTGTGTGTGTGTGTGTGTGTATGATAGAGAGAGATTACGTATTGTTGTCTGTTCAATGTAATTGTGGAAACTTTACTATTTATGTGTTATTTTGTATGTTTGATTTTATATGATTTTGTATAATTGTTTGTTTCCCAAATAAATAGAAAATTAAGTGTCATCATTATGTAGCATATTTTAACTAACGAGTTAGATCCAGTCCACTGTTTGATGTCGTCCAACCATTTGCTTTTTCGGAAAAAGATATCGTTTTAGTAAACGTGAGCGAAAGGTTAATAAAACTCGCACCTGACACTCAGGGCGCGCCGCTTCATCATCGTCATCATCATCATCATCATCACCAGCTCATTTGAGGTCATTTGAGATTGAACGAGTCATAATGTATACAGGGTGACTGGAAATTAGTGGCGGAGCCGTTAAGGGGAGGTAGTCTAGGGTTATTCCGACAGATATCACTACGAGACCTACCGTCCTTACTTAACCCTTTCCAAGATATTCCTACTTAAAGAGTGTAACCCAAAAAATCGTACAAAAATTTTTCAAATAGTAATAAATCCAAAAAAAAACGTGATTTTGGCCTACTTTTTTTTTGTTTTGAAACAAAGATATTCTAAATAAGTAATATTAATTGTTAAATCTCCGTAACTATCGTTATTTTATGCAAAAACTGCTAAACAAAAACGGAAAATGTAAAAAAATACTTTGATGGCTGATAAAACTTCAATTTATTAAAAAAAGTCACTCTTTATTATTACGTACAAAATAATTAAAAATGAGATATTAAAGTCCAAAATCGGGTAAGGAACAATGAAGATATGGTCAATGGAAAAAACCCGTAGAGCCCGTGTAGAGCACTTTGTTCCGAAAACAAAGGACTCGGTCGACGCGCACGAGTCGAGATTGCCCCTCCCTCTTGCTCAGTCCGCTCTTACGGTTTACTGTGTTCGGATGTGCTTACTTTCTCTCAGTTTTGATTTTTCTAACGACTTGGCTTTTTCCTGGACTTTTGTATTTGATTCTCTTCCCGACAACTTGGACTGTTCCCTGTTTTCTGTGACTCCTTACGATTTGGCTGTGTGGTTTATCGGACCAATAATGGCAGAAAGAACATCGTTTAGTAACGAAGAATACGCAGATATTCTTTTTTATTACGGAGCTGCCAGAGGAAACGCTGAACAAGCTCGTCGTGAATATGGCGAAGTATTCCCTAATCGTCGACTGCCTGATGCCCGCGTATTCTCCCGAACCTTCCAGCGGGTGCGAGAGCGCGGAACCGTCGTAAGATACCAAGGTAAGAGAAAGTTATTATTATTAAAGCATGTTCAAACCAGAGATTTCTCCATACAAAATGTAGTTCCTTCCTGTACAGGCCACTCTACATTACTGCGCCGCCGCTAGTTTCCATACATGCGCTATAACAATGTTTTGTTCTAGCGCTTTCGATAATTGTCCAGCTATAAAAATAAACCTTTCCTATCACTCTTATTAACGTGCCCTTTAAATTGTGAGATTGCAAAATGAATGTCGCTGTCCAAATTAGTCAGTGCAAAGACTCGCAGAGATGGGTGCCATAAATCATACAAGTAAGATAACGGATATCACTTCACACTGAAGCGCGCTATTATTGTTTACTATTTTTTGTCGAAGTCGATGGATTTTGGTAGAGCTTTTGTAAGAATTTGTATTGTGCGGTCATTGTTGACGCAAATTGCACTATGTCGACAGACGCATTCCTACTAGAGAAGTGATTCATGTTATGGTCCAACCGACGTGAGTCTTTGCGCGGAGCCACATCAACCTAAACAATAGCCATGGTAGTAACACTTAATTAAAAAAACTTTTTTGTTTTTAGGTGACGCAGGTAGACCTCGACTGGATGTCGGGGACGACGAAGAGGAAATTTTAAATTATTTCCAAAGAGACCCTACGCTGTCTACACGAATGATAGCTCGCCGTATGGGACGCTCTCAATGGAAGGTGTGGTACGCTCTTCACGAAAATGACCTCCATCCTTACTATTACACACCTGTTCAGGCCATAGAAGAAGGGGACCCTTTAAGAAGAATGCAGTTTTGCAGATTTTTAATAAATGCGGACGTTGAAGATAGAAATTATCTCAGAAGAATTTTATGGACTGACGAGTCCAAGTTTGATAAGGACGGCATTACGAATTATCATAATGCTTATTACTGGAGTGAACGAGCCATGGGTAATCCACACCTAAAAAGACAAAAAGGTTCACAGAGAAGGTTTAATCTAAATGTGTGGATGGGTATAATTAATAACCGCTTGATTGGACCACATTTCTTACCGCAAAACCTCGATGGGGTTGAATATGAAAATTTTCTAAAGAATGTATTCTTTGAATTAATAGGAGATGTGCCGCTAGAAACGAGGCAAAACATGATATTCATGCATGATGGCTGTCCGGCGCATTTTAGGCTAGCTGTGAGAAGTTGGCTAGACCAACACTTCCCCGACCGATGGATAGGTCCAATACCATGGCCGGCACGTAGCCCCGACCTCACACCCATGGACTTCTTCGTGTGGGGTCGAATGAAAACTTTGGTTTATGCCACTGACGTCCCTGTACCAAACGTTGAAGACTTGCGCAACAGAATAATCAACGCAGCGCAGGAAATACAAAGGGAGCTTACAGACTCAAGGGTTGTAAAAACGGGTGTCGTAAGAAGAGCACGAGCTTGTATTAGAAATAATGGTGGGCACTTCGAAAATGAACTGTAGACAGTTTTTTATTTAATAAATTTTTATTCTTCAGTAGTTTGGTTTTTTCTTTCATTTTTATTATTAGTCTTATCTTGATGGTTCCTTAATCGATTTTGGATTTTAATATCTCATTTGAAAGGGAACGAAACGTAGAAGTTTTTTAATTATTTTGTACGTAATAATAAAGGGTGACTTTTTAAAGAAAAATTGATGTTTTATCAGCCATCAAAGTATTTTTTTTACATTTTCCGTTTTTGTTTAGCAGTTTTTGCATAAAATAATGACACTTGCGGAGATTTAACAATTAATATTACTTATTTAGAATATCTTTGTTGCAAAACAAAAAAAAGTAGGCCAAAATCACTTTTTTTTAGGATTTATTACTATTTGAAAATTTTTTGTACGATTTTTTGGGTTACACTCTTTAAGTAGGAATATCTTGGAAAGGGTTAAGTAAGGACGGTAGGTCTCGTAGTGATATCTGTCGGAATAACCCTAGACTACCTCCCCTTAACGGCTCCGCCACTAATTTCCAGTCACCCTGTATATAATATATAATATATATTAATATATAATTTATAATGTATTTATTTAAGGCCTGTTATTTTGTAACTTTAAATTGTTGCCTGAGAATAAACGAATTTATTTTTATTATTTCTTTTATTTATTTTTCAACATATTAATTTACATTTTTAAATATTTTCTAAAAACAAAACAAACAAAACATTATTAACATTTTTTTTACATTATTATTATTATAAACAACCACGCGGCCCCAGTGCGGAATGGTTGTTCTTAACGACTGTTAGTTCTAATGCAGACTGATATTCAGTATCATACTTAATATTATAAAGCTGAAGAGTTTGTTTGTTTGGTTGAACGCGCTAATCTCAGGAACTACTGGTTCGAATTGAAAAAATATTTTTCTGTTGAATAGTCCATTTATTGAGGAATATTATATATTATTTAATATAGGCTATATTAAAAACAATGTTAAAAAATAAAAATACACCCGTGCGAAGTGTAAGAATATCTATAGACTATTCTAGAAACATAGCCGGTTCAGAGATATTTATCTAAAACTGTATACCTATCTCACGTCATCATAATGTTTTGTACATAATTTAGCAATATGTTCCAAGAGAGTGCTCCATTGTCTCGCGGCCAATATAATTATTATTGTGATGAAAGTAATTTCTATGTACAATCCCAAGGGTTTTTGTCTGGCAGAACAGACAATATGCCAGCCATCGCTCCCATGGGCGCAGTCTGAGTCTACTTAACTGGTTTGCGGTGTAACAACTTCTAATACTACACAAAATTAAAGATTATATATTTCACTTTTAAACAATGCTGTTATGATTAAATGATTCAATAAATCCAAATACAAATACAAACATATTTATTGGATATTAAGTGTTTACATAAAAATAATACACGAGGTAAAATGTAGGTGGCTTATAAAATTAATCTGGGCACTAGGTCTCACCTAGTTGTGTATACTCGTAGTATAAGAACGATATTTCTTGGTGTTTTTTTGAGCCGACAACAGTGACGTGTTTTTCTCGTTTTCCGTTTTATAATTGTTATATAACTAATTGTAGTGCCAGTGTCCTTTCCTTTCCGATTAATAACACCGGGTCTACCGACAGATAAATTATTTGGAGTTTCAAAATTACATTAATGCAAAAATGTACCTAAACAATGAGTAGTTAAGGCTCAGTGTGTAAGTGTAAGGTGAATATGCCGTGACGTAACATCAGTAAAGTTTCCAAGTTGCCATACTGGCGCATGTCCCGCGATCTCAATTTCAGCGCACGTTCGAGACAGTTTCGATTGTGCCGAGATTGCTGCGCCTACCTTCGGATGCTGCTCATTGATTAGTTTGACGGCGGACGGGGCGGCGGCGGCGGCGAGGACGCGGAAATGCATTGGCTTCCAATGACAGCTGCCGATTGTTTCCTTGGATCGGAGCGAGAGGTCCAGGTCTAGTTTAGAAATACCTTCTTCTTGTATCGGCTACACTTTGTAAAATTAGCATTTCTTTATCTTCCACACTTTGGTAGCCGAGTGGCAATGTCCTCGGTCCGTTATCTGGAGCACCTGTGTTCAATTCCCAGGACAGGTGACAAAGTGGGTTACGGATTTCTTAAATACCTCAAGTTTATGATTATTTACGTATAATTATACGCAAATATTGTTGCGAACAAGTTATAATTTGAAAAAAGGCATGGTGTCGAAAAAATTATACGAGCGGGATTCCAACTATGCTATCGTGGCTTTTTCGATACTTTGTCTTTTTTCAAATTACCTCAAGTTCATGATCACCAACTGAATTTGGAAAGCCTTGTGATTTTTAAATTGGTGCAGCGTGAAAAAAACGGAGTACTCGTACTTATCTGTCCACTCGCCCTGCCGCCGCCGCCGGCCTCTTTTAAAATGATAATAGTAATATTAATCCTTTGTTTCAGACTACGATTGCCCATATACAAATACTTTAAAGTCTAACATACATATTTAATAAAAATTTTATTAGCAATATGACACTTAAACAATATTTATAATTACCTTGTCACTTGTTTGAGAATACAAGCGTAATTTAAACAGCCTATAATTAGGATTTATTTTTAATGCAAAATTGGAGAAACCATAATGGCTTACAGAGTAAAAGACTGCGGTCATGGTTTGCTGGAACATTTTGACACGCTATAACATTTCATTCAATCCGATCCGAACTCCTCGAAGAGTGACGGGAACACGCTTGCGTGACGCCATCCCCTTTAGAAACCCTCTGACGCGGCTTGAGGAACCCTTTAAGTTCTCGCCACCCACCAAATGGCCGGTGGTGCTGTAAATGCCAAAGGCAGCCAACAAAAATCTGTCATTAAAAATCTAACCTTTCACGTAACGGCGTCGTCGGCGTCGCCCACAGTCGTAGTTTCAATTTCAATGTGTATGTAAGTATGGGACGATTCCGTGATTTCATATTTTTTGAATTTTACTTTAGGTACCATACTGCAGTACATACACGCCGGCATTACAGTACTGTCTTAACTGCCTCTGTGGTCTAGTGGCTAAGAACAACGGTTTAGACCGCGAGGTCCCTGGTTCGATTCCCAGCGGGGGATACATGTTTGTGTACTCGGTTTGGTTGGTTATAGGTAGGGCTTGTTTTTCCGCCTGGCTAGCTACCACTATCTTACCTAAATATGTATGTCGCCATAACATCAATATTTGTAGCAATGTTGTGTTCCGGCAGCAAGAGATATGATAGCCAGCGCCTCAGTAGTTGAGGATTCCGGGTTCATGCGCTTCCACCTTCGGCCTTATCATCACTTAACATCAGGTGAGATAGAGGCCAAGTGCTTACCCGTATGATAGTTATAAAAAAATCATATAAAATTCCAAATGCTTCTTTTTGATTGAGCAATCAATTATTACATTAATTCTTCGTTTCTTTCCGCTGCCGTGACAAGACAATTGCTTTGAATTGTTAACATTGGCAGAAGGTTTATTACTATTAGGATTAGGATTGATGAGGAAAACTTGATTAATAAATATCGTAACTGAAAATTTAAATAAGGCAATAGGAAGAGCTGTTTTGGGCTCCCTAAGTACTTGCAGTTATTTATCGCACTCAATTACACACACAATCTTTGAATTGATTATTTATTTAATCCTTTATTGCACATATAAAACACACATTAAAACAGACATTTTACAAGACATATCCCCTTGAGCGTCGATCGACCACCAGGTGGCCGATAACAATTAAAATTCTATTGTGTCTGGTATTCGCGCGCTCGAGCTCTTAACTGTCACATGAACGCTTGGGGGCGGGAAGTGGCAGGAAAGTGAATAAACCGGGAACGTAGATGATGAGGGAGCTGAGGGTAGTGAAAGATTTTGTAAAAGAGGCAGAGGATGTGCAAATCTCGGCGAAGTCGGATAGGGAGCCATTTTAACTTCGATCTGAAATCGGAAACATGGTCATACTTGTGTAAACCGAATATGAACCGGATTGCCACATTTTGCAGGCGCTCCAGTTTGTTAAGCAGCTCCTCAGTAGCATCCAAATAACAAACGTCGGCATAGTCGAGAAGAGGGAGTAGAAGCGATTGAGCAAGCATAATTTTGGTGTCATACGGCAAGAAAAACTGAAGTCGCTTGAGAGAATGATAAGAATAGTGCCTGCGCTTACTTACTTCATTTACTTGTGATCTCCACGACAAAGTGTGGTTAATAATGAGGCCTAAGTTTTTAGTTTGGCTTGCATATGTAAGATTCACTCCATCATAAGTAACCTTGGGGAGTTTATTATAATCCATCTTGTCATAAAATCTGTTGCTACCATTAACTATTTCTTGTGACTTAGCTGGGTTCACAAGCAAACCAAACGCGTCTGACCGTGACCATGCCTTTATCGAGAGGAGATCAAAGAAACAAATGAAATAATAGTTGATTTTATACAGCGCTTTCAAAGAGCTTTGATAGGAATGGTAGAATGGAAATAGGACGTAATTGCGAGAAAGTAGTAGGGGAACTGGACTTAGGGATGGGAATGACGTGGGCTAATTTCCAATCAGAAGGGAAGAAAAAGAAGGAAGAAGAATCCGTTGGTCGCCAGAGAATGGTTTAAAATATGCGTTGTAATGGGCACAACGTCTTTCAAGACAGGCATCAACATATCACGGCTAATGCCATCTTCACCCACGGTTTTGGAGGTAATGAAAAGGATATTTTTCTTAACCTCCCCTTCAGTGATCTCACGGAACGAAAAAAGCTCACAGTCGGGACGGGCCACTGTGTCTAAAAAGGTGAGCGTCACTGCTTTGACGGAGTCAGCAACGATAACTGGTGTCTTTGTGAAGTGGCTATTAAGATTATTTATGTTAGATAACTCACAAGTACCGCCGCGAACTCCACCCACACCGAGTGATCTTAAGAACTTCCAGATTTGACCTGGAGGTAAGTCTTCTACCATAGAATGAACGTAACGGCGTTTAGCATCCCAGCAGAGACGGTTGCAGAGATTGCGCAGCCTCTTGTAGCTATGTAAATAGTTGTCACTCGGAAACCTCTTAAGTAGTGATTTGGGCCCTACGCTGCATAGCTTTCTTTATCAAAGGTGTTAGCCACGATGCAGGTAGATGTTTTACACGCACTGGTCTGAGAGGGGCAGAATCAAATAGCTTTGTTAGCTGTGTGTTAAAAACTTAACCTTTTCATCCACCGTTCCAGCAACAAATAAAACAGACCAGTCCATTCTAGAAAAGTCTTCTCTCAAGCGATTCACACGATTTGGTGTTCGATTGAAGATGATATGAACATTGAGAGAAGCATAACGTCATAGAATAAATCCCAGGCTTAGATAAAGTTTCAGACTCGTTTTCTAACTCATAAAGTTCTCTCCAATTTTGTAAACCTTGGGTTTATTACTTTTGCCTTGTTAAGGCGATTCGCCGCCGCGTCGCCACCTTCAGTTTAAGTAAAATAGATAGCAGTTGGGGCTCACGAAGTAAATTGCGAATGTTCTTCACAGTTTGGGGGACCTTGAGTGCGTTACTTTTGGCAATTTTGACCGAATCTGCGTTTGATGCGGTTGATCAATATGTAAACATGTGGGCTGGTCGAGTGCAGCTTGCACAAGCCGGCGAGCAAAACCCGCGGCGATGCGCGCGCGCCGCCAGTCCCGCGCTCGCCGGCGCCGCGACAGTACGCGCTAGTGTTGCCAGTGTTAGTGAATGAACTTCAACATGCGGACAGAGGAGGCATTCGCGCTCCTACTACTCATCGGTAATTACATACCCTTTTTAAAAAAAACAAATATAATTAAGGGTTTCTCATGAAACAAAGGGAATATTATAATTTTTTCAGCCACATTAAAACTTATCTAAAGTTTTCGCGTCTACCGTTCGAATAAAAATAAACTATTTGAACTTTACAAAAACACAAATGTTGAAAAAATTTCCATGAGCAGGACCTGCACCCTTCTGACATATTGTTCGCAACAAAATTTGCGTTAAAAATTATTTGAACATTTTATTTGAACTTTATCCAGAATTTGATTAAAGATTTTAATGTTGTAATGACACAATCTATAACTTAATAAGGTAGATATATTTTTTGATAATTATTCAGCAACCACAAAGTATGTTCATAATGTTGACCTTTCCAAATTAAACAAATTAAAAAAATATATTCTTAGACTGATAAATATTTATAAAAGAATTGGTAAGATATGTTCTGACTCTTCACCACAACTCAACTTACTAACATACACTTTCTACTTAACTGTAAAAGTTACTTTTGACAATAAGAGAAAAAAGTAGGTTTGACCTAATGATTAGTCACAGACTTAAATTAAACACATTATTTTTTTATGATTTACTTACCATTAAAGCATTTTTTTAAATCCTAAGTAATTGAGTTTGATTTAGTTTAGTTTTAAAATCAAGTTCTCTCTCAGAAAATCTTTTCGAATAGTTTAGTTTCGCAGTTTGAGTTTCTATAATCGTTCGTCGTCGGTTTGACACTATTTTAATAAACTTTGAATTTCCGCTCGAGCAATCATAACTTTACAACACTGCTGTCAAACGATCTATGATCTATCTATCGTAATGAACATTATAATATATAATATTCCTATATCATTAAATTTAAAATAATATAATATTATATATTATTTATCAACTAACTGGTCGATACCAAAATGTCGCGTGACAATGCCGAAGTAAGTGGTAATGTAACTTTCTCCGGTGCCCGGGATCGCGCGATTTACATAACCGACCGAGATGTGTTCGCAGGGAAAACATCTGCGTTTAACAATTGTGGATGCTACGAGGTTCGGTTTATTTTAACAAAGCCATGGTGCCCGTAGTGCATTCCGTCGGTTCTAGTATTTCTTTGCTGTTGTGTTTTCTGTCAAGACACATTAAGTTATGTTTAACATTTATTTTGGCAATGTATTTCTACACATATTTTTTAAATGTTATCGATTTTCATAGTTTGTACTCCATGGCAAAGATCTTTGTAGCTACATTGAAAATGAGCCCCCTATAATTCAAATCAAATGTATTTATATAAATTGGATAAATATGAACAATAGTAAGTTTCAGAAAAAATAAATTGGTTGAATGACTTGAATTTACAATAAATTACTGATCAATCCCATTTTTAGGGTTCCGTAGTCAACAAGGAACCCTTATAGTTTCACCATGACCGTCTGTCTGTCTGTCCCCAGCCTAGCTCATAGACTCTTAGTACTAGAAAGCTGTAATTTGGCATGGATATACATGTTAATTACGCCGACAAAGTGGTGAAGTAAAATTTTGAAAAAAATGTTTTTTTAGGTTTCTTTCTCTACACGTAAAGTAAGGATGTAATTTTTTTTTCTTGTCTACCCCATAGTGTGGGCTGTCGTTGGATAGCAATTTCAAAAATATTGCGGTTTTATAGCAACAGTTTTTTGATTGAGGCATCCGTTTGTAAACTATTAAACTTTAAAGTGCAAAATTTTGTTAGAGTCAAGTGTTCCCCCCCCCCCCTGCCAGTGAAATGGTTGTTTTTGGATACGTGAAAAAATTCACGGTAGTTGTATATATGACGAAGTTAAAAGGAAAACTATCTCAGCTAGTAGGCTTTACAAGTTTACGACAACCAACTTATAAAATGTACTTGGCGCAGTACAAATTCCTCATTGGGAACTACTTAAATAACGTTGTCAGGTGTGTGAAACCGGTAGTATCTACATTTAATTATATGAGTCATCGTTAAATAAATGTTCATAAAAGTCATCTTCTCGGAGTCCGCATTATTGAGATAGGCTACGGAACCCTACACTGCGCGTGGCCCGACACGCACTTGGTTGCAAGCTGCGGCTCCTGTAGCAACGAACCTAGCTCACAGAGTGTCGTCGGCCGATCTCGCGCCGAAAATGAGAGGCTTTCCTTGTCAAAACTGGTCCATTATGCAGCCCGACCGGCATCGCAGCCTCCGCTCCACCTACTATAATATGATTAATGATCGCGCACTTCACTTTTTACTACTGCCGCTTTCTATTCATAGCTGATTTGTTACTTAAGATACTTTTTGCGTGTCCTGATACGATGGGACAAACAAATAAGTGAAAGTTATCTAAACGATGAGATCGACTGGTTTGAACTGTTAGGAGCTCGAGAAGCAAGCTACCGCGTAACGGGGCTCCGTCATGATGGCTGCTTATCAAAAATGGCGGCCCTAAACGACCGCGCGCTCACCGCTCGCTGAGCGTGCGCAGCGATGCCCGCCGCGGATAGCGCGCCGGAGCGTGTGATACTGTAATCCGGCGGCGGCGTTGTAAACGCAAACACCTGATAATATTATGTTCGGAAATGAGCAGAGTGGCTTATCCCGCTATAGTTCATCACTTGGTGTTTACTTTGTTGACGCAAAAAATCTACTAAAGAAAAACAGTTATAGATCGTTTTCGATACAAAATAAACTGTTCAAAAATACATAAACTCCAAAATAACACCGGTAGGTATTCAGAGTTAGTATTGGCACAGTATAAATAAAATATATAAATTTCCGCACACCGCATTGCCTATTTGTTTGTCGTGAATTTCAGAAGAAATTACATGTTTTCCCGGCATGCAAAGCGCGGTCGCGGTTGCCTTCTGAGGCTCTTCAACTATTTCTGTCTAAACAAACCACTTCTGTTCGTCCCTACGTTTGGAGGAGACGAACTAATAATGCTTACACATGAAAAGTCAAGAAAACGATAAAATTAGTAATTGAAAATCGGAAATTATAAAAGAAAATCATTTTGTTTTCAAATCGTTTCAACGATGAATGAATTTGCAAAAAAAAAAATAGCAAGCCCCCTTCCACCATCGGGTTACTAGACACAGGTTAGCCTATCACCCGTACGTCGTAGACGTTCCACCTGTCCGTACCAAGCGGTTTGCTAGCTCTTATCTTATGCGAACCGCCATAGAGTGGAATACGCTGCTGAATGGTCACGTGTTCACTGTTCACTACGACCTGGGTCTCATCAAGGCAAGAGTGAATAGGCATTTTTTGACTAAGCATGTACCGCTTAAGGCCACATCCGCTCACCAACAGACAGGATGGTAGTCAAACGCTTAGACAATATGCATAAATAAATAAATAAAAATAACAAAAAACTATTATTTTAATTTGATGCATTTTTCATCTATCTGCCACTGAGAAAAAACCGTCATCACGTAAACAGTTATCCTTTGCCACTCTGTAAGTAGTGACTGTAACCGCGGTCAGGCTTGGCTACTTGTGTGACACGCTGCCGCTGGCTAGGTGTGAAGAGGTCCGGATTGAGGGCACGTGGCCGGCGGAGGCTGGCCGGCCTGACGAGCGGTGGCGTTGTAGCCGTGGAATGTTGGCGCCGGCGCCGCGTCGGCGTCGCGGCGCAAGGCGCAGAGGACGGCGAGTGCCCTAGACAACTGAGGCTGAGACGCTTGCATGATTCCTGAAAAAATGCCACAAATAGGATGACAGTGGAAGCGGTGACAGAGAACGAGAGCGAAGTTCGTGGCGATTATGGCCCGTTTTCGATGGCGTTACTCCTCTCGCTGCTGCTAACAATCATTATAAATCTAGGCGTTGAAACGCCGCTAGCGCTGCAATTTGTGAAGTTCGGTACCGTACGACATTTTTGTTGCAATCTGTTCAGATAGCTTTTGTGCAGGAACCATAACTGGTTAGATATAATGGTAAAAAGTTATACTCAGCTCTTGTACTATAAGTTAGGACCGTACTATAAATTAGGAAGTGTCCTGACTCCTGAACCTTTAATGTATATTATGTCCTTGTAAACTTGCTGTTGTTGCTGCAAAACGTTGCCTTCTTGACATCGTCCTGTTGCGCTCTGATCACGTATCTTGGCTACACGATTAATGCTGTCTGAGAATATAAACTATCCTTTTATCCTGTTTTTGACACTGTTTATTACATTGTCAAGCATATATCCCGCTATCGCCACCTCCTTTGCTTTGCGGCGATTATTCAATGAAATTAACATACGACGGACAGACGGGTCAAGCGCTCGGTGACATTAAACCTCGAAACAACCTCACTTAAACTGAATTAGATGAGTTTTCATTAATATTATCTAAGTTATTTATAAACATTAAAACTAGACAAGTTTTGTTGTTTATATCTAACTTAAAAAATAAAAACGACTGCTTAATTAAAGCATTGTCCCTAAGTGCCTAAACGTAGCGTTACTCGATATTTTGCAAACATTTAATTGCACCGTTTCATCGCTCGTACACCCGGTATCTAGCCTGATTGCCGCTGCGCCGCTCTGCTACCCGCCCCGCTGTCTCCCGTGGCTTGCGGCGGCGGTATTAGCATACGGTGCCATTTCGCCCTCATCTCAGATCATGGAAGGGATTCCCTTCTATGATCTGAGGCCCGCATAATGAGTGCAGATGGATGCTGTGGTCAGGCGCGCGACGACACCCGCCGGTCGCCGCGGCCTCGTTTCATGGAAATCACTCGTTTTGGCTTAGCATATTCACGGGCATTTACTAACAACACGCTGGTTGTGCCCATAGTTTTAGGCAATAACAAATAAAGTTTACAATAAACTTACAATAAGTTTACAATAAACTTTATTTGTTATTGCGGTTTGTCGCATTCGTTGTAAGACAAAAGGATTTATTTGTATTAATAGCCTCAAAATGTTCTCTTTACTGTTTGTTACCTAAATAAAAAAATAAAAAATGTATTATTCTTATACAGTCGTTGTAATTAAAAATTTATACTGTAGGTAACGCTTTTGTAGATATCTGTCTATCTGTGGAACTATGAACTTTTTATTTTTAAATGAGCTTTTAAGAAAATCCATTCCATACTAAATCTTCAAAAGGTTTAATGATTTAGAAAGAAATACTGAAAATATATCTTTACTTACTTACTCCGCTGGCTCAGCGACACGTAGTGGATCTTGGCCTCCGATACCACTGGTCAGGCCACTGGTCTATCTGGAGTTCTTGCAGGTATTTTACTTCGTCATTGGATTTCTTCTCTTTATAAAATATTTACAGGAATTAATTAAGAAACTTTTGTAATATTACTCTCTTACCAAACTACGAGTATTATGATATCACACTTCACTTTTTAAGACTTTTATCTCACCTCCCTTTTTTGTAATCTTCTGCCTTCATAATTAGTCACAAATTGGCCAATTTTATGTGCAATCGGTGTTAGGCGGCGTTAAAGATTCGGTTCGTCACAATTCTACAAAGTCACATTCAAATCGACGTAGTACCTTGAAAATATCAACAATATCAATTAAAACGTTACCTTAGACGTGTTTACATAATTTGACTATCTGTTGCCTTTGCAATTATTAAAGGGTATCATTTAAGCTATCGCCAATTTAATTAGTTTTGTGTTTCTTAAATAATAGGGTTTGCCCGCAAAATAGTAGATTTGTCACCAAAATGTAGTCACCAAACAATATAAAATCAATTCCACAATAAATCACCTAAAATCATGAAGATATAGGGTCTAGTACCAAATAAATGTTTTTGTATGTATTATAATAGGTTTGTCCTAATAAGTATTTAAGCAAACTAATTTAAAGAGATCACCAATAAATCATATATTATGTCACTAGGAAATTTCATAAAGTTCCAAAAAAATTTAGGGTTATCGTCAACATCGTTTCAACCAAAAGAGTCTATTACTTAACTGAACATATGCCTCCCCCAACGATCTTAATTTCCACAGGTAGTGGTATAAATGTATTTAAATAAAATTTCTAGCAGAATAGTAAATAAAACACGTAATTAAAGTCAAAATAATCAATATTTGTTGTTAAAAATAATAATCACTGAATAATCAGCGCTGGTTTGGATTTTGAAGAGCGCCCCCTTTTTCTTTTCTGGCTGATAAGCACATTTTTTGCTTCTGGTGGGGGGTTGGCCAGCTTTAAGCGTATGGCTAATCCGATAATATGTTTACACATATAATTTTTGTAAAACGCAGGGTAGTTGCATTTCCCATGCATCCAATCAATATTGTGCGGTAGATCCACTCTCCATTTGCTGAACCATTAGACTTTGTAGTCATCCAAGTCAGTCCATGCATTTTCAAAGTTTTGTATTTTGTCTGCCTTACCAGCCGGTACTTCGTAATGTTTAAAAGCATCGTCACTATACTTCTTTAGGCAACTTCGAGCATTAAATTCAAAAATTATAAATTGATGTATTAAATTGGTAACGAATACTATTATTTTAATAACTGAACGAAATAAAATGTAGCTACTGTATTGGTGACAAAATAACAAATAAAAATTAGTCGCAGTCAGGGATCGATAATCGATTTATTTGGTGACAGATCTACCATGCTGAGCACAAAGCTATTATTTAAGTAATAAAACTATTATTATAAGAACGAAGTTTATATTTATCTAATGCACTACAATTTTATTGGCAATCCATCTCTTATTTTACACATATATTAACATTAATTTGATAATTCATACCTGGGAACACTTTTTGTTTATCTGAGAACGAAAATATTTCGTGGCGATAGATCTATTTATTAGGTGATACAACTTGATGACAAATATAAATTTTGGTGACAAGAAATATAGTCCCCATTATTAAACAAACGTAGGCACGACCTCTCAAGTGGGTGTTTTAGTTTGTAACTTATGTTTTTACAAAAGGTATAGAGTAAGGGATCTGTCGGAGCGTGTGAAGACTTCGGCAAAAGATTTTGTTGTTTTATTAATCGTTCATGAAGTGGGTAGTTATGGTTATGGACGTCGTAATTTGTTATATTCTTATTGTTTTTGAATATACGTCGATCACGAAATATTGCAGCTCTAAAACCTGAGCTAGCTCTAACTTTGTTTCAGGATTTAGTTGTAGATAATAATATGTTCGTATAATATGTTAAAATTTCAAAATATTTTTCAAAGCTCGCCGTTTCTAAAAGTATAATCATGGATAAGTCAATTGTTACGTAGGTACCATATGTGTGACGGTTAAAGCGTTTAAGCTCATTAAGCTCAATGATAATAAAAGCTGAAGGAGACTGAAGCGCGCTCTACAACCGGCATCATCAAAACATTGCAACCAGTAATTAAGTAGACTGTTTCAATGATTAAGTGAGGCAACCTGTAAAGCTGCCGGCGTGACGCGCGCCCGCTGTGACGCAGCGCTTCGCTGGCGAGCTTGATGGAGACAACGTCACGCCGACGCAGCTACTGATAACAGCACCCAAGTCACAAGGTCGGCCACTGGAGGATAGTGATTGATACGGCGCGGCGGCAGCACATCCGCTGTGCTCGCCGCGCCGCTGTTGTCGTCCCAGCTTATAGTATAATATGCTATGTAACCACGTCGATTGCATTGTCAACACTCCGCAAAAGAGATAGCATGAAACAGGGTACAATGCAAATTTTATTTCCATTCGATCACGTTTACTAAAACGAGAAATTGTATGTGGATGATAGCGTCATGTCTATCGTGGCGAGAGAATGGCCTAAATGATGTTTGGACTGCGGCTACTTCGTAAACGTACAGAAACGCACAAGACACGCAATGACTGAAGAGTATACATACTCGTATAGACTGTTAAACCACTAATACATAATTGTGCTAATAATAAAAAAACTTGATTTTAAAGTTTTTATTTTCTAGTATATTATGTGGTAGGACCTCATGCATGATTTTTCTTTTCTTCAATGCTGCGTCCAACTGTCCCCTACTTTCCAGTTTAAACCATAATGTTTAATAATAGTATATTTAACTATCGTCATTACAGTAAAAGAGAAATCAGTTCGAAAGAAAATGTGCGCCGTGTAACTGCTGGAAACTTCGCCGAGCCGGGTACAGTCACGTGCAATAATATGAATACGTTTTTTTAAACTTTCGATGAAGTAGTCATACAAGCTTTGACGGTTATGGTTGCACTGTTAAGTTGTTCATTTACCAACAATATTCAATTAATTAAGAAGTTATGAAGCAGCAATAGTTATAATGAAAATCGCCTGATCAATATTATTAAGTAAATATATTTATTGAAAAGCTTTTTCTCATTTTGTCTGCACATTTTGTCGGTAGGACAGCTCGGTTGAATGCGAGAAATCGTGGTTCGAACCTCCGTTAGAATGCTAACGTGATCCCATACCTAACAAGACCTTATTAGCTTTATAGGAGGTTAAATAAGGCGATTATTGATGTGTAAATAGCGCATTAGTAATAAATCTTTTACAAAAAAGTATAAAATATGTTATTGCGTTTGAGAGTACTCTCAAACGCAATAACATATAAACTTTTTTGATTGGTGCACGCAGCGTGAGGGTAGAAGCTGGCCGTTGATGTCAGGTGTAGCTTTCCACGGTGACGGGCGCTTCGTACGACGCGCGCATTGTCAGGCGGCGGAAAAGTGGCCACAAAGAAAAGTTATTTCAATGCATGTGATGTGATTACTGACTGACTAGCCTTACGACCATCCTTCAATATGTACGAGCAGTGTTAACTCAAAAGCTTAAATGTTTTAAACACAGGCTTAAGGCGATTGCAGCTATGCGACCACAAAATAATGAATCCTTGTCATTTCAATTAAAACTGTCCATTAAAGGGCAAAGTAGTTAATGGTTGGCCGCAATTAACTTAGCTGCTTCTATTCACTGATTGCGTTTATAATGGGGCGGGCTCTAAGCACGCGAGGCTATCAACAATACACATCGTTAAGATAATAATATATTGTACCTAAGTTTATTTCAAACATTTATTAAGCAAACTTTAGTGTATAATAGTTGTTACATAGTAGGCTTGTTCTTAAAACTTAATAGCCCTTCCCGGACACACCAAAAAGTTTAAACCCATAACAATTATACCGGTTTCTTTAACATATCGACACTTTGGTATGAGAGCGGACTATATATGCATATGTGTATGTATACATGTACGTATGTATTTGTGTGTGTGACTAAACGACAGCTGTGCTTTAGTGTGTGTCGTGTTTAGTTTAGGTAGTCGAGTTGTTACTTTATCCCCAATTTCACCGGATAGAAAGTGCCCATGAGTGGTCGTGGTGTGAGCGTGCGCAAGAGACCACTTTATACAAAATACGTGATGTTAATCCACGGCGTAATGGCTAGCACGCGATACTCTCGCGGCGCCATACCAACGCTGAATAGGTTCAATTCAAAAGGTTAAATTTTCTGCAATCTTCATTTTAGTTTGTATATCTTATTTTTAAGTGTAATTTTCCACACTCTTTGTTTCTCTGTTTTGGCTGTTTGATGCCAGACAAATAATAATAAAAAAATAATAAAATGTTTCCCACACTCACACCAATTATCTAGCCCCAAGAAAAGCTTCCTTAAGAAACTCGTTATATGGTTAACTAGACAACGGATAAACATACATAATATACTTAAATACATACTTATTATACATAGGAAACACCCAGACCCGAAACAATTTAGAAAAACAGGTATTTCTAAATTGATCCGACCGGGGATCGAACCCGGGACCTCAGAGATGGCGACACCATGAAAACCGGTGTGCAAGCCACTCGACCAAGGAGGTCGTCAATATATAAAATACTAGCTGACCCGGCGGACTTCGTACCGCTTTGACAGTTTCCATCATTGAGTTAAATATATATCAATGGTTTCTATGACAACAAAACAAACAAATCATTTTGTATTGGAAAATTAAATTGTCGTTTTTAGTATTTTATTTAATATATTTTTTAATATAGCCTATGTTACTCAGCGCTCATGTAGCATTTTAATGGTGAAAGAATTTTTTAAATCGGTCCAGTTGTTTTTGAGTTTATTCGTTGCAAACATACATACATACAAAAATACAAAGGTTTCCTCTATATAATATTAGTATAAACTAGCACTTTACCCACATCTTCGTCTGCGTGAATTTCAGACTTTAAAATTAAACTTTTTTATCAAATTTAAAGATAGCCTATGTTACCCACAAGGACTGTATCATTCTATCAGTGAAAGAATTTTCGGAATTGGAACCAGTACTTCCAGAATAGAATAGAATAGAATATTTCATTTTGCGAGATTAGTTGCAGAGATTAATTACCCTCCGCAAACAAACAAACAAACAAACAAACAAACAAACTTTACCTCTTTATTAATATTTATATAAAATACAGTGAAAAAATTAAACGCCTACCCAACCAGCCAGAATTCGAACCTGGGTCTTCCGCTGGGGCGGCTGCACTGACCGCTATGCTACCGGGAAGGCTGATGTAAGCACTGAATTTTTCCACTGCTTTTTGATTTTTTTTAAATGCTTTAGAGCGACATTAGTTTAGATTTATATATTGTCTTAATCGATATTCCTTGAACTCCCTTGGCTTTATACTCGTAATATTACTAAAAATGAATGAATAATGATAATCATTATAGATTGAATGAGAATAGTAAAAAGTCAACCGTTTTTCACCCGACAAAAAAAAAACTGAGCGAGAATCGCTGTTCAAATATTTGTTTATTGATAGCGAACTTTCATTTCATTTTAATTTTTATGTCACGTCGAAGATATAAGCTAGGGGAGTACTAGTAACAGGTAAGTAGTTCGCGTTAATAAGGTTTTTCTAATTTAAACTTATAGCTTATATATGTAAGATATATGTTTCATGTCTTATTACATTGATGGGCGCTTTATAAAAGCTACAATTAAAATGCCCATACAAAAGGTTTCGCGTTGTGTAGAGGAGGTAGCTAGTCGTAAGAGTGAGCTTTGTAAGCTCCCGAGAAGTTTCTAATTATAGCCGACGACCTTAACCCACTCGCCGCCGCGCCGCGCCGCGCGGGGTGTGTCGCGTGTCGCGTGTCGGCGGAGGACGGACCGAGCCTTTGCGTTGGTGTTACAGTTTCAATATTATGAATAGACCGTCTATTTGTGATTCATCATCCACAGCCCGGCCTCATTCACTGCGGGCTACAGGCAGATTTATGCTACCCCATTCAGAGAATGAGTAACTATCAAAACAGATTCTATTGTGTATTACCTTACGTTTAACCGCCTCTGTAATCTGTGGTTTTAACCACCGGTCTCAGTCCCAGAGGGATTCCCAGCGGAGGGTATATCTTTGTGTACTCGGTTCAGTACCATCTTATCTAAATATGTCGTCATAATATCAATGTTTGTAGCATTGTTGTGTCCGGCAGTTAGAGATAAGATAGTCAGTTCCTCACTATTTGAGGATCTCGGGTTGGTGCGCTTCCATCATTGGTCTTATCATCATTTAACATCAGGTGAGATGAAGGCATTGCGAAATGTCTTCCTTCTTCATTAACAGTGTCTTACAGATAATGAAAAATATAGTTATTATTTATAAAATGCATTATCTTGAAATAAGTTACATTATTAAATTTTATAAGGAATTCGTGATGTCTTGTGAGTGAAAGAACACCCAGTCATTATATAACATTGCTATAATTAAAAAAAAAAATCGTTTATCTTTTGTAAGAAATCCATATAACAATAAATAAATATCTCATCACGTGTACCAGTGCAGTAATTGTTTTGTTGCGTTAATTGGAATGAACAGAGTGACACGCTCTCGAAAGGCGTCTCGTGCGCATTGCTGGCGTTTCATTCTCCAAAACAGCAAACAAAAAATGTCCACGTTTGGGATTAGAACCTGGGTTGGACAGATCCACGATAGCATAGTTGGTAGTGCACCTGATCCGGTATGCCATAGGGCGCAGGTTTGAATCCCGCTCGTGGATTTTTTTTAACAATTTCACCAAAAAATAAAAAGTTCTCGCTGATTGTCTCACCGGTTCTCCTCAGTACGAGCTCTGCCACGTTAGACTCAAGCACCGATGCCCCAGTGACATTCCTCAAAACATGGGTTGCCAAAACAAAAATATGGAAATTGAGATTTGATCTGAGGTACAGTAGGAGTGGGATCTAACGCGGCTCGTGTGATCGCGCGCCGCATTCCGCGCACCCAGTGGGTCAGGAGGCAACGGTACATGCAACGGTCGCCCCCGCCCCCCGCCCCCCAGCATGCTCGGTGCGCAAGTATCTCAGCTGTACTGCTATCAGGAGCGCTGCACAACAAATGTTTCGGTTTATTTGATCCGCGTTATAATTATATGAGTGTCTCGGTGCGTGCGCCTGCCGCCCGCCGGGGTTGGTAACGCGCTCACGTTTTATGATGATCGCAGCGGTTTACGGCCGCTCAAGTTTAGCGCCGCGCCGCCGCCGGCTCATAAAAACCCAAAATGTGACATTAAACTTTGAAATTAAGTAAGGGCTTTCATATCTCGCCAGTCGCTAAAGTCATGTGTGATGTAATGTGTGTCATGATAAGATATTTCGCTATTTTCGTTTACACTGGTTGGTGGCGATTGTGATAGATAATCTTTTTATTATTATGTTTCCGACAGTGTTATGCAGATGTTGTGAAAAACTTAAATCTTAATCTTATTATTCTATTTACATGCATAATGATATTAACGTAATAGAAGCAATGCCAGCACGAAATCTGTATCGCAGTTGTGTACAAACTTACTTAATTTTAAATAAATAAAATTGAATGCATGGCGGCGACTCATACAAATAAAACATATATTTATATATTACGAGTATGTTACCAATTTCTAGACCTACCTTAATCTGTGCCCACAGCAGATCTATTGGTTGCGCCCTTTTCATATTTTATACTCGTGTATCCCAAAGCCAATCTCATAGCTATGCCGTGCAGTGCCACACACCTGTAGTTATGTGGGGTTATTCCCAAAGTACTTCATTCTTTTGTTCTGAAAAAATAAGAAACCCTTACATTGATTCGCAGACTACTTCAAAGAACTATTGTTGGAAATTATTATTTTACATTTGTACTTAATGTTGCATTCTACTACACAGGAGGATTATGAAAAAAACCTTCCTTGTATTTTTTTTCATGGCGAAAATAGACCATAGCTTGTTATTATGATTATATTAGATTTTTTTCGTGGAGTACTTTGGGAACTTTTGTTCGAGTAATGTGGGAATAACCCGTTTTATACACGGCACGTATCCCCTCTCGTGACGGGTCGTAGCAGAAGAGCATTTCGGTGAAATCGCGCTAGACTCCAGCCGAGCCGGTTTATTGCATTCTCTAGACTCCGGTTAATATTTAAGATTTACCGGCCACAGCTACACGGCTTTTCATTCCGGAAAAGGAAAGATAATACAGAAGTAAATGAACTTATTCTGTAAGTAAGGCTCTAATGTTTAAAAGCATTATTAAGATGATTATACGCCTCTGTGGTCTAGTGGTTAACACCACCGGCATCAGACCCAAAGCTCCCTCGTTCCCAAGTTCAATATTCAAAATTCAATATCATTTATTCAGTTTAGGCTACAAGTAGCTCTTATGAACGTCATTATGCCATCGGTTCGTAAGTCTACTCTGGGCGGGAGACCTTGTACTGAGAAGAACCGGCAAGAAACTCAGCAAGTGTCAAGCTCTTTTCTCCCTTACATCGTCAAAAATATTGGAAAATGCCCATCACAGCAGGACACTCTCCATCACAAATAAAAACACAAAACATAAAGGACAATCACAACATGTAAAAAAAAAACAAAACAGAAAAAATTATGATATCTAAGTTTGCAAATTTACATCAGTTGTTTGTTGTAGTAGTTGTTTTAAGTCCACTTGGCTAGCTACCACCATCTATGTCGCCATAACATAACGCTAGAAATGAGAAAGGATATGCCTAAATAGATTAGTATAACGGTTAAAGGTGGTTAAAGTGCGCTTCACCTTCTGCTTTTTCATCACTTAACATCATGTAAAATGAAGTTTAAGTGCTAGCCCGTAAGAATTTAAATACTTAAGAATCCTATTTATTTGTAATTTTGTTGAGTGTTAATATACTAAAGAACTTCGATATTATGCGACTATAAAGACTCTGTTTCTAGTTTCACTGTTTAAGACGCGGCCGTTGGAAACTCAGCTTAGCTTTTATGATCCACACAGTTATTGTTCGGGAAAAGCGAACGGTCTTTTGTGGTGCTGCGCGCGCTGCGACCACTGCGCTTACGACACGCGACAGTGCTGCACGGCGGCACGGGCCGCGCGCTGCCGTCGAGGCGCACCACTTTAAACCGTTGTGTAAACACCATGTGTGTCGCCATACGCCACTATTATGATTCCACGCTTTGTTTGCATCTTAATCATTTGTTAACAAACATTAACACGGTATTTACCCCCGTAAAAAATTATTCTGATGTGATTGACTATCGTTGCATGCTTCATACTTCGCACAAATGTTTGGAAAAGTTTTGTGAGGTAAAAACAGATCGTAAAACATATTATAATGGTATATATTAATATGTGAAGCAAAAACTTTGTACCCGTTTTTACGAAAATTACGCAGACGGAGGAGTATGAAATTTTGCACACTTATAGTTTATATGGAGAAGGTTATCCGAATGTTAATATTTTTTGTCAATTATGCATAAAAAATACATTAAATCAACAAAAACAACATTACACACACTACCACGTACTTGACACACACGCATATGTATTTGACACACATATTGTTTGTCTTTAATGCGGCCGACATCTTTCAATGCCAATCCAAACTCACATTCTATCTTTTTTAATTTTTATTGCTTGGGATACAATCCGTGCAGCCTTAATAAAATTACGGTCGAATTTTGACCACTGGGCGACCACTAGTAATGGTAATTACATATGCTTTACCAGTCACACGTCATGTGCCTCGGTGTTTTCCTCTTTCCACATGACAAGATCAACTCGGGAATTCTTCCGACACTATAGCTCAAAAGGCCACCAGCATCAGCATCATCCGTTACACTCTATTTTTAAAGAACAGTAAATATCTTCTTAAAAAAGTCTTTGCCAGTTAATTTCATGTTTCATTTATATTGACTGCTTCACGCCTCGTAGCTGCAATGCACGTCACGTCTGGAGCCGCAATTTTAGTAACGAGTTAAATATAGAATCAAAACTGCGATGCCAAAACTGTAGCCTCAACTCAGTATACATAGGTATATTATTTTTAACTTTAAAATATGGTTTTACTACATAATTGTTCTTGTGGCTACGGCCACTGTCGCTACATGACTAAGACACTGACTGACATTATTACTAAGATAAAAAGATAGTTTGAGATATGTGTTTCACCCTCCCTGTGTGGTGCCGGGGATAAAGAATAGCACCACCCCTATCTTTTCCCGTGGGTGTCGTAAAAGCCGACTAAGGGACCATTCCAGAGGATGGGCAGCAGCATCTCTCTGAGGTTACCCTCAACCTACTGCGATCGCCAACCCGCCTGCCAAGCGTGGCGATTACGGCAAATATACCCCCCATGAATATGTACACCAGCAAAAACCGGCCCCTAGTCCCCGGCGGCCCCGCTCGCCCTAGCTACGGTAGCGGCCAAGGCAGCGACGGGGCAGGGGGTGCTAAGAATCTCCGGCAGAGACCTGGCTACCGTCAACAACGAACTTTGGCCCTGGCAACATTTAACACGCGCACACTGCGGACTGACGAGAAGATTTACGAACTGGAGGAAGAATTGAGCAAGATACGGTGGGACATAGTTGGATTATCTGAAGTCCGAAGAGAGGGGGAGGACTCGATAATCCTCAAGTCTGGTAACTTGCTCTATTTCCGGGAGGGCGAACAACTGTCCCAAGGTGGTGTCGGGTTCATCGTCCACAAGTCCCTCGTGAACAACGTTGTCGAGACCGGGAGTGTGTCGCCTAGGGTAGCGTACCTTATACTCAGAATAACCAAACGGTATTCGCTGAAGGTCATACAGGTTTATGCTCCTACTACGACACACCCTGACGATGAGGTGGAGGCTACGTATGAGGACATCTCTAGAGCCATACAAGCCTCCAAAACTCATTACACAGTTGTCATGGGAGATTTTAACGCAAAGCTGGGCAAACGAAGCGGTGATGAGATGAGAGTGGGACGATTTGGTGTTGGTAATCGGAACTCCCGGGGCCAACTGCTGGCGGACTTTCTGGAAAAGGAGGGACTCTTTATGATGAATTCCTTTTTCAGGAAGGCTGAACACCGCAAGTGGACCTGGATGAGTCCCGATGGTGCAACAAAAAACGAGATTGACTTTATTATGTCGACGAGGAAGCAAATATTCAATGATGTCACTGTGATCAATGCGTTTAAAACTGGCAGCGATCACCGGTTGGTAAGAGGCACATTGAATATCAACGTTAAGCTGGAAAGACGTCGATTAATAAGGTCTACGCTCCGTCCTGCACCCATCCAAATCCAAAACCCCGAAAGCTTTCAGCTCGAATTGCAGAATCGCTTCGAGTGCCTAAATGATTGCGAAAATGTGGACGAATACAGCAACAGGTTCGTGGAAACTGTCCAAACGGTTGGGTCCAAGTTTTTTAAAACCCACCGTGCAAAAGGAACCAAAAAGTTCTCAGACCATACCCAAAAACTAATGGAAGAGCGGCGCGCAATGGTTCTGCTTTCCTCAGGTGATGCGTCTCAGTTTCGGCGGCTAAATAGGCAGATCTCGAAGTCTATGACTCGCGACACGCGCCGATTTAATACTGACCGTATTAAAGAGGCCATTGAGCGGAACAAAGGCTCAAAAGTGTTCGCAAGAGATCTGGGTATTGGGCAGTGCCAACTGACGACGCTGAAAACCGATGACGGCAGAACTGTCACGACCAGGTCCGATGTTATGGGAGAGGTCGAGAAGTTCTATGGACAGCTTTACACATCCACACGGCCACCTGTACAAAGCTTAGCTAAAGACCCTAGAGCTAAGTTAACCCGACACTATACCGAAGACATCCCGGACATCAGCCTGTACGAGATTAGTATGGCTCTCAAACAGCTCAAGAACGGCAGGGCACCAGGTGCTGACGGAATTACGGCCGAGCTTCTGAAAGCAGGCGGAAGACCGGTACTCGTAGCTCTTCAGAAGCTATTTAATTCCGTCGTACTAGGAGGCAGAACGCCAGAAACGTGGCACGAAGGTATGGTGGTATTGTTCTTCAAAAAGGGCGACAATACCCTGCTGAAGAACTACAGGCCCATCTCACTTCTAAGCCACGTCTACAAGCTGTTTTCGAGAGTCATAACGAATCGTCTCGCACGCAGGTTTGATGACTTCCAGCCTATCGAACAAGCCGGTTTCCGAAAAGGCTTCAGCACCATAGACCACATACATACGCTGCGGCAGGTTATACAGAAGACCGAAGAGTATAACCAGCCTCTTTGCTTAGCGTTTGTGGACTATGAAAAAGCCTTCGATTCGATTGAAACATGGGCCGTGCTACAGTCTCTCCAGCGGTGCCAAATTGACTACCGGTACATCGAAGTGTTGAAGTGTTTGTATGAAAACGCCACAATGTCAGTCCGTCTTCAGGACCAGAGCTCGAAACCTATTCAGTTGCAGCGAGGAGTGAGACAGGGAGATGTGATATCTCCGAAACTGTTCACTGCTGCACTGGAAGATGCTTTCAAGCTTCTGGACTGGAAAGGACTCGGCATCAACGTCAACGGCGTATACATCACTCACCTTCGATTTGCTGACGATATAGTGGTCATGGCTGAGACCCTGGAAGACCTCGGCACAATGCTCGGTGACCTCAACAGAGTCTCTCAACAAGTGGGTCTAAAAATGAACATGGAGAAGACGAAAGTTATGTCAAACTCACGTGTCGTACCCACTCCTCTGAAGGTTGGGGACTCTGCCCTTGAAGTTGTAGACGATTATGTTTACCTGGGACAAACGGTCCAGCTAGGTAGGTCCAACTTCAGTAAAGAGGTCAATCGTCGAATCCAATTAGGCTGGGCAGCGTTCGGTAAGCTACGAAATATCTTTTCGTCCGATATACCGCAGTGTCTCAAGACGAAAGTCTTTGACCAGTGTGTGTTGCCAGTGATGACATACGGGACTGAGACGTGGTCGCTCACTATGGGCCTTATCAGAAGGCTCAAGGTCACTCAAAGAGCAATGGAGAGGGCTATGCTCGGGGTTTCTCTGCGAGATCGAATCAGAAATGAGGAGATCCGCAGAAGAACAAAGGTAACCGACATAGCCCGAAGAATTGCTAAGCTCAAGTGGCAGTGGGCAGGGCACATTGCTCGCAGGACTGATGGCCGCTGGGGCGGAGCAGTCCTCGAGTGGCGACCGCGTACCGGAAAGCGCGGTTTGGGCAGGCCTCCAACAAGGTGGACCGACGATCTGGTGAAGGTCGCGGGAAGCCGCTGGATGCGAGCAGCACAAAACCGGTCGTTGTGGAGATCCTTGGGGGAGGCCTTTGTCCAGCAGTGGACGTCTTTTGGCTGAGATGATGATGATGATGATGTGTTTCACACTATTCTTTGACGAATTATTTAGGTGAACGGCTTCAGATCAGCTGATTGACATGTCTTTACGATAGTACACACAATAATATGCATATTTGTATGAGTACGTGCATTTAACAACCACTGAAAAATGACAATTCTGCATTGCGCTAACTGTCAGAGCATTATGTATACTAAGATTTACGAGTAGTTCAAATCGCAAGCTTGCTTAAAGCTTTGTTAACTGAGCCAACATGACAACAGCGGCGTTCGTCGCGTCGGGCGCTGCTCAGCTTAATTTGAAACTCGCTTTACGAGATTACACTACCTGCTTGGTAAATACAAAACGTCTGCCGAAGTACCGAGTGTCGCTTTGTCCCATCCTAAACGGTAGTGTAAGACACTCTAATTACTTACTACTTTAAAATCTTGTTTAAAAGGCATCTTTATCACAATAAAGAAGAGCAAATCTATATTTTTACAGTAGTTGACAGTTATATGACGGACTGTTATAGAAGTCAATAGCCGTGAAGACATTGGCTGTGGACGTCAGGTGCAGCGCGTTCACAGAAATAAGGCCGAAACTGACTGACTGAAATACAAAGAACAAGAAAATTCTGGAAACAAAAATGATGTCACTTGGTGTCAATAAAAATATATTTTGATTTGAAATTAGATATTTAAGGAACATCGTAAAGCACAGGTGTTTCCTTTAGGCATACTATCACATTACACATATGCCGACTTTGAGAGTAGTGTAGTTGGCCGTTGTGACGTCACCGCCGTGACGTCACCACGAGGTCACTCTTAGGGTGCTTTTCCAGCAGAGCTGTGCGAGGTAGCTAAGCGATGCACGACAAAAAAATCCACTAATCGGATTACTTCCTCTTTCTTGAGCGATGTAATATGGAGTGATTCTATTGGTGGTTTTTTCTTCGCTTACCTCCTAGCTACCTCGCACAGCTCTGGTGGAAACGCAGCCTTATTCGGATCCAATGCGTAATTATAAAACAATAAAAGCCGCGGGCGTCCGCCGCTAGGTGTCACGTTACTGCTGAATCGACTCGTTAATTCGCTTTTCTTTGTAATTAATACCGCCATTAGCATAGCGCGGCACCTGCACTATGATATCACGCCGGCCGACTCTTAGTCATCGCTTGTTTCAATCAACTGTTGTTGATGGTCTGGTGGTAGTCAACGATGCCGCCAAACATCTGGCGAATCGAGTCTAAGTTATTATATGATAACACCTTATTTACTGTCTGAAATCAAGAGATATTTTATACAGACGTACACGTGCCCCTTATAAATAACTAATTTGAGCGACGCTTTGAACCGTAGCTGTCATAATTACAGAGTAAGTGAGGAAGGGTTAGTTTCTGTTGAAATTTGTTATTAAGTAAAGTTACAAGTCTTAATAAGTGAGTAGCTTTGGCAGTTCTATTTTGAGCTTCAATACTCCAGTCGTTGAAATTATCGAAATCTTAACATCTGTAGATTGAAGTACGCTGAGTTACGGGCCGATTTAAAAAGAAACTTATTTATTTTTATTTGTAGTTTATTTTTAATACGTTAATAATAGTACTGTAAACCCATTTAGAAAATGTAATAAGTTTATTTATAGGCATGGGTTCACATCTGTGGGGTAACGCAGTTCACATAATATGGAGATTGAACCACTGATTGTCGTGAAGTTGTTATTAACAGTTTTATTTATGATTTACAATAATGAATTACCATTTTACGAAAACCATAGGAATGGCTCAAGATCTGCAACGAATCCAACGTGTCTTATAAGTTAATTTTCGCATCACATTTTAAGTGAACTGTATGTTTTTATGAAAAACAATTTTTCTAAACCTAATCTATTTTGAAGCTAATGAATTTGAATTACATCCTAACAGTTTAAAATGGCAGAAAAGTTCGTAGAACCAATAAATGCGGTGAAAGTTTCCGCCTCAATTACTCGTTGCTATAAAATTTATAATTTATGTAATGAATAAACGTGAATATACTTAATGATTAATAACTGTCGGTTGTATTTGAAAAATGTTTGGGTGTTAATAGCTCTGCTCATGTAATGGCTGATCTCTCCAATCTGGAATAACGAGTGCCAATTGCCCGGATGCTGATGTGGCACTCGTGCTATAACTTCGGATAAACAAATCAAATCTTTGGTTCAAATGACTCGACAGTGACGAGAACTTTTAACTTTCTACATTAAAGTCGGTAATTTAAAATATTATGGCTAATTTCAGCACGTAATGTAATTTGCATGTGATCTCGGCATTGAATTAACTACTGGTCTTAATATCTGTTCAGTTGATCCTTTGCATTCCTTGATATTACATAAGTAAGTTTTTAGATAGCCCATATTGTGTCCCATTGCTAGAAAAATACCTTAATTCTACGTCTCCACCCCTCCCTCCGTACAGCCACACCGGCAAAAAAAGAAAAATTTAATAATCACAATTAATTATTAAAAAATTTAAAGTGTGGGAAATATTAGTTAATATGCTGCAATGGTCACTTTCCACTAGACGAGCCATATGATCATTTGTTAGAACAGTCACATTAAACAATAAAAAAACATGAGTGACATGTAAATTATTCACCAAAACTCTGCCATTGTATAATGTTGCAACTTGTTCCAATCAGTTTCAAAAGAATGAATGACTTTAAAATTATGACATAGGACATGCTTTGTCTCTTCGGATTATGTCGTTCAAACTCATTCATATTTGTATGACACCTTCGTTGCGTTGGCATAGAGTTCATTTTGTGACTGAAGCGTTTATATTGCCACCGGATAGAGTGTAACAGCGGAGGTTGCACAAGCGGCGGCGGTAATCGGACAGCCACATCGCAACGCCTATCATTCCAATCTAGAATTATTAATCAACAAGTCCCCAAAAAAAATCAAACGTTCATTATTCATTTATTTATTTATTATAATACATGTATGTATGTGTTTACACATTACAGTTTTGTGGTCTTACAAATAATAAAAGTGTTAGCTAAAAATTAAACATTCAAATATTTAAAAAGAGAGAAAGTATCTTTCATTTATCATTAACCAGTAGACTAAATTTTTTTGATGTGTAACATCTTTCCGCTCGCTTTCTATATAAGCAATTTGTGGGAGTGATTTCGTGAAATGGGACGGAAGTATGTGTAACAGGAAGCCGGGGAAGTGCGTAAGCGCGCGCCATTTTGTAAATTTAAAATCGATATTATGAACATGACATATTATTTTATTTTATGTGACATATTGTGTCATTTGATTATCAAATGTCATTTTGATATGTCAAATGTCTTTTAATGAGTACTTACTGCATTTATTTTATAGTTATAAAATGATGTAATATCTGACCTATTTTTTTCAGAATATAATGTTAAAATTGCTTATTACTAAGGTGAGATGTCAAATGTTACACATCATATGCGACTCCTGTAAGGCTCGCTAGTTTTTTTATTATTATTGGTTTAGTTGAAGTTATCATTATATACACACGCCTGCGCACCAGACTACCACAAACTGTCCTGCTTCCTCAATAGACTTTGAACTTTATGCGTTTGGCATATGGTTGAACATTCATTGAAGAAATTTGACAGTTTTGGATAGATTGATGTGCGGGCGTACGTACACAACATAGATCAATAAAGAAATTTGAATTGGATTGATGATCGTGAATAGTGTAAGCATTCTTACACCAACACGGTCATTTGAATACATTTAATTCGCGAAGTCTCCTACAATCTAACATTTGACTCACGCACTGACCAGAGAGAGTATGTTACGTGATCAGTGTGAGAATGATATACAATTATTCCAATATTATTGTACAAAACTAAATCTGTAATAACGATGTAAACTTTCATTGTTAGTACAGAAAGGATTACAGGTGACCTACTGGTCAAGTTATCTAATGACATCTTTCCCATCTAGGTACTCCTCCATTGAAGATCTGGGCTTCCGTTGAGAAATGTTATCGCTTTCGAAATGTATTGATCTAGATTACTTTACTGACTCTATTTATTTAAGGAAGCGCTCAGCGGCGCGGCGGGGCACTGCGCTGACGATAAACTAAAATTAGATAACTGTAGGTATAGACGAAAAGTAAAAAAAACAAATTAAAACATAATTATTATAAGACACATCATTCCATAGCAGCTCAAGAACGAGGAGCAACCAAAACGAAACAAAAGCTCTTTGACAGTAAATCGTAAAACATAAAAGTAGACATTTCCAAAAAAGTATTTAATCCGTAACAGCCTTGTCACTGGTCACTCGTGCGCAAGTGCTTTCTACGCGTAAATAACTAGCCCGCTCTTGCTCACTGCATGCCTGTCGTCCATCCATAATGAGTCAACACACCGCGCTTAGACAACGACCGCCGTCTCAAGTTGACATACAGACACAGTTTATGTTTTAGAGGAATGTTATAATTAGAACTCTAAATGTTTACATTACAAAACACCTCAGGTTCAATGACAAAGAGACTGATGGAACCGAAAGTTGGCTTAGAACATTTAAATCCAGTCTTAATTTAAATGCTATGGATGATTTCATTAATTAATATAAATCACAACACATTGTCAATCAGCCTTCATTGTTAAAATACTGAGCGCAGGTCTTTCCACATAGACATAATGGACACAACGAGAATAATGTAATCAAACTACGTATTGATTTGCCATTGCTCGTTTGTCAATTTTGAAATAGTTTCCTATAGTACTGTTGAGTATTTTATATTTTTTAAGCAAAATCTAATCTATTCTAGTATATATCTATCTATGTATACTTTATATTACATGTCTATATATTTTGTCGACAATGAATGTTTTCAGTTGAGTCTTATTTGCTTTATTTTTTTTCTCTTGATACCCTTAGTGGTCGACTGGTAGAGAATGCATTATCTTATTTTATCTTAGTGGGGCCTGCCAAGGTTTCCCTCTCGCAGCAACACTTCGACCCATCGGGATCTTTTGTGCAACCCCATCTTTTCACTCTTCCTCCTCTATAAAGATAGATGCAACGTGCTTAAGAGCGAAGAGCCTGAAGTCCTCCGGTTTCGGATAGGCCGACCCCAGGAGTCCCATTCTTTTCCTAGCCAGAGAGTGGCAGTCACAGAGTAGGTGCTGCATTAACTCCGTTTCCTCTCCACATGCCCTACACAAGCTATTTGTCGATAGATGCATTCTGTGGAGCATTTGTTTTGTGGCATAGTGCCCTGTCTCGGCACCGATGGTTAGTCGGGCTTGCCTTCTACTGCCTCCGCATATGAACTTACTCCGTCCTAAGGCGTTTTCGCCTAGGAAGGATTTGGAGCGTTTCATACCTGGCTGCTCTTTCCATTCGATGCTGTGCCTGTTTACGATCTGATCTTTTAAGGCCTTGTTAATGGTACTTGGTGCAAGTGCCACGAACGGCTCAGGACCAATGAGCTGGGTGTCCGAGCCCTCCCTGGCAAGTGCATCCGCCAACTCGTTGCCATGGATTCCCATATGGCCTGGAACCCAGATCAAT
Source organism: Eudonia mercurella (assembly GCA_963082485.1). Taxonomy (NCBI): domain Eukaryota; kingdom Metazoa; phylum Arthropoda; class Insecta; order Lepidoptera; family Crambidae; genus Eudonia; species Eudonia mercurella. The sequence goes on along the minus strand of OY720045.1, from coordinate 14,587,354 downwards.
CTCACCTTGTTATGTCCACCTAGCTTGTTTAGAGCTTTGGTAGTTTCTAGAACAAGGCTAGAGTCGATCCGGGGCGATATGAGTGACTTGAGCGCAGCTTGGCTGTCACTCAGATTGAATATATTGCGCTTTTTCGTAGCTAATTCTATATTCTGCTTTGCGCATAGGAGAATTGCGAAAGTTTCTGCTTGGTGAACAGCGGCAAATTTTCCCATGCTTTGATTATGCTTGAAGTCGTTATTAAAGATGCCTGCCCTTCTGCCCGACTTCATTAAGACATTAAGACCGCCTTCTGCTGTAGAATTAATTAATTAATGAAATTTTTTGATTTTATGATATTCTTTATATTAATAAACAAAATATGATTTAGTTTTCTAAAGTCTGCGCCAACATTTCATATTGTAAGTAAATTGTTTTACAAACAAAGTATCAAACCTTTGACGGGTCACGGGAACAAATCCATTTAAAATGTTGTATACGTGATAATTCATATATGTCGTCAGAGGTAAAGTTAGCGTCACAATCATTTGAATACGTTATTTAATTTAAAAGGCTATAAAAGCTTCAGTACAAATCTTGCAATAATATTTATGGACATTTTCAATAGGTGTATTGTCAAGTGCCGCGCGTTGATGTCTATTGTATGGCGAGGAAAATCAAACGCGAAAATAAGTATGCAGTGTGTGGTTTACTAGGCAGGTTTCATAATTCCTGCTATTGTTGCATGCTAGGCGTTTTTGTTGGCTCCTATTGTGTGGAGGCTCTATGCTTGATTAACGACGCAGTTTTGGGCAACGATTAATATCGAAAATGATATAACACTTAATGAATGCGAACATGCTATAAATATAGTATTCGCGTTCGTATAAAAACATAATGACACTCTAATCCTGTATGTTGTCGTAGCCCGCCTACCAATTATTTAATTATTAATTATATTGTAGTTAATTTATATTATACAACGTGCCCGATCAATTAATCAAATGGTTCACTAAGCTTGTGTGCATTCAACTATAGATAAATGACAAAGACCATTAATCTTTTCGATATCTAAAAAAATTGGTACACAATAAGATTTTGCTGTTTCTTATTAATAACTTATTAAACACTAGCTTTGACCCGTAACCTTGTCTGTATGTAGTCACTCCAGAAACATAGTATTTGACAGGGATAACGTTACCGCGCTTCGTTTTGACGAGAAAGAAGAATGAAAGAAAAAAGAAAAAAAATTCATTAGTAAAGTTTTAGTAAAACTAAAACTAAACTAGGACAACTCACTTTCGCATTCATAATTTAGTTAAGATCATAGGCTTCTTAGGAACTATAGTGTAAGAGTGGTCAGTACAGTGTCCCGCGTCGAGTGTGCAGTGCGCGATGTTTTCGCTTTCATCTCAGCGGTCTCGGTTCAACACGCGCCGCAAAAATGCGAGGAAAGTGAGAGGATGCTCCCCCCCTCCCCGAACCTCTCCCCCTTCACACCCGCCGCCGTAAGCCCCCCCGGCAGCTAGCGAAAGTGTCTCGGCCACTCTTGGGATGGGATGGATCGCACTACTTTAAATGAAATAATATTTGTATGTGTTATTTGAGGGAATAAATAAAAAAATATTTTACACATAGCGGCGAAATAACACCTCGGTGACCAAGCAGAAAAGCGCTCGGCTCGATACCCAAGGTTCTGGATTAATAATATTCCATCGCGCACTAAGAAATTTGGTGACTCGTTTTTTTGTCGCACCTCCAAAACATGGAATAGTTTGCCAGCACACGTCCTATGATATGGAGTCCTTCAAACGAGGCGTGAAGAGGCACCTTGTGGGCCGGCAGAGTGAAGGTAACTGATGCTGCGTTGTTTTCACGCTGCACCAGTTGTCGTCGCATCTGGATTCCATATTCACTTAACATCAGGTGAAATGGAGTCATTTGCCGTGCTACGTATAAAAAAAAAAAAAAATTCCCAGGTCCAGCGTGAAATCATGACGGCGTGACTCGTCGTGTGGTTTTGAATGTTCGATGCATAGCCCGAGTTTGTGATCACCAACCAGCATTTGGCAAACGTTTCAAACGACATGAGACAATTACTGAATGACAGAATAATGCATAATCATTCAAAATTCAATTCAAAATTCAAAATCATTTATTCAGTTTAGGCTACAAATAGCTCTTATGAACGTCATTAAAGGTCAATGAAGGTGGGGATAGTGATAGTCACTGGGAAGATTGGACGAAAATCCATCGCACTGGCCCAATGCGGGTTGGTGTACCGACGGTCACCTTACGCCAGCCGGGAGCAACGGCCTGGCGAGCCTTCTAAGTACGGAGCCATTTGAATACGGCATCTCTCCAGCGACGCGCATTGCGAAAGGCGATTCACTTGCACAATCGCAGTGGAACGCGCCGCCGCCGGCCGCTGCGCCGACGGACTAATAGCCAAAACATTGCTGATGAATAAACTCTTACGTGAGGAGCTCGATGGCGCAGTGGTTAACGTGCCCGGTCTTCGAGTGCTGAGGTTAAGCTACTTTCGCAAAGGCCGGTCATCAGATGGGTGACCAAAAATTAATAATCTCGAGCTCCTCCGTGCTTCAGAAGGTACGTAAAGCCGTTGGTCACGGCCGCATTAGCAGTCGTTAATAACCACCAATCCGCACTGGGCCCGCGTGGTGGTTTATGGCCCGTTCTCCCTATCCATCCCATCCATAGGGAAGGCTCGTGCCCCAGCAGTGGGGACATAAAAATAAGCTGATGATGATGAAACTGTTACGATAAACGAAATAGGGTACTGGCACCAGTGTTTGGCAGGGACCAGTGATCGACCCATTTTCCCTTTAATCATTAGACATTCCAGAAGATGGGCAGCAGCATCTCTCTGAGGTTAACTCTCAACTTACTGCGATCGCCACCCCGTCTGCCAAGCGTGGCGATTATGGCAAATCACCTCATGGCCTTTGTTCAGCAGTGGACGTCTTTTGGCTGAGATGATTAGAAACAGGGGTCAGCAACTAATTTTAGTGTCTAATAACAATTGACAGCAGACCAAATAACCTAGATATAATCTGTAAAATTTCAATGAAATTCTATGTTAATGTTTGGCGATTAAAACTGGTGTCAGACACTGGTGCCACTGCGATACATACAAACATATTTGAATCGTTAGTTATGACTAACTCCTTAGTGAACATCATTACAGAAATGGCATCCACAATTTGACTATCTTGCAGCTGCCAGTCATAAACGAATCAGCTTTATATAAGACAGCTAATATAAGTAATTGTGCTATAAAGGGAATGAACGGAGCTTTCCCTGACGCCTGTGCAGCAAGTGGATGGTGGCAGGTCGCCGGCTGGTTCGCCAGGTCGATACAACAGCTGCGTCACGCGACCGCAACTCATCTGTCATTGTTCTTATTAAAACATGGAGTAAACCGATTTGGTGGGCTCAAAACTATCATAATTATGTAGTAATCAAGCGTATGCTTTACTTGTACAACAAACGCCACACGTACCAACATTTTTATAAAATCGACTCTGTGAGGAAACATAATAAAAAGCAATTTGTAGCAATTGAAGCTTTCCACGTACAAGTGCTGTCGAGTGGCGGAGTATCTGCTGAAACTGGTTTCAGCAACAGAATGACTGGTTATTATGCTATGAGGAAATTGCAGTAATTTTCAATGGGTTCGCTGCTCCGTTGATAGCGGCAGACTCTTGTAAAGTGGACGAGGAAAGTCGTTTCGCGCGTGGATACGTCGCATTAACGTTACTCTAATAGCCTTTCCTCCATTCAATGGACTACATGTAATAGTTAACTTCCAAATTATCCACGCTATATAGCATCACTTTCAAAATGTAATTGTTACTTTGATCACCTCACTTTAATTGAACTGTATATTGATCTACTATTCAAACGATTTAGATTACCAAAGCATTCATTCGTATTCTAAACCAATTACAAGTACAATTTAACTATACAATAGTATATTTATTATTTAAAAACATTCCTAACTCAGCTAGCATTTAGTAATGGCTGGTTACTGTGTCATGTGCATGCAAATTGATATTTAGTATTATGCATGTGAAAATAAACGGATTTCTCAGCAGCATGAGCTCATAACGCGTCTGCGAGTGCTCTATAAATCTAATCCCAGCTCCAAATTGTATCACACAAGACACAGAGTGCCTTCATAAATAGCTTTGAGGTTTTACATCGAAATTGCTAGCGCAGGTATGGTTTATGTTTGGAAAATTTATATTGTAATCGATTTCAATAAAACACTTTGATATGACTCCATCACTGAGTATGATTTTCAACCAGGTGTCAGATTATTGAGCAATGCCAAATTATAAACTTAATGAGTATTAGATTTCAAGATATTAGCTAACAAGTCAGTAAACGTAATAAGTTATTTACCTGTTCTGTATCTGTAAGGCATGAGAAATGCAGGAAATCTAACATAAGGATATACATTAAGCATTGAGTTTAAGAGAGTGCATTATGCAAAGATAAGTATTGCTTGAAATAGATGCTGCGATAATCTTCCTCACAAGGAACATCACACATTGATCGGTCTAAAAATGTAAAACGTAAATAAATTTCATTTCAACAAGCCATGTCTGTGCAAAGAAAGCATGCCCATTAATTTTAGGGTGTTATTTAAACGGTTAGCAATTCGTATTTTTGTTAGCAAAAAAATAATAGTTGGGCAGCAAAAAAGCAGCTTATGGTCAGCAAATATTTCTAAATCAGTCTGCAACTTATATCATTCTAAACAGCATTCTTATGCCGCTTCCCCCTTCCGTGACGCTGCGGTTCGCTCGGGATTTTTTTTTTATCCTAACCTAACTAACAGTCAAGATTTCTTAAGCTGACCGATTGTATAATTCTGCTGACCAAATAATAATTTTGCTGACCAAATATTTATTTTGTAATACAAATAAATTATTTCCTTTAATTTTAATTCGTACCAAATGGTTTATAGTATCCTATCCAAATTCGTAGAGCCATAATAAGCTTTTTATGACCCGGTTTACATCACTTCGAGTGTGTTACACATTTATACTGTGATTTTTTAAATTGCGTTAGAACGGAAACAACGACTGTTATCAAAAGCGCGACAATGGCTGAGGTAACTTTTATAACAGTGTTACGTGACGGTGACGTAACGGCGACGTGGCAGCGGCGTGGCGGCGGCGTGGCGGGCACTGCACCGGCTATTCAGAGCGGCGAATCTTCTGGCTAACTCGAGCCGAGGTCCTAGCATTTAGACGCACCCGTGGGTTGTTCCGCTTCCGATTGAATCTGAAAACCTCACAGAATTTAATAGGGAATAGGGAAACGCTTGTGTAGTGTCATTCCCTTTAAAAACGGTGCTTCGATCACAGTGCTTGAGTAACCCTTTAAGTTTCTCGCCACCCACAAAATGTCCCGTGACGCTGTAAAGGCTGTTCGGGGCCAAAAGCAAACTCTCTCGAACAAGCCTGGGGCGGGGCGGCCGGCGCGCGGCGCATCCCCATGCGTTTTATAATTTTACAATTATGGCGTCACAGAGCACTTGCAAACACGAGTATGCATAATGTTGCCGTAAAAGCGAATGCCGGAAAGATTTAGTATTTTATGTTAATACTACTCGTGTAAGCCGCGCGACCAATTTTAAACGGTTTTCTTGTTAATTAAGTTTTATACTGTTGGGAGTTCTAAAAAGTAATTTATTTAGTTATATATATTATTTATTTTTATATATTATTGATCAGCTTTGCATCTTTAACTGACGTTTTGTCAAAGTACAGTCATGATGAAAAGATAATCAAAAAACAGCATTATATTGAAAGACAGTGTAAAATACAAAATACTTTCTAAGAAAGAGTTTTTATGGTCAACTTTTTTGCGATCAAACGCAATCAAATTGCGTTACTATAATTAAAAAGTAAATATGACTCCGCCAAATCTAGCAGCGCGCACCTGGTTTAACTCTAATAACCCGCAGTGTTTGGTCCCGTGGCGTGGGTCCCGTCAGCGCCGGCGCCGCCGTCGCCAGCAACCCTGCTATTGCTCGGTGCACTTCACTTTTATTTGTTGTAAACGCGGCACTGAACGATGGCCGGCGAAGAACCCACCAAAGCCCTACTATTAGCTTATTCAATTATTTATATATTCGGCAATATCACATTACATTTCTTAGAAACTAAATACGTACCAGACAACGTAAATTGTTTGTACAGGCACCTACAACATAAACAATATATTCACCACAATAACCGTACCATAAGTCTCCAAAAAGAAATTAACCAAATTGCATTACATATTTTAATATAACAGCGACAGTGTTTACGGTTTGCAAGCCAAAATTATTATATTCTAGTAACTAAACGAGCGCATGGTCCATTTTGCTCTACATAGCAGGATTCATCCCCCGCCCGATCCTCTAAATAACACTGCACATTTACAGAATACATTAAACATGCACACTAGCTTAGACCCAAGATACCGTACTCTTAGAACAAGGGTACGACGACCGGGTTTACACGCGCTCTATACCAGGTACAGACGTTCCTGGGCGCTCCCCACCATCATGACCCGGTCAACCCTAGCCGAGGTCCTAGCCTTTAAAGGGGCCGCCCTCGGGTTATTCCGATCCCCGATCCGATCCGAACCCCTCAGAGAATCTACTAGTAGGGTGCGGGAACACGCATTAGTGCGTGGTGCCGTTCCTCTAGAAAACTTCTGACGGTGCTTCGTTTCACACGGCTTGAGAAACCCTAAGTAACCTGCCGCCCCCAAAAAAACCTGGTGAAGCTGAAAATGCCTAGTGGCAACCAGCCCACTCTCTCTAAAAAAGCAGTATTCGTTTTACTCAATGTACCATCAGCACCACAAGGAGACAGAAGGTAAGCTTAATACTGTTCCGAGCAGTTCCAAGACTCCGGATCGTGTGTGCGGTGTGCGGCGCAACCGGTTTTCTATTAAGCTTAACTTGTGCAGTTTCCTTATTTTGTGGTAGCACTTTCGTTGTGAGCTTTGACAGCGAGCCACTTGTGGGTTAATGTAACTCTCAGGAGTGCAAGCGAGTGTTAGCTGTTAAGCAGAGGGACTCGTGGTAGGGGCTCCGAAGCCCAGCTGGGCACTAAGTGGCGCTAGACAATGAACTTTACTAAGTACTCGCGGCTAATGGCCGGAATATGTTAGCAGGATGTAGGGCATTGTGTTTCAGCTATGTCCATGCTACTTAGCTATAATTAATTTTGTAACAAAATTATGAGTGAAATGGAAATATTTATAAATTGAGTTACATATTCTCATTATAGACTGAATTTACAACTGTAGATTTTTTACAATTTAATAAGAAAAAAGAAAAAAATTTTAAAATTTTCATAATACGTTTATCGTCAAAAATTACACAAACCCTGCGACAGAGACCTTAACCTGAGGATAAACCGCAAAGAACTCGGAAAAGTTCAAAAAATTAAAATTTTTATAAAGTTATTATGTATTACAATAATGTAATGAGAGCAATAAAATAAAAATCAAAGTCTTAAGTGCATAGTTACAAAGTGACCAGTGACAGCGGGTCTGAGCAAGTTGTGACTGCGTCCAGCTTAGTCATTTTCTCAACATTGTCTTAAATCTTAATGGTGGCTTCGTAATGTTATAAGATAACATAAAAGCAATTGTCGGAACGCGAACCCAGTACTTAAGAACGTTAACCTTAGAATAAATCGCTCATACGTTACCAGATAGCGGTGCTCTCCGACCAACTCACTTCTACACCCGCCAACTAGCAAACGAGCCGTAACTTGACGGCCATAAGGTCTACAATGGGCGTACAGCCAAGTCAGCGGCCGGTTGCATACTTATTTACTTTTTCTCTGACCATTTAAGGCCTGACCACTTTCTTGAACACTTTCTACGGACGTAATTCGCTGCTCGCCGCTTGTCTCAATTTGTATCTGTCGCACATGATCTCGTATTCGCTTTCAAATGGCGATGCATCCATTGTGTTGCTGGGCTTGATTTATTGCACAAACTGTGTTGGAGGATAGTAGGAAAATAAGATATTCTTTGATTGAAGTACAGTCAAAGAATATCTTATTTTCTAGAACTGCACATTGACCTTAGGTACTGCAACAACATACTTTAAGCGTATTGTTTAATTACTATGAATGATATTAGATAACCTTGTGTTGACTTTATTGTATCTCATAATTAGTGTAAACAAATGACTTACCTACCTTTTTTGTACTCTAACATTAACAGAAAAGTACAACAGAGACGGACACGCAAATGTACTAACCGTACACTTAGTCTATTCTACAATGTCTTTAACATCCTGACTGGTAGAGAAAGTCTAACCCCCATTCAAATAAACAGAGAATAAGCTCCGAATAGTTATTCCGTGTTTTGTTCCTGTCATTAATTTATCCATTTATTCATACATTTAAGTACATGCCCACTTACAGTTGCCCAAAACGCCAGTATGTTTAAATTATAAATACAATATGTTAAAAACTAATATTAACAATAGCAAATTAAAATGATGTTATTCCAAGTTATTAGATTTAAACAATGTCAATAGTATTACAAAATATCATGTAAACTTCTTTTCAGATTAGAGTAGACAAAACACGGAATAACTATGTAAAGCTTATTCTTTGTTTATTTGTAAGGCCTTTAGTCATTATGTCTACTTATTAATTAAAACCAAAGAAATAAAAAAGCTACCGTTATGTCTTAGTTAAATAAAGCATTTTACGAGTACAAATTCAATGACACAGTTACACCCTTTTTTGATACGATTAACGCCATGGTAGGTCGTAGCCAACAACCTTTCCGCGCCGGCAGTGGCACAAGGCGAGCAATGGGCATTTGCGCGGACATGCGCATGCGCCGAATGTCACGCTGCACTGGTTATGTCAGCCCGCCGCGCCCGTGCCGCTGGCTCGTGACAATGTCAGCCTTATAATTGTACGAGTCGTGTTTACTGGAGACAGCTTCTAACAAGTTTAGTGCAGTTACGATTACAAGGTTTATCTACACTAATCTTAACTATATACTACGAGTACACCTATAAAGCCATGCCGGTGGCCGAGTGGTAAAACGCTAAGCTCGATTTACAGATTGCCTAGTATCAATTATGAATTTTCATCGAGGAGCTTCTTCAGAAGATCTTATTTTTCTGTTTCAGTTTCTTTTTATTACCTGAACATGCCTGAACTGAGTAAGCTTTATGTTTCTCTTGGATTGATCATTTATATCTTTCTTTTACGCTCCCGTTTCCTTCATATTTATTTCTTTGAATGTTTCTATAAAAAAATCATGGTGACACAGAATTCATTCGCTTTCAGCTCTAATCTAAAAATATTGCGCATGTTTTACGTTTTTGCCCTATTTTCTCTATTCTACGAAAGCACTACCTACCCGTTCAATGACTCTAATCTGTTTAGATCACGCACGTTTTCGCCTCTGTGGCCTAGTGATTAAAGAACCCGGCCAAATACCTACAGGTCCCGGGTTCGATTCCTATTGGAGAGTACATTTACTGTACTCGGTTCGGATGGTGGTATTGCTTGTTCCAAGTCCATTTGTCTTGCTACCATCCATACCTACCATCTTATTTGAATTTGTTACTGTACGAGTAACAATAAAACTAGTCTCTCGTAATTGGAAATACCGCGTGAAGAGCGCTTCCACCATCTGTCTTATTGTCGCCGAGGTGAACGCCAAGCGCTTTCAAATTATTGTGTACAATATAAAAAAACAATAGAAAAAATATCATCATCATCATCATCATCATCATCAGCCCACAGCAGCCCACTGCTGGACATAGGCCTCTCCAAGTGCACGCCACTGAGCACGATCCGCGGATACTCTCATCCAGCTCAAAATATACAACTATTAAACTTTGAGTACACCCATCAACTGATTTCTGGGAGCTGTATTAGCAGTCGTTAGCAATCACACACTGGGCGCGCGTGGTTGTTAGCGCGCTGGGGCCATCCTCGAAGGCCGGAACACCACTGTCCCCTGGTGTCATCTGGTGATAATTATTTTTGAAATCAATTTTTATCTATCTAATCTCTATTTATTATTGGTCTCGCATTTGACCGTGTGTGTGAAGCTTAGTGACCGGCCATAGCCAGGTTGCTCCACTTGCTGAATCTGTATTTGCTGACCGTGCGCGTTGTCCGCAGGGTCATGCTCGGGCGGGCGGTACCTGGGCCAGCGGCTGGGAGCGCTGTCGGAGCTGCACCACGGCGTGCGCGGCGTCGTGCACGCCGTGGACGCGCGCACGCTCTACATCGACGGGTTCCAGTACGACGGCGTCGGACCAGGTAAGCAATAACTCACTTTATATTACCAAAATCTTAACGTTACCACTAACTTAGCAAACGAGCATGCGACCCACCTGGGCCTCAAGTCTGTTAAATCAATAATGTCTCAATAGTGTATCGATAGCCTTATTTTGACATTAGGATAATGGAAAAACTGTCAAAATTTTCAAAAGGCCACTGACACACGATTGTGCACGTTTAGAATTAAGGCAGAAATTTTAGGGTAAAATAACAGAATTAAGAGCCTCATAGCCAGCGCCAAAGCAGCCCGAGGAAGCTTTAGTTCTAGGAACCAGATCAAACTAGAAAACAGTAATACTAAACAATACAGCATTGCGGTAAACATTGGTTGGATGGTTGACGCTTTTAAAATTTGATATTTAGTTCGAACATTAATTTATCTTTGGTCTGTATAAATTTAAGCTACCGATTCATCTATTTTTGTGTACAGAAAAATCTTTGATGTATTTAATAAGACAAACTCAGTCACTACTAATCTCTTGGCTGTAAACGAGCAGTTCCGTTGCCTCGCAGTATCGAAACAAACAACCATTTGCAGTGCGAGCGCAGTTTCATAGCAATCAAGTTGGGCTACATCTGTTCCTAACAAAAACAACACTTTTGCTCACTCCTCGCAATATTCCTTCACTGCGCTCTACTGCTCAGCTAAGGCAACATACACTTTATGACTACGGTAGTAAGGATCATAATGTGTGCTTATTACTGATTGGGTGTCCCCTGGTTACTTTGAGGAAGTTATTACGTAGGCGGAGGCTAAATGGATCGGATACACAGATGCTTCCTGCCAATGTAGGGAAAGGCTTTAACTTTTTCAATGTATAATGAAAGTGGCGTAATGAGTAAGATATGCTAACATAATTACCTAAAGACCTAGAGACCTGTTAACTTTAAAATCCCATTCCATTATCCTCAAAATGTGGTTGAGAGGCCACATTCGCCTTTATATCGTTATTTACAATCAGGTGTGACGAAGAAAAGAGCTCCCCCGAATTTAAAAAAATTATGACTCAATCAGAAGCTGTGCTATATAGAAAACCTGTTATATACAGTAGGTGCTGTATAGTGTATCATATTGAGTTAAAAGGAGTACCTACTAAGAAGAAGTAATTAATAAATTTCATGGCTTAGAAATTTGTACCTTGGAGCTATTTACTTATAATTAAAATTCGTATAAGAAAGTTATAATATAGAGCTTATTAAACTGTACAGGAATACATGAATGGAATTGAGACACAAAGTAAGAAGAGCCCTTTTGGAAGTTGCTAATTAAATTGTCAAGTGAAGTTTCGGTGCTCGTAACGAACGCTTTCGTGCGGCGACGACGTGTTGTTCGGAGGCATTGTGCCGAGGCTGCCTCGCGAGGCCCCGGCGACGGTTCTCATGCATTGTGGGGCACAATTTGCCCGGTCGAGGCCCCAGCTGCCAGGCTACACCTTTTTCATGCATAGAATGTTAACATTTGAGCAATTCATATTTCGCTTCGAGTCTTAATTAATAAAGGCTGTACCTTCTTGAGAAAAGCTTTTGTCAGTTCACCTTTGACCGAAAGTCAACACAGTTTGCTTATTAAAATCGTTTTAAGAATAAACAAAAGGGTGCGAGCAGAAATAAAATTAATAATACAAGGCACCTGACAAAGCTTTTTGTGCCGTTATCAAAGAACGAATGCTTGATTATGACTTGGAAAATATCTTGGATAAAAACGGTTTTCGTTTTGTTTATTTTAATTTATTAAGTAAACACTATCGGTAGTCAAATAATGAATAATTGGAATATGCCAAGCAGTTTCTGAATAAGGCCAATGTTCTCTACGTGAATTAGCGCGAGCAGCGAAATATATTAATATAAAACCGGTGCGAGTCGGACTCGCGCACGAAGGGTTCCGTACTTTATGACGTAATAAAAACTTACTAGATCTCGTTCAAACCAATTTTCGGTGGAAGTTTGCATGGTAATGTACATCATATATTTTGTGACATACGGATGGACAGACAGACAGACAGACATGACGAATCCATAAGGGTTCCGTTTTTTGCCATTTGGCTACGGAACCCTAAAAAGCACATTTCTTATATAGAATTAAATGACAAATAATGTGAACTGACATCGCGTAAGTAGCTTAACCCAAAGATCGCAACCCGAACGCTCAAGCCGATATTCAATTGTCTTTATTTGAACACTATGCACTAAACTATATAGAACTAGAACATTTTCAACGACTTTTCCGCGTTAATTTTTTTAATATAATTGATGATCGATGTATTTCAATGTGCAGTGCTAGCGTAAACTTAAAGAACAATGCATCTAGGCTCAGATGAGTAGAAGGCAAGCAAGAAAAGTAGCGCCCGCTCTTTGTTATCGCGAGCGGGATCGATTACGTCGCTAGTTTTCCGATGGGAGATAGCGCGAGCGTTGCCTAAGCGCTTGTGCTTGCGTAACGAGCTCCAGAGCGGCACTCAGCCTTAATAAGAGATGAGGCACTTACACTAAGCATCTTCCTTTTATTTAATTAATTATTTAACTAATCAAATTTTTAAGGAAATATTATTGTGAACCAATTACAATTCACGGTATGAATGGGATAAAATGATTCTACGAACGGGATATTTGGACCCACACCTTTTGATGCCGGACATATTCAGAATTGTCTGATAAATAAAAATTTTTCTTTTTGCTTCTTTATTTTAGGAGCTTTTGACATCGGACACTTTATTAAACGTTGGAACAAACCTGACAGTTTTTTAATTTGTTACAAACGTATACAAAATTAAAAGGTTTTCGTGTCGTTTGCCAAACGGTAATATTCTTACGTTTAGATTAAATTGGGTACCAATGAAAATTTATATTATTTATGTTTTGCTTCGTGAACGTCAAATCGAAAATTTATGTCATGTTTTTATATCAATTGATTTTAATGTGATAGTTAAAGTGTTATGTTTATAAAAGTAGAAATATATACCCAAAAACCTAACATCAATAATCTAACAGCAAAATTTTGGATTCAAATTGAATTTTTTTTAGTTTGTGAAACACAGGTATGATATGGGGTATTTAACAATCAAATCAGAGTAAGAAGAGTTAGAGTGAGAGTTTGAGTAGAAGTAAGAAAGATTTTCTATTATATTCGTATCGTATTATACTCGTATGTTAGCCTATCCCAACAAGTTCGCGTATTCTCTCAATAATTCGCCGTATAACGAAGCCGAGCCGTCTGATCGAGGTTGTTCAAGAAACAAAGCCACTCGCCAAGTTGTTCGCGCATACCAGCGAGAGGGTAACCTATCATACTTTCGAAATTTTACTGTTCGAATCACAATTGTTCGAAAATGATAAGACAAAGTTTTAAATACCAGATAGATTTGTTCAAACTTTTTCCATATTACTTATAATTATCCAGATTTTCGTTTTTCTTAAACAATATAAATAACAATATATTGCATGACTGCCTGCATGGTGCACGCAAGCAGGGAAAAGGGGGGTTGGGGCACTTAACGGTGAGTGGGATTACAAATCAAATAGACTTAGAAAAAAAAATTCCTTCCTAAATCTAAAATTCTAAACTTTGACAATTATGTTTTCTGTAAAATAAAAATAAGGGAAAACAATAAAAAGGGAAAAACAATTTCGTACAACTAAAATTCGTAAAAAAGAAAATCGAATTATATTAACCCGGCGAGAGTACCTCGGTCTCTCGACTCCCGCCGCGGAAGTTGACGCGCACGCGTCGGCTTCAACACTACTTTGTTGTTGGGGGCCGTAGCCACAGACTCAAAGTTGAGCGAATTGAGAACGGAAACAAAACTGCCTTGTCGAAATCGTAGCCTCAGCTTGCTGTGAGTATATCTACCCAGCCAGCCACCGTTCTATATTAGCAGTAACCGTCTTTGAAGTCTATTGTTTACACCCACCAGTCATAACCTCTCTCAAATTCAGCGGTGTTGGGTTTTCCAAGCGAGGGTTACATAATCGTTGTACTCAGTTTGGTCGGTGGTAGGTCGATCTGATGGTAACTATTATTTCATCAAAGTCTGTCACTTGGTTTGCAACAAAGAATCATGTATAAATAATATGTATTTGTAAAAGATAGAAGTGCGCTTCCTTTAGATGAAGGTCAAGCGTTTCATCGTTACAGAAAAAAATGTTAGGCGACAACAAAATAGACCGACACCGTGATGATTCCATTCAGTGCGAGGCTACGACCCCCGTTCAGGCGGCAGCAGCTCCTTGTCTGCATACCTCTTTATGATCCGAGAAACTATAAACTTAGCTTTGGCGTAGCTGTTTGAGAGTTTGTTATGAATATAAAACGCCCCGTGGCGCTCGGAATGGAATCGTAAACACACATAGGCTTTGGCTCGTGACGTTATTGGATGGTTCTTCTTCTTTCTCTTTAGGTAGATATAAAAAGCTTCTAGTGCCAAACATATTAAATGAAACAACATCGCTGCCTATCATGAATAGTAACTTTTTAAATTAAAAAAATGTTCCATTTTTCATTATATTGTAAAATCGTACTTGGAACATCCCAAGGTTTGTTTTTAAAGTTTATTGTGAATAAGACACAAAGTTGATTACCGGTTATATTCGTAAAAAAATGGTGATTATCGTCAATTTTACAAAATATATAGCAGAAACTATTTTGTCTTTTTCTTAAATTGCTGTACTGAATAAACATGATTTTTGAGTTAGGCCCCTATTTTTGATAGGCAGCGCATGTTTTATGACTGGAAAAGCAAAAGCTAATAAACAACAAAAAATTTAGGATTATCGCAAAATATATTTTAACAAATATTTTCTGCTGCTCGTTCTACACAGAATGGTTATTCCGTGTTTTGTTCCTCTCATGCAAACTGTCATTTCATTAAATTAGAGTAATGTTGTTACAATACCGTTAAAGGATCATGTTAAGGGACTATAACATTTATAATATAGTATATCGCATCGCATAAATAATTATGACTATAACTATGCATAAGAGTCAAAGAGACAAAACACGGAATCTTATTCTTTGTTTATTTGTAAGTCCCTTTTCTGTTTCTGTTTTCTTCGTTTTAATTTCTTTTATTCCTTCTATCTCCTTCCTATTATTAATTAATACAACAATAATATTCTATAATGGCAGACATGGAGCGACGCAAGCAATGCATTACATTCAAATTTAAATCTTGATTAGGATACAGCTTGCGACGCCATGCGCCGCGCGGGAAGAGGAAAACCGCTACCAACCTCATTGATGCGCCTGCACTGACAAGCCTTTGTCTTTACATTATATAACAACTCTTAAATCGATCATAGAACATGGTACAGTCAGCAAAGGAAGTCGCAGACCGCTTTAGTACCATGTCATGCTTAGTTCTTTTCCTTTCAGATTCATTGTAGTGCCTAAGGGATTTTAGTTATGCGGGTAAAATTAGTTTCTCTTCTTTTTGTGGGTTGGCTCTCTTTCCTTCTTGTATCCTACAATTTAAACTACTACAGTTCAGTACAGTTTAAAGTATTTCTTTGACTAGGCCTAACTTTTAATGTAAAGGCAAGTGCCTGTTAAATATTCAGCTACACAAATGCTACAGTGTTCAGCTACTTTTGATGCTGACTGTTCTATCGTACGCACACCGCACGCGGCACTCTTCAGCTCGCAGTTAAGTTACGTCATCATGATGCGTACATACGCCGGCACTTCAACCTATTATCTGTTGATATTTTATCAATAAATGTTCAACCATATTCTTTTGCCATAAAGTTCAAAGTCTATTTAGGAAATTTGAGAGTGCAAGCGTGTGTACATTAGCAGTGCTAGTGGCCCCCTCGATCAATCGTCGCGCGTCGATTGTAAAAAGATCATCATCCGAGGTGACATAAAGAGCGATAGTGCTCTGTTACGATTGAGGTCGCTGCCGACGCGAGAGCTTCGTTACCGATCAGATTTAATGCAACTCATCATATAATAAGAAAGGTACAGACACATACAGAGACTCCTTCATCTGTTTTAACAAATCTTATTGTAAGTAGGTAATTAAAATATCCGATATCCGATGATAACGGTAAGGTTGAACTTAAGGATTAAAAATTTATTGTTGCAAGCGAGAATAGACGTATCTTAAACGAGCAAAAACGATTTTTGAGTGTTATTTTGACAACTTCAGGTTATTTTTTTGTCATACAAATAAATAAAAATATAAAACTACGTATGTTTTTGTAAGTCTAAAAGTAGAAGATAAGTCTTTAATTCGGTCTCAATAGTTGTAGAATAGAAAAACAATTTAAATACGCCATTAACAGCTGTATCGGGCTCCAAGTTCCATTATGGAGCTGCCAGCGTCGAGAGCTATTGGCGGACGGAGATTGATGTGCGGCCCGCGTCTGCGTTCATTGCTTGTACAATGTGCTCGGACGCGCTGTTCTAATTCTAGTGACGGATTAATGTATCTTAAATACTGTTTTCTAAAGAGTACGCGAGCACTACACACTGAATGAAACAAAAGTGTTTCTAAATGCAACACATTACTTGCGTTTATTATACAAAAAAAAATATCGTTTCACGCGATCTTAACAAAATAACAAAATACAGTGTAATGTGTTTCAAGTTTCAAGTCAAATACCTACATACTAATAACGTTTAGCATCTTAATGCTGACATGAAAATCAGACTCTGCGGCATACTTCGGGGCAGTCTAAGTCCACCAATGATAGACAGTTATAGACTGATGATAAATCGTACATTAGCAATTACGAGAACACCCGTAACTATATTTATTATACACAAATAAGATCGAGCCATAACCTACGCCGCTGGCTACCAGAAAACTGTGTGTGTAGTCGACTCCTATCGCCAATGTCTATAATGTAAATTGGGCTATAAATCTAAATTAAAACCTTACTTCTGAAAAGTTGGGTAATGTCAGGATCGACACAGAATAGGTCTATAATAAGGTTTTTAAATTGTAAAGAACTTGAGGCACGCAGCAGAGAGATCGCTCCAAATTAAAACATTCCCCGGTACGCGCCGGGCGGAGTTGGCAACTCCACGGGCCGCTCACTTCGCGCCGCGTCCCTGAATCAATGTTCCCCGGTGCTCCACATTTACATAATGGAACCAGTACTATGTACAAACTCATGTATTAATAAACTTATAAACAGAGTATACGCCTTTAATAGTTGTTCTTTGTTAGTTAGTTTTATCTCTTTTACTCTAGTCTGAAATTAAGTTGACGAGCACATGAAGGGAAACAAACACGTAATTCCAAGCTTGTTCTGTTTATTAAGGCCTCATGAGATCTGCACACTAATGAAATTGAGTCGTACTTATTTTCTATGTAACATGAATCACGACCTGTATGTACAGTCTATCAAAAGTAACAATTGGAATCGCACAGTATTTGGATTGATAATCTCCGCGTTCGTTCGTCTGTGATTGGCGCGGAGACTTTCTTTTTATTCCAACACTTTGGAGCCGAAACAAAAAGGCCGAGACTCGCGAGCTCTCGCGTGTGGCTAATGTGACGGATGTGAGAGGTTCCTCAAGATAAGAGCCTTAATGAACTGTACACGGAGTTTAGGAACACTCGCACACACACACACGACTATACAGATATATTTAGAGTTATGTACTTCGTTGTTTGACGTTTTGTACATATGTATGTTATTATTTGTATGTTTACATTGCGTGGACTTCAACTTACTGGTTAAGTAATAGGTATTTATAAATATGGTATGTTTTATCAAGTGCCTAGCCATGTCACAGCTAAATAATACAATGGAATCCCTGTAACTTATTTTTAAATATAAATAACTATGACTATAAAATTGCATAAGTAGTAAATACATGTAATGAATATCGCAATGTAGACATTGCGATATCCATTGACATGACTGTTCATAGATGAACCAAACGCTTTTGTACATGAATTTGAACTGAACATTTTTGTTGACAGCTGCATACTTCTACGTGGGCTCATCGAAGACGCCCACCTCGACGGGGGCGATCCGGCTGCGGGACGAGCGCGGCGGCACCAGCCCGCTGCGGCGGTACCGCGGCGAGGGCGTCACCATCTCGCTGCCCGACGGACACTCGCTGAAGGACGTGCGCTGGTTCAGCGTGTGGTGCGACGAGTACTCGGTGAGTGCGGCGAGGGCGTCACCATCTCGTTGTCCGACGGACACTTGCTGAAGGACGTGCGCTGGTTGACTTGGCGAACCCTAAGTTTTTTCCAAAGATTAAGCCAGCCAGTAATTGGTGAAAATATTTGGAATACCTAGTATTTGAAGAAACAACGATGTCTACCGTCCTAAACGAGCTCTTGAAAAATTCGACACAAACAACAATGTCTCATTAGCTCAGTTGGAAAACCAGTCCGGTCACATAGATTGCGAAAGATCTTAAGTTCCAATCCCACCGGAGGCCAGTCGGTATTCCTTTATATGCTATTTCTAGTTTCATCATAAGATGGCAACAAAGCCAGCGTAGTGAACTAACGACAGTTAGTCAAAAGTATTTGATTGTATTTGATTGTTACCATGATTCATAAATTCCATGTAGTTGCGTGAAATGTGTCTAGCTAGAAAGGTAGTGCCGTACGTTGAAATGATACGTGCGCGAAGTGTTACAACAACCTGCGCGGAATGCAGCCGTTATGTAAATATACGGTCGTCCGTCAGCGCGCGCGCCGGTGTCACGTTTGATGCGGGGCAGTGTCCGGTCGCTGCGAGACACTTTTCACAGCCAGCGGGCGCTTGGATCCCTCTCGAGCACCACTTATGGTGTGAGGCTGGACAGTGGGTTGTCCGGTCCCGATCCGGTCTGAACCTCTCGGAGAATCTAGTAGGGAACGAGGACATGCACTAGTGCCCCTTTAAAAACCTTTGACCGCTTATGGAACCCTTTAAGTTTCTCTCTGCCCCTTAAATTATTCCGGTGACGCTGAAATAGACGTCTGAAGTAATCAGCAAACTCTATCCCAAAAAAGGTGTACGTGTGTATGTGTACGGGGCTGCATTGCATTATTGCACCCTACACTACAGTTTAGCGCGTCTGCCTCGATATAAAACTGCCTTTACGTTTCACTGGGTAAACTAAGCAGAGGTCCTGAATTTGACTCCCAGCGATTCAGTTTTGTTGGTACCACCACTACTTGTCGTGTGTCGCTATAACAATGTTAATATAATTTTGAGTGGGTTATTCTGGCAGTTAGAGATAAGATCGACAGCTGCTTAGAGATTGAGGAATTCGGCTGAAATCTAAATCTAAATCTTATTTAATTTTGGGCAATCTAAACATCGTTATGATGACGTCGGCGGCGCCCGCCGTGACGTCACCCGCTGTCACGCGGACTTGCCACTGACAAATGACAGCCGCGCAGCTGGCAAGCTGCCTGGATTCCAACCTGATTACACTCAGAATTTTTCACTTTCTAACCTTTTATGGTTTGCTAATACATTTATATATTAGAAAAATTGGGTCAACATTTTAAAATCTAGATAACCATTGCTTTCTATCCATAGCAACTTCACTGGCAATGCAATATTTGTTAGGGTTTGTCACTGGCGCCTGTTAATTAGTTTCAATCAAGACTTACACAATTCACATAGGCACAGACTGCTCGACTTATCATGAAACCTCAAGAGCTATAAAGCTAACAAACTTGATATTTTAAATGTAGACTGCAGAGTATACCTATATTATATTATTGGGTGTGTGGGATGCTAAGAAAGCATTTTTTGAAATTCTCTCGAGATTAGAATTTTGTATTATCAAGGTCGCGAGCTACCGCTAATAATAAAAATAAACTTTATTGAACACCTCGTAGGCCGTTGCTCTCACAACTTTCTACAACAGCTCGGGTAGCAAACAGCACCGTTATTATATTATCATTATCAACTGAAATAACTTTTTAAATAAATTAACACGCCATTATTCAAGCTTAATGGCCTATTAACGTCTTATCATTACCAATTTGCATAACACAAGCGTTACACCGAAGAGCATTCGTTAGGCGAAGGAAATTTGAGCAGTTCCTTGAGTAACGCAATTTCTCCTGCGTCGACGCACGAAATAATGAGACTACAGAAGGTCAGGTCGAGCGTACAAATGCGCCCGAGCAACGCACAGACAACAACTCGCGGAGTCGGAACCTCGCGGCAGCTGCGGCCGGTGACCGGTGCGCTCGGACTGGCTCCAGTTGGTGATGCTCTATGTGCGCGTTGCTGGAGCGCGTTTGTATTAAAGAAGCTTACCTACTGCAGTCTGCTTATTTTGTGCGTCGATGACTCATGACTGTCACGTGAGGCTGAGGAGCAATCAGCGGGTGATTCTATTACGGGACAAAAACGAGAAGCGCGCGGGGTAGGGCTGCCAACATTTTTCAGGGCGTAAACTATAAACTAACTAGGAAAGTGGCACCAGGTTTGACGTGAACGTTTGATCGTCATTTCTCTCTTATTAAAAATAGGGGCAGCAACAAATTTTTGACTTTAGTAACCGTTGAATATCACCTGCTTCCTAGCTGTCATTTAGTGAAATTTCAATGAAATTTTATTCTATTTTTTGGTGTCAAAAAGCAAGGGTCGGTCACTGGTTCCTGTGTCTACCACTGGTACTCATGAGAGCCTAAGCGGTTTGTACAAAACACAAAATAAATAGTAGTCTAAATCAAAGTCCGTTTCACTTATCCGTTCGATTCCTAAGTAACATGTGAAATAACGTTTCTCAAAAATTTGTTGTTTTACCTACAATAAAGGTATATTTTTAAGAATAACAGTTGGGGGGCCCTCGATATAGTAGGATATTATCTTTATATTAGAGGGGGCAGCCCTAGCGCAGGGCGGGGGCGGGAACACACTGGCAGTAGGGAAGTAATTAGAAAAAAGTGATGTTTGAAATCGTTCATTAGTACGAGTAAAATAACCAGTTGAACCATTGTGTGGACGCCTGGGGAATGTCATGTAGACGATAGACAGTTGGCTGAAGATTTAAGTTCTTTTGGAATTATAGCGGGGCTGGTCTGGCGCTGTCTGGTCTGGTTTCTTGCGCAGTCAATGCAAAGTGAAATCGGATATATCTGTAACGCCAGACCGCGTGAAGACGGGACGGTCCGAGGGACGGTCCCGAGGGAGTTTTTAAAGATCCTTTCTGAGTAAATGCCCACGCCCTATAAAGAACAAAGCTGCCGATTTGCATTTCAGTCTTTAGGCTTCACAGTTGCTGAGGTTACGTGCTTAGTCAGCCAGTCATTACGTAATGGTATTTCGTTTTTATATTATGGATACAAAACGGTTTTATTAACAAATAACAGATAGATGTAATCAATCACTATCAGTTATTAATGTTATACATATATAATGTTTACGCAAATTTTGTTGCGAACTAATTACAGTTCAAAAAAAAGTGTTAAAAACACTATTAGTTATGTATCTATCGTAGCCGAGTGGCTGGCACGCCGGACTTTGGGCGGCGCTAACTCTGAGGTCCCGGGTTCAATTCGCGGCCGGGACAATGTCGAAACGAACTTTTCGATATTGTGTCGGGTCTGGGTGGTTGTGGTACCGTAGTTGATTCTGATTGCCATAATACGAGTGCCTTAGCTACTTACTTGGGATCAGAACAATGTAGGTATGTGATTTTGTCTTATTTAAAAATAACACTGGATTTCATGAAGTTGAAATTGTAAAATAGAAGGTAAAATAAATGTAAATAAGGCCGTGCAAGGTTAATTTCAATGTGTGTGTGTGTGTTTAGCAAATAAAATTATACTGTTGTATTCACCGCACATAGGAGATTTCGAAAAGAGCAATACATATGTATATGAAACACAATTTGTCATGAAAACGTGGACTCAAAAAACACATTATTTGCGCGTCGTCTAATTTCTGGCAAATTATCAGTTGATTCGTGGAGCTGCCGAAGGCTGCGGCGCGCGGACAGCGGCGGATAATTGATCGGCCTCCGTCGCGATCCATTTGCTGTTGCCAAACTTCAGACGCAGATTACTCCATTGTTTTCAACAAAGAAGTTTAGAGGCTTTGAAAAATTTAAATGTCACACAGACCTAGAAATTTGCGACTTTATATTCTTTCAACTTTTGGACGTTTGTCTGAAAGTGTAACAATATTGGGCGACATAAAAACAAGTTTTCATCCAGTTCGTGTAGGTTCGTAGCAAAACTTGGTATATTGTAAATAAGGTAGAGACTCGTTTACTCAAGTGCATTATAAAAAAAGACTTGAACGGATTTGAACTCGCACCCCATGACATGCCGGATCAGGTGCACCTGCTCGCTCGTGCAATTTTTCAACATTTTTTCAACACTTTGTCTTTTTTCAAATTGTAATTTGTCCTCAACAAAACTTGCGTAAAATTATATTAAAAGCATCAACTGAATTATTCCAAAACATTATAACTTAATTTTACCCTATGTTTATCACCCGCGATTTATGAATTAGTGATCAGTATAGTAAAGGCGACAATATACTAATAAAGAATAAGTTGACCATGCTATCGTCAGAAACAAGCTGCAGTAATTAAGAAAACTTAGTTTTACGAGCAGCACCGGCCGGCTCGCTCGCCCGGCTGCTGGGCGCCCGGGCGCCCGGGCCGGGGTGTTATTCGCAGCCTGCTTGATTTACACACCTAAAAGCTGTGTGCACAACCTAGTTTGTCGTTTTTAGCGTGCTTTTCTGTCGTTTATTGTACTGCAAAGGTGGTGGTTCGGCGCAACGGAATAAGAATGCACTTGATGGTTTAAAGGTCTATATTGATCTGTACAAAATTTTAGTTCGGTACTGTGTGTGTGTACACACACTACAGTACCGAACTAAAATTTTGAGTGTGGATACCATGTCGATGTCGAAGAGTTCGATAGCGCGACAGCATATGTGTTCGAGATATGATCTTGCATGCAAATGTCACAATGACAGGTCAGCAAACTGAAATAATCTGAGCTTATTCGTCGACAGTCGTTATACCTACCAGCTCGCATTAGACCAAGTGGTGGGTTAGTCCCAACCCTCCGAAGACCTGGGACCAGCAGTGGGATGTTCTAGGCTGATTATGATATGCCTACAATTACTGTCACAGTGTTCAGTGAATCGTAGTTAGGAATACACCGTACTTGTAAAATGACAAAGCACAAAGTATGGCAAAGCCAAACTATCTCAAAAAAATAGCTTTAACTCAGGATTTGTATATTTGTACGATTTTTTTTTTCGGAGAGACTTTGCTAATTGTCTTAAACGACATTTTCAGCTTCACCGGGCTTTTTTGAGGGCGGCGTGAAACTTAAAGGGTTCCTCAAGCCGTGTGAAACGAATCACCTTCGGAGGTTTTCTAGTGGGAACGGCATCACGCACTAGTGCATATCCCCGAGCCCTACTAGATTCTCCGAGGGGTTCGGATCGGATCGGAGATATTTGTACGAGTATCACATAATATTACCAGTGAGCAATTATTTCCCCAAAATTTTACAAAAAATATAACATTGCTTGTATCTCGAGGTGTCTGTCAGTTTTGCAGTCGTTCAACACTTTCGGAATAAAATGTGTGCTGCTGATAAGTCACGAGGCGGGGTTTGGAGTCCATTGTGCTTTTTGGTCGTTTTGCTGAGTAATTGGGTCACGCGGCGTTGCGTAACGCTCAAAACACACGTCCTTTGTTCCGCGGAGCTTTTACTGCGACCTACATTAAAGATCCACTTAAGTATATCAACTAACTACGAGTATATGACCGATTATTTTATTAAAATATTTATCTCTTCTTAATTTAAATGCAAAGCAAGTTGGGATTTATTTTTCATTTATTTACTCTTCTTACAACTCTGACCCGGTAGAATGGTGGTTAGGGATCCTAACGGTAAACGCTCTCGCGGGTTCGATTCCCGCAATTGTCTGTGTGGACATATGTACTGATGTGTGTTTTTCTGGTATTTAGAGTCCCTAAAGTACTCTGGACAGTATTAAGCTGTGCTTAATTTAAGACTAGATTACATTGGCAGGTTCTGAATATTGTTATTTATAATATTATAATTGACAAGCATCTTTCATTTAATTACTTACAATATCGTTATCAGCTAACTAACATAATTTAACAAAATATTAAACGCAAAATTTCCTGGAAATATGTGAGTCTAAATCTAGCAACACATAAATTACCCGTAAATGGGGAAATCTGAAGCGTATGCAAATACCACGGCGTTTAGCGTCGCGCCCCGTCCGCCCGGGCGGGCGCCCCGCCGCCCTGGAATTAGTGTTGAGCGAGTAAAACATTAAAACAAAACTGCGTCGTCAAAAAAAAATTACAGCCTTTGTGGTCTAATGGTTAAGACCATCGATCTCAGACCCAAAGGTCCCGGGTTCGATTGCCAGCGGGGGGTACATGTTTGTGGACTTGGTTGGTTGTAGAGCTTGTCTGTCCACCTGGCTAGCTACCACCATCTTATCTAAGTATATCGCCATAACATCAATGTTTGCAGCATTGTTGCGTTCCGGCAGCTAGAGATAAGATAGCCAGTGCCTCAGTAGTTGAGGATTCCGGGTGAAGTGCGCTGCCACTTTCGGACCTTATCATCATATAGCATCAGTTGAGATGAAGGCCAAGTTGCTTACCCGTAATGTATAAAAAAATCGTAGCCTCAGCTCAGCATGCCCGCTCAAACCGCCATCGCCAGCCCGCTCACTCGCTGTTTTTGATGTTAACTGGCCGACAATAGAACGGGCCGATAACATAACTATTCCTTGCAATATGGGCTCCGGCTCCTGCTTGCGGTGCTTACACGGCACCGGCGCTAATAGAAACAGAAGTCTGTTTCTTTTTTAAGCGTTATTAGGTGAACATTAATTATAAACAATATTGCTACAATATAAAGAGCTATTTTTTTTAAATAAGGTCAATCATCGATGACATCTTCATGTAGACTTTGAATAAGGTTTAATTTGGTTTACAAAGTAGATATGGTTATTTGATAGAGTTACGCAAATTTTGTTGCGGACAAACTGCAATTAGAAAAAAGTATTGACAAAAATTTTCACGAGCGGGATTTGAATCCGCACCCTATGACATACCGAGCCAGGTGCACTACCAACTATGAGAGCATAACACCAACATCCACGTCAACATCCACGTCGATAGCACATGACAAGGGTGCGGGTTCAAATACCGATCGTAAAAAAATTTCATCACTTTTTTCAAAAAGTAGATGGAGTTAAAACTGAAAATGGACTCGAACTTACAGCGATCCGTGCGACAGCTCTGCCTACTGAGCGACCACGATATCTGTTTATTTGTCGAATTTTTCAAGTGCTTATAACATTTACTTAACCTTGAACATCCGAAAGAAACATTTTTGTAAATATTTACCAATCGGTTCCGATGATACAGTAATTGATTATTATTTAAAAAAACGTCGGAAAATCCGATGTCTGGTATATACAATACTTGAATGATCCATTGACAGGGAATGATAAATATTTGGTCGCCGCACGTCTATCCGATATGTTGATCTTAAAATTTTTCTCACGTTTTCGTACGAGCGGTATATAGTTTCATGGAGTTCGATTCAAAGACGATGATTTAGGCAAAATTTTATTAATAATATGAAGTGTCGTGAGAAATTGAGCTCTGCGTCTTAATGACATTGTACCGAATTGCGACCACCGGTACTTGGTTTCTTTAATATATATCGTGGCTTAGCTACTGCTTTCGTTGTGAATTTAATTATTTTATAAATTGTGGGATATTGTAAAATGAAAGATGCGTGTCTGTTAAAATTCGTAAAGTGTGTATTCATAAATTAATTTAAAATATTACATCAATCGAGGAGAGAGGGGTTGGGGACAATGTAGTGCTACCAATGGCAGTGTCGGTTCGATTCCCACGTGATGTAACGCGAAGATGATTGGCGATCAAAGGGTGGGTGAAAGCGGAAATTGGAGTTTAGTGGCTAGAACATTCCAGACCAATGTAGATTAGCCAATCCCAAACATGCCCCCGGCCTTGGAAGCGGTTGCTTTCAATGCTCCTGATGACTCGGAGACTCCTCGTCGTGTAAGAGAGGGCAGATCTTGGCGTAGGCACGTCGAACAACGCCCGAATTGGTTTGTATATCTGCCACTCTTGCAATGCCGTCCTTGCCCGGGATGGTTCTGACTACTCGTCCCAAGCTCCACTTCAAAGGCGGCAGGTTATTGTCCTTGAGTAGTACAAGGGTGTTGATCTTCAGTTGTGATTTGTTATCGGTCCACTTAGTCCGCACCTGCAACTCAGACACATATTCTTTGGACCAACGGGTCCAAAAATGCTGGCGTATTTGCTCCACCATCTGATGACGCTTTAGGCGATGCGCAGGAACGTCGCTGAGATCGTCGCAAACTGGCGCAGTCAGTGGCCGACCAACCAGAAAGTGAGCTGGAGTCAGAGGAGAGAGGTCTTTAGGATCTGGGGAAAGCGGAGAAAGCGGTCTGGAGTTAAGGACAGCTTCGATTTGTGATAACACTGTACTAAACTCCTCAAAAGTGAGATGCGCATTGCCTACAACCCGACGTAGATGATATTTGCAAGATTTAACTCCTGCCTCCCACAGACCACCAAAATGGGGTGAATAAGGGGGAATAAATGAAAATTTGATTTGTTGACTAGCGGCATATTCTATTATATTCGAGTCACATCTGTGTAAAAAATCTGAGAGGCTATTCATTAAGCCTACAAAGTTCCGACCATTATCCGAAAATATTTCTAATGGTTTGCCGCGCCGCGAAATAAATCTATTGAGCGCTAGTGAATATGCCTCAGTAGTGAGATCTGTGACTAACTCCAAATGAACTGCACGCGTCACGAAACACACAAACAAGCAAATGTATGCCTTTAAAGTCCTAGCCCCCTTTCCCTTACGGTTAAGTATGAGCACTGGCCCACAGTAATCCACTCCGCATCGTATGAATGGAAAACTTGGCGAGATTCTTTCTTTAGGCAAGTTGCCCATAGGGGGCGTCAATGTCTTACCCTTCATACGTTTACACGTTACACAATCTACAACAACTTGTCTTACTAAACTTCTGCCACCAAGAGGCCACCAGGTTTCGCGTAAATTATATAATAATGCCTGGGGTCCAGCGTGGAGAAGCCGCAGGTGCTCACTGCGAAACAACAACCGCGTAAAATAATGTTTACTACCTAACAAGATCGGGTGCATTTTATTGTAACAAAATTGGCTTGAATTTCCTAAACGGCCACCCACACGTATTATCTTATCACTATCTATAAACAAATTTAATTTACTTAAATTATTTTTACGCTTTATTTGAAATCCATTAAGTAAAAGAGAATATTCAGTAGGAAAACTTTCCAACTGGGACCAACAAATCAATGTTTTTTCCGATTTGTTTAACTCGTCAACACTAATGACGCCTGTCCGTCGGTTATTTTTATTGCGAGCATTGTTTATGAAACGCAACACAAATGCTACAGCACGCCTCATACGGTTAAACTGTGAAAAACGCTTAAACGGGAACAGCGTTGTGCCTGACGAGTCTCGTGTTACGAAAGACGAAATAGGCGATCTAATTTCAGGAAGGTCCTCATCAGTATCCGGAACAGTATGATCGGCTAGTGAGAAACTAGGGCTTCGTAAAAAATCTGGACCCTCCCACCATAAAGTAGAAGACGAAAGTTCATCTAAACTACAACCACGAGAAGCCAGATCAGCTGGATTATCCTTGCTACGGACGTGACGCCAAATAACATCGTTTGCTAGTTCATGAATCTCAACCGATCTATTTTGGACAAAAGTTTTTAATTTATTCGGCGCCATGCGCAGCCAGCCTAAGACTATGGTCGAGTCAGTCCAAAAAACGGTATTATTAATCGTACAATTAAGTGAACTCCGCACTTTATCTAACAGCTTAGCACCGAGTAAAGCACCACACAGTTCGAGCCTTGGTATGCTGACCGGTTTTAATGGGGCGACCTTAGCCTTAGAAAAAAGCAATCTAACTGTTATAGTTTGGTCTTTATTCATACTGCGAATATAAATACACGCGCCGTACGCGCTCTGCGACGCATCGCTAAAAACATGAAGCTCAATAGACATAGGTTCGCTGCCTATAGCATGGCGCGGGACTCGAATCGTACTGAGCGCTTGCAACGAAATAACAAACCGGTTCCACGTTCGCGCGACGCTAGGCGGGACTACGTCATCCCAACCGTTCTTAAGCAGCCACAATTGCTGCAGTAATATTTTTGCGATAACGATTGCAGGGCTCAACAAACCAAGTGGATCAAAGATTTGCGAAATATTTGATAGAATAGATCTTTTAGTGACTGGCTTATCATCCCTTTGAAACTGCGTATTGAAATGGAAGGTATCGTTTAAATTGTTCCAACCTAAACCCAATGTTTTGGCATTAATGTTCTCGTTTGATTTAATTTCTTTAGATTGGCTCAACAAACAATCGTCAAAGTCACATGGAAAATTACATATCCATTTTCGAAGTGGAAAACCACCTGACTGAAGCGTTTTTTTTAATTTTTCGCATAATTGTAATAAATAAGAGATGTCATTGCCGCCGCCCAAATAATCGTCTACATAAAAGTCTTCTCTAATTGACCTTTGAACGTCGGGATCTGGTGACTCAATACCTAACTGCTTTAAGCACCTGACACTGAGAAATGGCGCGGAAGCGGTTCCGTACGTGACGGTATTTAATTTAAAGATACCTAAAGGTTGCAATGGGTCATCGCGCCACAAAATCATTTGAAGCCTACGTTGGTCTTCGTCCACCAGACAATTTCGAAACATTTTCTCGACATCAGCGCACACAACGAATTTATGCTGTCTAAAACGGAGAAGGATGGAAATTAAGTCGCCCTGTATAGGCGGCCCGACTAATTGTAAATCGTTAAGTGACTTGCCGGAGGTTGATGGTGCGCTGGCATCGAAGACCACACGCAGCTTAGTTGTGGAGCTATGTTCTCTAAATACGCCGTGATGCGGCATGAAATAGCATGGATGCTCATAGGTGGTTACCGGACTCATATGACCTAAGTCCAGGTATTCCTCCATAAAATTCGCGTATAATAATTTATAATCAGGGGAGCGCTGGAGACGTTTCTCTAAAGCGTAAAATCGGCGCTCGGCCTGCGTAAAAGATTCGCCTAAAGTATCGGGTGACTGTCTAAATGGAATGCGTACACTAAACCTTCCTTCACTAGTGCGCTTTGTGTTCTGAAGGAAATGATCCTCGCATGAACGCTCCTCCTCAGTCCGCGTATCCCTTGCCTTAGGCAGTTCTTCGAGCTCCCAGAACAAGCGAAGTTGAGAGTCAACCGAACTACTATAATTACACTGAATGCGCTTTATATTTTGTGTATTATATTTATTAACAACGGGTCCGGAAATAATCCACCCTAATCTAGTGTTCTGTAAGTAAGGACCGTTGGGAAGACGCATTATTCCTTCACCTAACAGATCCCAAAACTTATCAGCACCTATTAAAATATCTACGCTTTCTGAATTTAGAAAATGCGGATCTGCCAGCGTTATGTTGTCGGGAATACTGAACTGCGCGCTTGATTGACATAAGGCTGGCAAAGTAGACGTTATTTGAGACAAAACAAAGCAAGAAATGTGCGTGGTGTAGTGATTGACGCGTGATTTTATTTCAATACTACAAGTTTCCGAACATTGTAAAACTGAATCACCTACACCCCTAACTTCGTAAGTGGACTGTACTATAGGAATTTGAATTAAATTACAAAACGATTTCATTATGAAGCACCGCTGACTTCCATTGTCAAGCAGCGCGCGAGCCTTGTGATAAACACCGTGAATATCGGCTACTTCAACGATAGCTGTTGACAACAAAACGGTGTGTGCATCTATAGACTGCGCGGAACAAATTTGCATGTGTGCCTTGTTTACTTGAATAGGGAGCGAGCCCGGGGCGGCGGAGGAAGCGGGGTCGCCTGCAGGTAGCGGCGGCGCTGCGTCTGCACTCGCCGCGGAGCTCCCAGTCGCGATACTAGAATGAAGTGCTACCGAACTATCCGGGTTATCGTTATGTATTAATGAGTTATGTTTGCGGTTGCACTTCCTACAAGGCCCAAACCGACAACTATCGAGTGTGTGTCCCGAGCGTAAACAATTCTCACATAACTTGTGTTCGCGTATTAACTTTAACTTTGATTCTAAATTACTCTCAATAAACCTTTGACATGAATATAGTGGATGATTACCGTTGCATTTAAAGCACGAAAATTTGAAGCGACTCTGACGATCGGCCGGCTTATGAGTAGAAACGTTGCAGTGAGACGTGTTATGTGAATGTGAACTTTGTTTTTTAGTCTCAATTTGCGGAGTGAACCCTTTATTATGGGAAAGCTGCAACGTGTCTAGCATATCCGCCCTGTTCTTTAGAAAGCCGATTAATTCATCCACCTTAATTATGCGTTTAGAATTGTTATCGCTCGGAACTAACATACATTTGTAGGTCTCCCATTCGCGCTCAGTCGTTTTATCCAGTTTTGACACTATAATATAATTAATGAGGGTATCCCAGGAGTCTGTGGGCTCACCTAGGATTTTCAAAGCGCGTAAATTCTTTAAAATGGTATCTATAAGCCTTCTAATATGTGCGGGTGACTCTTTAGACAACGCAATAATTGAAAATAACGCCTTAACGTGATTGTGCACTAAAATTTTATTATTGTTATACCGATTTAGTAACAACTCCCAAGCGACATTATAATTATCTGAAGAAAATTCTACAGAGTTAACTACCAGCTCCGCGTTGCCCTTTAGTGAAGATTTTAAATAGTGATATTTTTGAATATTACTGATACGCTTGGAGCTATGTACCAAAGATATAAACGTGTCTCTGAACTCAAGCCAGTGCTCATAGGAACCGTCAAAGGAAGGTAGTGAAATAGTGGGCAGTTTAACAGATTGTGCTTGTTCACTACAGCAATGCTTGTCACCAGAACTGTCACTAGCCTCAAAACTACTCAAAATGTGCTCCGCATGTGCCAAGGTGCCATAATAGGAATTTTCGAACGATTCTCTATTATTCAACTGTTCAATTATTTCGCTCTCGGATACACATTCTTCGATTTTAGTTTGAATATCGTTGAACTCGGCATATAAACTAGCAGCTCCTTTAACGCGTAATTTCAAATCGATGCGATCGCGATTGGAATAAATTAGGTTTTCATTCTGTTCTAGTGAAAGTAGGTAAGTAGAAAATTTAGTTAGCCTGCCTTTAATGACTCCACGTTTTTTGACTAAGTCGCGAACTAAAATAGGATCTGCACATTGGATAACCGGCGACCTATCGCGAGACTTCGAATTTGCACTATCAATATTTAGTAAGGCGGGAGATTTATCACGAGATTTAACACTTTCGGTAGACATTTTGGTGGTCAGTGAAAAGAGGAGTACTTACAATTTGAATTGTCGTTACAAGTCAGCAGTGATAGCAACGTCACAAGCTGGGAAATTCGTCTCACGAACTATCCAATATGCTCCTGCGCGTATTTCTCACTGAAATCAGTTTAGACACGGGTATCACAAAAAGAACTAGGAGGTGATGGGGAACAGGAAGGATGGTTGGTCTCACCAGGATGCGTATGTTTGATGAAAGGCCACTCCAGCTTTGATCCCTGTATGCGCTTAGCCTCCAGGTACTTCTTTCAAAATATGCTCGTCTTCCAGTTAATTTCAGTAGCAGCAGCCACGACTATGCGCTCCACAGGACGTTAATCTTGCTATTCGGCGAAGAAGGGCCACATGTACCGAATTGCGACCACCGGTACTTGGTTTCTTTAATATATATCGTGGCTTAGCTACTGCTTTCGTTGTGAATTTAATTATTTTATAAATTGTGGGATATTGTAAAATGAAAGATGCGTGTCTGTTAAAATTCGTAAAGTGTGTATTCATAAATTAATTTAAAATATTACATCAATCGAGGAGAGAGGGGTTGGGGACAATGTAGTGCTACCAATGGCAGTGTCGGTTCGATTCCCACGTGATGTAACGCGAAGATGATTGGCGATCAAAGGGTGGGTGAAAGCGGAAATTGGAGTTTAGTGGCTAGAACATTCCAGACCAATGTAGATTAGCCAATCCCAAACAGACATCATGGTTATAATTTTACTATCCTCTTCACAGCCTTTATAGAAATGCATTCTGTTCTCGTATAAAATGCCAGATACAAGTCTTGGCACGTGGCTGTCTTGGTCGCATAACAATTTTTTTGGAGAGAATTTAGAGTTGGCATATGTGGCAAGCGTGGTGTTTTAGCCGATACTCATAAGTATTAGCTATGATTTAATGTCAATGGTCAAATAGGGGCCTTTGCCCAGCACTTAGTATAGTCTATTTACTTTTGCTTTACTATTATAATTTTACCAGAGGGGATTTTAGACTCCTTAGGTATTAAAATCTCCGGATGTCTCTTTAGTTTTTTTTTCTACTACGCCCATAAGTTGAGATGAAGTAACTCCATTAAGATTGAGTGCTATCAATGTTAATTTAATTAATTTATTAATTAAATCGTTGATTCTTTCGCAGGTGAACTTCGGCGACGTGGCGATCCCGCGCGACACGGAGTTCCCGAAGCCGGCCAAGGTGGGCGCGCTGCGCGGCGTGCACGGCGTCTCCTCCGACCCCGTCGTCGTGGTGGACGCGCAGACGCTGCTCGTGCCCAACTTCTCGTACGACGGCGAGGCGCCTGGTATGTCCCTTTTCTTATGTTACTGTACCACAATTGTGGCAATCGCAATCAAATTGTCACAAAGTAAAAATCTTTATTTTGTGACAATTTAACTTTTTCCCTGCTCCTCGTCTACAATTGCTAAAGTTAAGCCACTTTCGCTAAGGTCGGTCATCGGCTGGGTGATCGAAAATATATTATCTCAAGCTCCTCCGTGTTTCGGAAAGCACGCAAAGCCGTTGGTCCCGGCTGCTCAAGGCTGGCTGCATTAGCAGTCGTTAACAACCATCAATCCGCAATAGGCTCGTGTGATGGTTTATGACCTGTTCTCCCTATTTATCCATGGGGAAGGCTCGTGGGGACAAGAGCTGGTGATGCTGATGAAAAATCTTTATTATTACGATTACGATATTACGATTTACTGAGAATACCTTATTTATGCTACTATTTTAGTTTTAAGGAGTAAAGATACTGTGCTGTCGCATAATCATATATCCCGTTCGATGGAAACGGTTACAGGAGCCATTTGGTGATTACATCACCACCAAGGGGTTTCGACATTCTCGACTATAAATGAGCTCAAGATTATAACATTTTAATATCACATAAGTTGCATAAAGCTAACAATGAAATTGGTCTGCCTTTTTTCTGATAACACTGTGGAAGCATCTCACAACTTAACTGATCATGTTTTGGGTATACATACATGAAATGGTTCTAGCCAGATAATTTTAGAACAAACTATTTAACCTGTTCAATAAATATCAGGTACAACCAAGGGAACCGATAGGTATTTTATACTTAACAGGAAAGTCACCTCAACATTGTCAACACTTGGTTTGTTAACGAAATAAAAGTTTTATTATTTTATTATGTGGCAACAACGATCAAATAGTAGGTTATTACCCATCCATTAACATCAATGTGTTAATGATCGTGACGTATGCCGGCCTGCAGCAGCCCCGGCCGCAGCCGAGAACGGCGCCGATAATGCTCTGGTTATCTTTCCGCCCGCTGCGTCGCTGCATACAACCAATCATTCATATAAACACACACTACACTGTATACTGGAGTGCAATGAAATGTAGCAATTATATTTAATAAGTGACTCAGTGGTGCAATCGAAAATCGTGCTAACAAAGTTATTTAAATTTACAAAAATTACAAAAAACAAAATCAATATTTTGTAATTTTTTGTGCAAATTACATTTGAATAATTGGTATTTTTTGTAAAGATACTGAAGTTTGGAGAACTGATCTCCAATATACAAAATTTTCTGCGATCTCTTATAGCTTATTTTAATTGGCGATAACCAAATCCAGTCCACTTTTTGATGTAAAAAGTAAAAAAAAACAAACTAACTTCAGTATAAATGTTGATGATTTGTAAAGATGAAGATGAAGATGATGATAATCACCTATTATTAATGTTATTTAAATTAATTTTGTTTTTTTTTTATTAGTTAATTTATTTATTGTATATTTTTATTTCTATTTCCTTTTTTTTTTAATTATGTTGTAAATAAATATAATTGTAATGTAAATAAATAAATAAATTAACTGATGATAATTGATATTTATTTGTAAAGATGAAGTTCAAGCGAGATGATGAAGCCATTACCCATCAATTGTAGTGATGACTTGATTTCAATGATGGAGGCCTTTGCCCAGCAGTGGGACAGTTTATAGGCTACTTACTTTTTGTAAAGATAACATACGGCACCTTACATACCACATATCACTACATAGTATAAAACAAAGTCGCTTCCCGCTGTCCCTATGTATGTATGCTTAGATCTTTAAAACTACGCAACAGATTTTAATGCGTTTTTTTTAATAGATAAAGTGATTCAAGAGGAAGGTTTATATGTATAATACATATAATTGGACCCGATAGGCGGCGCTGCTATAAGGTTCTATAGGATACAGGTGTTCACTCAAGCGGACGAAGTCGCGAGCGGGCCGCTAGTCAACTCATAAAAACCAGTGCCTTGGCATAATCATGTTATGGCATTATGCTGACTAGCAACCATTTGGTTGAAAATACGACAATATTCATTTTAGGCTTAGTTTTATTTAAAAAGTTGCATTGGATGCAATAAATATTAATTATTTATTTATTTATTTCTTTATTAAAATCATTTGGTCTGTGGTGGGTCTCAAAGTCATCTTAGCGTGTACAATAAAGCGTTTTTGAAAAAGCGTTGTTGCGCCCTTACTTCATGAAATTGCGATAACTATTTATTATTTATGCACTCGAACGGCTGCCTCTGATTGGTCAATACATTAGGCGTCCTGCTCCAGCTTCCTCCATATGTATGCACTCAAAACTTAGAGTTTGCAGCCTAGGAGCAATTAACCTAAATTGTCCCTTAAAAATGTGAGATTGTAGGTACGCTGCCTATTTGTATTGGCCGACATTGTAAAGGCGGAGCGCTGCGATATAAATGAAAATGGTCAGCGATGGTTTTTAACGAGGCAGCCGGCTCCAATAGTTTTCCATTTCCATTCGTCACTTCACCGCACCGTTGGTCGATTGTCATTTTATAAAACTGTTATTACTGATAGTCGAGTCGCGATCAAATGGAACTCGTTGTAGTAATCGACGTACTATTTGCAGAATTTTCACGCCCCGTTTTCAAACCAATTTTTACATAAAGTTCTTTTGAATTTTTATTTGAACTTTTATGCGCAGCTGGTAAGTAGCTATGCAGTCACCAGCATTAACATGTAAACATTGTAACTCTTAATACAATGGAATAAGGGTCAAAACTCGTGAGTGTAATTAATAATGAAACATAAATACTTTAATCATTATATAGCATGGAATACGTTTAAAACACATTATACTTAAAAAAATAAATGTGTGAATACATGTCTAAAAAGTGTCAATACAGAATTTTTTTTTCAGAATATTAATGTGCATAGCCTATATTTGTACAGGCGGTTTGATAAACCAGCCTGCAGCCTAATGCATGGATGTCGGTCACCGGCGCGGCGCATGATGCATAGTTATTAGTGGGATTAAAGGTTCGAGCAACGGTACTGCGGCCCACAGACTAGCGGAGGGCAGCCGGCAGCGGCTTATCATATTAAAACACTTATTGCGATTATTATCAGTCTACAAACGTGTAATAGTGGAACTTTTCTACCACAACCCACGACAACAACCGGCGCTTAACATGCTCTCTGAAGCACGGGGAACTCGGAATTGATTTTTAGTTTGACTCCCATTCGGTGCCTTATCATTCTCAAAGTGGCTTTACTTGCAAAATCGAGAGAATACCAAGTAACTCTGAATCTCTGAAAGTGTCTAAATGTAAAAACACCCCATTTTTTCTACTTTGTAAAAGGGAAGAATTTCGATGGTGCAGTATTTAACGCGCTCAGTCTGCAACTTTCGCAAATGCCGGTCATCGGATGGGTGACCAAAATTTGATGATTTTAAGCTGCTCCGTGCTTCGGAAGGCACGTAAAATCGTTAGTAATTATTAGTCTTTAACAACCATAAATCCGTATAACTGATTCGTGTGGTGGGTTACGGCCTGTTTTCCATGTGATGCCTTATATATGGGGAATTGGGGAATATATGGGAAAAATGACAGAAACTGGACTTTGATATATGATTGTAGACGTTTTTCTAAACAGCAGAATTGTGACGATAATGCCGAAGGTGGAAGCGTACTCCACCTGGAATCCTCAATTACTAAGGAGCCCTGCATCAGTTGTGATGCAAACGGGTGTACTGGCAAGTCTTTAGCTGTGCGACGGGTTAGCGTAATCACGCGCTGGATTGATAATAGGCCGGCCGCGAGCGCCGCGTAATGTGAGCTGGCGCGGAGCGGCTCGGTTCACTTCC
Organism: Eudonia mercurella; assembly: GCA_963082485.1. Taxonomy (NCBI): domain Eukaryota; kingdom Metazoa; phylum Arthropoda; class Insecta; order Lepidoptera; family Crambidae; genus Eudonia; species Eudonia mercurella. Next base: position 14,550,460 of record OY720045.1, on the reverse strand, counting down.
TACCGCTAATTGGCGAGATTAGCTGCGATGGGTTAATGGAATCAATAACTATAGGGACACCTGCAGCAGCCCTCGGGCACACGTAACGTGGTTTAGATATTTGACGTTTAATATTAATAAGAGAGGGGCTTGATGGCGCGGTGATAGACGCATTCGGTCAACGATTGCTGAAATTTGTTTTGAATAACCGTTAGAAGTCGCGATTTGATAAATAATATTAAGTTCTTTGACGTGATTATCTGCGGACAGTGGTACATTGACTTATGGACATAGGACTATATGTTGTAATGGGTGACAAGAAGTGGCGGGGATAGAGTAACTTTGGAAAAGGCCGGCCATCAAACGAGTGACCAATACTGTATCATCTCTCGCTCCTCCGTGCTTTGGAAGGCTTGTAAAACTCGGTCCCGGCTGCATTAGCAGTCGTTTGCAAACACCGCACTGCAATGGGCCCACATGGTGGTTTACAGCTCGTTCTCCCTGTGGTTTTTCGTGGGAAGAAGTGGGAAGTAGGACGGAAAGTGTCCCAGCAGTAAGGATTAAAAAAAATAAGTTGGGGATGATGATGAATAATAATAAACACGTAATAAAAGTGCTGCTAGTAAATTATCTGCTGTTATCGAAAGTGTTATGTTATGTAAACCACATAGAACTTAAAAATGAATCACTACCAACGCCACCATTTTCGCGCTATTTCGGTGACACTTATTTTCCTATTAACTTCAAGATTTTCCATCATCATGTTTAGTTTAAAAACATCTTACGGTTGTGCCACATGGATAAGTAAGATAAGCACATTGTACTGGCTGCTATCTTACACCAACCACAGCCTTCTATGGCACAAAAGAGTTCAAGATTCCTAAATCTATTTACCCATCTGAAGAGTAGATTGCGAAAGTTGCTTTGCAGTTACAATGCTACCGAGTTCATCGTCAATTCTATAATAATTTCTTCATACAATAATATACTGGCCAATGTTGGGTAAATGCATCAAGAACTTATCAAATGGGTAAATTTGATAAGTTGTTGATGCGGTATAAGTAGCTTGTGAAACTGATGAGACCACTCGCTGGTTTAAGCCTTGAAGGTCGACTGGCAGAGACGGGTGGCGGCTGTCGCAACGCCGCGCGCGCCGGCACGCCGCCGACACGTGCGCACTCTGGGTCCGCTAATCAAGACAAGTGCAATCATGTACCTACACCGGAATCGAATCCGGGACCTTTGGGTCTGGGACTGATAGTCTAACCACTACACCACGAAAGCGGGTAATTGGGTCTCTGTTAATAGTAGTGGAAAAGTTCTACACAAAATGAAACGTGAGACAAGATGAAAACTACTGCCGACAAACTGCTATGCAGTTTGGCAGATAATAATTTTGTAGCAAGCATTTATATTTTTATTGAAAATAAATTTAAAAAAACAGCTGCTTTCTACTCGTCCCAAATGGCCCGTAGGCATGTAAGACGAGTTGATGAACTACTCAAACTCACGCGTCAGTTTTATTTGGAACTTTGTATTTGTATATAAATAGGACTGTATATTTTTGTATATAGTAATTACTGCTTTCATCATCATCATCAGCTCATTTTATGTCCCCACTGCTGGAGCACGAGCCTTCCTTGTGAATGGATAAGGAGAACGGGCCATAAACCACCACGCGGACCCAGTGCGGTGCGGTGGTTGCCTTAATTCCTTATCAAAATCTCACATGGGAGTAGGAACACCCTTCGCCACCAGTGATAGCAAGAGGGGTAGTGTTATTTAGGGGCTTAAAGCCGCCTTACAGTTTCTATTTAATTTTAATCTTTTGAGGTCTTAAACGTAAGTTGAGCCCGCTTTATGTCTCCACGCAGCAGCAACTGTCTTTGATGGAGTATATTTTCGCTGTAAAATAACAACGCGCCGGCGATGCGACGCCGCACATAACCGTCACCTATCAAAATAATGATTCAATGAGACGAGGGGGCTATGCTTGCACCGGTCGAGAAGGCGGCAGATTATTTGTGTTGACGGTTATTTATTAAGTTAAAGCACAATTACAGACAACAGATAGAAAAGATACGAAAATTAACAAAAAATTTGCTCGTTATAATATCCGTGCCGCATTACATAAGTGGAAACTTATACATGTTATCAATTTGAAGATCAGTAATACGGACTGCGAAAGTTTCAAGTCTGGCTGAAGACAGTAACTATTTAAAGGTTTTTTTAAAATTTTAGTTACGCTGCGGTGGCCGGTTGTTAAGCACTCGCCGGTGGTCCTGTGTTCATTTCCTATGTTGCAAAGCATGTTTCAAATTATCCGGATTGGTGATCACCAACCCGCATTTGGCAAGCGTGGTGGTTTAGCCAATACCAATTTGTTGGTGCCTTTACCTGTCGTTGCGAGGTCTCAGTGATATCATTCTCTCGGCTCCCGCATCGCGCCCCGGCCGCTCGGACGCCCGCGGGTGACGCGGCAATCTGGCGAGCGACCGCGGCATGCTAATCGCCTATCAGACAGAACATTACCCGGGCCACAGCCTGGCGGCAGCCAGTACACTCACGTTCAAGGTTCACCAGGCACTGGCTGTTGAGTAGGCAGGTGGTAATAGGCAGTAGTTCATTAAGACGGGTGGTTTAGTGACACTTGGAAGAAAACTCATTTTACAATAATGTGCTACGACATTCGTTATGTTATTTGATATAAGCATTTTCAATAAGAGAAGAGAGAGAAAGATAAACATTTATTGGTAAAGCATATAATTTAAAAAAAAACATACATAACTCCAACAAGGTGGACCGACGATCTGGTAAAGGTCGCGGGAAGCCGCTGGATGCGGGCTGAACAAACCGGTCGTCGTGGAGATCCTTGGGGGAGGCCTTTGTCCAGCAGTGGACGTCTCTTGGCTGAGATGATGATGATGATATTATGATATTAGACGTCCACTGCTGGACAAAGGCCTCCCCCATATATATTATATAACTCAAGACAATGGTCAATCAAGACTCCGCCTAAGCTTGTGTTGCGAACGAGACGTGTCGCAACAGCACTGCTGTATTCTGGCCTGCCTGATAAGGATGGCTATGCTTTTTAGTTTATGAAAATATTATTTTTAGATTCGCCGGTTTTGTTTCATTCTGTCAACACACGGAAAGCTAAAACGCTTATGTTAAGTAAGTGTCACGTCAGCAGTCTAAGGGAGCTATGCAATTGAACCACAATTTCTCGTGTTAAGCCGGTGCTATCCGTGCTGCTCTGACGCTTCACTCTGTACTGACTTACAGTAAGTAACCTCCTTACTGCATTTTTAGTTAGGAGTCCTTAGGACGGCAGAGGAGCTGGATGGCGCAGTGGTTAACGCGCCCGGTCTGCGAGTGCTGATGTTAAGCAACTTTCGCAAAGGCCGGTCATCGGATGGGTGATCAAAAATTTATCATCTTGTAAACTAGTTAAGTTGGTAGAAATAAAAAGATTTTTTGTTGTCTCAAAGCCAATTCAGTTTATTCAAAATAAATATATAATATTTTCCTTTCATATTGTAAGTGGAACATTATACAGAATCGTGGATGTTACTTAAGAATTAGATTACTCTTAATACGTATTAGCATGTCATGACAACGTAATCTTTAGCGGAGAACCAGTACCAATTTAAAGTCTTAATAGATGTTATGCAAAAAACCCCTTAAACTCAGGGTCGCTATCCGAGTTCGCGTTTGTGATTAAACCAATCCCAAATTGTGTAATAGAAACAAACCTAACAAGCACTTGCAAAATTAAACTGGCGAGGAACACTGACCTGGTGAAATCCTTCTAAGGCCATTCAATTACCTGCCCAGACCATCCCGAACAGTGGCGGCTCGGCGAGCTGGGCCTCTGGCTCCAACGGGCCCAGCGTCCCCTGATCGGAATGAAGCACTGGTACTTTCCTTCAGCCTATCAGCATTCCCGGTGGAACATGGCCTTTCACACCCATGTGGATAGGATGCGTTTATGAATAAGTGTTGAAAAGAGGTTTTGATGCTTATGAGTAAATTGCTACAGGCAGCCTAGTGTCAGTTATTCGAGTTTTTGATAGATCTAATTTTTAAAACGTTGTCTCATGAATTGTTCCATTTTGTCCGCTGTAAAATAAATATCTTATTTTCTTTATATGTTATTATTGTTTATTCATTTAGCTTTCTATTGTGCGTATTTACACGCACAGGTTATGGGCGATTATTGGGAAGTTTAACAAATGAATCAACGATGAACTATAACAGAGATGACAGCGCGAGGAATGCAGGGGGTAATTCTGAGGATTCGGCGAGAATACCGAGTTTTAGTGGATTGACATCATTTGATAAACTAGATGGTCAAGCGAATTACTCTTCTTGGAAATTTCAAATGGAACTTTATCTTATATGCGAAGACCTCTGGCAGTACGTGAGTAATACTCCACCCGTAACTGATACAACTAGTTGCAAAAGAGATCAGCAGGCAAGAGCGAGGATATGTTTAATGATTAAACCACATTGCCTGGTGCACGTACGAAAAGCTGTTACAGTGAGAGAGACTTGGGAGGCCTTACAGGTCGCATATGAAGATCGAGGAATCAACAACCGATGCAGGCTACTAGGAAAGCTCGTAAGCCAAAAATTAACCATGTTCAGTAATACAAGAGAATATGTTACTGCTATGATGATGACAGCACAACAGCTGTCCGATATCGGCAAGGAGGTCGATGATGAGTTGTTAGCTGCACTGATGTTGCAAGGGTTACCTGAAGAATTTTCGCCGATGCGAATGGCAATTGAAAATTCAAATATAATATTAACAACCGATTATGTAAAGAACAAGCTGTTACAAGTGGAAGAATTGCCATCAACAAGCACAGCGTTGAGCTCAAATAGTCGTAAAACACGATTTAACCAAGCAGCTAAGCAAAAAGACAAGAGAAAATTTACAAAACCAATAAAATGTTTTGTTTGTGGAGGTCCTCACAAAGCTGTAGACTGTCCGAATAACCCAAATAAAAATTATGGCAAAGAGAAAGAGCAGGATAGACAGAAACTTTACACCGCCTTTGGAACCATGATAAACGAGAACCAAGAGGAATGGTTTGTAGACTCTGGAGCGTCATCACACATGACAATGAAGAAAAATTGGTTGGAGAACTACAGAGAATTAAATAAACCAATAGAAATTGTTGTAGCGAATGGAGAGACGCTGCATGGAGTTGGATGTGGTGATGTTGAGAGTGAAAGGTTTGGAGTGAAAGGTGCAATGTATGTTCCTAGTCTGTCTGCAAACTTACTTAGTGTAAGTACATTGGTGAAGCGAAATTTTGTAGTTGTTTTTTCAGATAAAGGATGCGAGATCTATGACAAGTCTGATTGTGATGTAACTGGAGAAGTGTTACTTCTATGCAAACCTGATAAGGGTATATACAAATTCAAATTGTTTTCAGACATCAATTCAGCACTTGCTACAAATGTCATCGATAAATATGAGCTGTGGCACAAACGACTGGCGCATCTGGGACTGAAAAACATGAAGATACTTCGAGATGGTATGGCTACTGGAGTATCTTTCGCTGATCCAACTGCACTTCAATGTGCACCTTGTTTAAAAGGTAAGCAAACTAAATTACCTTTTAAGAAGACTGGAGGTACTAGGGCAAAGGATGTACTGGAGCTAGTACATTCCGATGTTTGTGGTCCTATGCCAGAGACATCAATTGGTGGTAATCGGTATTTTATGACTTTGATTGATGATTTTAGTAGAAAAACTTTTGTTTATTTTCTTAATCGCAAAAGCGAAGTATACAACATTTTTAGAATTTTTAAAACTTTTGCCGAGACACAAACTGGTCGGAAATTAAAAGTTTTAAGAAGTGACAACGGTACCGAGTATATTAATAAGCGGATGAGTTCGTTTATGAAAGAAAACGGGATTCTTCATCAACTCACAGTTGAGTACACGCCAGAACAAAATGGTGTCGCGGAGCGCGCGAACAGAACCATTAATGAAAAAGCAAGAAGTATGCTTGAAGATTCAGGACTTAGCAGAGGCTACTGGGCGGAAGCTGTTAATACAGCGGTATTTTTGAAAAATAGATCACCAACGTTAGCAGTCAAGGGAATGACACCAGAAGAAGCGTGGACTGGGCGTAAAGTTGATCTAAGTATGTTGAGAGTATTCGGATGCCAGGCATTTATGCACATTCCAGATCAAAAACGCAAAAAATGGGATGCGAAGTGCAAAGAGCTAATATTTGTTGGATACTGTGAGGAGTCAAAAGCTTATAGGCTTTTGGATCCAACAACTAAAAACGTACATAAAGCCAAGGATGTGGCATTCTTTGAGAATAAGACACACACAAATAAGGTAAGTGTGGAAGAGTCTACGCCTATTACAATATTACCTTTGACAGGAAGCGTTCAAACCAATACTGATGTTGCAGCCACAAATGTTTTGGAACCTAGAGAAAGTGGTGAGAGAGAAAACATCGTTCAAGATATTGAATCTTCTGAAACAGAACCAGAGGGCGACATTCAAGGAGGAGACATATCTCATGAAATACAATCTCATGAATTGTTCCATTTTGTCCGCTGTAAAATAAATATCTTATTTTCTTTATATGTTATTATTGTTTATTCATTTAGCTTTCTATTGTGCGTATTTACACGCACAGGTTGAAACTGGAGATGTTTATGAAGGATGGATGGATGCTATCGAAGAGGCCGAGCCTTCTGTAGAACCTGTTGAGGTCGAAAGAAGATATCCATTGCGAAATAGAAAACCCAAAGAGTTTCCAGATCATGTTCTGTATGAGGCCATTGAAGATAAAATAAGTGAAGAACCATTAACTGTTCATGAAGCTTTGAATGGCAAATATAAAGAAGATTGGAAAAAGGCAATAGAAGAAGAATTAGAAGCCTTAAAAAGGAACAAAACATGGATTTTGGTGAAATCTGAGAAAGGACGAAATGTTATTGATTCAAAGTGGGTTTTTCGAATCAAAAACGAGGCGGGAAACAAAAAACGTTTCAAGGCTCGTTTAGTTGCTAGAGGTTTCCGGCAAAAACGAGGCCAGGACTACAATGAAACTTTTTCACCAGTAGTACGACATGGGTCACTACGACTGCTGTTAGCGTTAGCAGCAGAACATGGTCTTAATGTAGACCATATGGATGTGAAAACTGCCTTTTTAAACGGAGACATAAACGAGACGCTATACATGTCGCAACCAGATGGGTTTATTGAGGAAGGGAAAGAAGATTACGTGTGTCTACTGCAAAAATCTTTATATGGGTTGAAACAAGCTCCAAGGCAATGGAACCTAAAATTGGATGAAGTACTGAGGAAATATAACTTTAAGAGACTGGAGAATGAACCTTGTGTATATATGCGTAACTCTAACAATACTTGGTTAATGATAGCCGTCTACGTGGATGATTTGTTAATATTCTGGAACAATGAAAAGGAGTTAATACAATTGAAGAAGCAGTTAATGAAAAGCTTTGAGATGAAAGATTTAGGCAAAGCAGAGCTAGTACTTGGCTTGAGAGTCAAGCAAACTGCATCAGATGTTAAAATAGACCAAGAAGCATATATTGATAAGCTTCTAAAGGAGTATGCAATGGAAGATTGCAAAACAGTGTCCACACCTTTAGTGCCTGGTCAGCGTTTAGTAAAACCGGATGAGAAAGACTACATTCCATCAGCGAATATTCCTTACCAACAGCTGATTGGATCACTGATGTTCTTGGCAGTGTGCACACGGGGCGATATTGCTTACGCAATAAGCTTTTTAAGCCAGTTCAACAACTGCTTTAAGGAGGAGCATTGGCAAGCAGCCAAGAGAGTACTAAGGTACTTAAAAGGGACTAAGAGCCGTGGTTTATGTTACCGAAAAACTGGAAGAGACATAGAAGGTTTTGCTGATGCAGATCATGGTGGAGATCATGATCGAAAATCATACTCGGGATGTATTTTCCAATTTGCTGGAGGAGCAATATCTTGGGAGAGCAAAAAGCAACAAGTTGTTGCTTTATCTAGCACTGAAGCTGAGTACATCAGTCTTACACAAGCTGCAAAGGAAGCAATATTTTTAAAAAGATTGATGTATGAGATAACGGGTAAAAATACGCAGATCGTTATCTTTAATGACAGCCAATCAGCAATAGCAATTGCTGAAAATCCTGTCCACCATAGTCACACCAAGCATATAGATCTGAAGTATCACTTCATTAGAGAATGTTTGAGTACTGGAGTGATTCAGTTAAAATATTTAGAAAGCAAGCGAATGCCAGCAGATGCATTGACAAAGGCTTTACCGAAAGACAAGTTTGAATGGTGTGCTTCTTGGATGGTCAAGTAATGGTGAAGGAAGATGAGTTTAATGTTGTTATGGATATGGATGCAAGAGTGAATGAGACAGTGATAAGAGAATGTTTTGAACTGACTGTAGACTGTTATCAGTTTAAGGAGGAGTGTTGAAAAGAGGTTTTGATGCTTATGAGTAAATTGCTACAGGCAGCCTAGTGTCAGTTATTCGAGTTTTTGATAGATCTAATTTTTAAAACGTTGTCTCATGAATTGTTCCATTTTGTCCGCTGTAAAATAAATATCTTATTTTCTTTATATGTTATTATTGTTTATTCATTTAGCTTTCTATTGTGCGTATTTACACGCACAATAAGCTCTTCTTGACTTCATAAAATATCAATGAGATCAAATGTTATGGACATGAACACGACCATCACTATGAATATATATTTAACTATAAATAATAATATCCCATTCTGAAACAACAACCATGTGGATGAATATACGAATTACAAATATACCTTTTCAGATGCCAAGTTGGAAATTTAGAAAGTGGCTAACTTACATGCAGGCGTCTTTTGATTCTTCAACTTATGAGTCCATTGTTGATATTTCAGCCAAAGACATCCTGCAAATTCCCTCTCCTGACCCTGGAAGACACATGGCCATGATAGCGGAATCTAACCAAAAAATAAACGAACGAAATTCTCAGAAATGAACTTACCAAATTTTTAAATATGATAATGATTCATTTCTATTGAAATGAGGGCCGATGATTACAGATTTTTCCCAGCCCTGGGGCTTCGCCCCATCATGAACTTGTCCTTCCTCTCAAAAATCAATCTCCAAAATGCCAACGCGACCGGCTGTCTCCCTGACAGTTCGTGTCGTGTCAATCGACTTTTTACTTTTTAAACAACCACACCAAAGATGAAGAAATCGATCAATATCGCATCCACAACATTTTCGAGACTGCTCGCGCCATCTATTGAGACACTTCAGAACTAAACTCAACAGAATTAATAAGTTTGTTTTGAAAGTTTATTTTACTATTCTATAAATAACTATACGTCAAAATTTGCAACGTTACAATACACCCCCTCCAATGAAAGTTTCGAACGTAGTGAGAAACTACGCTGCCCTCAGCGTCAGTAAATAAAATCCTACCAGAGGAGCGTACAACATTGACCAAAAAACATCTAGAAAATTTGCAATGAGACAACAAAAAAAAAATAGAAACTAACCTAAGGGTTTGCCTTGGCATCGCCGGAGCTCCGAAGAGACACCGACACACATACGTGGCCTACGGCATGGTGGGTAAACAAACAACTTACCAACTAAAACACCATAGCCATAACCCACAAAAAAACAACTCCCAAACAAACTACGGTATGGTGGTGGGTAACAAATTTCCGGTAAAAATCACCAAATACGGTAGTCTTGGAAAATAAAAAAAACCCATCCTATTTAAACCAATTCCTGCTCTTCAAACTCCCCACCCCGCCAACTTCAGGACTAATGTTATTGATCCATCCGGAAATGCGTATTTATCTGCTTACATACTCTTTTCATTCATTCACCTTTTACCCATCAACTATCCAAACTCCTTTCTAATCTTATCAATCATCCATCATCTAATATAGTGTAGCAAACAAGTTTATTTACTTTTGCCACCGCTGTCACTAACCCCCAGAGTTTTATAGGAGACACTCGTAACTCCCTACCTTATGAAAATGTAGGACAAAATTTCCTAAAAAAAAAATGTCATTAATATTGGTTCACCAATATTAATTGACCTCATCAACCGTCTTCGGGATCAACCCTCGAGTTGTGAAAGAACATATTTTGTTTTTAAGCAACCGTCAACGCAACGTCAGCTCGGGTTGGTAACAAAAGCAACCGTCTTTGCGGAGTAAGACCGCTCGAGTTGTAATATATAAATTTTACTCAACCGTCAACGCACTATCCTCGGGTTGGTAAATAAAAGCTTACCAAATAACTTACTTAAAGTAGGTACAAAACAAAACTAGAAGCATGCGCTCTAGTACGCTTGAGCAAGCATAAAACCCTTAAAACTAATTTAACTAGGCTTTCTAGCTAAGAAAAAAAAAGAAAAGAAAGGGTTTTTCGCCTTGGCATCGCCGGAGCTCCGAAGAGACACCGACACACTAAAAGTGGCCTACGGCATGGCAGGCTAGTAACGCACCTTTAACTTCGAAATATGCCAAGCACCTAGTGGTTTTCCATCTAGTGATACTAACTCGTAGACTAGAGGAGAAAGTATTTTAGCCACTATGCACTTCTCAAACTTTGGCGCGAGTTTGGAGGCTTTATATTTCGCGGCATCACTTTGGACAAATGTTTGTTTCCACACTTCCTGACCTACCTTTAAGGTCATTGGTCGTCTGCGGGTGTTGTAATACTTCGCATTTGTCTGATGCGCTTTAAGGATCCTCTCCCTGACCTTTTCAAAGACCTCCTTTAAAATACCGAACTCGCCCGCATATTCCTCCCTAGGCATCGTTACTTCATAGTCGCCTTTTTGCGACTTTATATAAAATGAACCATTTATGATCGGCTCCCTACCATGCACTAAGAAGAATGGCGAAAACCCTGTGCACTCATTTACAGCGCTATTTAACGCGAACTGTATCTTGTACAGATTCACGTCCCAAGTCCTATGATCGTCCTTGACATAAGACGAAACTGCTGTCATAACAGTTTTATTATATCGCTCGACTAGGTTGACTTGTGGCGTGTATCGTGGGCCATAATGTACCCTGGGGACGTTATAACGTTCTAATAGCCCACGAAATTCCGATCCCGTAAATTGAACCCCATTATCGGTAATTACGGTTTCAGGAACTCCATGTGCTAAAAGGACAAAATGTTCAAACGCCTTAGCCACCAAAGCACTAGTCGCACGACGCAAAGGAAAAAGCATTGTATACTTGGAGAAACAGCAAGTTACCACCAAAAGATGAACAAAACCCGAGCGTGACTTAGGCAAGGGACCCACTAAATCTACCGAGAGAACTTGGAACGGCCTATAGCACTGTTTCGGTTGGCCCATGAGCCCTGGAGTTAGTCGCGTGGAGTGCTTGTACGCGGCGCAAGTACCGCAGTTCCTCACGAATTCCACCACGTCACGGTACATTCCTGGCCAGTAAAACTGCAGAGAAAGTTTTCTGTGAGTTTTAAACACGCCGAAATGTCCGAACGCAGGTGGCTCGTGATGATCAGCAATAACTTTTGCTCGCTGTGCTTTGGGCACAACCACCTTCCAATCGAACTCCTGAGTCAAATTGTACTTGGACTTACTAAACCGATACAGCGTGCCATTTTCCACTCTATAGTTCGGAAAGTTTAGCGGATTACTTTGACAACTTTTAAAAATTCGGTCGTACCAGTCGTCTCCACTGTCGCCAACAATCGCTTCGACTGCTAGGAAACGTGATAACGCGTCCGGTACGACGTTGTCTTTTCCCTTCCTATGCACGACCTTAAAGTTGTATTGTGATAACCGGCATCCCCATCGTGCTAAACGACCAGTGGGGTTTTCGAGCCGAAGGAACCACTGCAACGACGCATGATCCGTTATGACAGTGAACTCGCGCGTCCCTAAATAGGGCTCAAACTTTTCGACCGCATAAATTACTGCCAACGCTTCGCGTTCCGTCGCACTGTAGTTTCGCTCGTTTTTATTAAGAGACCTACTGATGTATGCAATTGGGTGCTCTTCTCCGTTCTGTACCTGTGTTAACATACCGCCTATTCCATAACTTGAGGCGTCACAGTGTACAGTAAAAGGTTGGTCAAAATCAGGACAGGCTAAAACCGGAGCCGAAACTAACGCGTTTTTGAGGTCGTTAAAAGCGGAGTCTGCCTCCGAGCTCCAATTAAACTTGACCTTGGTGCTCGTCAGCGCGTTTAAAGGAGCAGCGATAGTTGAAAAATTCCTTATAAACCTACGGTACCACGAACACGTTCCTAAAAACATTTTTACCTCTTTGGGGTTCGATGGTATTGGAAAATTCAGTATCGCGCTCACTTTATCCGGATCCGTTCTCAAACCGCACTCATCCACGACATAACCCAGATATTTCAAAGTACGCCTAAAAAACTTACTCTTTTCAAAATTTATGGTCAAAGACGTACTTTTAATCCTATCATGCAACCTATTCAGCAATAGAAGGTGCGTCTCGTAATCCTCACTCACCACAATTATATCATCAACATAGCAGAAAATCATGCCCTTTGTGACGTCACTACAAAATGGATGCCCAAACAACATATCCATCAGTCTCTGTTGTCTAGCGGGTGCGCCACAAAGTCCGAAAGGCATAACTTTGAATTTGAACAGTCCTCGTCCGGGAACAGTGAAACTCGTTTTTTCCTGAGCAGCCTCTTCCAAAGGAATTTGCCAAAAACTGGCTTTAAAATCAACGCTGCTAATAAACTTAGCGTTTTTCAGGCTGTCCAGGATCTGCGGAATGTATGGAATGGAGTAAGCGTCACCTTTGGTGATAGCATTCAGCTTACGGCAATCCAAACAAAAACGCCAGGAACCGTCGGATTTTGGCACCATCAGTACAGGATTGTTCCACGGGCTCTCACTTTTGGTGACCACATCCAATTCCAACATCCGGTCTAACTCCTTGTGGAGTTGACCTAACTTCTCTGGGGACATTGGATATGGTCGACACTTTATGGGAGGAGAACCACCGGTGTCAATCGTGTGCTGAATCAAACTAGTCCGACCCAAACCCTTACGTTCGAACGAGATGTCCTTAAAACTTTCAATCATTGAATCTGCCAATTCCTTCTGGAGCAAGGACAGATCCTGAAAAGATTGGACAGAAGTTACCGGACCACTCAAATTTGAAGAATTAACTAAAAAATCAGGAGGTGAGTTAACGTACGCTATGCTTTTAAATATCTCTGGCATTAAATTAAAAGCTTTCCAGAAATCTACGCCTAAAATAATATTTGAGACGATTGATGGTATTACATGAAATCGAATTATTTTTGTAACATCATTAAAAGTTATAGGTAATGTCATGAAACCGATTGTGTCACACTCGGACCCATCAGCGACGGTAACTTTAGAGTCCGTGGAAGATTCCACTGGATAACCCGCGTTTATTAATCGTGTGTGAGCTCCGTTACCAATTATGGAAACAGCTGCGCCTGAATCTAAAAGACCACAAATTGTCAAATCCAATAAATTTACATTTAAATACGGTCGTATATCACTAGAATGTGGTTCAAACAAAACCGGGGCGACGTTATGTGATTCAAAGTATTTTACCACTAAACCTTGCCAATATCTCCAATCTTCAGGATCGGCCCTACCTGAAGTGGTTTCACCACGGTTTAAACTTATTAGTTTTTTGGCTTTACGTTACACTTGGGACACGACCTAACTGTATAACCGAGCTCACCACAATTGAAGCACTTCACTCTTTTGTCGTCAGCCGTACACTGTGCTCGAGAATGAGTGTTCACTTTACACCTATTACAAAACCCGACCTTTTTGTTTGCGTCAAAATATTTGGGTTTATTTTCCGGTGTCCGAACAAAGTTGTTCTTGTTCGGTTGTCTGTAACTTTGTGTAGGTTTGTTCCCTACTACACTAACCGGTGTCTTACTTTTACCCTTATAAACTAACTCGGGATTCAAACTCGAGGTCTTGGGTGGCTCAGTAAACAAACTTGTTTTTTGTCGTGCTGCCTCTAACCTACGGCAGACGGTCTTCAAATCCTTCACCGTTTCAAATTTTTGTAACGCCAGTTGATCCGTGAAAATTGGCCTAACATTGTTTAGTAAAATTTCTACCTTATCTTCTTCGGACAAAGGTTTCTTCAGTCGTGAAAACAAACAACTCATGACTGCGAAATAAATATGAACGGGTTCATCTTGACCTTGGGTCCTAGACCGAATCTCCCCCATTAGACGATAATCGTAGCCGACAATTTCAAAATCCTCCAAAAGCAAAGAACTGAGGTCTTGCCAAGAGGAGATTTGGTCCTTGATGCCTCGGTACCAGATCAGACCCTGATTTGAAAATAGAGAAAAGGCAGATCTAAATAATTTTTCTTCAGAAACATTATAAGCAATAGCATGTTCAGTAACCGACTCTATAAAACTACGGGGATTTCCCATGCCGTCAAACTGTATCTTCCACTTGGCGACGTTGGAGTCCGCCGAACAAGCGATTGCAGATGACCCTGGCACCTGAGGTTCCATCGCTTTGTCATTTGCTGGTGGTGACAAAGATGAGAACGATGAACCAGATTCATGCGAATCCAGCCGCTGACGCAAATTCTTCAAGACCTCGATGAGGCCAAACTTCGCCTTGACGTCAGCCTCTGCCTCCGCATTCACCCTATCCAACCTAAACCAAGAATGGCAAAACAAAGCCCTAGCGCGAGCCAACAAACTTCGTTCACCGGAGGACTCAAAGTCATCGATGCGTTTCCGAAGGTCTTTTAATTTGTCGCTAATAACCGGCAACTCCTTCGCTGGAAGCGCGTCGTCGTCGCCTAAAATATCACCAGGCTTAAAGTCGTTTATCAAACCTTTCAACTGTTTTCTCAATTTCAAAACTGTGTCCTCAGGTTTTTCGCCACGAATAGTAACCTCATAGACCAACTCGTCACGATGCAACGAATAAAGGTGCACTATGTTCCAATCCATCTTAAAATGAAAACCAAAAAAAATTATCGAAAAGCTATAAAAAACCTAAGTTGAAAACAAATAAAGTTAAGTATTTTTAATATATTAATTGTTGCTAAGTTCTCCACTGAAGATAAACAAAACAAAATAAATTTGTCCTAAAAAATTTTTCAAAGTCATGGTCACCCTACTTGAGGAAATAAAAATATTTTTCCAAGTGATTGGTGACCGATATACAAATCGCCTTTAAACTGTTATCTGAACACCAAATACCTTAGTTACTTATTAAATTATCTCCTTTAACAATGTTAAATTTCTATCTTATAGTTTACATTTAATTATTTTTACCACAATTTGTAACAAAATATTTGCAATGCACTTAACTAGTTTACAATGGCCCCACGTTGGGCGCCATTGTAAACTAGTTAAGTTGGTAGAAATAAAAAGATTTTTTGTTGTCTCAAAGCCAATTCAGTTTATTCAAAATAAATATATAATATTTTCCTTTCATATTGTAAGTGGAACATTATACAGAATCGTGGATGTTACTTAAGAATTAGATTACTCTTAATACGTATTAGCATGTCATGACAACGTAATCTTTAGCGGAGAACCAGTACCAATTTAAAGTCTTAATAGATGTTATGCAAAAAACCCCTTAAACTCAGGGTCGCTATCCGAGTTCGCGTTTGTGATTAAACCAATCCCAAATTGTGTAATAGAAACAAACCTAACAAGCACTTGCAAAATTAAACTGGCGAGGAACACTGACCTGGTGAAATCCTTCTAAGGCCATTCAATTACCTGCCCAGACCATCCCGAACAGTGGCGGCTCGGCGAGCTGGGCCTCTGGCTCCAACGGGCCCAGCGTCCCCTGATCGGAATGAAGCACTGGTACTTTCCTTCAGCCTATCAGCATTCCCGGTGGAACATGGCCTTTCACACCCATGTGGATAGGATGCGTTTATGAATAAGCTCTTCTTGACTTCATAAAATATCAATGAGATCAAATGTTATGGACATGAACACGACCATCACTATGAATATATATTTAACTATAAATAATAATATCCCATTCTGAAACAACAACCATGTGGATGAATATACGAATTACAAATATACCTTTTCAGATGCCAAGTTGGAAATTTAGAAAGTGGCTAACTTACATGCAGGCGTCTTTTGATTCTTCAACTTATGAGTCCATTGTTGATATTTCAGCCAAAGACATCCTGCAAATTCCCTCTCCTGACCCTGGAAGACACATGGCCATGATAGCGGAATCTAACCAAAAAATAAACGAACGAAATTCTCAGAAATGAACTTACCAAATTTTTAAATATGATAATGATTCATTTCTATTGAAATGAGGGCCGATGATTACAGATTTTTCCCAGCCCTGGGGCTTCGCCCCATCATGAACTTGTCCTTCCTCTCAAAAATCAATCTCCAAAATGCCAACGCGACCGGCTGTCTCCCTGACAGTTCGTGTCGTGTCAATCGACTTTTTACTTTTTAAACAACCACACCAAAGATGAAGAAATCGATCAATATCGCATCCACAACATTTTCGAGACTGCTCGCGCCATCTATTGAGACACTTCAGAACTAAACTCAACAGAATTAATAAGTTTGTTTTGAAAGTTTATTTTACTATTCTATAAATAACTATACGTCAAAATTTGCAACGTTACAATCTCCAGCTCCTCCGTGTTTCGGAAGGCACGTTAAGCCGTTGGTCCCGGCTGCATCAGCAGTCGTTAACAACCGCCAAACCGCACTGGGCCCGCGTGGTGGTTTATGGCCCGTTCTCCCCACCATTCATATGAGCATGGACATAAATGAGCTGATGATGATGATGATGATGTGGACGGCACTACACTGTGTTCTGTTTGTCTCGCCGGCGCCGTCCCGCTGCGTGTTTGTGGCGTATGTCTCCGTCGGGCCTCATAGAGACATCAGCAACCCGCTCGCTGTCGCCGCATCCCCGTCCATTGAACGTTCGCGATCGCGTTTTTACCCATCACGTATGAGCTACGGCCCGATTACGGGGGCTTTGGTAATTCTGTTTGGTTTATGGGCAGTGTGTATCTACTATGGGGTTGAAAAGTTACACAGGGTTTGTGTGTGTTGAGTGAAATTGGAGGTGTAATTTAAAAGCGTGTTATAGATAAAATTTATCAAGCTCAATAGAAAAAAGCGGTTTAGATGTACTTTTTGGTTCTCGATGTTGAATAAATTGATTTTGAAGCGATAAGTCTGCTCCAAATTGGAACATTTTCTAGTTCTGAGTGAATTCTTTCATGCTCTATTGTTTGCTGTAGTAACATTATCTTTCTATCCGT
The DNA here is from genome assembly GCA_963082485.1 of Eudonia mercurella. Taxonomy (NCBI): domain Eukaryota; kingdom Metazoa; phylum Arthropoda; class Insecta; order Lepidoptera; family Crambidae; genus Eudonia; species Eudonia mercurella. The sequence goes on along the minus strand of OY720045.1, from coordinate 14,533,147 downwards.
AATGTAAATCTAAATGTAATTTGAAACACTTTTGTAATCTACAGTTTGTCACTTTATTGATGAAAAATTACGAAACTCCAGTTTTGTTAAGTTTTTTTATGTGGGTTACGAAACGGGACATTATCAAAAAACGGGAAGGACTCGTCTCAACTAAATTCAAATCTTTTTAGATATTTATACAATTATTTGTTAATACAAATAATGCAATCAAAACATGCAATGCAATGCAAATGCATGCATGCAATCAAAACATCAGCCTGTATCTTGCTACTTTCACCAAAGTTGCACTTTTTGTTAACGAATTGTTGCATACAAAATCTCAACTGCCTACACACATTCGAATTCAACAAGTGAAGATCATCTCTCAACCACAATCCCCTTTCCAACCTACCTTTAAACACCTTATCCAGCCTCCTTCCTGCGACGCCGCGCGCCGTGACGTGGCTGATGACGTCACAGCATGGCTCTAGGTTTCCGCAGGTTCCCTTATCTGATTCCCCTCACCCCCGCGCCTTATATCATTCTCCCGCCGCCGCTCGTTTGACAGTGACGACGGTGTGAACGGGGCCACGGCACGATGCGATGCCATGTATCAACATTTACATTTACATCAAGTGTGTTTTATCATGGACTAATAATATATAGTTTGATGTTTTGACTTTGTCATTAGTGTATGTTCAATTTTAGAATAAACATTTAGCCCTTGCTTGAAGCTCCTGCTTCGATAGTTTAGATTTGGTTAAACATTGAGTAGGTTACTTTTTAATATAAAATATATTTTTCATTATTTGTTTCTACACGAATAATTGTATTTTTTATGTATAGACATCATACTAGGTAATTGAAGGTATTCTAGGCGAAAACGCTTTAGGACGCTTTAAACGCAGTAGAAGGCAGGCCCGATTAACCATCGGTGCCTTGACAGGGCACTATGCCACAAAACAAATGCTTCACAGAATGCATCTATCAACAAATAGCTTGTGTAGGGCATGTGGAGAGGAAACGGAGTCAATGCAGCACCTACTGTGTGACTGTGACTCTCTGGCTAGGAAAATAATGGGACTCCTGGGGTCGGCCTATCCGAAACCGGAGGACTTCAGGCTCTTCGCTCTTAAGGACGTGGCCAAATTTATGATCTATCTTTACAGAGGCAGATAAGAGAAGAGTGAAAGGATGGGGTTGCACAAAAGATCTCGATAGGTCGAAATGTTACCGAGAGAGGGGAAACCTCAGCAGGCTCCACTAAGATAAAATATAATACTAATTGAATAACAGATGTTTTGAAAAGAGTTGTATTTATAATTGCTGCCAGCCGCGAATACTTAAACGCGCACGATTGGTGTCGCAACACTCGCGAAACCACTTAAGCTGTTTAATTTTTCTGTTTTTGCAAACTACGCAATTATGTATTTAACAAAATTACACATATTTTCTAGATATTGCCTTTCTAATTTTAGCGAATCAACCCGTTCCGAACCTGTGGTGATTAAGTGTTACACCACACTTGGAATCAATATTTAACTTTGTGTTTATTCATAATTGCCCGTATCTGCTAAAACTGGACATAAGCCTTTGTCAATGTATGCCACTGAGCCCAATCCAGCTGCTGCCAGCCAATCTGCTACATAACTCTGCCGATTTCGTCGCTCCTCCTCTTCGGAGGGCGTCTTACCTTACGTTTGTAGAGTAAATATGTTATGATTATAAATAAAAGGCTATGACAGATATGTTCGTAAAACATTTCTTCGCCTCAATGGACGTTTATAGCTAGATCACCACGCATGCCAACTGCCAAGTCCGGGCTCTAAGCCATAGAGCTTTGTAAGTGTCCATATTAAGGAGTGTGTTTGTTGCAGACGCTAAGTTCTGGGTGGGGCGCGGGGAGACGCCGTCGCCGCAGGGCATCCGCATCCCCGACGAGAACGGCAAGGAGGCCCCGCTGCGCAAGTACGACCGCAAGACCGTCGTGCTCACGCTGCCCGGGGTACGTACCAACTGCTTCTATCACCAGCCTGTTAAACACCAGACACATATCGTATGCTTCCCTTCGCCTTCACTAGTGCCACACCACCTTTGTGGTCTAGTGGTTGAGCCCACCGGTTTAGACCCTGTGGACCCGGATTCGATTCCCAGCGGGGGGTATATGTTCGTGTACTTGGTTTGGTTGGTGGTAAGGCTAGCTTGTTTATTTATTTATTTATTTCTTAGGTACACAAAACAGATAAAAATTAAAAAATAACAAAAAAGCATGATAAATTGTATAGGAGCTAAATTTCTATCTAAAACATGTGTACACATCATGATTAATAATAAGCGTCTATGTTAAAGTTTACCTAATCTAAAACTATATCCCATTAATAACTAATTATATACATAGAATGGTGAATAATAGAAATATAACAAACTGTAAACTTATACGGTTTCTTAATAAGTGGGAGATGTCGAACAGAGAATTTCCTGGACATTTTTTTTAAACTCATGTATTTTCATGGAAAATATGTCGATGTTGTTATTAAGTGCAACCAGTTCATTGTATAGACGGCGCATTCTGACAATGGGATTGTAATATGATGTATTATTTTAATAGACATTTAGTACAAAGGCGCCCGGGTTCGATACAAAGTATTTATTTGAAATTCAGGGGAATCGATTATTGAGTGCAATATTTTAAACAAGTAAATTAAATCATACTGTTCTCGATGAACCGCAAGCGAAATAACACCAAACTTAATCATTCGAAATTCGTAAGAATGAAGAGACCTGCTTAAAAGAAAGCGACAAGATAGAAATCTTAAACACTTTTTCTGAATGCCTTCAATACTTTCTATGTGTATTTTATAGAATGGGCTCCAAATTGTACAACCGTATTCTAAAATGCTACGTATTTATGCTGTAATAGAGACATAATACACTTTTTGGTTTCTTAAAACCTTTTGAGGATCTAAATATAAAACCTAAAAGACCAGAGATCTTTTTAACACATGTTCGTAATGTTGACGGAATAAAAGTTTATCATCAAAAATAATGCCAACAAAGGTCCTTTGCAGTAGTGCATCGAGACAAAGCGCAATTGTTCAATTTGTAGTTATAATTTTGTGGTATTCGTTTTCTTGTAAAAGATATGACAAAACATTTATTGTTATTTAGGTACATATTATTGATTACGCACCAATCTTTAACTATGTCAATGTCTTTTTGAAGAGCGCGCTTGTGCGCTTTGCTAGTAGCTACCACCATCTTATCTAAATATGTCGCCATAACATCAATATTTGTAGCATTGTTGTGTTCCGACAGCTAGACATAAGATAGCCAGTGCCTTAGTAGTTGAGGATTCCGGGTGAAGTGCGCTTCCACTTTCTTCATCTTCACCTTATATAGGGCTCTCTACTCTGCTCCTTGCACCACTCTGAAAAGTTAGACGGGGTCCAGGGCGGCACACGTACTTGCTACTGTTCAGCTCTTCTGGACTTGGTAGGACGTGGAAGGGTCGCGAGGAGAGTCCTACATAAACATCTGTGTTTCCCCGAACGCAGTGATACGGGGAAGGCGTTTTCTCCAGTTTAAAAAAAGGCCCTTCTACCTCGATACTAGCAAATGGGGGGCACTTGGGTACATAGAGTGATTTGCTAACGGCTCCGTCACTCCGCAGGACCTGACCGTGTTTGACATCGGCTACTTCGCGGTGTGGTGCGAGGCGTTCACCGTGAACTTCGGTCACGTGGCGCTGCCGCGCGCCGTGCTCTCCAACGTGCCGCCCAGCCTCAACATGCTGGGTGTTTCGCCACAAGTAAGTGCCCACGCCCACGCTCACCGTCTAATACAGTGACTAATCACGTGATTCTACTTTACACCACCACACTAAAAAATAAGGAGACTGGAGAAGGTCAGCTTAATATTTACCGCGCTCGAGCGACGCACGCATAAACCCCATTCACCGACACGGATCTCGGAACAGCTCGGCACAGTCAAAGCTGAAGCGAGATTCCGCGTCCGTGAGAATTTGTTTTTGTGTGCGTTTGTAGGAGCTTCATCATCATCATCATCAGCTCATTTATATGTCCCCACAGCTGGGGCTCGAGCCTTCCCTATGGATGGATAGGGAGAACGGGCCGTAAACCACCACGCGGGCCCAGTGCGGTGCGGTGGTTGTTAACGACTGCTAATGCAGCCGGGACCAACGGCTTTACGTGCCTTCCGAAGCACGGAAAAGCTCAAGATGATAAAGTTTTGGCCACCCATCCAATGACCGGCCTTTACCGGAAGTTCCTGAACCTCAGCACTCATAGACCGGGCGCGTTAACCACTGCACCATCGAGCTCCCTCTCTTGCAGGAGCTTACCTTCTGTAATCTCCTTGTTTTGTGACCACATAGTCTGAACTATTCCACTGAGTCTAAAGTCGAAAGTCTTCAATCAGTTCGTCCTACCCGTCATGACATACGGAGCCGAAAATTGGACACTCACTGCAGGTCTTATACAAAAATTTAAAGTAGCTCAGCGAGCTATGGAAAGGGCTATGCTTGGAGGAATCAAATCCATAACGAGTACTAAATGATTGGAAAAAGCTGGATGAGAGTAGCCGCTGATCGTGCTCAATGGCGTGCACTTGGAGCGGTCTATTTCCAGCAGTGGACTAATGTAGGCTGATGGTGATGATGATGATGATTCATTTTGGGCTGCATCGTCATTTGCCAACAGGTGAGATAAAGGTCTGGGGACTGTCCATTGGCGCGAATGAATGGTGAGTTTCTCCCTGTTACGAGTATGCAGAAAGTTATCCTTAGATAGAAAATTGTCTCCACAGCTAGGTCTAAATGATTCTACTCTTAACGGTGAGTGGACACTCAGGTACTCTAGGTACTGCAGGTGCTCAATATACTGTGTGTTGTACCCGAAGGTTGTACCTCGTTGTCTATTGGCATGCCTAAAGTGTGTCGGAAGGAGACGCGTTGGATGAAGCCACAGTTACTGGTAGGTACCTACACCGCCATCCACTGTACTTAGAGGCAATGCAACTTTCAATATAATTCGTTAAAACATATCGCATATCTCAAATACAAATAGGTGATTAACACAAGTTAAACTTGTATGTAGGTTAACACAATTATTGTTGAAAAATACAGTATCTATTTCGTCGGATGAATGGCGGTTATTGTAGAGTTAGCAATAGGTTATTTGACAACCGAAACACCCTAATATTATACATAGTCTATGCAAAACACCATTAACACTACTCCTAGTACCGGATGAAGAATGCGCCTCGGTGCGTCCTGATCTGGCGTTATGACCTGACGTAGATGGTCCCTTGTGCTTGCACAAGGATGTCTGACACCTGCTTTGTGACCTGATGGTTGGTAGGGGGTGTCAGTATAAACTTTAAAGTAGTGTTGAGTGGGTTGTACTCCTAGTACCTAGTTCCTAGTAGTCTTATTACCTAGTAAACATTGATGGAACAACCTTGGCGAGTAGTATTTTAAAACAAGCACTTGAATAATTCGACGGGCATAACTAACGTAATGTTACCTCCGGGAAGAGCTGTTGCTTTGAATTGCTTTGTTTGAGTTCCACACGAGATAGGTCGTCCTATTTATTTATATCTTTATATTTCCATTTCGTTATAAATATATCTTTGTGAATGCAAAATAACAATTCCAAATGGAGTGTTGCGACGTCGAAGTCGAGCCACGCATTCAATGGTATGAAACACAAAATAATATCTCCTTTATTTCACATGGTGTAATGAACTGCGCCGAATGCTGAATGCTGAACCGCCTCTATAGCAGTAAAGTTCAATGTTATTTTTTATCCTTATTACATAACAATATTTCTTGAAGCGCGAAAAGGCTTTCAAGCCGTAAAGAAATTGTCACGAAAATCCCAAATAACAATATACTCTGCTCGCCGTTCGTCCTTGAACCCTACAGGGGGAGAAGGGGGTGCGTTTTTCCGTGACGGAGAGTGGTACGCGCCCGCCGCTAATCCGGGGTAATAGTTTGTGGTTACGGATCGAGTAACGAACCACCGAACTTTAGCATTTCTAATTAAAATTAGGATTTAGGGACAGTTTCATTGGCGGGATAACGGTGTGCGCTGTCCGAAAAGTTTCCGTGTATTACTGAAGGTTGTAGTACCGTCGGGGTACCTTTTGCCATACATAAATAAACTAGTTTTGGCTTGTAACTTTGTCTGTTTGAATTACATACTTATTCAAATAATGTAGTGTTATTCACAACTTCCCTGTCCTATGAGTTACGTGTGATACTACACAATTGAATTTTCTATAGTTTTAATATTTGAAAAGCGATATCGAAATAATAAAAAGGCCTGTGCAATTAATGCAATCTAAAAAAAATCTTTAGTATTTGTGTGGCACTTTTTACTTAAACAAGGGCGGTGTTTGCGAGCTGCATCCAAGCTTGACATACAAACAATTTAGAGAAAGGAACGCCTATTTCATTAATATTGTAAAGGTTAGTGAGAGCCCTCAGCATACGTTATCAGAAGGATAATAATGAGATATGTATACCACATAGCTCCGCATATTTGCGACTGAATTACAACAAAAGTATGCATTCTAGTGATGCGTTACACTTTGCTTAGTAAGCTAGTTCCATCAACTTACGTATCTTGGTATTAACATACACCGGTGAGTGGCTTGTCTAAAGAGAACAAATAAAATTCAATTCTAATGTCAATAAGGATGTTAGTTCCGAAACATTAAACGTATAAATGAAATCACGTGACAGTTCTTTATAAAATTGACCTATTTCATATTTGACTTGAGCATGCATATCTGTAACCTAAAAAACACTCAATTGAGGGAGCGATATAGCGACGTTATAGTTTGCCATTCTTATACAATTTCTATTAAAGAAAATCGTTTAGACACATAGACTAACCAGTCAACGATCCAATTGTTTTTTTTGTCAAAGTAGGAGATGTTTCTTCTTTGGAATCTTTCTTCTTGCGAACTGTTTCACAACTTTCTCCGCAATCATATGCTGAAGATGAAGCATAGTAGTCGGTGAGTGGCCCTTCAGCCCTGCGACCAGCGCAGGCTGTCAGCCCGCAATTGTCTCCGCCGTAAACAGCTGCCGCGGCTCGTAAACTTCCACTCAATAAAGATTAACACCCCCCTCCCCCCGGGCTCTTCCCGTCACCCCCCCGACCCAATGGGCCACGCACGACCCCTGAACATATGCTGAGAGCATGCATAGTTGAATTAACTTAGTTCTTTTTTTACTGTAGTGTCAAAGTGTTATTGATTCAGGAAAAGCTAAAGTTGCTTTTGCTTGGGTTTGGTAATTTAATTATTAACATGAACATAAACATAACGAGTTGGTTAACGAAAAAACGACAACAAAATGAAAATAAAACTGTTGATTGATTATAGTTAATTAATCTTTGGGTGTTTACTTTCCGATGTACACAGAGTTTTACCTGTGAAATATTGATGAATGAATAAGCTTGAATGATGGATGAAAAATAAGAAGCTAATCACTTGAAATGTTTACTGTTATAAATCGTACGACACGGGACGAAGTTCGTAGTTTCAAATTAGGACAGCGGCAGTCGCTTTTTCAAGTGTCATTCAGTTATTTTATTCAACAATGCTGTATAAACAAAAACATCAAAATGATACTTTTTTGAAAAACTTGAAAACTTCAAAATTATTGCGTCACACAACACAAACCAATAAAGAAGTTCGTACAGAATCTGTTTATATACCATAGTTACCTTCTACCATTATGTACTCCTGACTGACAAAATAACCTTTATTCTGAACTGATTTCTTCTTCGTAAAACTATTATCTCGACCGCTCGCTGTTTAAAAATATATTAAACGCCAGACTTGTCTAATCGGGTGCGTTCATAAAGGCTCTACCGCTACAACCGGTGGCTGCTGCGGCGCTGCATTTATGACGGGCTAATTACTGGAACTCCGCGCCTCTGAGCGGCTCAAGCAACGGAGGTGTTTCTGCTGCCGCTATTAAGACACTTATTTTCTTATAATATTGTAAGAAGAAAATATTAAAGCGAGTTTCAAAGATCGTTAAAGTCAAGCAAGTTTTAGAGAGTTTGTTCAAGGCGCCTGTGGCTAACGTAGACTACCAATCTTTCAGATCTGGAGATATCGGGTTGGATTACCAGCGTGGGTTACATATTGCACTCGGTGTAGCTGGTTGTAGGGCTTGATGTAACTCCGCCTGATTAGCTATCCCAATATCTTAGTCATATAAGTTTGTCGCCATAACAGCGATGTTAGTTGCATTATTGTGTTTCGCCAGTTACAGATAAAATAACTAGATACACCACATTTGGTTCTGGGTTCCCAACATTTACGTCGACAGAAACTTTTACCATAATATTGGGCTGTAGAGCTTCTGCTAGTATACACTTTTAAACTTTCGTGTTCTATAGTTAAACAAAGTAATTAAAAAAGTCGGGTTTGTTAGTTGTATTAGTTTGCGTTAATCCCCGTTTAACTTCTTTGTTTCTGCTAGTTTATTAGGAAATTTGTATTATTTGTATAACATTGCGACTCTCCAAACGTAGGACGTAGTGTAGGACGCCTCCCGGAGTGGTGAAACGACTATCGCATAGTGGCTGGCAGTGGTGGGATAAGAATAGCCCAGGATCGTGCTCAATGGCACGTTTTAGAGGCATATGTCTATCCGTGGGCTGATACGGGTGGATTATGATAATCACTGACGAATTACTTTTTCTTTAGTTAACGATAACCATGGACTTGGCTATGATTATTACCTACTTTAAAGTAGATTCATGTCGCAAATAAACTTTTCATTTAGTGACATTAATTTAAAAAGTCTTTCATTCATCATCATCATGGCGACACATCCGATCTCATTTTTCTTTGTTATGTTTTATGTTAGAGTTGGCAAACGAGCGGCGATTATGCCTGCAATTTTTAGTATACAAATGGAATATTTTATTCGCATTACGATTACGAAATAAGGGCAGTGCATTTATTGTTGCAATGAAATAAATGTCTTTTTTATATAACTTTTACGGATGTTTTGGTAAAATAAAGAAGATGTGTTCCGGTTCAATCGTGTATTGCAAGACTGTCATCTATCGTACAGTGCCTCTATTTTCTAAATGTCTCTCGGTAATCATCGCATTTCCGTGTGCAATCGAATAACAACTTTCATGTTTATTAATTGTTAAATTTATCATCTATACTAATGTTATAAAGTGGAAACCTTTGTATGTATGTATGTATGTATGTATGTATGTATGTATGTATGTATGTATGTATGTATGTATGTATGTATGTATGTATGTATGTATGTATGTATGTATGTATGTATGTATGTATGTATGTTTGCAACGAATAAACTCAAAAAGTACTGGACCGATTTAAAAAGTTTTTTCACTATTAAAATGCTACATTAGCGCTGAGTAACAAAGGCTATATTAAAAAAATATTATATTAGGGAAAGTTATCTTAATTCTGTAGATAGAAAATTTTACTCAAAGAAAACATTCCTTTATTTTTGAAAAGAAAGAAAACTGCATTCTAAGATTTTCGAAAATTCACTTGCCATACCCAGGAATCTAACCGACTAAAATCTGTTAGAAATTACATCCTGTACTTTTATTACATCGATCGTTCTGGGGTCGATCGAGGATCACTTATAAGGATGAAATCTCTCTAACAAACTTGTAAATTAATGATGTTATCATCAATGTTTGTAGCATTGTTGTGTTCCGGCACCTACAGATGCCAGTGCCTCGGGTTCCGGGTGAAGTGCGCTTCCACCTTCGGCCTTATCACCAACTAAGATGAAGGCCAAGTGCTTACCAGTAATATATATTCCCCTCATTCTAAAATAAAAAAATAAAAGGAGCAGTAGCAACTCTATATATAAATATCTATCCCAACTAACGACGACAGCCAAAACACGAAGTTTGCCGAGAGACATTATGGGTCTTACAAATAAACAAAGAATAAGATCTGAATAGTTATTCCGTGTGTCTCATTCACATTAATTTGAAATGACGTTTGCATGACAGGAACAAAACACGGACGGAACTATTCGGACCTTATTCTTTGTTTATTTGTACGACACTAAGAAAATAAGTGCACTGTAAACTAAAAAGGCACCTTTGTAATCAAATCACACACGTGGCAACACTATGAGACATGCCACCGTGTTGACTTTAAGTGGATATGTCACAACTAGACTACAGTGATGTGGAACCAGCTCTCGGCGGCGGTATTTCCGGACCGTTACGATCTTGGGATCTTCAAGAAACGAGCAGGCCGGCAACGCGTCTGCGATTCCTCTGGTTTTGCGGGTGTCCATGGGCGGCGGTGATTACTCTCCATCAGTTGACCCGCCTGCTCGTTTGCCTCCTTCTTTAATAAAGAAAAAGATTTGTAATTAAAACCAAATCAATGAAACTATTAGGAAAAGTGTTAAAAAGTGATGACGATGTCAGAGAGTGCGGGTGCTAACCCCGTTCGTGGTTTTTGTGACTCTTTTTCAATTTCTAATTTGTTAGCAACATGCGTATACAATAATTATAATTTCCGAAGTAACTAATAATTTACAAAAGAAGTAATGTCACAAAGTATATTTTTTGCCAATATCGCACTTGCCGATCTTAAACGCAATAAAATTCAACGACGTTGGCTATTAGTAGCCACATCTTTCATCTACTTTGGAGATATGCCACGACGATCTGTAATTGTTTTAAAGGGTTATTATAATTAGATAACCTAATTCATATTTATATTGATAATATTAATACGTGAAGCAAAAACTTTGTACTAGTTTTTACGAAACTTGCGCGGACGGAGGAGTATGAAATTTCGCACACTTATACTTTAAATAGAGAAGGTAAACTCACATTCTATCTTTTTAAATTTTTCATTGCTTAGGATACAACCCGTGCAGCCCTAATAAAATTACGGTCGAATTTCGACCAATGGGCGACCACTAGTATTGATAATTAGATAGATGGTAGACGTTAGTGATAAAAATACATGGAATTTACATTCCACCAATTCGCTTATGTTGGATAGGTAATGTAATAGTGGCCAAGTAAATCTGTACAGTTTCATGTTATAATCGCTTCATTTTAGTAAATGTGTTAAACTTTGATTTAATTCAAATGATATAATTCTTTCTGGGCTCCACTCGATATAAGACAGCCCTCTGGACCGGTACTAGTGCGGTTATTAATTGATACTTCTAAGAGTGAACTAAACAAATTGATTATACTAGGCTTTAGTTAGTCTATTAACAAAGTGTCATAACTTCCATACTTGGAGAGATAAGTTTTCTTTTTCCGTTAAGCGGGCTAGATGCTGGCCTGTCATTTTATACACGCGTATTAAACATCATTCTAGACTACATACTCTTTAACTAAGCTAAACCTCCATCAACATTTAAATTCTCTTTTAAAAGAAAAAGAAATACGGTATCTCCGCTAGCTAATGCCACATGACGCCACCTCCCACAACATATCGCACGCGGTTGCGAAATGCAAGATTCGCAACCGAGGTCAATGACCGCTTCCCACGTCCGCGTAACCGAGCGATAAGTGTTTGTTCGATTGTTTTTGTTCAACTGAGTATTTTCAAAATCGGTGTCAATGCGACGCCGGCGCCGCGGTGTCGCAACCCGGTGGGAACGCCGGGACCTTGGCCTTCGCACCCGCTACTATAATAATATCAAGTTATCAAAAATATGACAATATGTCACACACGAGACAATATAATCAAAACTATAGCCTCGATAACGGACTGACAATGAAACGTCATCAACCGAAACAAACGTTGTCGCGGCCAATTAACAATAACCAAACTATGCACAACAATGGTTCCCACATGTGTAGCTTGCATAATAGACGATTAAGTTGTTTAGTAATCTTTAAAACCTGTGTGTTGTTGTCTCAACAAAGAAAATCAAGAAGAAATCTTTTATTAAAATGAATGTTTATAACTTGTAATAAGTGAGATAGACGATTGGACATAACTGCAGCGACGGACGCAGCGACCCGACTCCAGGCAAAGAAACAAAGAGACCTGAGAAGGTGAGCTATGATACCGCGCTCGAACGACGCACGCATATACCCTCTCACGGACGCGGATCTCGGAATAGCTCGGCGGGCTTATTACCGAAAATAACAAACCAGAATAGAATAGAATATAATAGAATAATATTTATTTGTGTAATGCAGGTTAGGTACAATATCATAGGTGTTAAACTTATTATTTAGTTTCATTATACTTCCACCTTCGTCAAGACATACTAATATCTAAAAGTTATATAAAATTATTTAAACTAGTGGTCGCCCAGTGGTCGAAATTCGACCGTAATTTTATTAAGGCTGCACGGATTGTATCCTAAGCAATGAAAAATTTAAAAATAGAACGTGATTTTGGATTGGCATTGACAGATGTCGGTCGCATTAAAGACAAACAATACGTGTGTGTCAAATACATGGTAGTATGTGTAATGTTGTTTTTGTTGATTTAATGTATTTTTTATGCATAATTAAAAAAAAAAATAACATTCGGATCACCTTCTCTATATAAACTATAAGTGTGCGAAATTTCATACTCCTCCGTCCGCGCAATTTTCGTAAAAAGGGGTACAAAGTTTTTGCTTCACGTATTAATATAAAGATAAACAAATTCCAAATTGTTAAAATATAAATTACAATAAGTTTAACATAAACGAAAATAAAACTGACTATACAAATACAATTTATTAAGGAACACCCGGATGCATAATAATAGTCATTAATTATTTACCTGTGTACATTACCAATTGTTATTTGTAATAATACAAATAACAATTAAGATCATTTTACTACAAAAACTAAAAGAACCAGTTGCTAATTGTACGAGTACAATAGCAACGCGACGGCTACTAGTTGCTGTTGCTACAATCGGTCGGTTTATTTTAGAGCGTCGTCATGCACTTTTAGTTCGTCAATCGCTCGCTTGTGGCGCTATCGGAGCGTTCTACGTTCCGTAATACGAAATATGTGTTTTGGTAGCTATAAATTGCAAATTGTTGCGGTTGCGACTGTCACCTAAAGCTCGGTAATGAGCGCGAAGTCGTCCGAGCACAGCTGTTGCGAGATTGGTTGTCTATGTGAGCGTTGCTTGAGTGCGATTGTATGAAGCTTATCTTCTGCAGTCTCTTTACTTTGTGCTCCAGGTTTCGAGCTCATTATGAATTGAGTGTTAGTGATCGATTCCACCGCGATCACTGCGATCCGGGCCACACGGTTCAACGTGCAACCGTCACTTGTTCCACATTTTGTGAGACGCTATGTTCGTGGCGATAGAGCTTCAAAGCTTTTTGTAACGAAACATCTCTGTCAGCCACCGAGTCAGTTTGTTTTCACGTAGGCTAATCAGCTCATTGATAGATTTATGTTTTTATTTATTTGTTGCTTACAAATTGCAATATTGTCAAGTTTGATTATAGTGTAAATGTTTATTATCACATAATTCAATTTAATACCGTTATGATTTGAGTAATCAAACACTAGGTTTGTGTATTAATATTTTCTAGCACAATAACGTCGAAAATAAATATATCTAATGGAAATGGATAGAAAAATGTTTGTATAGAGCAATCGGCATTTGTTGCAAAGCAAAATGTTACCTAACAGGACCAAATCTTAAAGACTATTCAAGATTGTGTCGTATTTGGGACAAAATGTTCTAGAACGATAAAGATAAATTAACATGCACACATGGAAAAATAATTTAAACAAAGAAATGCATATAAACATAGATTATTTGCTATCGCTTACAATCATAAAGCGTGAAACGTATTCCTTTAACATTTGTTTATCGCATCGAGCATCGAGTAGTACACGTCACGGTTGACACGGTTCTAAGTCAGGATTATCATATCCTAGCCAATCATGTTTGCCAGTAAACCTATAAACTTGCAACGAATAAGATGAAACAATGTCAGCATCGACCGTTTCCGAATGTTTTACGTGCAGCGGGTATTGCCTGGCGTTATTGAAACCCGGTCGGGGGCTGCTGGCGGCGTGCCAGCCCCCGGCAGGGTCGCAGCGCGCGGTGCTACTCGCGACGCGTGATAAACGAGACGGCGCACCGATAATGGGTGAGCTATTAAAGGGTTATGTAACAAATAGGTGCATATGACGTTGTTCGTTATAACTACGTTCAGTTTAAACTTCATCTAACTCGCCTAGATGCATAGCATATACCTACGTTTTCATATCAAATTATCCACGCTACTTTTATTTGTCACTTTGGCAATGGCTGATAACACGACATGTAAGTACCAACACAGGTCCTTAAAACTTGAAGAAAGTGATACCCTTGATTCGGATATCTCGTCATGCAAATGATATCAGTCCCTGAGATCTGTTCTCAACGCCACCCACCCGCCCCGACCCGTCCTCTCCCGAGAGTCGCTGAGCGCAGGTTTTGTTGCAGAGCCGCAACGCCGCGCTGGCCGGCATCCCCAGCGCCCCCAGCGCCCCCCGCCCGAGCCCTGCGCGCCCCCGCCAACAGCTGGTCCACCTCGACGCCACCACCTACCGCCCCAAGCTGGCCCTCGCCGCAGGCCCCCGCGCCGCCCCCGACCAACGTCCCGCCGCCCACGAACACCTCCACAGACGAGCCTACCAATCCCTAACGCGAGACCAAACCCTCGATCAACCCCAATCGCAAAAAGATCACGTCGACATCCAACCATCCCAAGAGATTCACTACCAACACGAACAGACACAGTATTACGAGCCAGAGCGCCATCAGCAATACTACCAACAGCTGGATCCAGGCCAGCAGCACGAACAAAGACAGCAGCACCAAAATAAGGCTAACGAGCAACAACAACACCGGCAGTACAACCATGAGCAACAATATCAACAAGAGCTCGGGCAACACCAAGCACAGCGCGACCAGTACAGACAGCAGACGCACGACGCCAGGCTGAAGTCGCAACAGGACGAGCAGCAACAGAACCAGCAGCGCCAACAGCTTCTGTCTCAGCAACAGAACGATGCGCTTCGTCAGAATCAATACTTCGCGGACCAAGCGTTATATGAAAGACAGTTGTACGAACGGCAGCTTTACGAGCAGCAGAGACTGGCTTATGAGAAAGAGTTGGGTGAGCGCAGGAGGGCAGAGGAAGAGGGGCCGTTCCGGTACCGGCTGGTGCCGTACGCGGCGGCCGGCGCGCGCGCCTGACCTTGACCCACATGCGGTGAGCGGGGCGCTTGTGCAACGGAGCGCGGTGCAGCGGCGCCGGCGGCGTCCTCGCTGTTGAGACATTACTGACCCTCTCATCTCATGAGTGTTTTGTTCGTTCGTTAGGTGGTCATTGATCATTCCAATCGATGATATACCTTCCATCAAATATTAAGTACATTGATGCAACACTCATAGCTATACTCTTTTTACAATGCCCAAAAATGCTAACATTGCCAAAGCCTCAATAAAAGGTTGATAGACGAAAAAGAATGTAGTTCTTCCGTGACAGAGGAGAGTTCAGGGTTAGGTGATTGTGGTGATTAGACCGGCTAATTGGACCATCGCCGCCGCGCGGTTCGTTAAACCCGCCTTTCACTGGTCCTTTCCGGCGCGGCGCGGCCTTCACTTGAGATCATCTGCATTCGGAGATTTATAAACTCATTTGCTTTTCAATTTAGCCTCTCGGTCTATGTCAATTACGAAATGGGCATTTGTATTCATTGATAGAGTTAATATTATGAAAATGATTACGTTAATCATTATAAATAGTCTATTTCACCAACTTTAGTTATATTGATCAATGAAATACAACATAGAGGGTGTTCAATAAAGTCTTAAGTAATTTCTTATGTGCAATGAGGCTAATGACTTGAAATCCTTAGCTACCGGTAAATCCAATTTCATAAAGACTATTACATTCTTTGGAAGTAAGTCATCAATTTTCAATTTAAACTTGAATAATAATGGTTTATATCCCAACTTAGAATGTCGGGTCAGCTTGTCCCGGCGCCGGCAAACATTCCGATGATTTAGTGCCGAAAGTTCCGGAAACGGTCGGATTAGCTAATTAAGAGGTTGTGTGTTAACACGAAAATATAGTGGGAACCTCCCGGTCCGCTAGATTTACATAATTGTGCGTTTGGGATACCCTCGCCTGCCCTGGAATTTATTTAAGCACACTTTATTGTTTTAAAATCTTAACTTTGCTACCTAATCACTTGGTGATTGCAATTTATCATGGTCGATTAATTCTTATATTTTTACTCACCGGCGGACCTGGTTTTAATCTGTGAATTATTTAAAAACAAATTGTTGTAATTGTAGGCATTGGCATATTCTTATGCATCATCAGAACTATTGTCTTCGTCAGCAATTTAAAGTTAACAAAACTTTAATATTTAAAGTCTTCAACGTAATTATATAAACAAATTGTTTGTGTTTTTAATGTGTGTTTATGTAAATCATCTCAACACGGTATAGCACTTAATTGAGGCCATGACGATGTTAGTATTTATGGGCGAGAATGCAAATAACGTGTGCCCCAACACCTCGTGCGGGCTCAGGGCCGCTGCACCGCTCAAATGTGCCAGTAAATTGAGCCAGTAAAATTAGCCTTAAATATTACTAGTATAATAATGACACGTTTGATGGCGTTAGATAGTATAGCAGCACTCGAAATAGTTTAATATTCAAAGGAGAATACAGAACCTTCCTATAAAAATAAATTGTATATGTATAAAGATGGTATAGTAACACTTGAAATAGTGAACAATCCAAAGGAGAATACAGAACTTTACAATGAAAACAAATGTAAGATCGTCTCGTCGGCAAATCTAGCAAGTGCAGGCATCTTCCTAGAAATTAATAAAGTACAACAGCAAATTCTTGTGGTAGCGTAAATTGAATAAAACTCTAAATTCTCACTATAACACTTTAGTAGGGTTCTTGAAATTTTGAAGCAAGTAAATACTTCATGCTTGCCACAAAACAATTTTTAATACAAGATGACTTCAGTAACTACGCTAATCTTAAAATCCGTCTAACGTGTAAGATTTAAGTTACTAATTTATTAGTTTTAAACATAACTCTATTGGTGCGAGAATAATCGTGATATGGACAGTCGATGCGACCGAGCAATAGCCTTTACAGTTAAATGTAACTACAGGAGATATTTCATTGTGAAACTGCAGTACAAACTCCCCAGCTGTGATATAGCGCATAACTGTACAGTATTTTGTTTGTCTAAATTGTTTGTTTGACCGTGTTGGTCGGTTGGTCGGTGTCCAGTGATGTAAAAATGTTCGATATTAAGTTTACTTTTACTTTGTAATACTCTCTTTTAATGTTAACATTGTGAATTATAATACTCAACAGTATAATAAAGTATGCCAAATGTGATTTGCGTTTTATTTGTTTCGGATTAAGATTTCCCCCCTTGTTTGTTTGAATATTAAAAGTCCTAAATAAAGCACACAAAAGGTGAAGATGCTTTTCTCATATTAAATTAATCTAATAGTTAATAATATAAATTCAGTAACATTACATACACATAACAAGATGTATAAACACTACTTACTACTTTACGATTTCAAGATTCATAAAAGATAGGAAAAGTACAATCATATATCTTTTTTAAATATACCTATACGAGTATACCAATATACATAATAAGTTTTCATGTTGGACAAATAGAACTTCAAACGTAACAAACCCAATACATATCAAAACGAAACTTATCTCAAGTAACTTTGGGATACCATTGACCAATAAAAAGGTAGTTTTTCTTTAAAAACTTACTATTGAAAGATGACGCAGCAAATAACCGTTTGCTCCCAAATGCACATGCCATTCATTTCGAAACGTAAAACCGCGCAGATTCTGCTGAAATCCGCGGAGGTCACACAGCAGCCCCGACCGGTGAGCGCTGCGAGCTAATGACTCCGGTTGCAGACGCGAGCGTTCCAGTTGATTTGGGCTGCAGCGCTGAGAGGCCCAATTTCGGCGTAAATCGAGGAGTATTGAGCTGCGCGGGCAATTATTAAAAAACTGGAACGGAGATCAACGACTCTGGCGACGCGAGGCTCTGTTCATTAAAAACAAAACGAGACCGCGAAGTAGTACTGTAGGTACTGAGTTCTAACGTTTTTAAAGTCCAAATTGAAAAAGAGACGACTTGCATCGATAGATGCTCAAGTTGTTATACCTACCTAAATATTGATGAAACAACGCAGGCTTATGATTTAAACAAAACACTTGAAACATTCGAAAGGGAGACTAATGCGCCGCAAGGCCAGTTCAAAAAACCTAAATATTTAGATGTTGGGTTCAAGTCCTACCTGAGACAAGTCGCTTTCCTTCTAATACTATTTTCAGTTAAAAAAAGAATCATATAAAAAAAATTGCTATATTTAATGTAACATGACTAGAGACGTAGTAGGTATGTTCTCAAAATTAAATGTAAGTTCGGAAACTGATGCGTAATAAGGAGTGTCATAACCTTGAATTCAGGTAAACATGTAATCATAGTGAGTTAAGAAAAGCTTCCTAATGCTAAGTTAAGTACATGAATTAAGCGTGTTCTAACACTACTACCACTGAACTCTTGACATACTATAACCTACTTAATACACATATAATTCGTCAACTAGCAAACTAGCATGGAGTAAGTCGAGAATTGTCGAGTGCCGCTCCCCGTGTTTGCGTTACCTGCTCGACGCGTTGACGCTCAGCAAATAGGAACTTACTCTGTAGTTTTAGACGTAAACGTATGTGTTGTATACATTAAGCACTGGGATGTGCACCAGGCAGGAGAGGCATTCACAGCAAAGTATTTTGTTCCACTCCACCTGATGATAAGGGGAAATAGAGTCCAGATGCGAAGACGCCTTGTTTGAAAGACCCTATGTCATAGGAAGGAGGGAAAATGTGACTTTGATGACTAATAACAATAACAATATAACAAAGCCCCACGTCGCTTAGCCAGCCTGCGCCTAGTTCGAATCAAGTTCAAGGAGTACAAAAATGAAATAACAACTTACTATGCCAGTGGGTAATATTGTTTCATACCATCATCAGGACAAAAAAAAAGATAAATATTCCGTAAATTAAATTTAGTTTTGTAACTTCGTTTATGTTTTCTTGCTATTTTCTATTTTAAAGGTTATTTCGTGCAGTTCCTAATAAAACTCGTTTGGCTCGGCTTGAGACTGTGTCAAATGCTAAGTTCTAAAAGGTTCTCGCTTCCAATAAACATTCATTGATAATATAAAGGCAATCCCCTTGAAATAGATGCTTCAGTGTTGTATAATATCCGTCACAAACAAACAACCACGGTCTCATAGACAAACATCCGATATTGGTAATAGCTTTGAGACATTAATCATGCTCATTCGTGTTAACAAATTTTCGATGCACATTTGGATGTAGCACATTTAATGTTGAACCTTACAGCGATGAGTATAAACGCTATTTCATTCTGCAATTTACATGGTATGTATACTAAGATGTAGGGTTGTCAGGTGTATGTTTTTATATTATTTTTATCATTATCATTGTCGCTAAGCTCTTCCATAGCATAACACTATTACCTAATCAAAAAGCTTACAACATAACATACATAACATATTCAAGATAAAAAAATTATAATGTTTTTTGTTAAACATTACATTTTACGTGTTAACACTGTCCAACAAAAATTGAAAAAAGAGTTTAAAAATGAAATACATATTTCAAAAATCTGTTGTAAGCGGGTTTTGCTCAATTAAGCATGAAAAGTACGGGATGACTCTTCGGTTTGCTTGGTGTGATGCATTTAGGCATATCTACCTATCCTTTGGGTAAAGGTCGGGGTTATGCGAGACATTCTCGACGAGAGGGTAGGAACTACTCACTGTAACAACGAGGCCGTAGTTTTACCATTAATGTTGCGTGAGTAAAATTGCCTTTTCCTCACAAATTAGCCCACAAAAAGGCTCGGCACCATAATTCTTCTATGCAATATGAGACTGCGACTCCTAGGCTGTTGAAGTGCTATGTCGGTGCTATCTAATTCAATTTCAATTCAATTCATTTAATTTGGATTTGTGTACACGTCGCATATTCTGATCTAGATCTAGATCTGCGGCTCGGGGGCATTCAATAGTGACATCTGCTGCCTGCCCTGATTGTTGGGGAGCCCGTGAGTCCGGCTCGCTGACAACCCTGAACATAGGTTACGCGGCGGTCGGCGGTCGGCCAGCGAGGATTACGCGCGTAATGCGAGCCGCGCTCATTACGGGCCGCTGCGATGGTTGTAGCATGTGCCTGGTCATGCCAGATCTGAGTTACGGAGTACGATACCGAAATACTGCTAATCCTACTGCCTTCTAAGGTTATTTTAACGAGTATTAAAATTGTAATTAGGTATATATTTTATTTGCAATGTTTTTGGTAAAGAAATAGTCCTTTTCATATCTTTAAATAGAAGAAAATCATTAAAATACATGGTTCTTCGTGGATTTAGATCGTAATTGTTTAATTGAGTCTATTCTTTTATAAGAGCTCGAGCACGCGAATATCAATCACAATAGAATTTTAATTGTTATCGGCCGCCTGGTGGTCGATCGACGCTCAAGGGGTTAACAGAAACATTAAACAATTTTTGTTTAATAATTTTATGCTGTCAAGTGCCATAAATATTTTGTTGCTTCACATTTTCCGTTGCATGCCAGCGTACATTTGTAAATCTACACAATTTTTTTTTATTCTATTTCGAAAAGTTGACTCTGTATTTCTGAATGTCACAAAGGATGAACGTCACAGAGTCCAAATAAAAAACTGAAATGCCGCCGCCCGACCCGCTGTCATGTCAGGTCAAATGTTAATAAATCTTTTAAAAGTCGGGAAAAATGTTGAGCACTGGATACATTCGAGTATAGTGACCTGACATCTGATAATCTGTGATGCATAGCGTAAAGTCACCGCCAATAAAAACTACATATTTGTGAACAGAGTACAAACGCCGAAAGCATTTTTCATGACTGACGAAAAGGTCGTTGGTATGAAAAGGTGGGGACTGCGATAAATTTTAAAATCGTCAATAAGTTTAAATTTGGGCAACATATAGAAACATTATACGTAATATAAATGCCACCAACCGCTATTCCCGTTCTGTCACTTCACGTCACTTCGGCTGATGATGGTGCTGCGTGGCCCATGAGGTCTGACAGTCCAGTCGAAACGAAAACGAAAGTGGAGTTCCACAGTTAGTTTGAATACGAAAATAGTCACAATAGATTGATGAACACAAGCACTAATTAATAGTAGCGACTGATTTTTGTCTGAAACTGATCGCGAAACAATTTAAAACTTAATTTTTGTTTAAAAAAAAAACTTTTTTGTATCAACTCGCGATTATTTTACACATTGATAATATTAATTTATCTTGACGTATCAAAACCTATGCAGAGTCCGTGGTCACAGGGAGACTGAGGTGTTGGTCATTTCATAATTAATAAGTGACTTGCATACCCTCATTTCAATTTAATCGAGAGCGCGTGTACGATATGTTATTTTTTGTCGTTTATTTTTAAGTGCTTTTGCAGATTCCGTCTACTATATAGTTTTACTTCCTATTTTAGAGGTGATAACCACTATTACCAAAAAGTGTATAAAAAAATTCTATTGAAAATGAAACGTAAGCTGTGCATGCGGAACAACCGCCATTATTCGAGCCAGCTGCAAGTTTTTTTTTGGCTTCTTTATCTCCGTCCCAACTACTTACAGTATTTACAGGATGTATGAGGCCACTTACGTTGTGAGCCGTAGGTTAGCGAGTGTAATCTTAAGTCTTACGAATTAATTTACAATGCAATAAAATACCATAAATGTGTCAAAACCTCCAATCAAAATTTATAATAAAAGTGCTGAGTACTTGTATAGATTATTAGTACAACAAAGGTCATCATATCTAGACACGCGGTAGCGTGTCAAGCCAAGTTCAAGCTAACAGAACTGGCGAGCAGCATCGTGTTAGATCTCAATTCTTTTGTCGTTGAAGTCAACAACCAAGCCATATATCATAATATTGAACTTGGCTCTCATTTCACATTTATGTTTTTGAAGGGATCTTTTTAAATTTACAAAAATACTCTTTATCATAATATGATCATTTTCGTATGTTCATAAAACCCCCACCTTTAAAAGACGAGACTGATTAAATGTTTTTTTTCCCACAGTCGAAGCTGAACTGCGAAGTGCTGCACGACGAGCTGGCGTTCGAGGTGCGCTGGGCGGTGGCCGGCGACAGCATCGTGCTGCAGCTGGTGGCCAAGCTCGGTGAGACCGGCGTACTGCCTTTTTTTTTAAAGTGGATAACTCGTCGCCCGAGCACCTTCGCATGGGGAGAGGCGCAGGTGTTTAAAAAAAAAATATTACGGGCAAGCAGTTGGCCTTCATCTCACCTGATGTTAAGTGGTGATAAGGCGAAGGTGGAAGCGCACGAACACGGAATCCTAAACTACTGAGGCACTGGCTATTTAATATCTAGCTGCAGCTACAAATATTGATGTTATGGCGACATATTTCTCGACAGGGATTCGAGAGGAGGAGAGGCCTATACCCACTAAAAACGACTGTACATCCCCTTTACGTGCCGCTAGGGTGACGACTTGGATCATCGGTTTGACAGTCACCAGTGTTCACCCTAACGGTGGGCGGCCCGCCAGAAGGAGCACGCCCGAGGATGTTTGAGCGTGCTCTAGACGTCCTGAGGCTAGCAGACGGTCAGGGATGACCGGCGCGTGGCAAACCAAAAATTAATCATCTCGAACTCCTTCGTGCTTCTTAAGGCACGTAAAGCAACGGCTGAATTAGCAGTCGTTAACAACCATTATATCGCACTGGGCCCGCGTGGTGGATTATGGCCCGTTCTCCCTATCCATCCATAGGGAAGGTTCGTGCCCCAGCAGTGGGCTGGTGATAATAACACATACGAAGACAGAACACGATAGGTTTAACCTCTTGCAATCTTTACTTATGTCAATTGAACTTGTCCAGAGGACGGCGAGTACATGTCGTTCGGCGTGTCTGGAGACGCGGCCCACTCGCAGATGGTGGGCGCGGACGTGGCGGTGGCGTGGGTGGACAAGCAGACGCTCAAGGGGTACGCGGTTGACTACTACCTGGACGCCAAGAGCCAGTGCGCGGGCGTCAGGGGCTCTTGTCCCGACGAGAGACTTGGGGTGAGTTTTAAAGCTTTCAACCAATTTCTAGTACACCGTCTGCACATCAGTCTAACACAAACTGTTAAATTTCCTCAATAGATTATGGCATGTATCACACATGCGTCTGTTTATATTCAGTGCTAACACACGTAATTGGCTCTGTTTAAAAGTAGGTTAAATGAATGGTGGCATGACATGACGAATGAAATGATGAAATTGAAGGTAAGGGGAATGTGCCAAAGCTGTTTCAAACTGGGTAAAAGATAAGTTTTAAATGCTATTAGAGTTTCTTGCGCACATTCTTCTCCACAGCTAAAAAATAGAAGTTTTGAATAGGTAGTAGATAAAAAACGTATGGACGATTCAAAAGAACTTTTCTTAATAAAAAAATTGACTTTGTCTAAAAATTTTCTTATTGCAGCGGTGTTATTTTGCCAATACATTGTTAGTTATTCCCCCTCTAGAAAGCAAATAGCAATTTAGATGAAATCACGTTTTCCTGAATTCAATCCTAGCATCTCCCCGTTCGACCACCAAAGACTAAGTTGAAGAAAAACAACTATTTGTGTTTCTAAAAGAGCATGCAGGCTCGTCACAAAACCAGGCTAAATAAATATGGTGCTAAATGCTATACTACACTTCTTACAGGAAAAGACCAACTCGATCCGTCTCTTGAACGCGGCGCTGGTGAACGGCTACTCCATCGTGACGTACCAGCGCGCGCTGCGAGCCGCCGACGAGCTGGACCGGCCGGTGCTCACCAATAGCTCGCAGCCCATCGTGTGGGCGCTGGGGCCGCTCAACGCCAGGAACGAGGTCTCCTACCATCACCACTTCACCAAGGTACGTTACAGAGTTACAAGATTTTCTAGCAGAAGGTCCTGTTTGACAAGTCGTACAGGCGTTAGTCGATACAACATTTTTAACTTTGCCTAAAAGAAGTTTGCTAAGCTTGTTAACCTTTGCGACGTTAACGTTTAGAATAATAACGTGTTAAAAACTTGCACATTGTCTTTATATAGGACGAGTCCTACGATACGAGTATCGTACGCAACTCCAATCTTATAGGATCCAAGTCCTTTCTTTCGAACATCGTTTGGATTTTATCTATCTACGAATACATTAAATCAGTAAAACGCATAGAAAACTCAGATACTAAAGAAACTAATTGATTCAATATAACAAATTGTGAAGATCACTCTCAATGTTAGTTGAACCAACTAAGCATAATTAGAGTGACGTTTGTTCTTCATTACCTAATCATTGTTGTTTACTGTAGGGCGACAAGATTATCGAGTTCGGTCGTCCACCAGTGTGGAACTGCCCCATGCCTGAGGGAGAGGAGGAGAAGAAGGAGACGCCGCGCCCTTCCACAAGCCAACCTGCCAGACCCGCGCAAGAACAAGTAAGATATCACTATCATGCTTCGGTGATCTAACAGTTTTAGACACAAATTTTATAAGGAAACATGCAGTCATGGTGCCGTATAGTAATCGGCTACCACCACTTATAAACATCAGCAACATCAGGGATGTTGCTTTTGCGATGCCGACCTGAAAAAAGTCTGCTTAACTCTCTTAAAAGAATTAGTTCGTAGCAGAATGGACTCGAAAAGCATTCCACAATTTGATGGTTTGTGGTTTATGGTCTTCTGAAAGCAAACTGTTTTAGAAAACGGAGAGAGTGAAAGAGAATAATAATGGTAATAAGTTTGGTTGACTTGACTATTTACTTAAGAATGTTGCCATAAGCGTCGCACTGTACGTATTCTCAGCGGGTCTATATTGGAATCCATAATTTAAAACACATAATTATTAAGATCCATAATGTTCAAAAAATACTAATACATTCAATTTTTTAAGCATTTTTTTTCATAGGTTAAAAAAGATAGCAATTACTGTGGCTATTAAGTATTGCTCTTTTAGTAGTTCGTTAATAATACTACCTAGGTCGACTAAGAAACCGCTAATGGGGTCAAGATTAGACTACTAATCTCAGACCCGGAAATCGATTAATAATGTTGATAATCGACTTCTAGGGTGTCTGTTAATTTATTCGACGTGGCAGTAGGGCTTCTTTTCAGCGCCTGGCGAGCTACCATTGTTTTATCTAAAGCTGTTGCCATAACGATAATGGTAATTGTAGCACCGTCGTTTTATTTTTGTTTATGATTAAAAAGCTAGTTCCTCAATAGTGAAGGATATATGTTGTATTATCTGCCTATAATTAAGTTACCTACCAAAATCACAATGCCTTGAAAAGGTGAATTTGTAACTAACAAAACATCGATTAACACCAACATCTTGTATGTCATTGTACCTATTGTTACAAATTCAAGTTGAATAAATGAATATGAATATGAATGAATATGTATATCTGTAAAGTGTGCTCCCACCTAATGAACACTTACCATCAGGTGCTCACCCGTTTGTAAGTTAAAGAAAAGAACACGTGGACTCAGCTTTCAAAGGCTAAAGTGATATGAGATCAAATATTGAATTCTTCAACAATTCTTCATGCTCCGTACCAAGGTCCAGTCGACTGCGGTGATCAAGCCTAACCCGGTGCCGACACCGAAGCCCGTCCCCAAGGCCACCCCCTGGGAGATCCCCGCCATCCAGTGCTACGAGCCCCCAGATGGCGTGTTCTACGCACAGATGGGACCCACCGGTGGGAAGCAAGGGTACTCTGCCATTACAGGTAAGAGCATGTATAGGTATTGTTTTTTCTTTTAGTTAATGGCGTCGTGCGGTTAGTACATTTAGCCAGTGTCAAAGTAATTAAGTGATTTTGGGTCTTTACCTATGAAATTGACGTTTTTTTCTTACTCATTATTAGGTGTATTACTTCTAAAACTCAATACCGATATACACATTTAATTAAGACTATATTACTTAGGCTTCAGTAATAACAATGATTTTTGATTTTGTGTCTTTATTGCCCAAATATTTTTTCTAAATTGACTTCTTTTTTGTTACCGAAATTGACCTTTTGTTTCATTGTAACTTTAAAAGTACTTGTTTTTTTTTCTTTTTAGGGTCTGCTATATTTAGCTAGTGAAACAAACACACTGGGCTACAATTTTTATAGTATTAACATTAGTAGATGTTAAGAAAATTTAAAAAACATTATTATGAAAAATAGAATTTTATAAAATTTTCATACAAAACAGGAATTTCGTAGGTTAGTTTAAGAAACATTGTGACTAACACTCTATGGACCAGCCCCCCAACCGCCTAACGCTCTCGCTTTCAATCGCTTTGAAGGCGAGGCGAGGAGGAGGCGCCATCTTGTCATTTCGAAAGCAATATGAAAGCAATATCGAAAGCTATAGGCTATAGCTTTCGATATAATTAGATATTATATTTTGATATTATATTAGAAAACGAGGCGAGGGCCTCGCCTTCAAAGCGATCGAAAGCGAGAGTGTTACGCGGTTGGGGGGCAGGTGTCTGAAATAAATTGTTTTATTTATAAATTTATTTATTTATTTAAAGGCAAGGACCTAATATATCTATTGTTGAATTATGATTATAGGAATGAGAAGTGAGAAATTATGTACCCCCAACCCCTTTAGTATCTCAGTAAAGATGTAAGGCTTTACTATTCGAGAGAATTTGAAATGTGACGTTGCACTGCTGTATTCATTCATTTGCTAACACTCATGGATGCACATATAAGAACACTTTACGATTAATAATCCACAGTTATTTCACATTCATATTCAACATAACACAAATTATTGCAAATAAAACAAAACCGCAGACATGACTCTTCACTTTTCCGCCAAGAAGTCCTGTATAGGTTTCTTTTTTTTTAATTTAACATCAGGTTCCTTTATAGTTTCTGTAAAATTTGGGTATGTGCTGCCCAGAATTTGAGAATTAAGTAATGCTGATGCATTTAAGAGCTCTTAGTTTGCTAATTAAGAATTAAGTTCTTACTTATGGGTACGATCCCGACTATCTCAATTTATATTTCTAATCTTCTTGATACCACACAATTGAGTAAATTTGGTAAATGGTTTTTGGTTCATCATCATTATTATATTTTCACGTAAATCATAGCCAAAAGATCGTTTATCATCTACACTTGACACGCTTTTGATACGATGTTGATAATTGAGATGTGTTTTCCACAGGCCACGTCGGCTGGGGCATATCGTGGTACATCAACGGTCTGCTGATCCCAGAGATTAACGTGGTGCGCGGGCGCCGCTACACATTCGTGGTGGAGGGCGGGGCGGACCCCTCCGTGCCCGCGCGCTATCATCCTTTCTACATTACCGATGATTCTGTCGGAGGGTACTTCCACAAGACCGATGAAGAGAAGAAAGTGAGTGAAACTTTAACATTAAATAGTTAGTTACCAGTCTTATGATTTAATGTGAAAAAAGCACTTTTGCCTTTTAATAAAACTGCATTGAAACTTGGTACAAAAAATTTTTCTTCTTAATAAATCAGAACAACTAAATTGAACGGGCGATATGATAAATTTGAATAAAGTTAAAGTTGATGGACAGGTCACTCAATATTTTAGAATGGACTGTCTACACCAACTAATTAAAGCAAAAGAAAGCACTTTCTTTCTTTCTTTAATAAAAAAAAAAACAAAAACTAAAGAAAAGAATATTTCAAATTTCTATAACCGAAAACGTGTACCTATATTACGTTGTATTGTAAAAAAACCAACCACTAAACCAACAACCTCCAATGATCAGGATATCAAAATCTACGCGGGCGTGCGGCGTGCGCGCACCGGCGAGCTGGTCCCGACGGGCGTCGGCCGCCTCTGCAACTGGACGCCCGACAACGCCGGCCCCGAGGCCGACGAGTACCCCTCCTTCGGGGCCTACCAGCGTTCGCTGACCCTCGTCTGCGAGGAGGGCAACCCGGGAGTAGTCACCTGGACACCAGACCAGAACACTCCGGACACTGTCTACTATCAGGTATTACTGCAACTATGGCACAACGGAACAGAGGTCACCTTTGCTTGCAAGAAAGGTCTTGTTACCTGAAGAAGACCTTGGTGTCTCACCTGAATGCCTGATATGAAAACCCAAGTACACACTAAGTAATGTGACAACTCAATCTATTGCGTTAAGAAATATTAGTGCTAAGTATAAGTAAATACAGACATTACAAGAGTTTCAGTCCTCATCATTAATAACTTTCGTCAGATTTGTGACATTAATGATCGTCACGTCATCAGACGTATTTAATGTGATGTATACATGCATCAATTTTACTGTAGCCGGAACCAGCGGCTAAAGTTTCAGTTCATTAATCTGATTTGCCTTTTAATGAATTACTGTATTACTATTAAAGAAAATATTGTTTTAAGTAACATTACACCATACTATATTTATGTCATCATGTTGCACATTTCAATATTACATCTTTTCTTCACTACTTTAACAATCTTACTTCATACTCAACTACATTTACTTCATCTATTACATTAGCTGTACATTAGCTTAACCCTTTAACCAAGAACGACGAGCAATACAGATGCAATTTTCATTACTTTTCAATCTTAATCTTATTTCAAGTGTATCAGGTTCAATACGTGGTGGCGACATAGTTGCCAATGCCATCGAAAGGGTTAATGTAAATAATCTTGACTATCTGTTTTCTGTTTCAGCTTTCCAAGCCTTCTCTGTATCGCATGAGATCTCTCCATAGCTCACGATTATCTTTCGGATGGTGATAGTATCAGTTTTGTTGTGTACATTCCAAGACGATTCTAATGTGTGTTTCCTTTCAGTGCTTCACTCATCGCTACCTCGGTTGGAAGATAAACGTGATTGACGAGTGTGACGCCGTAGAACCTCAGGAGAGCCGCATAGTGGAAAGCATTGTGGCACCTGAGGATTTAGCTGGCGAAGAATCTATACAGGTACACAGTCGCGTAGTCCCTGACAATAATTTCCTAGATCGTCGCCAGAAAATCAATGTCGAAGCGAAACCAAATTATGACGATTTCAGTAGCAATAACGGCGAGCGGCCCGAGGAGTTCGAGTTGCCCGTGTCCAAAGTGCAGATCAAGGAGGTCATTCACGCTGTTGAGAGTCTGGAGAGCGAGATGCGCGACGAGCTAAGGAGGAACCAGACCAGACCAACCACGCAGTACAAAGTCCACGAAAACGTCGATGATACTTTTCTACCAGAAAGACCTTTAAGGGAAGGCGATGAATACGTAGTAGGGCGAACGCCTGAAACGTACTTTCTACCACCGAATCAGCAACCGCTTACGCTACAGTCCGTAATGAGACCGAATCCGATGGGCAAACCTGGTCCTAGACCACCGTTTAGACGCCCGCTTCCGCCAGAAATCAAACTGCGTCGTCCTCCCCCTGGATATCCTAAAGGCAATAATGGCTACCCGCTTCCAATGCCCGGACCTCACAGTCATAACCCACATGCTATGAAAAAACCACCGATGAAACACCCCGGGAGAATGCCCTCTGGTCCCGTGCGCCTCCCACCTGGAGTCCCACCAATGAAGGTTATGCCACCATACCAACATCACAAACAAGGGATACCAAAATATAGCCATAAACATCCCGTAGAGTCACAGCTGCAGTCAATAGTTGTTGGCAAACCGAGCAATGGAGGTCCCTCTCAAGCTGCTACTCTTAACCTGGGCCATACTGATGTCATCACAAACCATGTGGTAAGAAGCCAAATAACTTTACCGGGAGCGAGTGACGCTATCACGCAACAGAGCGTCCCACAGACGTACGTAACCAGGCCGAGTCAGGTCCAGATCATTTTGGGCAAACCGATGGACAATCCTTTACCTTTAGATCAACAGATGACGCACACCAAACATCATACTATTCTTATACCCCCTGTACCGAACAAAGAATCACAACAAACTAAAAGCCATAATATTAAAGTTGACAATGAGCCAACTCAATCGCAAAATGAAATAAAATCATCAGATTTTATGGGCGAATCCGTTGAGACTTCAACTCTCCTACCAGCTGTCAATACAGGCTTCAGACCAAGCTCTATTGTTATCGAAAGTGGTTTCAAACCAATTATTCGTGAGCCACTTATGGCTGTTGAAGACAGAATAGCCACCGTCGAAGATAACGGTGTTAATAGACGTGAGGATACAGATGTAGAGGAAGACTACGATGAGTCACCGCAGTACATAAACCACGCCTATGAGCAACCGCCAAGTGATAAGTTAACACAAAGTTTTGAACCCATGTTTATACCCTCTCCTCCTGACCATATAATTGCAACCGACGATAGAACGAGGGAAGTTTTTCCTAAAAATCACGCAAAAGAAGACAGACCTCACCCAGTGTACGTTAAAATAGAGGAACAGTTGAACGCTCTCTTTAGCAAAAAGAATATGGAAAAGGAAGTTGCGCCTGATATGGCTATGGAATCCAATAGAGTCAGCCCACATTACTTACCACCTGATCCAAAACTACCTAAAGAGCATTCACAGAAGTTAGCTTTCAATCAAGAAACGTTCACAACGTATGATGGAAAGACTGTATCCGCTGCTACTCTTACTAGCATTCCTGAAGTTAAAAACATCTCAAAACTGTTCTCAGCAAAACTGCCAGCTAACTCTGAGTTACTGTTAAGGACTCCTCAGTTCGGACCTTTTAAAGGTGATATACCTCCTATCGTCGGCGCTCACATAAGCAAAGACTCTGCCAAAGAACGCACACCATACCTTGCTGAAACCAGAAAAACTCAATTGAAACTCGTCAACTCTTACCATAATATTGATGAATCTACAAGAGAAGATTTGAATTCAGAAGGAAGTGAAACGCAAGAAGTGAAAGTTAAAGGAGAATCTGTTGAAAAAGAAACAGAAGAAGACGATGAAGATGACGTAGATACGGAAGAAGACTATGAATATGAGGAGCCGCCAGCCAGACGTAGGAGAGACACGAGAGTGGCGCAGTTTGAAAAGGGTGTTGTAGAGGAGCAAACTACTAAGGAGTACAGCACAAACAAAAATCTCGTGGGCCACGAGTGGTCGAGCGTGACGGCTTCTTCGAGTCAATTGTCAACTCACAAATGTCTGTATTTAGTATTACTTGCTTTAGCTGCAAAACTTGTACGAGATTAGTAATGTTAATGAACTTATTTATTGCGTAACTTATTAAGCCTTGCCATTGTTGCATTTCGTGTCGGACCTGGGGCGAGCCGTGGGACGCGCCCCGTCGTCGCCGCGCTCGGTGGACTCCTTGATGTTATATGATCACTTCTGTTACCACTTTGCAACACGTGTAATGCAATTCAATACTCCATTAGTATTAGGGATTTTGTAAATATTTTTTTCTATTATACAATAAATTAGTTTTTAATTTTTTTGTATGTTTTATTAGTCTCATTTCTGTAAAAAACTTTTTTGTAAATATTAAGCCCTAAAGATGCAAATGTTAGCGTTGAAGAACATTTTAGACTTAACTATTAGTTAAAAAACAATACGATAAGAGAGGTGAGCTCACTACAAGAAATTGAAGCTCTACAACGTGTATCAGACAGGTTCAGCCACAATGCAGGGTTTCAAATTATCCCTAGTATAGACCCTTTCTATAAATACCCTAGTAAGATAAGCGCCATTTAATTTGTTTTTGCATTTACAAACAAAGTTAATCTGTCGTTAATTTAAAATCAAAACAAGCTAAACCCATCACTAGCAGGGTCATGAACTCTGTATGGTACACTGCCTACACTGCACCTCCTGTTTGTAAAATTGCGTGCCCTAGTTTTGGCCGCCACGCCCCCTACCAGGCGCACAGTTTTACAAACAGGAGGTGGTACTGTAGTTCGCAAAACCTAAGACGGCACATTTTGTTTGTCGGGTTGTTTGTCGGCAGTTACTTGGC
The DNA here is from genome assembly GCA_963082485.1 of Eudonia mercurella. Lineage (NCBI taxonomy): Eukaryota > Metazoa > Arthropoda > Insecta > Lepidoptera > Crambidae > Eudonia > Eudonia mercurella. The sequence goes on along the minus strand of OY720045.1, from coordinate 14,501,074 downwards.
GGCATTTTTTGTTGGATTTGTTAGATTGATAAAACAAAGACAGATAAAGTAAGCAGCTATTTTACTTTCGTGATTTAATATTTTGTATTCAGTAGCTACCTAAGTAATTATCATCAAAGTAATAAAAAAAAAATCATTTTACAGCCACATTATTTTGAGTCTAACGTAGATAGGTACGCTTACCTACGAGTAGGTACCTACATAGGTCCTTGATTAAAATGACTTCAAAGCAAAAGAAAGCGAAGCACTGAGGTTTAGTGTAGCACCCTGATATTCCTGATACTCCTGATTACTTAGAAATGCCATATTAACTTAATAGGTAGTCGAATCGAAACCGAACAGCAAAAAAACGAAAAGTATGTGTGCACTCTGAAAGCTTTCACAAACGACTGCGAAAAAATTATAGGCAAACAACCCTAAGGCGCCGCCTACTAGAACTAGAAGTTGCTCTTGGTACTTTTTAGGGCTTTTTAGGGATCGAAAATAATTATTGTGTTGATAATAATTGTGAATTATTGACAGATAAGCTTAGATAAATTTTTGTATTAATAAATGTCAAACATAATCGAATCATGGCTGTCTTAACCACTACGCTACCAAGGACTGGTTTTATCCATCGATATTTGTCAGTGCTTTATCAGATCTTAGAAGTTTGCACTTCTTAGATATTTTAGCGTTATTTTAGCGTTTCCTAACACTTAGATAATTTGTTGCATTGTAAAAGTTCAGGTTCATTCAACTCAGGCGGGAATCGAACTATGCAACTTTTGCAATCCGGGCGGCTTTTTTTCAGTGCAGTGCAGTAACTTGCAATGATTTTAGACTAGTAGGTAGACATTTATCTGCCCACTTGCTGTGCTAGTAACTACAAACCCCCACATTCTTAAAAATTATTTAAGCATAATTTAGTTAATAATTGTTTTGTCTCCTTTCCTCAAATTCAAAATGACGTTTGTGTGACGTTGACAAAACAATATTTAACTAAATAATGTTTAAATAGTTTTTATGAATAAGGGGGTAATACTTTCCGAAGTCACAGAATACAAACCTAATAGTACCGATGTCACAGAATACTACCAAAGTGTAAACAGGCTTATGCGCTGCGAAACACCACTCACTGGCATTATGTAGGTATTATTTTTACGGTTGTTACTATTAATTTAGTCAATTGGTGATAACATCTTCCATCGTAAGTAAGTAACGTAAGTTTTATTTAGTACTTATGTCACAGATGTTTAAAAATGTTATTCTTATTATCATTACATTATTGTAAACAAAAACGAATGTTTTAAGTACTGAAACTTTGTGTGACACGACATAGTTAAACTTAGTTTACCTAATAAAATTTCATACAAATAGTTAGGATTTCAGGATTTATTAAAAGCGGTTAGAAAAATAAAATGAGCTACAGAACCCTTTAAGAAAAAAGACGCACGCGCATGCTTTCTTGTGACTCCGCCCATACCAGGAATTGCCCCTGGTACTTTTTAGGGATCGAAAATTAGACTTAAGTTACCCAAACTAGCAATTTTTTAAATTAGTAGGTAAGTCATTTTTTTATTACTGTTCAAATTATTAATTAGTTGCGCGCGGGGTAGTTATGCGGAATAGGTACCTACGTTACGTAGCGCTAGCGCAGGCGAGTGTTTTCGCGTTTGGTTTAATCAGTTTAAATTATTCAGTTAAAACTAATTAAAAATGTTATTCTTAGACGACCTCCTTGGTCGAGTGGCTTGCACACCGGTTTTCATGGTGTCGCCATCTCTGAGGTCCCGGGTTCGATCCCCGGTCGGGTCAATTTAGAAATACCTGTTTTTCTAAATTGTTTCGGGTCTGGGTGTTTCCTATGTATAATAAGTATGTATTTAAGTATATTAAGTATGTTTATCCGTTGTCTAGTTAACCATTTTATCGAGTTTCTTAAGGAAGCTCTTATTGGGGCTAGATAATTGGTGTGAGTGTGGGAAACATTTATTTATTTATTTATTTATTTATTATCATTACATTATTGTAAACAAAAACGAATGTGTTAAGTATTGAAACTTTGTGTTATACAACATAGTTAAACTTAGTTTACCTAATAAGATTTTATACAAATAGTTAGGATTTCAGGAATGCTTACATTTTATACCGGGTCAATCAAAGCGATTAGAAAAATAAAATGAGGTACAGAACCCTTTAAGAAAAAAGTCGCACGCACACGCATTCTTGTGACTCCGCCCATACCAGGAATTGCCCCTGGTACTTTTTAGGGATCGAAAATTAAACTTAAGTTACCCAATTTTTAAATTAGTAGATAAGTAATTTTTTTATCACTGTTCAAATTATTAATTAGGCGCGCGCGGGGTAGTTATGTGGAATAGGTACCTACATTACGTAGCGCTAGCGCAGGCGAGTGTAATCGCGATTGGTTTAATCAGTTTAAATTTTTCAGTTAAAACTAATTAAAAATGTTATTCTTATTATCATTACATTATTGTAAACAAAAACGAATGTGTTAAGTATTGAAACTTTGTGTGATACAACATAGTTAAACTTAGTTTACCTAATAAGATTTCATACAAATAGTTACGATTTCAGGAATGCTTACATTTTATACCGGGTCAATCAAAGCGATTAGAAAAATAAAATGAGGTACAGAACCCTTTAAGAAAAAAGATGCACGCGCACGCTTTCTTGTGACTCCGGCCATACCAGGAATTGCCCCTGGTACTTTTTAGGGATCGAAAATTAAACTTAAGTTACCCAATTTTTAAAATTAGTAGATAAGTCATTTTTTTATCACTGTTCAATTTATTAATTAGGCGCGCGCGGGGTAGTTATGCGAAGTAGGTACCTACGTTACGTAGCGCTAGCGCAGGCGAGTGTAATCGCGTTTGGTTTAATCAGTTTAAATAAATCAGTTAAAACTAAAACTGATGTTGTATTTTTAAAGCGAAAACTAAAACAACGAAACCTCAGGACATCAGGAATCCTTAAATTTTCAAACCATTAAATTTGTTAAGAAATAAAATGAGCTACAGACAGAACCCTAGTCGCTTACGTTGTCAACAAAAAAAAACCCTTTTTTGACCATTTTTACAGTGTTACTTTTACAGGTACCTTCATACATTTACATAAAAATTTTCTCAAAATCATAAATGTTTTGGATTCGAACCTCCATACTAATTGACCGTCAGAAGTACTTACCTGATAGATAACACATTCCTAACCTGACCTGGTGATAGGAACAGAGTATCATTGACTAAATGAACGTCTCAATTTTCTTTTCTAACTAATAAAAGTAGGTAGTCGTAACTTATGATTTTAGTGGAAAAAATAACAAAACGGAACCCTTAAAACTTTATCAAAAATAAATAGTTAAAAGCGGGTGGAGTCAGCACAATAGGCACAAAAATACTAACTTCACAGCAGATGCAAAGGAGGTGAACTTTAGGTAGTAACACTAGACAGAGTTCATTACTCCAATCAGCTGATTGTTTAATGTTGTCATAATGTCGATAAACTCGTATTATTTTCAAAAGTATGTACTTCCACAATGACCGAGATATCAAGAAATGTTTTGATGTGTACCAGCTCACTAAAAGTAACTGATTAGGTACATGAAATATGGCTGGCCCTGCTTGATACAGATTGTATAGTTAACTTACTTAAACGTTAACGTATAGACTTAATATTTACAGAATGCCTAAGGAAAAAGAAAGAAATACATTTCTTCGATTCTACGAAGTTAGAAATAGGGAAAAAACAGATTCTCAGCGTCATCATCATCATCATCATCAGCCATATGACGCCCACTGCTGGGCATAGGCCTCCCCCAAGGATCGCCACACCGATCGGTCCTGCGCTGCCCGCATCCAGCGGCTTCCCGCGACCTTGACCAGATCGTCGGTCCACCTTGTAGGGGGCCTGCCTACGGAACGTCGTCCGGTGCGTGGTCGCCAATCGAGAACCTTTCCGCCCCAACGGCCATCGGTTCTCCGCGCTATGTGTCCCGCCCACTGCCACTTCAGCTGAGCAATCCTCCGAGCGATGTCAGTTATTTTAGTTCTCCTGCGGATTTCATCATTTCTGATTTTATCGCGCAGGGAAATACCGAGCATCGCTCTCTCCATTGCTCGCTGGGTGACCTTGAGCCTTCTTATGAGACCCATAGTAAAGGACCACGTCTCACTCCCGTATGTAATCACTGGCAACACACACTGGTCAAAGACTTTTGTCTTGAGACATTGAGGAATTTTGGATGCGAACACATCACGTAACTTCCCGAATGCAGCCCATCCGAGCTGGATTCGTCGAGAGATCTCTTTCTCGAAGTTGGACTTACCTAACTGGACCGTCTGTCCCAGGTAAACGTAATGGTCAACAACATCGAGTGTAACGTTCCCAACATTAACTGGAGCGGGTACAACATGGGCATTGGACATGATTTTCGTCTTGTCCATGTTCATCTTAAGACCCACTCTTTGAGAAGCATTACTGAGATCTTCGAGCATTGTGTTCAGGTCTTCCAAGGTCTCAGCTATGAGAACTACATCATCGGCAAACCGAAGGTTTGTAAGATACTCGCCATTAATGTTGATGCCGTATCCTTTCCAGTCTAGAAGCTTGAAGATATCCTCCAACGCAGCTGTGAACAGTTTCGGAGAAATAACGTCTCCCTGTCTCACACCTCGCTGTAGTTGGATAGGATTAGAGCTTTGGTTCTGTAATCGGACCGACATAGTGGCGTTTTGGTATAAGTACCTCAGCACTTCGATGTACCTGTAGTCTACTTGACACCTCTGGAGAGACTGCAGCACTGCCCAGGTCTCGATCGAATCGAAGGCTTTCTCATAGTCCACGAACGCCAAGCAAAGTGGCAAGTTATACTCTTCTGTCTTCTGTATAACTTGACGCAGCGTATGGATGTGGTCTATGGTACTGTAGCCTTTTCGGAACCCGGCTTGTTCGGGAGGTTGGAAGTCGTCGAACCTGCGCGCGAGACGATTCGTAATGACTCTCGAAAACAGCTTGTAGATATGGCTCAGAAGCGAGATGGGTCTATAGTTTTTCAGGAGCGTCTTATCACCCTTCTTGAAAAACAACATCACATCGCCTCTGCTCCATGCCTTTGGCGTTCTGCCCTCGAGGATGACGGAATTGAATAGCTTCTGGAGGACCTTAAGTATCGGTTTATCACCCGCTCTCAGAAGCTCTGTTGTGATTCCGTCATCACCCGCCGCCTTGTTGTTCTTAAGCTGCTTGAGAGCCATTCTAATCTCATACAGGCTGACGTCCGGGATATCTTCGGTATAGTGTCGGGTCAGCTTGGCTCTAGGATCTTTAGCCTTGCTTTCAACAGGTGTTTTTGTGGAGTAAAGCTGGCCATAAAAACTCTCGATCTCTCTCAGAATTTCAGGTGTTGATGAAATGATGTCACCTACCTCAGTTTTCAGCCTCGTCATTTGACTTTGCCCAATAGACAGATCTCTTGCGAACACTTTGGAGCCTTTATTGCGCTCAATCGCCGACTTAATACTTTCGGTATTAAATCGGCGAAGGTCACTCGTCAAGGACTTAGAGATCTGCCTATTTAGCCGACGATAGCGAAGGGCATCCGCTGAGCCATGTAGCCTCATTTCATGTCTCTGATCCATGAGTAGCAGTGTGTGGCTGGAGAGTTTCTTTAATTTAGGACGGCGGGTTTTAAAATACTTGGACCCTACCGTACGGACAGTATCCACTACCATGTTGTACACATCGTCCACGTCGATGCAATTTTCAAGAGTTTCGAAGCGGTTCTGGAGCTCAAGCTGAAAGCACTCGGGGTTTTGTATTTGAGCCGGTAGAGGTCGGAGCGTAGATTTTATCAGTCGAGATCTTTCGAGCTTGACGTTGATATTCAATGTGCCTCTGACCAATCGGTGATCGCTTCCTGTCTTAACAGCGTTGATCACGGAGACATCATTGAATATTTGCTTCTTCGTCGACATGATAAAATCTATCTCATTTTTGACTTTACCGTCCGGACTGATCCAGGTCCATTTGCGGCTTACGGGCTTCCTGAAGAAGGAGTTCATCATATAAAGATTCTCCCTCTCCATGAAGTTCTTCTCAGCGTAAAAGAAAATAATTGAACCGTTGACCGGTAAAGCGTCATTTATTAGTCGTCTATAAATAAGATCTTATCGTATTTAAATAAGATTGAATTTATGATGGCATCTCTATTGCCATAGCTGCCGTGGTCCGAGCTCCAAACCGATAACTATCTATATATTATTAAGCTAACCACAGCAATGCTGCTATAATGTCTGAAACTAAAATCCTTGAAACGCGTCGAGATTTTGAAATGACTAATAAAATCACCACTACATTGAATAATTATGCCTTTAAATTGTATTACACAGTAAAGTTATGTAAATAGTCTATATACTATACCACTGCTGGGCAAAGTCCTCCATCATTAAAATCAAGACATTGGCAATTGACATTGACAAGGCCTTGGAATTAAACCCAAGACCGATCTGGGAATTGAATCCAGAGAAACAGGCGAACGCTTTGCAACACGGCCACCGAGGCATTGAACCTAATAATTACTACAAGTCAGATTTGTTTTATTACCAGTGCCGTCATTAAACGGCTGGTATTATTCAACAACACTCGTGGAAAACATACACACAACACACACACACACCTAACACACCTTTCTTCACGTATAGGAGGGAAGATAAGGTGAGATAAGATAGATTTTTATTTCCATAAAACTATGTAAATATTTAGAAGCTGTATATTTATAAACATAAGGGAACAAACAACTTACCCTAGATGGGTATGGGCACAGATCAAACATCTGGCATGGGTCTACTTGAGAATGGACTGCACGGTGTATATCTTCTTGGTGAGCCGCGTGAAGTTGGCGAGCGCCTTCTCGTGCGGGTACTGGCTGTCCACCAGCCTCAGCACGGAGTCTCGGCTGCGGCCGCTGGAAAGCACTAAAGTCAACAAACTTCACTGATTAGCACTTTTGAATCTACCAAACTTTTTCACCAATACTACCTATACAGAGTTCCTTAAGATGACCTAATATTGGCTCATTTCGTAATGTGGGTGAAGAGTTCAACTTAAATCTACTATTGCCCTAGAGGCATTGCTAGACGGATAAGATTTTTTTAATTAAAAAAATCTAATACAGATGTTTCTGGCTTACTTAACTATATCTTATTGTCAAAAAACCAAATTATAATAACGGTGTCTTAAATCTAGCTTTACCTGTTAGTAAGTACCAACCAACTCGAATATATTAACACGGACCTTTATTACTAGAAATTAAAACCTACACATCAGTGTCTGAAATCGATAATCTAACCACTAACCCATAGAGGTGATTAAAATATAAGAAAACCTCAATGAGGTACCCTAGATGGCTTGAAGAAAAGAAACTCTAAGAGGAAGCCTTACTGCCTGTTCCTGAGGAGCCTGGCCGCAGAGGTGAGCGGCAGGCCGGCCTGGTCGTGAACCTCCAGGTCACTGCCGCGCAGCACCAGCTCCTCGATCACGGCCGTGGAGGCTCCCTGGCACACTAGACATTTACACTTTTTAAATTCAATATATCCATATACCTTAAGGGAGTCCTTTGTCCAGCAGTGGACGTCTTTTGGCTAAGATGATAAACCTACTTTAAGAGGTATCATCATCATCATCATCATCTCATCATCATCAGAATATACATCCATTTTTATGTTACTGAACCAGCAAACGGGTAACGGCACGTCTGATAGAATGCAGTCATCGTAGCTTAAGGCTATGGACGCTTGCAACAGAAAGGATTTTCCTCGTAAGTAGTCGACCATGAAGCTTCAATCCTTATACCTCTATACCCTGTAATTATCCTGGCTCCAGTACCTATAAAACTGGGACACAGCAGTGCAAAACATTACGCCATAAATAAGTAGGTATAAATAGGTAGGTAAGATAGTAACCATCTAGCCGAAATGCAAGACTCTCAAGAGGTTGAAGACTTTCTTATTCTTTCTCAATCTGGCTATGTAAGAGAACGTATTGATTGTTTCATGATCAACGTTTTCCTACATTCCCTACTACGGGGCTCATCATCATCAGCTCATTTTATGTCACCACTGCTGGGCCACGAACCTTCCCTATGGATGGATAGGTTGGACGGGCTATAAACCACCAGGCAGACCTAGTGCGCATTGGTGGTTGTTAACAAATGCTAATGCAGCCGGGACCAATGGCTTAACGTGCCTTCCGAAGCATGGAGGAGCTCAAGATAATACATTTTTGGTCACTTATCCGATGACTGGCCTTTGCAAAAGTTGCTTAAGCGATCACAGACCGAACGCGTCAACCACTGCGCCATCGAGCTCCTCCCGCTGTGCCATCGAGCTCCTCATGCTTGTATTAAAACAGCACAGACCCAATATCAATAGTAGATCTGTGTAAAGTATTGTCGACGCACATGCCCTGAAGAGCGGCGTCCAGCCGTTGTTGTCGCGCGCGCCAACGTCCCCGCCGCGGTCCAGCACCAGCCTCAGCATGCCCAGGTCGCAGGAGTCCACAGCGTAGTGCTCTACCTGCATGCCATTCACGTCACGAGCCTGGGGCAACACAGAAAGCATAAAAAGTAAAGTGGAAACTAAGTAATAATCTACGTTTATCATCTCGAGCTCCTCCGTGCTTCGGAAGGCACGGAATGCCGTTGGTTCCGGCTGCACTAGCAGTCGTTAACAACTACCAATCCGCACAAGGCCTGCGTGGTGGTTTATGGCCCTTTCTCTCTTGCCATCCATAGGCAAAGCTCGTGCACCAGCAGTGGGGACATAAAATGAGCTGATGATGACTGTCAGCTGGGAAAAAGTTTCGAGAACAAGGATCTCCAGATATTAGGCCGAGCGCTTTGTTAATCGGTCACCTAGGGCGAATGTAAAAAAAGATGAATTAAGTTCACTGTCAGAAGCATTTTAATAGAAATAATTCTACCATTCTGGTTCGAAATGCAGTCTTCTATCCAGAAGTATTCTACAGCCTAGTGACGGTTGAATCACCATACATGAATGGGTAAAACACTATGGACTTAGACAATGTCTACCTATACCCTCCAAACGGTGTTCCGTCTGCAGTTTGCAACCCAGTAACACAGGACACTGCTGCAAGCAGCAAGGCGCTTCCAAGGAAGCAGAAATAGTTATGATGGTGCCAGTATCCAGAAAGTAGATGGAACCTTATCTTAGATGGCTCTAGCTGCAGCTAAAAGACGGGCAGTTCTGGCTGCTAGCACTGCCCCAGCTCTACACCCGCTGACTGTGGTAACTCCAATATCCTTACGTCCCTGATAGATGTTACCCTAAAGTCCACTCCCTTCTCTAGCAGTAGCTCCGAGGAGCGCTGCTCCAGCTCCGCACTAGCTTATCGTAGAAACTTCTCCGTATTCATGTCCCTACCAGACGCTACCTTGAAGTCCGCCCCCTTCTCCAGTAGTAGCTCAACGATGAGCGGCAGCCGCGCCAGCACGGCCAGATGCAGCGGCGTCTGCCCCGCCAATGAACGCTGCTCCAGCTCCGCACCAGCAGCCAGTAAGAACTTCACCGTGTTTATGTCCCCTGCAACGAAATACTGCTCAAAAAAACATTGAAATGTAGCACTAGATGTGGTCAGCGGGATAAGTAAACTGGTTAATGGTCATAAATTTAAAACGAACCTGAAAGTGTTGAAAGCCTTGTTGTATCCATAAAAACGTTACAGAAATTGCACTATTATGCTTTAGCCTAGTATGTTTATCATTAAATAAGATAATTGAGGAAATTAATTATTATAATAAACTAAACTACTATTAATCAATGACTGTTTTTTCTTAATAAATATATAAGTTAATAAAATAATAACACTCTCATATATCAGTAGGTATGAATAGGATGTGTTTCGTAATAAAATTAATTATCTATAAAACAGTAAAGAAAATATTACGTACTTGATAAAAATAAAACAAAAATAAATAAAAACATCACGGCCCAATCAAATAACCGTCCCCGCGCCATTCCAGGTGCAAAGGTGCCCAACACACTTGCCGCGATTCCATTTGAACAGGGATAGACAACCTTTGCATCAGGAATGACTCGGAGCGAGGATCAATACCCCTCTCTCGTAGACGGCGCCCCACTTCCCTGAAAAACAGTTTGGCCTCTAAACCCCAACAACCAGTTGTTTCTACTGCAAGAGATACAAACAAATAGTTTGAGTACCGAATACTTTTCGTGCTTTCATTTAGCTGCCACCTCAGCAGCTGCTGCCGCCATCCTCATGGTGCGACCAACGTGCGAAGCGGCAAAAGTGCTGACATATGGCGTCCCAGAGCAGGCACATTCCTTTTTGCCAAGGCACAAGGGTTAAGTCATCAGGCCTTTTGCTATCTGACTGACTAAGGCCTGGTGGCTCCAGCACACAGGGAAACTAGCGCCCTCCAGATGATATCATTGAGGGCATGATGGCGTGAAATCTCCCTGCACAACGGCAACAGTTCAAGGCGTGGTAACCGTAGTGCTCTCCACCATAGTGCCACAGATGAATACATGAGATTCACAAACATCGCAGCCTAGGTGGAGAGCCACGGCGACTCGCATAGAGTCGTCATCAAGGAGAGTTCCCAGATGTGGAGAGGGAAGCGCGTGTAGCCAAGCCCCGAACTCTGGCCTTGATACCGCAATAAACCTTGCCCTATTCACATCCACAGCCCTTTCCAACTGACAGTCAAAAACCCGCTTCACCCCTACATCGTCCCACAAGCGCTGACGGTCTAGTTTTTCGGGCACGCTCGAACCAGGGTTGAGTGCCAACCAAGCGGCCTGTGCATCGGAAGCGAACGGTATTGTAGTCTTGCAACCATCTAAAGAAAATAATTCAGTAACAAGGCTAACGACCCCAGCTGCTGATGCCAGGAAAGACGGCAGACTCACGTCCCTTGCACGCCGTAAGCCCAAACCACCGTTCCGAATGGGAAGAGAACCGAGATCCCATTGGTCAGTATTAAGGGAGACATTCAGCAGACACTCAACCGTCTCCGTCAACACGGAGTCAAAGAAATCAATGTGCGTGGGGCATAGCCAAGTCGGAACCGTGCGCAAAAAATAGTTCTACTTGGGAACTGCAAAGCAAAACCTCAGCAAAAGCAGTGCAACGTGTGCTGGAAGATTTTTAAGCCTTTCCTTAGTAGACAAGAGTAGCTGCCTTCTTACTTCAAAGGCCTCGCTACCGAGAAAATAGGAGGTCCCAAAAGATTCAAAGTTTAATTAATAGGGACGGAAATATTATTGACGATCGAATTGTTGTACATTATATTGCATGTGTAGTGTTCAAATAAATAAATAAACAAAATTTGTTGCACAATTATTGGACGGCTCCCTAATCAATTATAGAGCAGCTTGTAAAGACAGGAATTAAAAGTTCATAATGCTCACAGGGCAAAATATCAACTTCAAAGATTAAAAATAATCAAAGAAAGAAGAGTCCCCCTCCCCATCGATAGCAAGTAGGATATTCGCAAGACGCAGTGTCGCCTTCAAGCTTTTCGAGAGGTTTCCTTTGACACTAGACTTCAGAGAAATCGCGGCGCGCTGTCGTTAGTAGCTTTCAAGAATCTTCTTACTGATAAGAACCGGTATTAAGATGTTTGAGACGGTATCAAAAAGCGCAAGCTCAGCCTTATACCGATAGAGACAAAGTACAAATTATCTAATTTGAAATGTAGGTTAGGGTAAAATCTTTACCCGAATTATGGGAAACGTATTAATCGCCTCTGTGGTCTAGTGGTTAAGACCACCGGTTTAGACCCAAAGGTCCCGGGTTCGATTCCCAGCGGGGGGTACATCTTTGTGTACTCGGTTTGGTTGGTGGTAGGACTTATTTGTCCGCCTGGCTAGCTACCACCATCTTATCTAAATATGTCGCCATAACATCAATGTTTGTAGCATTGTTGTGTTCCGGCAGCTAGAGATAAGATAGCCAGTACCTCACTAGTTGAGGGTCCCGGGTGAAGTGCGCTTCCATCATTGGCTTTATCATCACTTAACATCAGGTGAGATCAAGGCACTGTGCTTACCCGTAAATATAAAAAAAAAAAAATTTCAAAGATTCAAAAAGTTATAAGAGATGTACTTTCTGACAGTCCGAGTAAACTGTTTTACCAATAAAGCTATCGTAGCTGGATGAGAACTGTGCAAAAGTCGTTGACATTGAATAATGCTCGCTTCGGCTCATATAGGTCATAGGTATATGGACTGGTAATGCATTAACTTCTTATTCTATGCTATTTTATTGCTATGCAACACTATGGCAGTCCTGCATGTCGATTCCTGTTACATGTTGTTGTCGACTTCACGATTTGACAGAGTTAGGGATGTTTTTGCGGGGCCAGTACGAATCGATAACATCGATTATACTTCGTTTAGGCTTTAAACAAGAAACTATATTAAACAGAGGTTTGGCATTGATACATATATCAATAAAATAGTTAATTCAGCATTAGTCGTTGCTTAAATGTGGACTACCGCATAGCATTCTGTAAAACTCAAAAACGCCGAGGGCGCCTCACCAATCAATGTGGTAGTTAAGTGAACTAACCACAATTGAGTTTTTGACATTACCGTGTCAAAAACTCGTATTTTTATGTCAAATAAAAAGTAGCTATGTAGCTTGAATTTAAAAACGCTGCGAGCGCCCCAACTATCGAGGTGGTAATAAAATGTAAACGATACAGATTTGACAGTACCGTGTCAAAATCTTGAATTTTCCTCTCAAATAATAAATAGCTATAGAGCTATCTTTTTCACGGTCTATTGACAAAAGAGGTAGGTATTCTCATAGAGGATTTTTTAATGTTATTTTGGCTTATGCATTTTTAAAGTGTTACAAAAAGTAACTTTGCTTTAAGTCGGGCTGCGAATAATTACGACTTAGAATATAGTTATACATGTACATACATAAATAATGTAGATAATTTTAAGATGTAGATGAGTTTAGGATGATTGCACTCATGGTCTAAGCACTCAGCAGATACTCCTTCTTGTATTGTCGTTTTATGTTGCCTAGCAACTTGCTTGTTATTTTTCGCAGAACATTACTGTCAATATACTTTTACACATCTCAAAAATCATTTATTTCTTAAAGTGGTAGCAGATTATAGTTTTCTATTTGAAAACTTCAAAATAGCGATGGTTGCCGCGTTGGCAAAGGTCATGTTGGGAATTTTGACTCGCAAAATTATAAAACTTAGAATACCTACTAAATTCTAATAGCGCATAAGGCAATGCTGGGATTCATGGACAATATGCACAGCAAAAAAACCAGACCATTCGGGGCGCCGACAGAGACAGCAGAAGATGAAGCAAAATTTGAAAGAGATTTCCTAAAATGTAAGAGTTTTAATAGTGCCATAAATGCAATAGAAAGCTGAAGTACATGTCAACCAGTCACTAACACTGTCCGCAGTAATAGCGTCTAAAGTAACAAGAAAGGAATTGTTCAGTGACAACGGCGTCGAGTTTTATAATGGCAAAGTAAAAGCTATAACTACTCTGCAAAGAAGGCATTAAGCAGTGACTAGTGATGCCCTATACCCCACAAGTCCACAGTACAGAAAAGGATAATCGAACAGTCGTTGCAACATGGCACGAAGTCTAATGAATGCTCATGCCAACATCCCCACGGGATTATGCGCTGAAATGGTTTTAACAGTGGTGTATCATCATCATCTCAGCCAAAAGCAAACCAAAGTTTTGTGCTGCTCGCATCCAGCAGCTTCCCGCGACGATTACCAGATCGTCGGTTCACCTTGTTGAAGGCCTGCCCAAAATGGTGTATATTCTAATTAAATCAGGTTCCACTTGTATGGGTGGAAAATTACCGTACGAGTTATCACCATAAAAAGCTGAGATTAAACCATTCAGGAACTTTTAAATTAGTAGAAGCCGCTGTATAAGGCAGATTGCAGCAGTTGCTGCAAGAGGAGAGCGGATGTTAAGATGATTGCACTCAGCAAAATTCTCCTTGTATTGTCGTTTAATGATGCTTAGCAGTTTGCCCTTACTGTCAATATAGTTTTACACAATAAATCGTTTATTTTTTAAAGGTTTTTTGAAGTTGAGAAAACGTAAGTACCTACTCGTAGTTGAGGCACCTGTTATAGCTCTCTATAGTTAGGTCCAACACTCTTTTACGAACAGGGTTGGAACAGATGGTGTTAGACGTACTGTTGAGCTGTTGAACGTTACTTACTGTACACACTTACTATATCACAAAAATTTGGACTTTCATTTCTTTATTTAGTACTTACTACCATAAAGTTTTTTCTTTTTTATGAGTAAACACTTGACTTTCATCTCACCTGTGATAATAAGGCCGAAGGCGCTCGTCATCCGGGGTCCTTATCTCTAAATGTCGGAACATATCAATATTACTAACATTTAAATAAGATGGTGGTAGCTAGCCAGGCGGAGTAGAAACAAGCCTTTCCACCGACCTCTGGGAATCGAACCCGGAATCTCTGGGTCTGAGACCGGTGGCTGGTCTTAACCGCTAGACCAAAAGGGTGATATGGCAAGTGAAGATTAAATAGCAAAAAGGCAAATGAGTATAACAAATTAATCAAAAATCATTTATTAAGGAAAAATAAGTAGAATTCAATATAATACAGACGAAGAAAACTAAAAAAAAGTACTCAAGTCAAAATCAATCTATTTCACTTTAAATCTTAGTAAAGCTTAAATTCAAAACGAATTTACGTATAGAAAACACTTCACCTCAACAATTCATGGGCATATTGCATATACTTAGTCCAAAAAATTATTAAAAACCACTTGATGACCTTTGATGACCGACAAAATCTGGGTCATCTGTCAGTGACATTTTATTTCACATCTTCCTGGGTACCATGTACCTACTCCCAAAACCACACACTACACATTTATGTACGATTTTTCTTGATGCCTACCAATAATTAGTGTAGGTCTATTACAAAATTATCAAATTCGACCGTAATTTTATTTAGGCTGCACGAATTGTATCCTAAGCAACGAAAAAATTTTAAAAACCGGCCAAGTGCGAGTCGGACTCGCGCACGAAGGGTTCCGTACTTTATGACGTATTAAAAAAAAACTATTTACTAGATCTCGTTCAAACCAATTTTCGGTGGAAGTTTGCATGGTAATGTACATCATATATTTTTTTTAGTTTTATCATTCTCCTATTTTAGAAGTTACAGGGGACACACATTTTACCACTTTGGAAGTGTCTCTCGCGTAAACTATTCAGTTTAAAAAAAAATATATTAAAAACATCAATATCATTTTTAAAGACCTATCCATAGATACTCCACACGTAAAAAAATTTTTTGAGTTTCAGTTCTAAGTATGGAGAACCCCCAAAATTTATTGTTTTTTTTTTCTATTTTTGTGTGAAAATCTTAATGCGGTTCACAAAATACATCTACTTACCAAGTTTTAACAGTATAGTTGTTATAGTTTCGGAAAAAAGTGGCTGTGACATACGGATGGACAGACAGACAGACAGACAGACACACACAGACAGACAGAAAGACAGACAGACAGACAGACAGACATGACGAATCCATAAGGGTTCTATTTTTTGCCATTTGGATACGGATCCCTAAAAATATAGAATGTAAGTTTGGATTGGCATTGACAGATGTCGGCCGCATTAAAGACACTCAATACGTGTGTGTCAAATATAGTATATGCGTGTGTGTCAAATACATGGTAGTGTGAGTAATGTTGTTTTTGTTGATTTAATGTATTTTATATGCATAGTTTAAAAAAAATACTACCATTCGGATAACCTTCTCTATATAAACTATGTGCGAAATTTCATACTCCTCATAGTACATAGTATAAAACCATATGTATGCTTAGATCTTTAAAACTATACATAACTGTGCTAAGTGCTATGTTATGACCTTCAGCCGCAGACGTAATCTCGTTGAACGTAAATATATGTTAGGCAATAACAGCATTGTTCGCACAAACGCTATGAAAGACCTGGGGGTCACATTTGATCCTTCTTTGACTTTTAACGAACACATTTCCGCTCTCACTCGTAGCTGTTTCAGTCGTTTGGGGTTTATTTTATGTAACTCGCGCGACTTTCATAATCCTGATGTCATCAAAATCCTTTTTACCAGCCTTGTGCGAAGCTCATTGGAATCTAGTGCATGTATTTGGAACCCGCACGAGGCCAAATATATACTTATGTTAGAGAAGGTCCAGAAAGCTTTTCTTCGCTGCTATTATAAGCGGGTATATGGTTACTATCCCTTCATGTACCCAACGAAGTTCTTGCTGGGAATGTTGGGGATGAACTCGCTAGAGAGTAGGAGAGCTCGAATGGAGTTGTCAACTGCTGTGGCGATTTTGCGTGGGGGTGTGGACTCGCCCGAATGTGTTGAGCAGTTGTCTCGCTTGTTTGTGCCCGATAATTATCTGCGTATTCGATCCAGTCGTAGGCATCGACTGTTTGCGCCTCCGCCGTGTCGCACAGTGGCGCGCGCGAATTCACCGCTGTGTCGCATGCATCAGGCACTTAACGCACTCCTTGTGTCTTACCCGAATTTTGACGTGTTTGTGGATAACCTTAAGAATTTTTTAAACAATATAGATATTTGTTTGTGAACTAGTGATTAAGTATACTTATTATTTGTGTTTATATGCACTTAACTATTCATAATTATGTAATAGGGTTACGCCCGTTTAATTATGTTAAATAAATAAATAAATAAATAAATAACAGATTTTGATGCCGTTTTTTTTAATAGATAGAGTGATTCAAGAGGAAGATTTATATGTATAAAACATGCTTATAATTGGACCCGGTAGGTGGTGCTGCGCTGCCATAGGGTTCTATGGGATACGGGTGTTCACTCAAGCGGACAAAGTCGCGAGCGGGCCGCTAGTTATGACATAAAAAACAATATTTATGTCAATAGCAGCCAGTATGCCCACATGGCTAGGTCCACAGACCTATATTAACCTATTATTATTTTACCTATTTCCCTAGAAGTCTTCATTATAGGCTATAGCGCATTGTGTAGCATAACCAATTCCCATCTAGTTATTAAGTACTAACATAGGACCACTTATATGGATCTTTGTTGTCTGAGAAATAAAAACATTTAATTTAATTTTATTTTATTTTATTTACACAATATGAAATTGAAATTGAAAAAAAATGAAATTACGTGTGCCCTGAAAAAGAGTACATATTTTAAGTATATAAGGTTAGTGAGGATACATCTTCATAGCTAGGTATGCTAAGCAGGGAATAAACAGTAATGTTAATTCATTATCTGGAATAAAACAATCTTGTTTTATGGAGGTCATATTACCGATTAGACTAATATTATTTTAAGCTTAAAATAAAACGTTTTTGAAAGTTGATGGTAGGCCTACTGGAGTATTTTCTTCAGTATTACCAATTCGAGTCAAAGGTAGGCGCGCTGAGCGTATCCGGAATCACCTTAAAAAAATATTAGTTTACTATCAAAATACATAGTTATGGTTTGATTTTAACTTGTGTTCTTCTTTTAACAAATAATATTAACAATATGCCGATGCTTGTACCGACTTGACGACGATAGTTCTACTAATTTTGCATGGGATCCGTCCGTCCCGTCCTTCAATAGATATTTTATGTAAGTAATATCTTAAGGATATATAAAAAATGTAGCAACCAGTTTTTACTTCAAAATTAACGGCTTTTAAAAGTGGAAAAATTTGTGTGTGAAAGTGGATAAATATTATTTTTCTATTTCACTACAAAAATGATATTTCATTTATTCAGCTCTGCCGTTGGATTAAAATCAGTGTTATGCCTTAAGTACTATCACACAAACGGTATTTCCCAGAGAACTCTGCCCTTTTGAGAGATGTTGCAATAGTAAAACTTTATCAACTTGCTGAGATGTTGTGACTCAGATATAATTTTCAAATTTGTTTCAAAGTTGTTGTTGGTTTAGGGGGACGTTTCGCTGTTATGGTAACATTATCAATTTTAAAAGGATTTTGAACACAATACTTACAAAGCAGAACCACTTCTTTACCAGCATTAGTCAATGCCTCTAAGTGATCCCTTATAACACTGTAATTGAAGATAAAACTGTCATGGGTCGCACCACCATAATGTTTGTTCAGCATGTAACGTGTTAAGAATCGCATCAGAAATCAGTAATCTAAAAAATAAAATTAAGAAGTAGAAAGCTTGTTCATAATAATATTTTTTTTGCACCATTTACCAATTAAGTTAATTTTACCAATTGGACATTTGTTGCATGGTAGACTTTGCGACAGTAAAACCGCTCTTCGTGTTCTGCTAGTCTCTTCATGGCTACAAGAGTGCAATCTATGCAACTAACTATTGCAGAAATCTTAAACTCTTTATAAAACCTGTACTTTAATATATATTGCACAGTGATTAACGCGCCCGGCGAGTGCTGAGGTTAAGCAACTTTCGCAAAGGCCGGTCATCAGATGGGTGACCAAAAATGTCTGGGCCTGCATGGTGGTTTACGGCCCGTTCTCCCTATCCATCCATAGGGAAGACCCCAGCAGCGGGGACATAAAACGAGCTGATGATGATGATATTATTTACTAAATTATATGAGAACACTTCACATTGTACTTGCGTTTATTTTACACATTGATTTTATATTTTTTTATCCTGACGTTACGAACCCTTTGCAGGGTCGTAGTCATAGAGAGACTGATGTGCAGATTTGCCAATATTTTTGCTTTTGAAAGTGTTTTATTTTTTTCTAATAAGATTCCTGAAAACTTCTAAAGTTTCGGTCTTTGTCGAACCTTGAAGCCAGGAAGAGTACTCCTTCACTACCCTTGTACACTTAGATACTAATTTTATGATTTTTTAACAGACTCATAATCAAATAAACTACCAATGCAATAGAAAGGTACAAAATGGGAATGCTTGCTCACCTTTATACGAGTTGTAAGCCCTTTACCCCGTCGTTGAATACGTTAAAAGAGGAGCAGTTCAAGCTCTAGTTGGTTAAATAGCTCCTCAGATAACTTGTAGACTCGTACATAGTCGTCATCTCTGGTTAACAGAGGTGACGACGATAAAGTCCGAATTTGTTTGGATTGTTCACGTTTTTCATTTTTGTCTAAAGCATGAGCTTTCTTTCAATAAAGACAGTAACAAAACCGATTAAAACATCTTCGAAAGTATTATTATTTTCTTGTGTTATGGCTTCTGGAGTGTCTTTCCAATTGAAATTATTGAAATTTTTATTAAATATGCGTCACTTTATAATTGACTGGTGCAATGACAAAACGTCAATACAGCAACAGCATCGGCGTAAAGACTATTTGGCTACAAATCTTTAATTTTAATTTTAAATACTGTAATTAACGTTTAAACTTAAAGAATAATGTTTAATTCACTATTTTTTTATGTATATCTCAATGCCAAACCTCTGTTTAATGTAGTTTCTTGGTTAAAAGCAAAACGAAATATAATCAATTTTATTGATTCATACTTGTCCTAAAAAAACATCCTTGACTCGAAACGTTTTCGCACTCGAATGTGCCATGTCTCCGGAATCCCACTGCTGGGGCGTTGCCATGAGCTCTTAAAAATATTAACGCCATATCTTCATCATCGTCCATTTTGGCACATCGCTCGCAGAACTGATGGCCGCTGGCGTAGTACAGTGCTCGAGTGGCGACCGCGTACCGGAAAACGCAGTGTGGGCAGGCCTCCAACAAGGCCTTTGTTCAGCTGTGGACGTCTTTTGGCTGAGATGATGATGATGATTTGCAATCCCGTTCCCAGATTGTCAAAGTAAAACTTTAAACATCATAGATACCTTTCCGAACGGCAGTGGCCAGCGGCGTGAAGCCATTGCTTGAGTTCACGATCCCGATGAGGGCTGGTCTCTCCTCCAGCATCACTTGGACCTGCGACAAATAATACTAAATTAATAAAATATTATATAATCTCCTGACGATTCCAGGTACTTCTTTTTTATTTCACCGTTAAATTTTGATATATTATAAATAAAGACCCTATTAAGTATATGAACAAAAAAAAACAAAAAAGTTTAAGTTTTTTTTAAAGTTTGTTCGGCGGGCAAAAGGTAGATGTCGCTCTAAGGTATTTTCACCGCAATAAAGACTAATAATCCCCAATTATTATTATTTTGCCAGTCCCTTTCAAAGTAAAGTAAATAGTATATAACTGTCCCACTGCTGGGTTAAGGCCATCGGTATATAATACCACCATACCACAATCATCACGCTTGCCAAATGCGGGTTGGTGATCATACACCCGGGCTCATCATTAGGTACAGCTCATTTTTATTTCCCACTGCTGGGGCACGAGCCTTGCCTATGGATAGATAGGAAGAACGTGCCGTAAACCCGGCCTATGCATTGAAAAATCTGAAACACACTTTGCCCGACCTGGGAATTGAACCCGTGACCTTCAGGTACCGGGCCGCGCGCTTTGCCACTCGGCCACCGAGGCATCCTCCTCTTAGAGGCGTTGTATAAACATTTTGCATCGTTAGTATTTAGTAATTTACAAATTATTTTACAGAAATATCTTTTTAGCGTTTTTACATATATGAGTTACTACCTGTGCCCCGCGGCTTCACCCGCATAAATATTTTCCCGTTTTTGCAACATTTTTCATTGCTGCTCCACTCCTATTAGTCATAGCATGATGTAATATAGCCTATAGCCTCCCTCAATAAATGGACTATTCAACACAAAAATATTTTTTCCTGAGATTAGCGCGTTCAACCAAACAAACAAACAAACTCTTCAGCTTTATAATATCAGTATAGATTTTAACTTCAACGACGATTTATTGGATGATCTGTTTGTGTACCCACACGTGTAGGCACGGCGAAGATTCCAACCACCGTAGCTCACCTACACCTCCTTAGAGCTATGATACTTGTCACCTCTCTGTATGCTCCTTTATGACCTACTTGATGTATCCGCACAGCCATGTAGAAGCATACGGTGGAGGGATCGTTCGGTGTAGCTTACCTACACCTTCTCAGAGTACTATGGTGTTGGTCACCTCTGCTGCAACCCCTCTGTGTGTTAATATGTGCTCGGCACGCCACGGCTATGCTAAACGGCGGGAGAGTAGGGACCCTAAATATTGTAGATACAATATTTTATTGACTTAACTTTTTATTACTATTTTATTGAATTTGAAGTGCGTTTTTTTTACAAAGGCGTGCCTGCCCGATCCTGAGAAATACAGAATCCTGAATTTTAGGATACCGATCAAAATGGTTAATCAAAAGGATTATTTTTTTTTATGTACCATACCATCTATACTAATATTTGTATATGTATATAGCTTTGTATTTATGTATGTTTGCAACAAATAAACTCAAAAACTACTGGACTGATTTAAAAAATTCTTTCACCATTAGAATGCTACATTAGCACTGAGTAACATAGGCTATAAAAAAGAAAAAAAAATCGAAATGCGGTACGAAGTCCGCCAGGTCAGCTAGTCTTAAATAAAAAGGAGGTTCCGGATCAGGCAGGCAATTATTTAAAAAAAATTAAATGCAGTTGTAATTGTTTTTAAAATCAAAATGAAGTCTCCTTTCAATAAAAGGTTGTATATGCAATATTTAAGGCACTTTCCCGCCGAGTGGCACAGTCGTGGAACACCCTGTATACCGAATGACCTGTTTGATGTACCCGCACCGCACCGCCATGCAGAAGCAGACGGCGGAGGTGCCGTCCGCGTCGGTGCTCGCCCACGTGTCCTCGGAGTATCGGGACTCCAGCCACCGCTGCTTCACGGAGCTAGCAGGGTAAAGTTAATTGGGTTTAAAGATACATTAAGCACTAAGAAGTTTTTGTTTATTTTTAATTAAATTTTATGAGGGGGTGGCGAGAAACTTAAAGAGCTCTTCTAGCCGTGTGAAATGAAGCACTGTCAGAAGTTTCCTAAAGGGAACGGCATCACGCATTAGTGCGTGCCCCCGCTTCCTACTAGATTCTCCGAGGAGTTCGGATCGGATCGGCGCTAAGAAATATAGAATTATGTACTGGAAGTGTGATCAGCAACACAGTACATAAAAAATATAATTACGAACAAGTAACATTAGAGGATTCGTTTTTGTACTCTCTCTCTAACATAGTATGTAAGTAGATGTCAATGAAAAGCAGCTAAAAAGAAAGATAGGAGAGTAACTTAAACATAGTTGCATATGACATGAAAACATAATTATAACACCTCTACCACTGAACCAGTCTACCAGTAAACTAGTCTACCTGTGAACCAGTCTACAAGTAAAGCAGTCTACCACTTAACCAATCTACCAGTGAACTAGTCTCCCAGTAAACCAGTTTACCACTTAACCAGTCTACCAGTGAACCAGTCTACCAGTGTACCAGTTTACCAGTGAACCAGTTTACCAGTGACAGTAAAAGTTTACCTGCTTTTCGTAACCTTGGTTTTTACTTTATCTTCTCCTACTTCCTCATCTCCTCTCCCATCAGAAATATCCAGATCAGTTGTTTTGCTATCCACTTCATTAACATCTTGAGGAACACTGTCCTTGTCTAGTATGCTTTTTAAGTTATCATAAACCGCATTCTTATCACCATAATGGTCCAAAGCCTTTTGTTCCAATGTCGGCAAAGCTTCAGCCTTGAGCTGGACTCGCAGACGAAACCGATACGGGTGTCGGGGTGCCAAGTTGTCTATCAGTTTTGTTGTTTTACCACCACTGTGAAATAAACAAACAATGTTTAAAACAGGAGCGTCCCTCCTCCTTCCATAAGATTTTAAAACGTTATTCATTCGACATAAAGCTTTAGTTTTATCCATGTCATTGACCTAAACGAGAACTCGGCACTTTCCTCTGTCCATTGCAGTCCAGCTTCCATCCTAACGATACAGCAGAATAAACAATCTGTCATATTTCTTCAATAGACTTTGAACTTTGTGTATATGGCATACGGTTGAACATTCATTAAAGAAATTTGACAGTTTTGGATAGGTTGATGTGCAGGCGTCTGTACCTGGGACGACTAAATGAGCAGTAGGGGTCGTTAAGCGATTCATACCACGAGCTGTTCGGAGCACGGTATGAATGGCCTAAGGACTCTTGTTGAATTGGGCGATTCGCACCACGATATTTTTTTAAAAATTTAGTCCTTATTTTACTGATGTGTAGAAAACGGTTATTGAAACCAAGCTTTTGGAATAAAATCCAATTGGTCGACCCAGGCCAACTGAGTCTGTGCGATCCATGTCTTATACATCATAATATTTCTAAACAATTTGCAACAAGGAATATCGATTTCAAAATACGGTTGTTAAATAGTTTCTTACATATTATGTGTGAGCAGTTTTGTAGCTACAAACATAAAGGTAACTAAATGTGTACAAGTTAAATCAAATTACAAAGTTTAATAACAATGCCAGTAAAAGGGAATCCAGAGATGTAAACATAAATAGCTTTTTACTAACTTCAAACAGATCACCTCTTTGTGGCGTCAAGTTAAGTTAGTAACGACTGTTATCTATCATGAAATAAATAGTATTTGGTCTGTGTTTGACAGGAGTTTACACGGTATATCGAAATTCATTTCGCCGTTTAACATAAGGTCGACGAAACATTGGCCTTTCTATTACTGATCGAATGTATGTATAACAAAACTTTAACTCTTCTCGTATGTCGCCAGGAGGCGCAATTTTCGTTTTCGTAAACGTAATCGAATGAATACGGATAGTAAACAAAACTCACAATAGGCACCCTGTAAGCTTTTCTATAGATTGTCAAGTAGATGTATGTATACCTTCCAATCTTAATAGGATTAAAAATTTTGTGCTTACTTATTACCTGGTGTGTACTCCATTAAGCGAGTATGTACTATACATACTTGCTTAATGGAGTTTATAAAATTGTGGGTATTTAGTTGTTAATAATGTGTCATTAGCAGTATTACAACTAGATATTTACAACGCACCTTAGTATTGTATTAGCTTTCTCTTAAAGAGGAATTTACAATACTTCCTACCAAACATCCATTCGACCTAACGTTTATTCGACCAAACCTTCATTCGATCAATGTTAGAAATGTCAATGGTTATATCGAAAAAATGTCTTTTGGTCAGTTGCTTGTTCGATCAGTAATAGAACGGCCAAATGTTTCGTCGGGCTTATGTTAAATGGCGAAATAAATTTCGATATCCTGTGGTAAACTCGTTTGACAGTTTATTTTAACGTTAAAGTAATTCTTTAAACTGTCATGTTTATCTGTTTTTGATTGATTTTGAGTATCGAGGGTGTTGTACGAGGTCACTACTACTGGTGGATGAATTACGAGTACTGTAATAAAATGAAGACCAGATTTTTCCACTCCAAGCCATTCAAGTATTTGTTTAAATAATGAGGTATCTCTGTTTGCTCAAGCTTCGTCTTCACGTGTCTCAAGTGTAAAAACAATTGTTTATTGAAAAACGAAATGTTCCTTTTATATCAAATTTTATTAAAAATACACAATACACATTATAAATTTGATAAAGTTAGTTAGTTTTTTTTTTTGTATATATTTTTCGTGCAAACTTTGTATCAATGAAATGTTTAACGATGCATGGAGTGTGAAGGAGACGAGAGTAAATACAGAATAAAAACTTAGAACCACTAATAAGGAAATCATTTTTTTATTAACGCATTTATATTTATATTTATACCAAAAGTGAGAAATTGGAAAAGCTTAAAATTTCAGGATTAATTTAATGTTGTTTCTCTAAATCTAATTTCGGCCAATACTCTTTTTTTATATTTGTCAATACTCTACATTGATAGGTAATAATTTTATTAAATAAATAATATCTTTCATATTTTATTACAAAATGTTGCGACTTGAATATCCTATGATAATCCTCATAATGTCTACCTGTATTCCACCACCCAGGGCGGCAGCTTGCTGTTCCTTTCGAGACGGTACAAGAGCTGGTCTCCCACGAAGTGGAACGGCCCTGGCTGGCCCCAGGTCAGCATGATGGAGCCCTTCGTCCGGTTTACCACCCTCGGAGCTTCGGGACTCCAGGCATTAAAGGCTTCAACTAAGTATCGCTGGAGAGACATTTGGAACAGTCACCTTTGTCAGTTCTTGATGAATTATCGTGATTTATGAGTGATGAGGACCAGCTTCATCATCATTATCATCATCAGCTTATATTAGTCCACTGCTGATATCAGCTTACTAAGCGCAAATAACTAAATATAGATTTGACGCGAAAATTATAAATTGGATTTTTCCCTTCGAATTACTTAACAAACACATTTTAGTATCAATCCTCAAATTGGATTTTGCGATATTTTTCACTAAGTTTCTTTTTGAGGGCACAAGTTCTGTCATTCAATTGTAATGAAGTAAGTTAACCCTCCTTTACGATAACTTGATCAATTTCACCGTAACACCAAAGCAAGTTCCATAACTATCACAACAAATCACTTATTTGGCGAATCTTATAGCAACTTGAACAAATAAGAGCATACAATATTATAATAGCGATAATGCGCGTCTACCAACAACTCCTAACTACGGCGAAGTTTGATCGATGCTAGTGCTGCAAAGTTATCTGTTCAGTACAGCGGGTCGATTAGGGAACTCCCAACCTTCTTGCTTGTACATAAGGATGTATATACAGCAGATATAACTAAGCATATTTAATTAAAGTTGAATACAGGAGCGGGACGCTGCGCTACTCAGACAAAATTACAGATTAGTTTTTGTGAGAGCTGACCTGACCGTCGTCGGGCTTGTGTTTGGAGGTGTTAATTAATTCCGTGTAATTGTCGCCGTGCAGAAGCGTAGTCACCCATTTGAATGGCGACTCAACGATTATTTTACTTTTGAAATTTCGTTAATATGAGTTTTGTTGAAATAAGCTTACATATTTGGAGGTATTTTTATAAATATAAAAAGACTAAATATAATAACGAAACGTCAAAGCGAGAATGATCCATCCGGAGTCCTTATAGACAATGCTACCAATAATCTGTAGTACCTACGATGTAATTAATCTATATACCTATCTTCCGTCCCACTATTGATGGGAATTGATGGGTGTTGGCATAATTATCCCCTCGAGAATCCACAGAAACAGTGTGTTCTGGGGATTCTGTGTTAGTGTCTTTCTTCTGAGGTTCTGTGGATTGCTTACTGCGATGCTGTGCCGAAATATCGGATACTCATGTGGTGGCACCCCAGTAGTGCCCCTTTGTGATCGTCTAGTAAGTTATATAGGTATATAGATTATAGATAGATTCTACATTATAGGAGAGCTGGATTATCTTGATTTAATTACTTCCAATAGTCATTACGCATGTCTATACCAATACATCCTCGAGTGAACCAAGCACAAACATCTTTCCATTCCACCTAGCTTGCTTCAATGGCTGGTCTTTATCCTTCTAGTGAGTCTAGATAGGTTTCTGATCGTTAAGCTGAAATAAGTGCGCAAAATCACTCTAGAGGGTGCTTGCATAGAGTTGACTTAAGAGTATATAGACCATGCAGCCATAGCAAGTGATAGGATCGCGTGAATCGATGTGTTGTACCCGTGAGGGCTAAGGGCCCCCCTCCGATCAGGAACCAGTCCAGCTTGATGTCAGGGTTCCTACTTGATGGCAGAGCCGCTAGCAGAGCTAGATGGGGGTAACCGACCTTATTTACCCTATACGCTGCGAAGCGTGTAATATCATTTACGTGGCGCTGAGCGCTTCTTTTCTTTTGCCCCCTTCTCCATGGATTTATTGTTTATTCATTTTTATTTCTCAAGATAATTGTGTGTTAGTCTGGCCAGACTATGGAAAGCAAAGGTTCGGTTGAGACAGGGACGTGTATTGGTGACACCCCAGACTGCTGCTCCC
Organism: Eudonia mercurella; assembly: GCA_963082485.1. Lineage (NCBI taxonomy): Eukaryota > Metazoa > Arthropoda > Insecta > Lepidoptera > Crambidae > Eudonia > Eudonia mercurella. The sequence goes on along the minus strand of OY720045.1, from coordinate 14,474,130 downwards.
CGCCACGACAGTGTACTGGTTTTAATTAACATAATTCAGGCTTCGCATTGCAGCGATGGCCTTACTCCCGATATAGCAAAAGTAACTCTGCTCTCCCAAATATCACAAATCTCTGTACTAGTCCTACGTACTCCTATCTCAATTTTCCTATGTCCCTGATTTTACAATAAATACTTCCTTTAAGATTAATTAATGTTGTCTGCATCAACTCTCCTTCCCGCCATTCAGTTCTGCAGCTTATCTATTATTGTCTATCTGAGCTCTAATTAAACTTAAATGCTTTAAAGTGACAAAACGTTGGATAAGTTTCACAAACGGGAATCGAACCCGTGCCTCGTAACACATTGAAAGATTATACAAACGGGAGTCGAACCCGTACCCCATGACACTCCGGGTCAGGTGCAATGTTAAATTGCAATTTGTTCACAACAATATTTGCATAAATCAAATATAATTATATCAGTGCCTCTGCTCTACAAAATTACCCATTCCACTCTTTATAGTTAAGTCGGATTTTAATGCCCAGTTGTAATTACTAGACTTATTCAAAACTAAGCGCATCTGAACGCTTTACTATTTAGGAAGATAATATACTATTGTCTGTCTACAAAAGGAAGGAATTAACTGACATCTATATTTGTGTATCGAGTGAAATAAAACCAATTTAATAAAATTAATAACAATGAAGCTCAGCTATAATTTCCACTGCTGGGTTATACAAAGGCCACAGGTTTAGTTATCTCTGATGTTATATCTCAGTGGTGAAATTGACATGATGAAATAAAGCACGGTAACACTTTAAATGTTCTCTCGATCCATCCAGGAGTCGAACCTGGGTCTCCCGCAATCCTTGCGGCTGCACTGACCATTAGGAATCGAACCTAGGTCTTCCGCTATCCTAGCGGTTGTAATAATCATAACACTCAAGATACTTAGCTTAATCAAATAAAACTCAAGACATAGGCAGTTCTCTTAATTTATTTATATAGATCTGCCCAAATTTGGATTATTTATTGTTATTGTTTAGTTAATTATTTATTTATCTATCTATTTACTTAATTTCCTAATTAAACTAGAAGATACGAAACTGTTTCATTATTTTGAGACTTTGTAAAATCGTTAGACCTTACAAAGCCAACCGATTAGTTCCTAGGTCATCGCAAATGAGGAAAAACTGTCGGTTAAACTAAAAAACCTCATTGACCAACCTAGTTACAATTATATAACTAAACATGCACACTCTATGTACAAGAACCTTTCTCGACACACACTTATTTTTCTCTCCTTTAAGTCATGTGAAATTAGTATTTAATCGTGATTCTGCAGGAATCCAACGACATGAGTATCGGGTCAATCATTACAATGGTTAATAAATACATCACGCTATGGAGCACGGTTAATTCATTTCAATATTTAGCGCATTACACTATAATAACTCATGTAATTATGATTAGTATTATTTCTAATCACATAGCTCCGTAAAATAGAGTGTTACTGATTTATACATATATCTCTATATAGGCCCACACTAAAGGAAATTCGTTATGTATCTCTGGTTTAAATGTGGTTTAGTTCACATAAATAACTTTAGTTAGCTTGTGTCGTGAAAGCTTCTGTAATAGTCTAACAAACTATGCTACAAATTTTACAAAACAAAATTTTCTACTTTACCGAATTTAGCACACTCGCACGATGGTACCACCTTACGTATGAATCTAATTATAATCTATTACTTGTACAATTTTATCTTATAATCAAAACACTGGCTCTAGTTACAATTCTCAAAAGGTACACTGCTTTTAACATCGATTTTTGCAATCGAACCAAAATGAGCTTCCTCGTTCCCGGAGGTGCGCCCGTTGACTGTCCCTGCTCTCCTTCGCCGTCCAGCTCAGGTAGCCTCTGAAGCCACACCTCTCATGTCTCCCGTCTGTAATTTTTTTACACATCTACGAGTATATTGTTCTTCTAATTGGTCAGATGATGTTTGTAGGAGGTTCTACAGCGCACAGCATCCCACCCCGGGTTTCCTAGAATCTCACTTGCAATGCATGTGTGACGCTTTTTTCTGCTTTCCCATAGTCCAACTCAACGCTTAAGCAAATGTATAGTTCATTTTTGTTTATTTATGGCACTTTCGAACGTCTGCTAACTTTTTGTCTTTCTTCCAAATCACTGTCACCTATTGACTAGACCATAAACTTTAACTTTTAATGGCATACGGTCAGACTAGTTCTTTGTCTTTTCTAAATTTATTATCCACTTTGTATAACTAAAACCCTCATTTAAGAAAAAAAGGATTCGTTCCGCGTTTCTAAAACATTCATCTTAGGTTTTATGGTTTGCACGTGTTTGGGACGACTGTTATTTATTTTTAGTTGCTGGAATTATTTTCTCGATGGTAAAAAAGATATTATTTATGGTAGTGCATACACTGACCACCTCACTCACATATAATAAACATGCTAAGAATCCCGTTAATAATTACTCTGAGTGTTGGGATTTTGAAGATATATGCGGATTAATGAAAAAGGTAAATTTTCTTTAAACGTGTATAATAACTGTGTAAAAGCAAAGTGTAGAAAAACAAAATGGCCGAGTAAAAAAAAAAAGGAGCAGGCAGCTAGTGATGCGATCCAATCCGATGCATGCAGTTCGATTGTAGTGTTGTGGTAAATGCAATATTGATTGCAACATGCCCCCGGGCGTTGAAAGCTTCGCTTTCAACCAAAAGTTGAAGTCATAGGTAATGGGCATATCCTACTAAAGGACCGGCGGATGATTCCAGTAGAAGTCCTGACGTCAGCCACACGAACAATGCCATCGGGTCCCGGATGGACAGCGACAATTCTTCCAAGCTTCCACTTTAATGGAGGAAGGTTGTCTTCTTTTATTACAACCAAGGAGTCCAACTTCAAACTATTCTTGCATACGCGCCACTTGATTCGTTGCTGCAGCTCTGCAACGTATTCTTTGCTCCAGCGAGCCCAAAAGTGTTGGCGACATTGCTCGACGCGTTGGAATCGGGTCAAGTAGTTGGTGGAATGTTGCTGAAGATCGCGTTGTGGCAGCGATGTTAATGGACGGCCGATTAGGAAGTGGCCCGGCGTCAACGGATTACAATCGGCAGGGTCGGAGGATAGCGGTGTCAGCGGCCTGGAGTTTAATATGGCTTCAATTTGTGTAAGCGTCATGTTTAACTCTTCAAACGTCATATTACAATTCCCCAGCACTCGGGTTAAATGGTATTTGGCTGATTTAACACCGGCCTCCCAGAGTCCACCAAAATGAGGACTATACGCAGGAATAAAATGGAAATTTATACCATCATTTGCCAATTTGTTGCTCAAAGAATTGCAGTTGCCCTGCAAGAACTTGGACAAATCGTTGTACGCTCCAACAAATGAGGTGCCGTTGTCTGAATAAATATTAATAGGCTTACCTCTACGCGATATAAAACGGTTCAACGCTAATAAATAACTGTTACTCGTCAGGTCTCCCACCAGCTCCAGATGCATAGCTTTAGTTGTGAAACAAATAAAAACTGCTATATAAGTTTTAACAAGTCTGCACCCTCGTCCCTGACGACTAGCACACATAATAGGGCCAGCATAATCGACACCTACACTTTGGAAAGGATAGTCATTGGGACCGAGTCGTTGCTGCGGCAAGTTTCCCATCAACGGAGTTACAATTTTACCCTTGATGCGAGTACAAAGTTTACATTCATGATAACAAGCCTTAGACAATTTACGACCACCTATGGGCCAATAGGTCTCTCGTATAGACGCTAATAATAATTGTGGACCTGCGTGCATCAGTTTCTTATGCTCAAATTCAAATAATAGCTTAGTAAAAGTATGAGTGGACTGTAAAAGTATTGGATGTCTTTTTTCATAAGAAAATTTTGAATTGTCAAGACGACCACCGACACGCATTATGTTGTCTTCATCTAAAAATACATTAAATTTTAATAAAGAACTTCTTTTAGGTAAATTTTGTTTGTTTAACAGTAATTTATATTCAGAAAATGACTCGTCTTGACTCTTTTTAATGATTAATTTTAAAGCGCTGCGCAGCTCATGTTCTTCTAAAAAGGCAGGAATATTAGTACGAGTTTTATAACGTATGAATCGCAAAACGTAAGCAACGGTGCGAACAAGACGCAAATATTTTGAAAACCTTTTAAAATCTATTAAATTGTCATTATTACATGTTTCGTCTACAACAGTACTCAGTGAAATATCAGGTCGAGTTTCGGGTAACGTCTCGATTTGGTTGAGTTGAGAAGGCCAGAAACATTGATCTTGAATTAAATATTGAGGACCGGACCACCACATGTCCAATGTCTGCAGAACACTTATATCAACACCGCGGGATATCAGGTCTGCAGGGTTCTGATGAGTTGGAACATGTTTCCATGTGCAGTTGTCGGAGGTCCTTTCTAAAATTTCAGCGACGCGGTTGCGTACGAACGGCTGAAGTCTCGAAGGCACCATCCGCAACCACCCCAGCACAATGGTGGAGTCGGTCCAGAGGTAAACACGATCGAGTTTTACTCGAAGAGAGTTGAGGATCTTCTCATGGAGACGAGCTCCCATTAAAGCACCACACAATTCCAACCTCGGAATCGTAGTAGGTTTAATTGGCGCTACTCTACTCTTAGCCATCAATAGACGAACCATGACAACTCCTTTGTCATTTACGCTACGTATATAACAACATGCGCCGTAGGCACGTTCAGATGCATCCGTGAATACGTGTAACTCCAACATTCTGTACGAGTCACAAATGACATGACGTGGAATACGTATGTTATCCAATAAGGGTAAAGATTTGATCAGGCCATTCCAACATTTATAAATGTCAGGAGTTAATGGCTCATCCCACGACAATTTCTGTAGCCACAATTGTTGCAGTAACATTTTCATAACGATTACACAAGGTGACAGTAGACCTAAAGGGTCAAAAATTCTAGCAATTGCAGAAAGCAAGCTACGTTTAGTGTCACCGTTCGGTGGTGAAGAACCAGTTGGGAAGCAGAGTGTATCTGTAGTAGAATGCCAACCGAGACCTAACATTTTATTTGGTTCATCAGGACCTATGTTCAAATTATTGGATGTTTCGGCAGAGTCTATTACCAACTGAGGTTCATTTGACATCCATTTTCGTAATGGCATCCCTGCTGATGCTAAAGCATCAGTCACTTTCCTTCGTAGGTCTTTCACTTCATCCAGACGGTCACCACCGCTCAACAAATCGTCGACCCAGAAGTCACGCTGAATGACTTCTGCAACTCTTTCGTCTTGACTATCCAGACCTATCTGTTGAAGACATCTGGTTGCAAGAAATGGTGCACTCGCGGTACCGTAAGTAACGGTGTTTAGTTGAAAGACCTTGACGGTTTCCGATGAATCATCACGCCAGAGTATCTGTTGAAGATATCTATCCTCGGGGTGAACGACTATTTGTCTATACATCTTCTCAACGTCAGCTGACAAGATGTATTTGTGTTGCCTGAAACGAAGAAGTATAGACAAAAGATCGTCTTGCACCGTCGGCCCAACCAACTGCAGGTCATTGAGTGAGGCGCCTGACGTAGTGGGACTACTAGCGTTGAACACCACTCGGAGCTTTGTAGTGGTGCTTCTTTCGCGCAAAACTCCATGATGAGGCATAAAGTACGAGGGGCTTTCTAACTCTGGTGTGTGGTTCTCGGTCATGTGACCTAATGATAGGTATTCCGTCATAAAATCATGATACATTTTACTTAAGTCCGGTTTATTAAGTAGCCTGCGTTCTAAAGAAAACAGACACTGTTTAGCCCTTTGAAAAGAATTACCTAACAAAGCAGGACTGTTTTTCAAGGGTATCCGAACACAAAAACGACCGTCACTCAAACGGACAGTATTTTTAACAAAATGTTCCTCGCAGAGCCTTTCGTCTGGTGAATAAGGAGGACATTTTGACTCAATTTCTTCTAACTGCCAAAAACGCATTAATTCGGTTTGGATGTCTCTTTTGTCATCATTAGTGTTTAACTTAATGTTGTTAAAATTACAAAGGACATCACTGGCCAGCAGAGAAACAAACTTACTAGGTAAAGGACCTGATATAATCCAACCTAACTTGGTATCACAAAGTACAGGCCTTTTGATACCTAATCTGATTTGTTGTGATCCCAACAAATCCCAAAATAGGTCAGCACCTATTAACAAATCCACTTCAGATGGTTTGTAAAACATAGGATCTGCCAAACAGATATTAGAAGGTATAGGTAACTCGGAAATGTTTATTTCCCGACTTGGGACATCACTAGTAATTGATGGTAAAACATAACAATGGAGATCAGTGACAAAACTGTCATCCAATGATTTCATTTTGACACGACATGTTTTACCTACGTGCGAAGTCACGTTATTGATACCCAAAATCGACCTATCTATCTCATCAGGTCGCAAGTTAAGTGTGCGACAAATATTCGCGGTTATTAAGCACGATGTGCTGCCACTGTCTAACACGGCACGAACGACGTGTTCACGATTATTGCTATCACACAATTTCACTAGCGCAGTAGACAACAACACCTCCCGTGACTGCATTCCGCTGCGAGTCGAAGCTACGTTAGCCGATAGGGTGACACTGCTGTCAGCGGTCAAAGCAGGACTAACCAAATTATTATTTGACAATGAGTCAGACAGAGCAGTGCCTTCAAGCTCGCCATGCAACTTGTTGCGATTATTCGTAGTGGGTTTCGATTCACCTATATGCACTAAAGTATTATGGCGGCGCTTACATATTTTGCAACCTGGCTTTTTACATGAGTTAGCATAATGACCTGAGCGAAAACAGTTAAAGCAAACCTTAAAACCGGGCAGCGCTTTAAGCCGTGCTTCGTTACTTAAAGCAAGAAATTGCGGGCAATTATTTAACATGTGGTCACCCTTGCACTTATTACAAAGCTTTGAAACATTCTCGGTACTTGAATTAAATGAATTTTGTGATACCATTGACTTAAGCTTAGGATGTGACATGTTGTGTGAACTAGACTGATTGTTAACACGACTACGTGATAATTCTAAAGTTTCAATAAGGTCTGCACGACTACGCAAAAACTGAAGACACTCATCAAATGTTATGGACTTATGCTGATCTAAATGACCTTTATACTCTTCCCACTCCCGATAGGTTTTTTGATCTAGTTTCTGAGTAACAATGTAAATTAATAGTGTATCCCACTGTTTTACAGGTTCTCCTAAAGATTCTAATGCACGAAGGTTCTTATTAATTTGGTCAATTAGTCGCTTTAAAACAAAGGATGACTCTTTGGTAATCACTTCAAGGGCAAATAAGGCAGATATGTGGTTTTGAATAAGCAATCGTTTATTGTCATACCTGTCACACAAAAGCTTCCAAGCCACAGCGTAGTTGCTGGCTGAAAAGTCGATGGATTGAATGACCACAGCAGCAGACCCCTCCAGACAAGCTCGCAGATAATGAAACTTGTTTATTTTATCTATTTCATCATTGGAGTGAATGAGGCTCACGAAGGTGTCGTGAAACTCGAGCCAATTATGATAGGAACCGCTAAATCTAGGTAACTGAATGGTAGGCAACCTGACGAGTTTGTTATTATTGTGAGATGTATGGGAACACTTATCGTTGGTCTGCAAGTTATTTACCGACTTGTGATGTTCATCTAAAAGACCTTGGGCGTCAGACAATGCCTTATAATAAAGTGACTCAAAACTAGTACGCTCAGTTAACTGTGTTTCCATATTATCGGCTAAACATTCCAATTGTAATTGCACCTCATCATATTGTTCGTACAAGGATTCAAGCTTACCCATACGCACCTGCAATTCCCGAGCACCAGATTCAGATATTGGCACTGCAAGAGCCTTTACAAGATTGTTAAAGACAGTTAAACGTCCCTTAAAGCTGGCTCGCCGTTTAATTAATTCCTTTTCTTCACTCATTTTGGTGAAATTGGGAGTAAGTGTCTATCAACCTGGAATTTTAATTACAAATGTTATGATATTTGTATAAAACTAACTTTAATTGTTCCTATTACCATTCTATCATAGGTAACAAACTTTCTAACCACTAATTATTATAAGTTTAAACCTCTAAACAATTTTATTTTGCTATTGAATTAATGTTTCTAAGTTATTATGTATTTTGTTACAATTTACAATTTTATTATGAGCTGAACTAAGCAATTGTTAAATTATGGAATAGAAACAATAACAATGATTACTAGATAGTTGTGATCAATTACATATACCTTTAATTACTACTTTACTGTACCTTTTCAAGATAAGAATGTTTTTACATGTTTTGAACCATTTTCCCAATTTAAATTACATTAAGCAAGCAAGTATACATTTAATTTAAACATGGGTGTATTGACATGATACCTAGCACTAAATAATATCAAGGTGGACTGTTTTACTATGAATTAACAATGTTGAACATGTAATGATTAAATGACACATGGAACCTAAATTAGCAAACAGTATGTATGGGACAAAAATAAATAATTTACTAACCTGATTTATTAGTAATTAATCCTTATACTACCTGATTCAGTGCTGGGCTAAATACTTAAGTTAAACACCGCTTATCCTGCATTCTTTGCAATGTACATCTCACCGCATTTTATCCTCCTGGTTTTGCCGTAATTAAAGTTTTCATAAATAGGGTTAATAATGTCAAATTCCTTCTTTTGACTGGATCATCGACATCCGGCTCGAAGGACCATGTTGGGATTTTGAAGATATATGCGGATTAATGAAAAAGGTAAATTTTTTTTAAACGTGTATAATAACTGTGTAAAAGCAAAGTGTAGAAAAACAAAATGGCCGAGTAAAAAAAAAAAGGAGGAGGCAGCTAGTGATGCGATCCAATCCGATGCATGCAGTTCGATTGTAGTGTTGTGGTAAATGCAATATTGATTGCAACACTGAGAACTCGGAGAACCTTTAGGTATAGGTTTCAGGAGGTCGCCGCACCTAAGAGTCCATCAAAAGCCAATAGCTATCTCTCAGTACAAGGTCTCCCGCCCAGAGTAGACTTACGAACCGATGGCATAGTGACAATCATAAGAGCTATTTATAGCCTAAACTGAATAAATGATTTTAAAATTTGTTTTTTTAAATTTTATAAAAAAAACACACTTTCCATGTGAGTCAGGAACTCAGGAGCGCTCTTTCACTGTTCTACTGATCATTGATTCACAAATGAAAAAGTTAAACTTTCCACTTTACATAGGCACGTAGGTAGGTATGTCAGTTAAAAACCAATTACGAGGGTTCGTTATGTTGGCGTTATCCAACAGTTAACTATCCCACTAATTAATGTTCCTCCCACAAATAGGATAGCAGTTGTGTGCCGTAAAGTAGGTAATTGTTTGCGTTGTTATTGCAATGCAATATTGTTTGCGTTGCTTGATCTCTCGCGGTCGTGTACGTGACGGATCCAGTCCGGATTTAATTCTGCGTAAGTATTCATTTTAATGATGATCTTTGTTTTGATTGAATTTGCATTTTATGAATACGTAATCGCGTATTAAATCGTCGTGTATTTAATAGGAGTTAAAGCAACAAACTAAGCAGCATTGTTGTGTTTTGACAGTTGGATATGAGATAGCCAGTACCATAGTACTTAGGTTTCGGGTGAAATGAAAAAGCTTACCCGTTGAGGAATTAAGTCAGTAAATCAGTAAGTGAAATATTTTTTTTAAATATTGTCCTTAACAGGCACTTATTGACGTCAAAACATATTTTAAAAAAAACATATTATAAAAAACTAAAATACATTTTACTTAACTAGATGTTATTGACGTGAAAACATAAAAAAAAACAAATTATAAAAAACTAAAATACATTTTACTTAACTAGATGTTATTGACGTCAAAACATAAAAAAACAAATTATAACAAACTATTAGTATTTTACTTAACTAGATACTGAATTTACTGCCAGTTCGGATTTTGGGAGAGCCTTCGACTGAGCTTTTTTTTTTTATTCTCCATGTTTAAACTAAGTTATAATTGTATAAATTATTTATTTGTATTAACTAAGTTATAAATGTAATTTACATCCTAGCCTAATTTTGTACGAATCTAATCGCGTTTATTTTACACATGGCTTTAAATTGTTAAAATAATAGTAATATAAGACGTATATAGCAGCTTAATTGTTAGCGCTTTGTGTAAGCATATCTCCGTTTTCTGCAAGTTGATAGCGAGCTAAAAGTTGAGCTCCATTACGTGGCGTCCGGCGGAGGCCATTACTCCTCGATATCTTTTTAAAGAAACATTACAGATTGTCCCAACATTATTGTTGGAGACTTTGTAGTTCCACAAAGACAACGTTACGGTTTTGTATTTCTTTTATGATTGATTTTACAAAAAAGAATTGCCATTATCATAGATAAATTTTTTTTCTAGTAGATTGAATAATTTGAGTTACAACTTAAAAGTAACTTGATAAATTATCTGCAACAAAGTATGTAGTTGGTAGAGAGAAGACGTTTATTAATTTAGACAGCCTTTGATGCTTTAAGCAAAGGTTTTTTACAAGTGTCCATTCAGAAAAAAAACTTCATTTAAATATGTTAATCAGTATGTATGTATAGTTTTTTTATGAGAAAGAAGTATATAAAACTTTTTTGACTTCAGTATTTTTTGTGTAACGTAACATGAAGCTGACGGTGTCAAGACGAATTTACGAGCGGAACCTCTTTATTCTCGAACACTTTCCAAGAAAAACGTCTTCAATTAAAATATGTCTAAAGAGACGAGGTTATTTTACCCATGAACAGCACTCTCAGCACGAGTAGTAAAAGTCCCTCCGTAAAATATTTCAGGGGTTACTAACGAACGTTGGAAGTCGACAACTGAGGCACTTTCCTGGAACCATTATTTTAATACACTACACCGTAGCAGTTTTAACCGCCTTTATGATCTAGTGGGTGAACCCAGATCCGGGTTGAATTTCCAGCGGGGGTGGTGGGTACATGTTATTTGGTTTGGTTGTTGACACAAAATAAGGAATCTCACGGATACATAATCTCGCAACAGTGCGCTCGGACTGCCCCGAGCTGTTCCGAGATCAGTATGTATTAACTTTTTAAACTAATAAATATTATTAACGGGATTAATACCATGTTTTTTGTTGTGTTTGAGTAAGAAGATGGGTTTAAACTGTCGCGTATCTGGAATCCAGTGAATAGCTTATGTAAGGACCGCAAAAAGAACAAAACTGCCTTTTCGCATCTGATACGGTCAGTGTAGTGTGTCGAGAACAAGTTCGAGTAAATAGTTACTTAGGAGACAGTGGTACGAGTATCGAGCGCAGAAAACGACTAAGGAAGAGGGTAGATCGTTTTGTCTGCTCATAACTAATAACTTCAGTACATCCGTGATCATGGTGCATGCAACTGTGCCGAAATATCGGATACTCAAACAACAAAAAACATGGTAATAATCCCGTTAATAATATTTATTCTAAGGTAAGTATGTATTTTTTTAGGTCACAAAACAGATAGAAATTCAAAAATACCAAAAAACCATGGTAAATTGTATTTCCTATCTAAAACATGTGTACACAACACGATTAATAATAAGCGTCCATGTTAAAGTTTACCTAATCTGAAACTATATCCAATTAAAAACTAATTATATACTTACATAGAATGGTGAATAATAAAAATATAACAAATTGAAAACTTATTCTAGGTTAATGTTGACAACTTTATGAAGTTTTCTTAATAAGTGGGAGATGCCGAGCCGAGAATTTGTATGCCATGTATTTTCATGGAAAATATGTCGAAGTTGTTATTAAGTGCAACCAGTGCATTATATAGTTGGCACATTCTGACAATGGGATTATAATATGATGTATTATTTTTATAGACATTTAGTACAAAGCCGGGTTCGATACTAAGCTTACCTTCTGGGTTTCCTTATGTTTTGTTTGTGGTAAGCCTTGGTTTGAGCCCACCTGGCTAATTACCACTATAATATTAAAATATGTCGCCTCATCATCAATGATTATCATCGGTGAAGGCCAATTTATCTAAAAACGGCCTACGCTCGTCTCCGCTTTTTTTATTATAATAGCTTACGGCTTGACCACATTTTTGCCGGAGTGGTATGAGGTGACCGATGATCTCTATCATCTCTATGAGTGGTGCAGCAGAGGGGGAAGCCTTTGCCCAGCAGAAGGACAGGCCGGTTTCGGCGTATGGATCATTTGTTGTCGTAAGATGACAGTCATCAAAACCTACCAACCCGCATTGAGCTAACGTGGTGGGTGTTGACCCGATCTCCTTAATGTAATAGGGCTAACGTGGTGATACCTATACCATATACTTCTTTTCAGCTCAGTATCTATTACTAGCGTAACTCTTTCATGCATGCTATGACTCCGTGACGTAGGTTGTTTACATTCAACTTTGTAAACGTGTATTCCACTCCTGATGTTGTAGAAGCGGTCCCCACAGATGCTCCACAGCTAAGCTAGATTGTACCTCACTAGCATCATCACCGCCGTCGACCCGCAACTTACTTCTTACCTGTATGTAATAACGATTTGAAAAAAGGCAAAGTGTTGAAAAATTTCCGCGAGCGGTATTCGAACCCGCACCCTATGACTTGCCGGGTGAGGTGCACTTACCAACTATGCTATCGTGGCTCAATCCAACTCGGCGAAATGAATAATCAACACTACCTACTCTTACTCTGTTAGCCAAAGGAGCCCTATTCAATGTCGACAACTACGTCATCAACATCAGATCTTTATTCAAAAAATTCAAAATTCAAAATCATTTATTCAGTTTAGGCTACAAATAGCTCTTATGAACGTCATTATGCCATCGGTTCGTAAGTCTACTCTGGGCGGGAGATCTTGTACTGAGAAGAACCGGCAAGAAACTCAGCAAGTGTCCAGATCTTTTCTCCCTTACATCGTCAAAAATATTGGAAAATGCCCTATCATAAAAGGACATTTTCCATCACAAATTAAAAAAAACACATAATATAAAGGACAATCACATGAGAAATCACATTATTTTTACAAATATTAAAGAGCAGTTAAGCATTACGCAAGCTATATTTATGATTATTGCTATATATAATAACTATGTATCAATAATTAGATGTCTAAGTAAATAATTAAAGCACTAGAACTTGCGATTGTCAAATTAGGCTAGGTATTGTTCAGGATATTGAATAATTATCTCGAAGAGAGAAATGTTCCGTTTGTAAAATTAATTTGCATACTGTGAACGAACGCTTAATCTAGATTATTGTATAATTTTGTCATCTAGATTAATTATGTTTGTATGTTCTTGTTATTAATAATATGGCAGGCAATAAATAATTTAGAACGTTTCAAACAAGCGAAGATAAATCGCTACCACTGAAAAGGTAAACAAGAGTCTATAAAGGAAAAAGATCATTACAGAAAAGTAATACTATACTATATACTTCACGGCTTTTTAAAGTGTCTTTAGCTGTAAGCCTCCTTTACATTAAGGCGAAGGGTAAGGCACACTAGCGCCACCAATTGATAATTTGACAATTACTTACGGACCGGATCTTTTTTTTAAACATTGCGTACCGTCCGACAACAGGAAAGCATCCATAGTATTTATTGAATAATTGTGCACTACTTTTTGTTGCGTGGTTTATTCACAAAACGGGCTATCGCATTTATTCACAAACAATGGCCACTGTTGGTGTTAGCGGATGAATACAAAAACAAACCTAAAAGTAGTGCACAATTATTAAATAATAGATGTTTGCCTAGTGTCGGAAGGTCCGCAATGTTTGAAAAAAAATCCAGTTCAGCAGTTATCAAATTAAATCTATTAGCGGCAAAAAGAAAAAAAAAGAAAACAGCATAAAGTCATTGATACAACTGACTACCTACTTAAGTAAATAGGTAACTGTAAACTCCTCCGAAAAAACAAGAGAACATCAGACTAAATAATAATATTGAAATGGGAGGCAAACATTCGGAAGTTTGGAAGAGCTCAAAACAATTGTAATGTCACTTTGAATCAGACAAATCATACCTCTCCGAAAAAGCAACGAAAACAATACAATATTTATGCCACTGTTACAGAAGTCTAAAGTTTCACCTCAACAGAATTACTTATTCAAGCATTACGCAACGAAGAGTGACAGCGAATCGTAGAGCGCCAGCCCTAGAGCCCATCACCGGTACAATTTAAAAAGGATTGTCACATTTCCTATATTACGAGTAGATTGACAATTTATCGGTTTAAGAACCGTAATGATGAGATTATAGTAATAGAAATACGGAAAGAGGCACGTCAGAATTGTCGAACATCGGTGCGGTGTAACGGAACGCAACGCAGCAATGGCGGTCGTATCGATCGACGCGGCCAGTCGGCGCCCGGCCCCCGAGCGCGTCACACGTGCGCTCGTGCTCCTCGTTCGCGGTAACCTAACGCTCGCTGCTCGCTGCCGTCTGCCATCCACTCGACTTCCAATCTCATTGGGTAAGCGTAATAGCCATATCACTCGATAACAAATTGGATAGATATAATTGTAAACACGTGAGTCATACGCCGCCGCCGCCGTGCACCGGAGCGCGATATGACGGTACACAACAACAATTAGCTCAATATTTCCGACTCGTACTCTCGGCACGTTTTGACAGTTTCACTACAGAACTGCAATCAGCTAACAACGTTTATAAACATAATTCAATTGTTCCTTTCTAGCTTACTAGACGTGTTCCATCATTGTCTATCATAAAACTGTCATAATGAATAGAGGGTATTAGGATACATCATAATTAGGTTAAGAAGCACTGATTCATACTATGTATTGTCCTTCGTATTGTGTCTATGATACTCTCAATTTTATGTTATTACAATTTTGCCGGCGCGCCGGTTATTTGAAACTTTTTATTTTAGGAGCATAACTTTGGCTTTAAAGTATCTAAACAATGAATGACTGTTACATTCACTGTTTGTCTTTAATGCAAATGCTTGTTGAAACTTCCTTAGAGATAAATAGAGTCATACGAGGAAACCTCGCAAGTATTCAGGTTAAGGAAGAAGTACGGACTTCTTAATATACGGATACTAATCAGGTGTACGGGTGTCGCTTTTAAGAGTCTTTTTGCTAATGTTCGACCTTCGCATTCCGATCCCTTTCAGGGTCGCAATACAGACAGCTGATCCGTTGCGCCAGCTCCTAACAAGCTAATTTGTTAAACTAGCCCCTTTTCCGGGGCCCTGTGCAAATCAAGCCTCGGAACGGTCGCCCAGGCCTGGAATCTAGGTCAAGGGATTCCGTAACAAAATTTTGACTCACTTAAAACTGGAGCTCAGGTTATTCCGTTTGATTAAATATTTTAGTAAATGACGTAAGAGATACTATAAATAGGGAAGTAAAACGAACAGCCGATAAATTATGCAAAGGAATATAACCAGCTGGTCGTAAGCGGACGCTTCACTCGCAGTATGAAAAACTAGGAAAGCAAATATACCGGGATGGTAAAAGGATATCGCGGCGCTGTATTGATTGATATTGGCTTCACTCGAACATCACTTCTATTTGCTTCTGTTGAAATATAAAACAAAGGAAACACTGATGTTTTCGTAATATTTATACAAACATGCTCTTTGTACAAATTATACAACAATTTAGTGGCGTATAACTACCTAACTATTTACTTAACGATGTTTGTAAACTTCGTACTGTAAAATACTAATCATTTCGTTTTACTACTCTACATTTAATATAACTTAATACAATTTCAATATTATGATTTTGATCAGCTGCTCTTGATTCTTGTTAATATCAAAATTTTTCTTTTTATTCTTCTTCTTTCTTTCTTTCTTTCTTAGACTTAATACTGTTCTTGAATGTAAATCATATTATTATGGTAAATTGGAAAAGTTTAACAAAATACAATGACAAAGAAAGAACGATGAAGAAAGAAATATAAATTTTGTCATTTATCAAAATCAAGACAAGCTATCAAAATTAGTTATAACTTATAAATTTTAATAAATTATATTCAATCTTGTGTAACTTGAATAACTATTCCAAGCTATACTTAGCTTGTTTGTAAGAGGGTAATCAGGGATGGTGGCCACGATAATAATAAATTCCAGAACATAAGTAGCTATAAATTAATCACGTAACAGTTCTTTAAAATAGTAACCAATATTTAATTTGATCTAAGCATGAGTTTTCGTAACCTAAAAAGCACTGAATTAACGGAACAAAATAGTGACGTCATATGACACCATTCCATACAATTTCTTTTGAAAAACAAACAGTTTTTACAGTTGCCAAAATGTTTCTCGATTGACTTATCAGTCAACTAACCAATTTTCATAGTCATCTTTTTCACTTTCCTTTTCCTAACTTAACTAATATAGTTTGACACGGGTGTCATATCAATTGTGCATCTCCAGCTGGGGAGAGCTGCCAAATTGTATCGTGTCAATTGCTTCAGCGTCGAAGCCTCCAGGCTGCCTAGTGCGAGCGGTCGCGTTAACGAAAACGAGAATTTGAATGGCAAAATTTTAACTCTCCTATGTATGTATGTATGTATGTATGTATGTATGTATGTGTGTGTATATATATATGTGTATTTATGTTCATGTAATATATTATTACTATACACTGTGTCTTCAACGCCTCCATTTTATTTGATATCAATCTTCTCCATCCCTAGGTTTCTTGGAAGGTATCGCTTTTAGTGATAAGGACGCCCATTGTACGATTACTATTTTTTTTTTATTTCTTTGCTTGACATGTCTGTGTTCTTTTTTTATGTGTACAATAAAGTATTTTATTTTATTCTATTCTCCTTGTATATTACTAGGAGACGCTGCTTTAATGCTATACAAATTCTCGTTTTCGTTAACATGATCGAATGACGAATAGAGCTCTCAGTGCCTGTCCGCCCCACTTTCCCGCGGCAAGCCGCTGCCGCTGCCGCCGGTTCCCAGAGCTGACCTTGCGCCCTTCCTTTCTTCTGTTCTCAATTTTCACGCTCTATTTCACATGGAGTGACGTCATTTGCTGAAAGCAAAATATCTGAACCACTGACTATTTCGTTATAATTATTTTGTAGGTCGTGTCGTAAAATATCTGTGTAATTAAGAGAGATAGCTGAAAAGAAAACTGAAATGTTACAAGATACGATTTTGTTTTAGAAATGTTTTGTTCAATTGGTTTTTAAGGATAAATACAAAACAAGATATACATACAATCAAGCATACAGTATTCACTGTTTAATCAATAAATCGTTACAATTATATTTGTAGAAATAATTCATCAAAGCTAAACATTGATATGTAGTTACTAAATATTCATCGTTGAACCTTAAATTTTCGTAATTATTTTCTGTATTACTTTTATTATAAACTAGCGGCCTGCTCGCGATATCATCCACGTGATCACCCGCTCCCGTGATGGTTTTACCAGCTCTTAAACCTTTTTTTGATATACCTACAAACTTTGTCCTGACAGTTACGAACACAACAAAAAATAAACCAGCCAAATCGGTTGAGCTGTTCTCAAGTTATGCTCTGACATAGATTTGAATATAGATATTATATAAAGTGAGCAATACAGTGTTTTATGTATATTTCTAACTACCCTTTACAAAGAAGCTGATTTTTATTTTTAAATTACTTTATTTAAGAAACATACAATACAATATAGTTTATAAATGGTACATACAATTTTACATACATTTATTACTAATACTTACATAAGTTTGGGTACTAGAGTAAAGGTACAAAAATAAAAAAAACTATTATGGATCCTTACATTCCCTATATTACGTTACGTTTACGTTTGAAAGTAGAGATTATTATATTACGACGTATTTTTAAATATATCCGTGTTCATATGGAGTGCGTTAAACATGAACACGACCGATACAAGAAAGTGTCAGACAAACGTTTGGTGCTAGCAAGGGGAACACCAAATAGTTTTTTATTGCGTGAGCTTGTTCTGGGACATCTGAAATTTACGCAACAGTGCATTCCAATATAATACATGATAACACTAACTTCAGTGTAAGCTGTCAAATTACTGTTAGTGGCAATTCACCCCCACCAGCCGGCCGCCCTACTTCCCGCGATTTATGATGCCATCTTTTGAAGGCTGCCGAGGCCCACTGACCTGCCCTTTAGGGATGACTGTTGTAGTTGCGCTGATGTCGGAAAGTTGGGCAATGAGAATACTTCTTAATTTTACAGACTAGTTTATAAAAGATATCAAATGCTTTGGCGGACGTACATTTACTAAGTTAAGACGAATTACATTATAGACAAGATCTCTGTGGTCTAGTGGTTAATACCTAGTGTTTAGTGACCTCAGACCCGGTCCCGAGTTCAATTTACAGCGGGTAAATGTTTGTGCTCGGTTCCTTTGGTGATAGGGCTTGTTTAAAGTCTGCCTGGCTACCACCTTCTTGTCTTAATTATTGGTCGCTATCAATATTGTTCGTAGCATTGTTGTTTTCCGACAGTTAGAGTATAAATAGACGGTCTTATCACCACTTAAGATCAGGTGAGATATAGGCCAAAAGAAACATGCGACTAAGAAAAATAAAATAAAAAAGGTAACAACCTGTATTAAAGTAATTTTCAATATAAAAAACATTAACTCTAATAAAAGTAATCTGTAAGCTCGTTCCTTGTTAGAATATTTATCGCCTCACGTGCCACGCCAGTACCGTTAAATATTCTTCGCAAAATTTAATTAAGCCCGGTCCTGTCTAAAATATCATAGTATCGATTGAATAGCAAATAACTTCAACTGTCACATTTATATTTCAAACGGCGAACTCAGTTCCTCGAAACGGAACACGGGAACGGGTACTATACTATACTATACTGTATCCATTTCGAGTTCGAGAATTTGCGGAGACCGTACTGTGTGGAAATTTCATCTATTCAACCATTGATTGAGTAATGGAACCTTTTCGTTTTGGACATTTCACATATTGAAATTCAGAATAGTAACCTGTTTTGTTTATACCTATACATCGTAAGTAAGCAAGTAAATCCAATCCATTTTATACTACACACACACACACACACCACCCCAAACACACACACATACCACATACTCACACACACACACACGCTCAAACACTGTTCTGTGTGTACCACTGTTTTTACGGTTTTTCTGCTTTTCTGTTATTATTTTTTTTTTGTTTTGAATCTTGCCCTTTTAATTTATGTTTTTTAAATGGTTTTTGCCGTTTTTAAATTATTGTGTTGTATGTCGGTTTTGTTTTCTAATTAATCTAATTAGCGGGCCCCCTTATGCACTACCGGTAGTGCATATGGCGCGTGAGGACTTAAGCGACATATTATATATCATAGTTTTACAAAGTAGGGATCTGTAATTGGCAGTAGGTTAAGTATACAATGTAATAACTTAGTTTATAAAGTGCTGTAGATTCTATGTTCATAATTAAGTTTAAAAAATAAGTTAATAGCCTATAACTTGCTCACCGTTAGGCAAAAGCCTCCAAGTCAAGTCATCTCTACAATAGAGATGTTGACAACAACAACAAATAATTCCAGAACCATAAACAAATAAATGAAATCACGTGACAGTTCTTTAGAACATTCACCAATTTTTATTTGACTTAAGCATACACATTGTGCTCGACCTGGACATTGAACCCGGCACCTACAGGCATGAGGCCGAGCGTTTTGCCAGGAGGCCACCGACACGTTACATCGTACTTTCGCAAACGAACAGGCGGGTCACCTTATGGGAAGTAATCGCCGCCGCACATGGACATGCAAAGTAATCGCAGATGCGATGCCGGCCTTGAGGAAGGAGTTGGATCTTGAGGAGGGAGTAGAAATTGGGAGGGGGGAGGGGTGAGAGATGTGCCTCCGGTACTTTCACTCACCAGACGAAACACAACAGCAACGAGTGCCATTGTTTCACGCCGATATTCTGTGAGAGGGTGGCATTACGCCGGGCGAGCCGGCTTATTTCGTGCTGTAACGCAGCGTGGCTCTACCACTCGGACAGTGTCACTTATTTAGCACCACCCAGGGGTCACGTGTAGGGTCTCAAGGGTAAACCTACGGATGCGAGTAACTTTAACCCCCAAATCGTTATTTATCTTAATATTCGACACGGTATTCTTTTATTCCTTTGTTACATCTTATATAAATTCAGCAAGTGTCAAGCTCTTTTCTCCCTTACCGCGTCAAAAATATTGGAAAATGCCCATCATACACGGTCACTTTTTAGCCTGTTGATCTAGGAAGAGTAAAAATGCTTCTTTAAAAATATAAATGCAAAATTTCAAGTTAAAGCTAAATTTTGGATTTTTTGAGATTAGTCAGTCAGTATGTTTACGTATTTCGCATTTATACAAAACATTATATTGCTTCACCTTTTTAAAAATAGTAAAAGCATTTAACATGTATCGATAACATTTTAATTGGATTTAATGTTCAACATTTGTGATATTGTTAAACATGGAATACTGAAACATTTATTAGCATTGCGTTCGTAAGAAAAAAACTCTTGTAAAGCTCATCTTGGAAAGCAGTGTCTTAGTAGCTAATTATATTGAAAAATCAGTTTCCCGAATTAGGATAGTGCGTGGGTTCGAAGGTTACCAAAGCAGTTGTTTATTTCCAATTCTTTCATCTGTCTCTTTCCGTTTATTTCCAGTTATTTCATTTTCTGTACACATTTATTGCAAAACGATTAAGCAATCTCTTTCAGTTTCTTATTTAAGATTGTTTTTATTAGAAGATTGATTTGTAGACAGTCTTCTCATACTATTTGCTCTAATATTACGTGTCTTGGTTTTAGTTTCACTTTATTATGCTACATTAATATTGGTATTACTTTTATAGCCTATTATTTAAATGAACCAATTTATGTTACTTACGTAAAACGTTATTTAGGAATATTATTTGAGTTAGCCATTTGATTAAAGTGGGAGCCTCGTTTATATTTCAAGGCGTTAATGGAAATAACTTGGAACTATTCTGCTATTAAAGTGTTTTGGATCATAATTGCTGGCAATTGACGTGCCTAACTCATAACCGTCCTAAACTACATTTGTTTATGGCTCATTTTGATTTGCTTTGTGGTTCTTAATTGGGGGTGTTACTGTATGTTTGTCTGCGGATCCTGTTGGCTGGTTTTCGTGTGATAATGTCGTTAAGTGCCAGCGTAGGCTGAGCCTTCCCAAACAACTGTGGTTTTCTTAAATTGTATTCGTACCATAGAGGCTTCGTAATGAGTTGTTTCAATTTGGGATGTTTGGCGCGTAGGTTTAACACCTCTGGACCAACCTCTACGGATGCCACTTGCTCATGCTCGTTAGAAACTTTGCTTAGATCGGTTTAACTAAGTCGTTGTTAAACTTGTTTGGGTTCAATCAATTATTATATCTTTTAAGTTGACTTGCTAATTTTGATTATTTACATATAATTTCCTCCAACAAGGTGGACCGACGATCTGGTGAAGATCGCGGGAAGCCGCTGGATGCGAGCAGCACAAAACCGGTCGTTGTGGAGATCCTTGGGGGAGGCCTTTGTCCAGCAGTGGACGTCTTTTGGCTGAGATGATGATGATGACATATAATTTAACGCAAATATTGTTGCGAACAATTACAGTTTGAAAAAAGACAAAGTGTCGAAAAACCTGACCTGACCCGGCTTGTCATGGGGTGCGGGTTCTTATCCCGCTCGTGAATTTTTTTAAACACCTTGTCTTTTTCAAATTGCTAATTTTGATTTCTAATAATTTGTAAAAATTGTATATTCTAATAAAATACAATTTCTAATTTGAAACTACTAATTAATTTATAGCAGCACATAACATATTATTACAGTTAATTTATCACAATTTGAACGATAAAGAATAATTACGAATAAAAGAATAAAAATACTTTTATGTAATGGAATATATTGCGTCTGTAATATGACCGCCTCTGTGGTCTACTGGCTAAGACCACCGGTTTAGATCCAGAGGTCACGGTTTCGATTCCCAGCGGGGGGTACATGTTTGTGTACTCGGTTTGGTTGGTGGTAGGGCTTGTTTGTCCGCCTGGCTAGCTACCACCATCTTATCTAAATATGTCGCCATAACATCAATGTTTGTAGCATTATTGTGTTCCGGCAGCTAGAGATAAGGTAGCCAGTGCCTCACAGTTGAGGTTCACGGGTGAAGTGCGTTTCCATCATTGGCCTTATCACCACTTAACATCAGGCACTGTGCTTACCCGTTAATATATATAAAAAAAATCTTCTATACCTAATATACTTTGCGAGCCAATCTATTGTCTAGTTGAATTTTAGCGTCACTGCCTTTAGTGCTGGAGAATGGATATTCTTTCTCCAAGATAGAACAGCAATCGCCTCCGCGACTCCGACTTAGAGGTCTAAGTTTTGATTTAAGGTAGGGCATGTTTTAAGTTTGTAAGGCTAGTTACAACAATTTTATCTAAATATGTCTTCAAAACATCAATGTTAGGGCAAAAAAAATCTTATCTTATTTTTAGGTAGATGGTCAAAGAGAGAAATAGAATTAAGAGATAAAATTTGCACGTTTGTCTCTGTGACTTATTTTTGATTTCGCTATATTTCCAAAACTAAGCGAACATATTAGACGCTGTGAATAGCAAATTTGATTGTCATAAAATTCCTCGGGTGATGAAACTATTTATTTTAGAAAAGATGACTTTATTGTGGCTAATAAGTACACTTAAAACCACCTTGAAAAATCAAACGAATTTTACATGAAAAACGTTATTGTGGCTTAAATATAAAAGCTAGGTATATCGCGCCACTGATTTTTTTTTAGATCTACTAATGAATGATGACTAACATTTTTGTTGTTCATTACTATCATGTAGGTATACTCAACAGTTTGGTCAGCGCACGCTGATAAAGCAGCCAAGCGGCACTTTTTCTTCCGATTTTATTTACAAATTTTGCGATTTCAAATTGATAACTATCATTTATCAAAATAAAGTCTAACCTATGTTACTCGCAAGACATGTTGCATTCTATCAATGAAAGAATTTTTGGAATTGGACCAGCAGTTCCAGAGATTACCCTCCACAAACAAACAAACTA
Organism: Eudonia mercurella; assembly: GCA_963082485.1. NCBI lineage: Eukaryota > Metazoa > Arthropoda > Insecta > Lepidoptera > Crambidae > Eudonia > Eudonia mercurella. Next base: position 14,450,985 of record OY720045.1, on the reverse strand, counting down.
ACAAACAAACAAACAAACACACAAACAAACAAACAAAGTCACAAACATTACCTCTTTATTAATTCGTCTAAAGATATAGATTTAACGTCCTTTTAAACAACCACGATGAACTTAGTAGATTCAGTCAAGTCTAGATTTTAAATTCAACTTCACGTTTGAACGTCCAATTTGCTAAAGTAAGTAAATAAAATAATTGGATCTATTCGCGAAACAGTTAAGCCATTTAGGAAGCCAGATAGTTAACTCAGCAACAGCTTATTTCAGTCTATTGAGGAGCATTGTAGAGTAGAGTGGTAGAGTGGTAAACTTGTTAAATATCACTTTAAATCTGGGCCACTTAAAGCATAAGTAATGTTTTTGTTGTGAACCCAATTATTTAAAACAATTCAACCGTTACGGTAATGTGTATTGTTCCTAAATTTAGGTAGTTAATGGCATTCCAAATAAATGGCACAAACACAATCCGCTGGTAATCCCGCGTAGCTCGCAGATAGGAGCCTCTCCTGATTACGGCGCCTTTGTTCGGCCGCGAGCGGAGTTGCCGAATCGGCGAATAAACTTGGCGTTGTTAACTCACGCCTAAACGCTACAATTTTGGAGAAATGTTTTTGGTGAATAATGGTTCCGTTTTGGGGAATTAGGTGTCATTGTTTTCTTTGGCCGATTTCCGTTTAATTCTTTTTCCTTTGCCTTAGTTGGAGTTTAAGCAATCGTACATTTTTTCGATGATTAAAAAAGGAAAAATTTGAGATGTAAATTTCGTCTTAGAATAGTCTCAGATTCACTAATCCCTTTTTCTTTCATTAACCACCTCTCTACTATCAATGTAAAATCAATCTCATTTATTATCTTTCGATTGTAAATTTTTTGCTTTCTGGAACAAAACGAAAAATTCCAATAAGTCCTTATCAGAAAGATCTTTTTTCTTACACTCGCGGAGAGAATAGCAGTTGGTACAAGAGCACCAGAATGAAATTAAATTACACGGCGTCCGGTGTTGAGCGCCGCGCTGCTGGGAACATCGTAAATCTCAGCTGGCGCCAAGTGCCCGACGAATGGAATCCAATAGTTTGGACGCTTTATCAATACCATCGAGTCGGTGGTTAGTTGAAAGCCTTTCTGTAGACGATCGCTAAATAGAATTAATAGAGCTGTGTGCTGAAATTAACATTATATTCATTGTACGTACTTTTATTTTGGATCGTTGATTTTAATGCTTAGGTAAGAATTTATGGAAACAAGGCTCTCCTTACTTATAAGTAGAACAAATATAGTTACACTGTTGAAAAATTTACAATGCATGAACTGAAAAACGTTGTTATTAGCTATTATTTTTGGTCTCCCTAATTTTAAGATTGCGCGCCATTTTTAATTCACATATTGTTAAGCCAGCCGTATTTTTTTAAGGTTGTTTCATTGAGAATTAGATATATTTAAAAAAATATTGTAACAGAAATACTGACATCACTTTACAAAAATGGTATATGTTTAAATGTGACAATTCTTAAGTTACGTGATCAATAGTAGCGATCAATATTGAAAGTTATGTCAAAAAGTTGGAGCTGAAGTCTTTATTTAAAGAAGTGTTTGTTTCTCTTGAGAACCAGAATAGGTGGGAGGTACGCGAACCACCTTGAGACGATTCAAGATCTCAAACAAGAAATTAAACGTCAAATTCGGGAAACCCTGCGGTGCTCACTCACAATCGTATTACGAAATTTCATTAAAGTAATAAGTTCCTGCCTGTCTGTCATAGCTTCGGTAGTTATTAAAGCTACATTTTATCTTATGGATAATGTAAAAGATATGTTTATAGCTTCAAAAACATCATACAATATTGTATTACAAAGTAGACCAATAATAACAATATCAATAGTTTGATGTCCATTGATATATACTTCTGAAAATACAGTAACTTGACTACGTGTTCAAAAGATCTATGTTTTCATCTTGAAGACAGAAAAGAAAATGCAGTGGACACTATATCTCAGGTAGTCTAACATTGTGCGCAGGTTGAGGGCTCAGACGTCGGCAAACACGGCGAACCAACTCTGCATTCAGGGAGCGAAGATGTTTGCGGTTCTGTGGGATGTTTCGATGTCTTAGCATTTATATTGCAAGGTGCAAATATGCTAGTGACGTTTTAATACTTTCTTTTTATATTTAAGATTGGACAAATGACTCCGGTTTAGTTGATGTTGAGTAAAAGTGGAGTCTAGATGAGAAGACGGCTATTGGAGCAGAACTGTGCCTTACTCGCCGTCCTTACCTTACCTCACAAGTTACTTCTTCATATCTCGTTTAAAAGACCCCATTTTATTGGTGGTGCGACAAAAAATGATTAACAGTTGCTTAGTTTACCCAAAATCACTTGAAAAGTGTATAACTTTTTAGATTCAACTTATGTAAAAATAAATAAAATAGTAATGAAAGACTTTTACATGAATAATAAAGTAAGTTTTTTGTTTTAATACTGTAATTCTTTAACGTTTATAGTTTATCAGTTTCAGCCTGACAAGATAATCCATTAAAACAAGCTGTCTAAAACTCTGCCAATAATTAAATCTTGACTTTAAGTACAAAGTTCTGTTTGATGTTGTTTAGAGATTTCCTAACAGTTCAAAGGCTTTTTTATTAAGTTGACAGCTGACGCAGGCTCCGTAATGACCTAAAAGAATTTCAAATGCCAAACTTTGAAAAGTATCATCTTCAATTAGTCGCATTTTGTAGTGGGAACAATGCTCCATATAGGACTGGAAGGACGATAGGTCCAATAGAACTGCAAAAGCAACCCTAATGCTTGTTAGGTATATGTGTGTTTTCCAATAAAATGCTGAAAGCGCCAGACCACACAAAAGAAACCCCTCCAAATGAGAACGCCGTTCGAAATCAAACAACTCGCCGTTGTAACAAAACGTATCCGGGACTTGAACTTTATACGTATTGCAAATCTTTTGGCTTTCCTTGACAAAGACTTGGCTGAAGGGATTATATTATAATTAGAGAATATACTACTGATACTGATGGGGAACTCGATGGCGCAGTGGTTTACGCGCCCAGCAACTCTCGCAAAGAACGGTAATCGGTTGGGTGACAAAAAAATTGTCAATTTGAGCTCTTCCGTGCTTCGGAAGGCACGTAAAGCCGTTGATCCCACCTGCATTTGCAGTCGTTGACAACCACCGCACCGCACTCGGTCTACGTGGTGGTTTATGGTTCGTTCTCTCTATCTATCTATAGGGAAGGCTTAGAATGAGCTAGTGTTGATGATGAGATGATAATAATATTGATACTTATTACGTTATTACACATCGCAACTCAAAACATCACTTGTTACAAACTGTAATTACTAATGTATTTGTAAACAGTTTGGTTTGTGTAGCGTCGTGCAAGAATGGACTTATACCGTTTTAATGGCATTATTACAAAGATTATCTGTACAGACGCGGGAAGAGGAAATTAGGAACGCACGTGCTTTCACAATCTTATTTCTTTACTACGCTTTTATTTGTTGTTGACAGTTTCCCGAAAATGCTCAGGTATGCAATTCGCTCCGTTAAAAAATCTGTATTTGGAAAGGATGCTTAATTGATAAGCCACAATGGATTCCTATTAGTGTATCAACATTTATTTTGTTTTATGTCAATTAGGTATGTTTTCCCAAAATTTTATACAGATGTCGTGTAGATATTTTTCGGCGATGAAAATGGTACTCCAAGGTCCATGTTTGCGATAAAACATGTAGATCTATTCAGTTTTGATGTGAAGAAAGAACAAACAAACACACGTTCACGAGTATACTCGTATAGTTACTTTACGTCAAAACAAATTGATGTGAACAACAAAGTTTCCAATTTAAACACACACATTTTAGTAACAACTTTTAATTGGATTTGTTAAACTTTTTAATCATTACTATCTAAACTTTTATTGGAAAACTACTGGTAGTTTCCAATTGGAAATAATAGCGACAACACCCACAAATACATGAATAAACCCACAAATAAAAAAGACTTTCAATTTTAACAAAAGTTCATTAATTTCATATTTCTAATTTCGCAGGCTGCAGTAGCAACTCTATATGTTTTGAATTTCATATAACAGTGAGTTCAGAATCTATAAAACACTTTGCTAATTACTCGCATTCATTGATCGCTCGTGAAATATGAAGCCTTTGCGATTGCAGTGCCACACGGCTCGTTGTGAACAGTATTGTATATCAGTACTGAAATGTTTTATGATCTCACTACAGTTCTATTATTATCTTTGTGTAATGTCAAATTGATCAGTCGCCTCTGTGGTCTAGTGGTTAAAACCACCGGGTTAAGATCCAGAGGTCCCGGGTTCGATTCCCAGCGGGGGGTAATCGGTTCCCGACATGTAAACGTCATTTCAAATTAGTGTAAAAGAAACAAAACACGGAATAACTATTCGGAGCTTATTCTTTGTTTATTTGTAAAACACATAAAGCCTTACAAATAAACATAAAATAAGGTCCGAATAGTTATTCCGTGTTTTGTATAAATGACAGGGACAAAATACGGAATAACTATTCGGACCTTATTATTTGTTTATTTGTAAGGCACTTATAGTTACGGACTTCCACACACTAACCTATTTAGTTTGCTCACCCTATGTACATTTGCGTTAAAAATTATTTAAACATTTTATAATAGCTTGCCTACTTCTTAACTGATCTTTAGTTTTTGTAAAAATATTATGATCGGATGTTAATGACGGTAGTTGTTGACATTGAATGGCCGCCTTTAGCTTTCAAAGTAAAAAATAAATAGTGTTGAATAATTTCGGCGGGCTGGTTAGAACCACGATAGCTCAATTGGAAGAGCACCTGACCCGGAATGTCAGAAGGGTGCAGGTTCAAATCCTGCTCGTGGAAATTTTTTCAACATTTGTGTTTTTTTTTTTACTACGAATACTATTAGTAGCTACAATTACCATTTGACGTGTTCGAACTTTGCTTGTGGTAGCTGCAGTTACCAGTATTAAGTTCATATATAAACGTTTAAAAAAATTAAGAGCAGATTTCGACCATTTTTTGTCGCTCAAAAGCAATTGAGCGCGGTACTAGGGACTTGACCCTCGCAACACACAATATTACAAGTATCAATATTTATTTCTAGAAAGGGTATTGGCGCCAGTGTTTGACACTTTAAGCCCAAAAATAACATACATTTTCATTGATATTTTACGGGACGGCAGCTAGGTAGTAGGTGGCCTGTATTTAATTGTTGCTTAGCTTTAAAATATGTGGCTGACCCCTATTTTTAATGATTAAAGTCGTTGGTATGTCGTTCTCTGGATCCTGTCGAACACTGGTGCCACTTGCCTACTTTGGAGCTAATTGAATTAATGACGCAAATATCTAGCATTTCAATTATAGTGCTACTACAATTGGTACTATCTCTCTACGTTTTAAAATTCAAATTATATACGCTATCAATGGTTTAGTAAATTAGTTTCTGGGTTTTACCTCATATTATTCATAATTATAATTTATTAGGTATTATGTTAAACATTTGCTTGTTTCGGTCGGCGCGGGGCTCCAAATATTTGAAAATAAAATTATACAGGGTGATTACGGGGTCGTGGAGCAAGAAAGAAGCATTTAACTTACTTTCTCCTAAGGATCACGATAGGTTAGGACTAACAGTACACCAGCGACTTATTTTAGTCAGCAAAAAAAAAACTGCGATAATTCGAGATCATGGTCCCCCTACTATTTCCTAAAATTTCCTTTGTTTTCTAAAAAGGTCTAATATTAAAAGTAGGGTGACCACGCATTTTGAGTCAATAATAATTTTTAAATAAAAATACGTAAATAACGAATCATCTTTGTTTCAATTAAAATAAATACAGGTAGCATCGCAATTATTTACTGAGTCAGAAAAAAATGGTTGGGATCACGACCCCGAAATCTTCCTGTATATAACATTTCTAATCAAATAAACTGGTTGTTTACATAAAGTTCGAATATAGTTGGTTATCTACGGAGAAATATAGCATTGTTAAATCCAAATATTTATGCTAAGCTGGTTTTGAAAATCGTCCTGGAAATTCAATAAAAAGCAGTTTTTTTTAAGTATTTTGAGATTATGTGACTTGTATACGTTTCCCATATTAGGTAGTATTATTTCAGATTTAAAAACAATTGATAATAATGAATTGAATGAATGTATCAAAAAAGAATTTCCATCTTTCAACTGAAAACAAACAAAACATTTTCCACAATATTATTCCCTGTAACCAAAGTACCAGGACAGCATATTTGCAAGGCGCTAAGACGCGAGGCGTATGAAACGCGCCGGAGATGGGAACACACGAATCTTCCTCAATCGAGATAGGGAGCGCGACTTCCGAAATCGCACGGGTAATACCCGTAAACACCATCCGGCCGGCTTATACACCGAGTCACGAGTGTGAGGCGGGTTTTATGAAAACGTAACAGATTGACGATTTTGATCCTCTTTGGCATAATGGGGAAAGAAATTGCCTTCTCGTAAATAAGGTATTATAAAACGCTTCTTTATTAATAATTCTTGAGTCTACTTTGCATGCTATCGGAGAAATGTAATTACGGAAATTTCGAGTGATTTGGAACGAGCACTTAATGTTTCGTTTACAGCTATTGAATAATCTGAAATAAGTACTTGTATAACACAACGGACACGTGTTGGAGCTAAATTAAACTATCGGACTAAACGATCTAATTTAATATAATATATAAATTGTGTTTTCTTGCGATGGCCAAGTCAATCTATTTATTTAAAACATAATCATAATCATAATCATAATATCTTTATTTGCGAAAATACAGGTACAGGTACAGTTCTTATTATTATTACATTTGAGCCAATGCATTCTACCAGTTTATTGGTGTGCAAATATTTAAAAATATGGTTTCACAGAGATAACAAGAAATCATCTCTATAAAGCGATTACCAAATAAATATTTAAACAAAAATGTCACAAAACATTAAAAAAAAAAAAAAAAAAAAATATCTAAAGAACGAATTTAAACAAAAAGAAAAAAGAAAAAATATAATAAATACAATAATATTAAAATAGTAAATTAAACAATTATATTAATTAGATCATACCGCATCCATAATATTGAATCACATTACTTAATTTATTGATGTCCATTAATCCGTAATATGTTTATAATTATTAAATTCATTCATACTATAAAAACAATTTTCAAGGAGCCATTTGGACAATTTATTTTCAAAAATGACAAGAGGTAAGTCCTTAAATGTATTTGGTAGCTTATTATAAACATGAATAGCCATATTGTAAGCATTTCTTTTATATATCTCGGATTTACATAAAGGTAAATACAGTTTATGTACATGTCTTGTGTTCCTGGAAATGGCATCGGACTGTTTTTTAAAATAATTTGGATGAAGTTTTACAAATATACACAATTCCTTGACATACATGCAAGTCAACGGAAGTATCTTTAGTTTTTTAAACAATGGCCTACAGCTTTCCATGAACCATGCACCACAAATGACTCTGACGCATTTCTTTTGAACCATAAAAACTTTATTTGCTTCGACTGAATTGCCCCATAACAATAGTCCATACGCAAGCACAGATGAGACATATCCATGATATGCGCTAAGTGCCACTTCGGCAGAAACGGTAATACGTAAACGCCTTATTGCAAAGACAAATTTGTTTAATTTGTCACAGGTATGCTCAACATGCGCTTTCCAATCACAGTGTTCATCCATAATTATACCTAAGAATTTATTAGTTTTCACTTGTTGAATTATGTTGTTGCCGTATTTTACATTAAGGATTATTTTTTTTGCTTTATTAGTTTGAAATTGAATCATTTTTGTTTTATTTACATTAATTTTTAAATTATTAGCATTTAGCCATTCAACGACACTATTTAGAGCACTATTTATATCATTCTCATAATCATCTCTCGAATTGCATTTTATAAGTAATGTTGTATCATCAGCGAACAATATAGTTCTATGATGAGTGGCATTAGGAAGATCATTAATGTACATTAAAAACAAGAATGGACCAAGTACGCTTCCTTGAGGTACACCAAAAAAGTTTTGTTTATTTGACGATCGAATGGTAGTTTTTTTGCCATTGAAAATTTTTGTTATCTCTGTACATTGCTTTCGATCTTGTAAATAGTTATAGAGCCACGTATGTGCGTTTCCTCTTATGCCATATCTTTCCAATTTATATAATAGAAGCTTGTGGTCCACAAAGTCAAATGCCTTGCTCATATCAAGGAACACAGCTGTAATTGGTAATTTATTATTAATTGCTTCATAAAAGATTTTTAATATTGATATGGTCACTATAAGATGTTGTTAGGTTAGCTAATTACGTAATAACTTTAGACAGAAGGTCCCTTGAGTAGACTGAATAAATTAACCGACTTGGTATTACATGGACCTCACAACTTTTTTCGGTAGAAGAACTGAGTTGCGAGACTTGGTTTTTTACAAGTATGTTTTTGATGGTATCTCATTTTTTTATCCCGTCCCGCGCTTATTTAGTTCCATATTAACAAAAAAATTCAAATACAATGTATAGAAGCAATAGAGTATTGAGTAATGAAATTAAATCGACCAAAATGTCGAAGCTCATTACAGTGACTCACAAAATAATTACACACACAATGTAACAATGCCCACAAACGCAAAACGCCTTCGGAAAACTCCTCCGAAAACTCTGAAAAGAAAATAAATAACAAACCTCCAAAGAAGCGTCCCGGTAATTCTGGCCGGCACAAGAGGCGACCCTTTCGAGGGCCCGGATGTTGCTCCGGCGCCGACGTGTGGCGCTCACCCTTTAAAGTGCACGTAGGCCTTTCGTCTCATCATAATTTGATGGTTTTCTTTATTCATAAGGAGGTCGTTTGTCTTTGAAACACCGGTTTGAGGTCCAAGTCAAATAACTTTATTTCTCTCTATATGTCCCGACCGATTTCGGCCACAGCGACTGTATGCCCTCTTTAGGTATATTTAACCCTAATAGTATAGTGTGAGTTGTTTCTCTACCCACATGTGCTTTTGTGGGGCTTACGGGCCCAACCTTGATGGCTTCTCCATTAAGCGCAAGCGCATTTTGGGCATACCAATACTCCACTGACGTAATGGTAGGTTTTGTTCCTTGTATTTAACATAAAAAGCATAAATTTTATACATATTGTATTTAGTTTTCCACAAGTCAGGTTCGCCTTGTGTGCTGCCGCTGGTAATTTTTAACATGTACTTGTTTGATATGTTAGTTTTATTTTGTCAAATTATGTGTTTGTAGGTATGTTTTTACGATAAACAAAGGTGTTATTGTTATTATTACATACTTGTGAATGTCAATGAAATGATTTATTTCTATTGGTTTAGATAACTATGTCACAGGAACTACCCTACGAATATAAGAAAATAAGCTTTTATAATTCAACGTACTTATATGCTCAGTTGGAGTGAATTGAAAATGATTAGTAAAACGGAACTTTGTTATCCATTCTTTCAGGACTCGCATTGAACAAGCGGGCTCCCAAACTTCAGTTACACAATCCCGAATGTGGCCGAAAATTCGGGAGAAATGTTCGTGGCGCGCGGACGGGAATTCGCTAACTTTACAAAAAATGCTCGTGAATTCTGTAGTTGTTGTTTCGACGACGGACGACATATTTTTGTCACGATATGTGAAATATGATCTCATTTTGGGAATATGGCAGACATTTTGGGACGAAAGAGCGTTGGAATTTGCACCTTGATATTGTGTGGTATTTTGGTTTTTGCTTCGGTGTTCTTGTACGGAATTATGAATAACTAAAGCCCCGTCCGTGACTTAGTCCTTGAAAACAACTGTAGTACATAATTCTGAAGGACGTTCCAAATATCCTTTCGTAGCGGATGGTTAATCCCTATAAGAAACTTAATAGCCAATTTCAAGTTTGTAGGTATTATGATTTCCAAAACTCCAGTCAGTACAATATAGGTATTCCACTTTTATACTCTTGTAAAGATATCGAGGTACCGTCACATTTTTATATAAACGAGCTTACTTTGAAGGCTTAGTTCTTCGGCAGAGATTGATCGGGACATTATAAGATGATAGCCGTCCAGAGAGTTAACGGAGGAGGTTCAGAGCTCATTAGCTTTTATTCCTGATATATTTTATACGTTCAGAAACCGAGGTTTACTTAAAAGAAAGTGCTAGAAATTTCATTGAAAAATATTAAATGCTGGAACTATTATTACAATCTTATACGTATTAAGCTTATTCGCGCCAATTACGAAGTTCCATTACATTGTTCTACAGCGTCTTATTCTTACATTGTGAAATATCATAATTCTGAGAGCTGACCTTTGAAACTATAAAGTGCGCTGTCAAGAAAAATGTGACGTTGTGTAAATTCGTTTTTTCATGTAAATTTTATCTTCACGTATTTTTAATTGTTTTTTTTTTGTAATCACATTGCTGTTTTTACATCAAAATTGAAATGGATTTAAAGATACTCAAACAAAACTTAGGGTAACTAAAACCTACGAGCTTTTGTTATCAGCTTAAGTTCGTCTTTTTAATATTACTGTTTCAGTTCGAAAATGTTTAAAAAATTCCACGATCCTGATTTGATACCTCTTCTCTTGTCATATCCTAAACATATAGGTCAGGTGCACTTCCAATTATGCAGTATTGACTCTGTCCGACCCGTGCAAGTTGCACATCGAAACTGCACATCCAAACTGAAAAAAGAAAAAAGTAGTGTTGACATACTTTTTAACTTGCACTTTGTTTTTCATTTGTACCCCTAGGTATTATCATCTTGAATGAAATGAAATGAGAAAAATATATTCAGGTTAGGCACAATTGTGCACTTATGAAAGTAGAGTACATGTCTTAAAAATAAAGAAGAAGAAAATAATAATATAGCATGACTACACACAATAATAATAATATGTTTCGTATTAACTATTAACTAACTATACATAATATTAAATAGCAAGCAGCAAGAAACTTAGTCCTTTTAAATCAGTAGTTGCTTACAAAAATATTATCATTATAATACAATAACACATCAAGTGCAGGCGAGCAGACTAGGATGAGCACGCATTCTTATTGATTATCGCCTTTCTTTATTAGACATTCTTTTATTTCAGCCTTAAACTTGTGTATTGGCAATTTTGTAAGTAAGAAAGGCATTTTAATGTACATTTTTATACATTTCCCTACATTTGTTGACGCGGCCTCCACCACCATCCATAGTACAGCGGCGACCCCATTACATTTGCACGCGTGTCCATGACGAGTGCCGTCGGATGGCGCGCGCTTAATGTTTCAACAGCCTGAATTATTGCAGAGTCGTGCTACTTACGGGCCAAGTTGGCGGGAAGGTCTTTCCATATACAATTGACGTGACAGAGATATAGGTAGGTAAGTAGGTAGGGATGAAACTTTTTAGAATAGGAACTATTTTATTTTTACGTTAAACGGAACGCACCTGATTAAATTTAAATGAGGGTATACAAGCTACTACCTAATTATGTGGTGACCAACACCTCAGTCTCCTTGTGACCACGGACCCTGCAAAGGGTTCGAAACGTCAGGATAAACATTAAAAAGTAATGTGTAAAATAAACAGGAGTAGACCTGTAAAAGTTGTTTCATTTCAAGGAACTATTTTGTTTAATAGAACAGAATGGAAGTTTCCACATATTAATAAGTGAAGTGAATTAGTGCCCCTTTTTTAAACACATTGTGCGTACGGAGGAATGTTATTTGGTATAGTTTAAATCTATAAAAAGAAGGAGACCCATAAATGTTTTACATTACATTATAGGTAACATTGTAGGTATATTTTGTAAAATACAGTCGACAACTACAATTCTACAGTTTACAACGCACAATTTCTACAACTGGGTGACCATTAGTAATCATTTATTCGGCACAATCATTACAAAATAAAATGTATTCTAACTAAAAAAACTTACCAAATAGTAGCATAGCTTAACAAATGCCCAGCATCGTAGACACCGTATAATATAATATTTTTAAAGCACAATTTCACGTCGATGCTTAACTTTGCCAGCTGTTCTTACCACCTTCCTGAATTATATAGTTATTAAGTACAGCCGCAACACTTTCTACACTGCAAGACCAAATGCTACTGTAAGCTTATTTGGCGTGAAACAGAATGCACTTGATTAAAATAGTTGTCGGTAGCGAGCTACCAAATAATTTTGAAACTACCAACACCTCAGTTTCCTAGTAGCCAAAGGCACAAAACAAAGATACTGCAAGGTATTTATACTAAAGGGTTCTAAACGTCACGATGAAATAGTAACGTGTAATAAACGCGAGTATTTCCTTACAAAGTGTTTGTTTTTATTTCATGTGTACTCCAAGTGTACGCTTTAAAGAAAATATCTTAATATATTATTTCCTGTTGTTCTAGAAACATGTCATGCACGAGAATTCTTGAAAATTTTTACGTTCTATTAGTTATATATTTAACGGGGGTTTACGTAATCTAATTAGTGTGTTATCAGGAATCCTAGGTTAAATAGGTATACTCAGGATCTTATACTGAGTAGTGTGCGTTGATTTAGAATAATATTTTATTAATAATATTAACAACATAGACAAACAACATAGAACAAGTGATATTGAATTGGTCTCCACTCAGCATAATATCGGAATACCTGGTTGGCACCCCGACGCTGATCGTCCGTGAACGCGTTTAATTTGAATGAAAGAAAGAAAAACGTTTATTGACACTTACACGTGCACACGATTTACATTAAATAATAAAACACAGCACAAAGAAGAGGTTTGTAAGGCCAACAAAGACCCAGCCAGCGTAACACCCCCACGACACTCGAACATGTACCAAGTGCAGTGAAAGCGCTGTTATTCCGACAGGGCCCAACGAGGTAGACGAGACGAATTTGTTATTGATTTATTTCAAGCAACAAACAATGTACATCATCATCATCAGCTCATTTATGTCCCCACTGCTGGGGCACGAGTCGTCCCTATGGATGCATAGGAAGAACGGGCCATGAACCACCACGCGGGCCCAGTGCGGATTGGTGGTTGTTAACGACTGCTAATGCAGCCGGGACCAACGGCTTAACGTGCCTTCAGAAGCACGGAGGAGCTCAAGATGATAAATTTTTGGTCACCCATCCGAGGAACGGCCGTTGCGAAAGTTGCTTAACCTCAGCACTCGCAGACCGGGCGCGTTAACCACTGCGCCATCGAGCTCCTCAACGATGTACATAATGGAAATTATATCCATATAATAGAAACCTTACAGACTAACGCACATACATTTTTAATGTGAAACACGACTTTACGTTCCTAATGTCTCCGTGTAGTCTCGACCTAAAGCTATATTGATATCATTGTAAAGCCTTCGCTAATGCTCATCATTTTCAGATGGAAGGGTTCACTCTACAGTCGCAGCCCCCCGCTCCGGGTAAATTCCCCCTTGCGGTTGGGGGGGTGATTCGATTAGGTTAATTAGAACCAAAATTACTTTACGTATGATGAAGTAATACTATTAATTGTTTTTAATATTGAATTGCTTGTGGTTTGAAGAAGGAAATGTTTTATTATACTGTTATCTGTCATTTCCATTGTATGTGTTATTGTTTGTAAGTTGTCTTTCTGTGAACTGAAACAAAAAAAAATAACGCAGTTATTGAGGTGAGGAATAAAAAATATCAATCTCGCTTGATGGTAATAAACGATAAACTCGAATGTCGAAGCACACTTTGCCCGAAACCCTTCACTGCTTATGATCTTGCTGTTTGAATCACTAACTGCCGGAACAACACAATCCCTCTAACATTGTTTTTATGGCGACAACGTCTTCTGTAAGCCAGTAGTAGATTACTAGGCGGGCTTTGGCACTACCATTAACGTGGTTTTGAAATCAATGCCTTTCTGGTTTAAATGTGTACAGACACGTACGAAGTAAAGTTACGTAGTGTAAAATGCTAATATATCTCTTTATCCTCCTAATTTTCAAATAGCATCCTAAAATAGTCTTAAAATAACACACTGACGCGATCTATCAAGACCCAGCGACTCGGTCTACGAACTTCCAGAATTTAGGAGTTTCCAGACCGAAAACTTGAAAGTGATATACAGTGTCTTACAATTACGAAGTTTACCGGTACGTTGAGTACCTTCTAGTTTATTATTGTCTGTACGGATGGAAGATAACTTTCATATTATGTAAAGACATACGAAGTTACGAGTAAATTAAACTCATATAAATTAATAATTCGTTAGGGTGGGACAGTTGTTGGCTAGTTTAAACGAAAATAAGAGAAGGCATTTGTAATTTAAATATAATGTATCTACTTTTAAGATAAGCTCTTTTAATATCGATGATTAAAGTTAGTGCATGCAATGAAATAATAATACTTACATGTTGAGACTAAGTTATTTGTTTGTATATTCATAAAAGCGTAAAAAAACTATATTTTTTAAATATAGCTTTTACGAGGATGTAAAAAAGTAAGATCTGATGTCCTTAAGTTATTGACATAGAATATGTCTCTCTATGGTTTAAAAAGTAAAATAGGTAGTGTTAATAAATTTGTACGGGTCATATAAGCTATTGCGACTTACCCGTTAAGTGAGGTACAAGTTTGTGTTCAGCACGTAAAAAAAATATAACACTCTTTTAATATAGTTATTATTGTCAAGAAGACGGCATACACCAAAAAAAACTAACCCTTCCAACTAACTGAAAACACACTTCAGTGTGTGTAGCACTAGAACTCATCTATTTTCAAATGTTAATTTCTACTTGGAACGACTAAAAAAGCTACAATTTAAATTAAACATTCTGTCTCCTCAAACAAAAGCTAAAAGTAAAACTACGCTCAGGCAAGCCAATAACTTTAAAATTAACAGCACTACAAACTTTTTATATGTATAACGAACTTTATGTTTATACTTTTAAACTTTCGCGTTCCATTTCAAACAAAATATAAATTTAACGGGGTCTAACGCAAACTACTTACTATTATACGAATAGATGTAGTCTAATGAGTAATGAGTACTTAGTAATACACGATAGTTCACTAGACCTTTTCAAGTACCCTACGTTTGGGCCGAGTTGCACTGGCCATGCACTAACATCGGCCGTGGTCACGGGCTGACTGACCATAGATAATACGATAAGACTGTCGTCTATTATCTATGGTCGCGACACTACGTCGCCGTTAGCGCGGCAGTCTTCGTCTACTATCACATTATTTATCAGACTACCGCCACACTCAACACTACGATAAAAATAGCAGGCAATTCCCCGTTATCAAATAATTCATCTATGAACTTTTTTGTTTTGGTTTTTAGTCACCAGTTTGGGGATTCATGTGATTTCTATAATTTGGAAACTGATTAAACTATATTTGAACACCCCATCTATAAATGTTAGTCCAATACATTGATGCTAACAATATGTAACGTTCATAATTAAGCGCGCGATTGTCGTTCCTGCTATGCGGTCATGAGTGTCAGTGGTATTCAAATTAACGTAGACATGTTTCATTGTTGGCATTCCACATGATTCGCCAGGTTTTGCCGATATTGCAGAATAAATTCAGGTACGATTGTAACTGGCACTTTAAGTTTGGTGTTGCTGCTGTGAAGCTGCGATGTGCTCTGACGTCTTCTGACTTAATATTAGCCTATTAGCTTTTATCTAATAGACTTCAAGTCTTTCTACTTTAGCAGTATATCTAACATAATTACATATATGTGTATGTATGTATAAAAACATGCTGCTGGCTCAATGATGGGCTATAATGACTGCCATCAAAAGTACGAAGGAGCTGGAGAGGTCTCTATATTTTTCATCTATTTGGTGACCCAGAATTACGAAAATTACTTCAGTTGCAAGATCGCAAAACGAATGTGCAAGTTGCGTTGTTTCCACAGCACAGTCGCGGTCACCTATTTACACATACTGTTTCTAACTTCTTCTCATTGAAGTCTTATTTTTCATGGTATTGCAGCAGCATACGTAAAAATTACGCTTTTAATGATTTCTATACATGTGAAGAAACAGAACAAACGCAAGTCGTGTCGTGTAGCCCACGTGAGTAAAGCCGCGAGCAAAAGCTAGTTCTAATTATAAAGCTATAGAGATAATGAGATCGAATGTTGATGACGTTGCTGTTAAAATATAATAAGGATCCTTTCCAAATTAAAATCAAATAGTGTAGCTAATCGGCAGTCTAACCACTAGACCAGCGATTCTTAAAATGGGTTCTGAGGAACTCAAAGATCCCGCGGAGAAGCCAGCACAGCGTATCAACTACTATGTAATCTTGAAATTGCCGTGTCTTTAATTCGTTATTATCACACATTTTGCAATGTTCCGGCTGCATTAGACCACTTCATCATCATCATCGTATCCTGCGTCTACTCGCGACCATCACCAGTTCCTCGGTCGCCTAGACCAGGAGTGTCCAACCGGTCGATCGCGGCTAATAGTCCAGTCGATCGTGGCAAGGAAAAAAAAATAATCAAAGTCAAACAGCGTCTATGACAGTTGACATCGAAAAGAAAAAAATTCAACAATTTGTAAACATCAAGGATCATAAAACAAACTACCACCTACAATTTCATTCCTGACAAGTACACGGCAGAAATTAAGGCAGTGGTATCAGACTTCGAAATTCGCTTTGAAAATTTCAAAAAAATTGAGAAGTTGGTGGAATTCATCAATTATCAGTTTAATAAAATAAGTAGATACTAAGAATAATTTTCAGTATTATATTTTCCCTCTTAATAAAATAAAAAAATAGATAGTAGATCGCACAGGGTGTCAGTGAACAGTAGATCTTGGGTCTAACCAAGTTGGCCGCCCCTGCCCTAGACCACAGTCGGGTGTACTCAAATAAAAAACGAGTAGTCGCCGGCTACGCAGCAATCAGTCGCCAATGATTAACCCTCATTGCTCCCGGCAACAACGTTGGTTCCTATTTGAATGTGGGTCGATACGTACGGGCGACAGCTAATCAACTGTGACATTTCGCATTTACTGCGTCCGTCGCCTAGGAGTCGTAGTTTCAGCTTTATTGTTAGGTATGGTAAGGTTTACTATAAGTTTACATATATCGAATTTTGTAAAGAAACAGTAAGTGAAATATTTATTTATTTCTTTATTTATATATAAGACACTAGATATACTTACAGAATACACAAGTCAGAGTCATTGTAATTCGTGTGGTAAAAATAGGTGTACATTTAATTAATCATTCATATTACATTATTAATTCCGCAGTTGTTCACACAACATTAATCATAATTGCACTTCAAGTACTCATCAGCTCATTTTTATGTCCCCACTGCTGGGGCACGAGCCTTCCCTATAGATGGATAGGGAGAACGGGCCATAAACCACCACGCGGGCCCAGTGCGGATTGGTGGTTGTTAACGACTGCTAATGCAGCCGGGACCAACGGCTTTACGTGCCTTCCGAAGCACGGAGGAGCTCGAGATGATAAATTTTTGGTCACCCATCCGATGACCGGCCTTTGCGAAAGTTGCTTAACCTAAGCACTCGCAGACCGGGCGCGTTAACCACTGCGCCATCGAGCTCCTTCAAGTATTATGTGCTCGTAATAACTAACGGCATATTTATTATTTGTATACGGTATGGACTCATATAACAAACATGAGTGTTTGTGTGAGTATAAAAAAATCGCGATATATATTATATGATATTTTTTTAGAGACATTAACGACACATACATTATAATAACACATCAGTCTAGTCAAAGCCCAAAAACAAAAGTGGTCCAAGCAAACACTACAATAAAAACACGGAATATTAGAAATGTACCTATAGTTACTGATTTGTTTCTCTTAATAGTTTAGAATTGAGGCAATCAATCAATTATCTGTGGTTAAATAGTCATTCTGAGACTATTTGAAATCTTTGATATTTAGTAGACGGGATACCTAGAAATAGCGTGAATTTTTCGAAACAAACCCCGTGAAATATATTCTTTTTACGGACGAAATTCAGCATTCTTTTGTTCCGAATAAACAAAAATTGTCTTGAAACAGAGCTGCAGCATCGAAATGTTGATGTACCCAAATCCGTCGGTTACCTAAACGGATCTGCGGAGATCGAGCGGCGATCATGTGTGTAGATGTGTGTAGATATGTGTAGATCTAATAAATACGGAAGCGACGCCGCAGGCTAGGGGAGGATCGAACGGAAAAAATGTGGCCTTGCGCGGTTTCACACTCTCGTTTCAAGGCCTTTCGGGGTCTGTGGGTAGTATAGTAGTAACCGTATCTGTGTAGGATGTATACCCAGTCTCTTTATTCTTAGATCATGTTGTTGGTAGAATCTCAACTTTTCTGAAAGTGAGCTTATTTTAATATTTTTTTACGTTACACATTTTTGTTTAAATATAGATTTACATAATAATAATATATGAATTGAAAGTCTGTTCCGGTTAGAGTGCGGTTTCTGTGCGTGGAGTGCGCTTACCTTCGGTCATATTGGCACTTACCACCAGTTGACATGAAAGCCAAGCCACCGTCAGATATAAAATCATGTTTAACTTTACAGTTACATTTATTAGGTATTATGACTTCTTAAAAAGTATATTTTACTTTCTATTTTTAAGTGCTAATTGCTGCACTGAAGCTGAATTAAATATTTGTAAAATATTTATAAAACAGCCAGGAATCGAACCTGTTTTTTTTACTGTATTTCATAAATATTCTTAAAAAGTGTAGAATAAAATAGAATATAATTTTATTTGTTTAGTAGAAGCTTTGCTTTAAGGGTGTACATTAGAGGGTTATACGTATGTAACGGAACAGTACTTAAAAAAGGTTATTTTGTTATTAACAATTACACACAATAAAATGAAACACTAACTATATATATATATATATATATATATATAGCATAAAATATTAGCGTAAAATCCAAGAAAAAAACTCCCAACTTAAAATCGAAAAGTGAAGTTGTAGGTAACTTTTAGCCACGAAACGATAATCCTCCAATTCATTATGGACTAAAGTGTCTCGGAGCGTTTAGTATCGGGCAGGAGTACGTTCAAACTTGCTCGATAAAAGACTGATCGACGGAGTTGAGAGGTGTCACAAGTTTTCCTTTGAGGCAGTCGGCCACTGAACTGAACGGCGAATGATCGGCGCTCCAGAAGATTTACTGAACTTTAATATAGATGGACAACCAGAGCTGTTATGGCTGCCAGAAGTTTTGATATGACATGTACATTATTACTTTTTATTTATTTATGATATATTTGGTGGTCTAACGCCTTGGTGCCCAAGGGCTAAGCGCTCGGCCCGATATCCGATCCCGGGTTCAAATCCCAGATCGGGCAAAGTGTGTTTCATTGTTGTTTTTTGGATGCATAGCCCGGGTTTATGATCACCAACCCGCATTTGGCAAGCGGTGATTAAGCCATTACCCATCAATTGTAGCGATGACTAGATTTCAATGATGGAGGCCTTTACCCAGCAGTGAGACAGTCATAGGCCGTTTACTTACTTACTTTTCTATATTTACGAAGAACTCGATAACGCAATGTCAAACGCTCTTGGTTTGTAAATTGCTGAAGTCGAGCAACTTTAACAATGACCGGAAATCGGATGGGTGACCAAAAAAATATTTACTCTAGTTTCTCCGCGTTTAGGAAGAGCGTAAATCCATTGGTCTCGGCTGCATTAGCAGTCGTTAGTTATGTTACTATTTTAAAATAAATAAAAATAAAAATAACAATTTTTAACATAAATACACAAAACAAAACAAAATAAAAGAGACAAAAACATGAGGAGTCCTCCTGCTCGGCCTGCTCATCCAACATGTAGTTTGATGAACTAACTGAGCAGAGCAGAATCCAATCTCTCTCCTACCATACTCAGGACTCTGTTAGGGCTTCCCCGTACCCGCTGCACCAATGATGCATGCCTCTTACGCATAATAAGCATACTGCTGCTTCTGCGAACATACCAGACGCACTGCAGTAACGCGGGAGCCTGAACAGAGCCCTGAATATGTTATTCTATACCACACGCAGACCACTGTAAGCACTTTTAGTAAAATTATCCCCTAGGCTGCACGTGTAAAAATATTGGCAGTATGCTCTAAACAGAGTCAACTTAACTGGTGCTATGCATCGTGTAAACTTATGTGCCAACATATTACCTCGCACCTGCAGTGCCCTTCGCTCCTTTCGATGTCAGAGTCATCATTAAGGTTTTTTTAAAAGACTCAAGAAAAACTAAAACGTTATTGTAACTATTAAAGAAATCCATATCAATTACGACTGGGCCTTTCCAAACAATTCTATAACTCCATTACAATGAAAATAATAAATGTTTGTCCAACAGACAGTATAATCAGAAGCATTGTTATAAAAAGGGACAACCAGCGATGCCCGTAATCGAGCTACGAATAAGCCACTGAATTGGTTATTCGTTTGATTAACCTAGAAATAGCTTGCGATGCTCCGTAATGTCGATAAATAACGGAACAAGACAATATCGATTGCTCTGTTGTCTTATGTCTAGTTTCTTTTGTTGTGATCAGTTAATGTTTTAGACGTTCGCCTTCTCTTTGTGTTTTTTTTATTATTGTACTTTTATAGACAAACCAATTATAAAAATTAAAGAAAATAAAAAAGTAAATAGCCTATAAACCACATGAGTAAATTTTACTCATGTGCTATAACTATCTAACTGCATCGCAAAGGCATCGCTACAATTGATGGGTATTGGCATAAACACCACGCTGGCCAATAGAGGGTGATCACAAAACCGAGCTCTTCAAAAAAAAAATCCCAAACATACTTTGCCCGACCAGGTGGGTTACTCTTGAAACACAATTGCAATAATCAATTTCCAATCCCAAATCTAAAAAAATCAAATGGCACTCTTAAAAGCGATAATAGCGATACATTGGAATTAAATTGCGTGGAAATTGAGTGAACAAATTATTATCGGGATGGGGCGTTCCGAAATTGCGAAATTTATCCCAATATCGATACATATTAATCGCATTGGAATTGTATTGAAATTGAGTTTGCGTCAAGAGTAGCCTACCTCGCTATTGCACCCGTGACCTTTGGTTACCGGGCCGAGCGCTTTGCCAATCCGCTACCCAGGCGTAAAGAACAATTAAAACAATGATCACGTAGAATAACGACAGTGAATTGACAACCATTCAATCGTCTCTTTCACAATAACACAAACATACTAACAATATTTCCAGCCATCCATCCGCAAACATGGCACATTCAGGGTTGGCAAGAGAGTTGAGCGCGGAAAGGAGCGCGGGCTGATGTTCCATTTAGCTCTTCTTGGTCTTTCCATTCTTTTTTCCGCGTACCTATGTCGTGTCTTATATATTAATTCATTCAATTCAACATGCCTGTATTTGGTCCAAGTCAAGTCACAGATAAGACATACAATCAAAAATAACAATATTCAACAGTCTCCCTGTGACCACGGACCCTGCAAAGGGTTCGAAACGTCAGGAGAAAATAATATAAATCAATATGTAAAATAAACGCAAGTAGATCCGTAAAAGTTGTTTTGTTTAAATATCCAACATTCATGAAATTCAAATACAATGTCATACAATATTGAAGAAGAAGCAAAATAATAAACTTGGGATAGAGATATATGGAAAATAGTACACTGACAAGAGCGTAGAAAGCCATATGCCATCATCACCATCGTCACCAGCTCATATACCTCCCCACTGCTGGGGCACGAGCCTTCCCTATGGATGGATTGGGAGAACAGGCCATAAACCACCACGCAGGCCCAGTGCGGTTTAGTGGTTGCTGACGACAGCGAGACCGGGACCAACGGCTTTTCGTGCCTTCCAAAGCATGGACAAGCTCGAGATGATACATTTTTGGTCACCTATCCGATGACCGGCCTTTGGAAATATTGCTTAACCTTAGCAATCGCAGAGCGGGCGCGTTAACCACTGCGCTATCGATATCAATTGTACACAACAGAAGTGAATCAACCAGAACGCAATAATATGTTACTCTAACTGCCGTACTCAGAGACGTCAATTAAGTTTGAATGACAATTAAGTCTCTTGCTGTCACTTTCTTGTGTATAGTGCTAAATAGAGAAAGAAAGATATTTAATTGTCATTAAAACTTAATTGACGTCTTTGAGTACGGCAGTAAGTCTAGTATATGAAAAATATCTACTAGTGCTAGTAAAAACATCAAGACCTACTTTCATAAGTAAATCTGAGCGTACACGTATCAAGCACTTTCATTATTTTTATCGAACACTTTATCTGTTTGTCCAGATATTGTATCTGCCGCAGCTCAGTCGGGTGACAGATAACAGATGCGCGGTCGATTATGTGCAAAAGTGTTTTAATGAAGCAACAGTTCATGAAAGTTGGGGAAATAGTTAATTGGTAAACTGTCATCGTGTGTCAGAGAGTAAGTTGTAGCTTTTTCGTTATGTATAGGTATCGTGTCTCTACATCTTAATATTTATAATTCTTCTGTACGTGTGTCACTGAACCTATCTTAAGATTAAACGGTATGACCGATTTTGATGAAACTTTTTGTGTGTCTGTCACTAGATGGTTGATAATTACCATTGGACCCGGTGGGTTCTAAGATTTTTTAATTAACCGTCATGGGATACGCGTGTTTATACAAGCGGACGAAGTCGTAAACGGGCCGATAGTGCTCTAATCGTGTATATGGGTAGAAAGTACATGCTACCAATATTGTATTGCAAATACTATTTACTTTGACAACGGTCAGAATCACGATTTGAACATGATTCTGAAAGTGATATTTTTTTACTATATTATTTTCTATGAGCGGTCAGTCCATCTTTTTCGTTATGATCGGCTTGCAAAGAAATCTAAACTCCTAAATAAAATAATATAATACTATATAAATGTAGGTATCATGTGTTGTTGCAAGTAGATCCTTAGAAAAATATGTTTTTTTCTTGCTCTTTAAACTTTAGCCTTGCAGACAAAGCACGAGTTGTTCCCTCACGATTTACCGTCGTACTGGGTGGGTGCTAGCGTTAAAAGACGTGCTTTTCGAAGCATATCTCAGCTTAAAACTTATAGCATTTGGTCACCCATCCAGAGTTTAACTGCTGTGAAAACTACTTAGGTACTGCACATTTGAAAGCGTTATGCAAACGTTTGACGCTTGGCATTTATTCAAAAATGGCTTTTTAGTCATCTAAGAACTTTATGAGAAAGATAAGTTAAAACTTACAAAAACACACTTTTATTGATAACGTAAACTTTGAAAAACAAGGCTAGTGAGGCACACACACTCCTGCTCCAGCTAGCTTTTGCTAGGTAGAGCGGAGTCATTAACACACTCTTATATTTAAAAAACTTATTTTTGGAATTTGTGAATGAAGAGAAAAAAAAAGTTGAAAAATGAGCTGCTTTCTCGCGGAGATAAAATGAAGGCATTGAAAGGGAATTATAAATGAATCATAAGAATATAATAATATTCGGAGAGTAGTTAAGACAATAGTCTTGAATGCTCTTTAATTTATTATGTATATAAATTGTATTTCATTAAGTAAGTACTCCGTGTAAGTACTACATATAATTGTTGTGTAATATGAAACAATAAAAAAAAGCAAATAAAAAAGAACTTTATTACATTTCGAGAAAAAAAGTACCTGCGTTTCATATTAGATAGCATCAAACCTTCCACGCAGAGCGAAAATACATCACTACCTGAGACACAAAAATAGATTAAATTTGCCGGTTTCGCGAATAACGCTTTCCACCCTCTTGTGATGTCTGCTCAAATATTCAATAAGCTTCCGAAACCACGAAAAGAAGATAATGTAAAAAATATTATATTCGTATACGGCCGCACAGCCGTTGGCAGTTAGTAAATCCGGGTACACAATACAATTATTGTATCTGTATATGTTATAGTATATTATTGAGTAGTTACCTAATAGGTAGTTAGTAGCAGATTTTTTTATACCTAGCTCGGCAAATAACTTCACTCCACGACGGAGTCCAGACGCGACGACAACTGGTGCAGCGTGAAAACATCGCAGCATGAGTTACCCTCACCTTGCCGGCACACAAGGTGCCTCTATACGCATCGTTTGAAGGACCCCATGTCATAGGAAGGAGGGAAAACGTGTGCTGGAAGACTATTCCATCTTTTGGAGGTGCGACAAAGAAACGAGTCACCAAATTTCTTTGTGCGCGATGGAATGTTCGAGACAGTGAAGCGGTGACTCCGGAGAGCAGCACGGGTACTCCTATGGAGGAAGGGAGAAGGTGGGATAAGTTTCATAGAGTTCTTCAGAGCACTCGCCGTGGTGTAAACGGTAGAAGAAACTGAGTGACGCTATATTTCGACGCAATTCCTCCGTGCTTCGGAAGGCACGTAAAGCCGTTTGTCCCGGCTGCATTAGCAGTCGTTAACAACCAGTAATCCGTAATGGGCGCGCGTGGTGGTTTATGACCCGTTCTCCCTATCCATTCATAGGGAAGGCTCGTGCCCCAGCAGTGGGGACATAAATTTGAACTGGTGATGTGATGATGAGTATCATACAAAGTTTTGTGGTCTAAGCTGTTTTGTCATGTGGAAAGAATGAAAGCAAAAATATTGACCAAAAGGGGCAGGGCATATGGGACGGGGACGACCAAGGCAAATGTATCTTAACCAAATCGAGGTCAAAGTCAAAGTCAAAATTGTTTTATTCAAATAAACTCAAAAATAAGTACTTTTGAATCGTCCAAACATTTTTTACCTACATTAATGAAAGGCCAGGAGTCAGGAGTACCTTAGACCGGCGAGTATGTTTGAAGAAGTTAATAGGAGAAGATGAAGCGAAAGAAGTATTATCGGAAGGATCGTATAAATAACAAGAAGTGATTTCTGATTACCCCCTCGAAGACAGGCGTGATGTGTGTATGTATGTATGTAGTTTAAATAATCATTTTCATTTCCAATAGACATACATACTCGTAGTGTGGCTCTAACACTAGCTATAAAAATTTTCACACGATAATTAAGTTTCTCATTACGAACATTCACTTGAGTTTGACTTAAGAGAATAAACTGGCTCGCCGTAATATGACTTCAGAAAGTTTATGGAGCGTTTATAGGTGTTCTTTCCTATAATTAAAATCGTAAATTATGTTGTTATAATGTCGTTAAACCAATCTAAAATATGAAAATTAACCGCTGGATGCAAATACCACGAAACCGGTCGCTGTGGAGATACTTGGGGGAAGTTTTTGTCCAACAGTGGACTTCTTTTGGTTGAGATGATGATGATGATGATGATGATGATGATGATGATGATGATGATTATGACAAAACAGTATGGGTTTGAAATGCTCCAATCACTCCAACAGGTATTTATAATTTAAAATATTTGTAAATCATTTTTAATTCGTATAATTTGGTAACAGTATATAGTTTTGTGAATGTCGTTACTTCTATTAAAGCTGTGGAGTTTCTTGCGCTCATTCTTCTCCTCAGCTAAAAAAATAGACGTCCTGAATAGGTAGTAAAAAAATTTGGGACGATTCAAAAGCACTTTTTAAAAATTTATTGGAATAAAAAAATTACTTTGACTTTGACTTTATGAAAGGTGAACTGATAAAAAGGGCAAAATTAGACTGTAGATGTTAAAATATATTTTATACATAAACATACATGGATCTGGCATCCCTCCAATGCCTCAAGCTTGATGCTCGACACACATGTATCGATTTATATTGTAGCTTTAAGGGTATAAAATACAGTGGGTTCCAAGTAGCATCCCTACAGATTATGTAAGAGGCGTAGTACGTTTGCAAACGTTTTTTTCCTTGTATGGTATATTTTTATTCTTTTATAAAATGAAGTTTCTTACCGGATACCAATCGAAAAATACTGCATACCGTACCGGTACTATTTGGTATCAATGATTATCTAATATTGTAAATTTAAATTAAAACTTTTTACTCTGCTTTTCTATTGGCTAGTTTATGTTATTCAAAATCATTTATTCTATTTAGGCTACAAAAATAAGCTCTGTAGAAAGTCACTATGCCATCGATTCGTAAGTCTACACATTGTTTTTAGGTAATAGTTTGCATATTTTGTAACGACTAGAAACTTTAAAGGGTTCCTCACGTCTTGTGAAACGAAACACCGTAAGAGGTTTTCTAGAGGGAATGGCATCACGCCCTAGTATGTGTCCCCGTTCTCTTCTAGATTCTGATAAGTCTACATATTTGAGCGAAAGACCTTGTACTGAGAAGAACCGACAAGAAACTTAGCAATGGTATTTCTTTTATCCTTTTTTTAACATCACATATTGGAAAATGTCTTTCCTGTCAAAGAAGGATACTTTAATGTAAATTTTACTGTAAAACTGAATAGATTTCATTTAAAGTTTAATATCGAATAATAGGTAAAAGATGTAGCTACCTATTGAAAATCATTTCCATACTATGAGTATACCCACTAAATATATATGTTATGTTATGTGATACGGCTCGTGTAGTTCGAAAACTAGATTCAATATTCAAGCCGTCATGTTAGAAATGACGAGGAATTCAATATAACAAAGGTGGGAAATAGGAAATAAGAGCATTCCGGTGTTAAAGAACGCCGCGTCAGCGTCACCTGCGCGACGTAGTATGGCGGGGAGAGTAGGCTGTCTGTTACAGTTTACTAAATACACTTTTGAGTTCTATCATAAACTATGTGTTATTGTTTGCCAAAGTTTAAGCAAACACTACACATTGAAATGAAACCACTTTTACGGCTCTACTCGCGTTTATTTTACACATTAATTTAATGTAATGTTTATTCTGACGTTTCCAAACCTTTGCAGGTTCTGTGATCAGGGAGATTGAGGTGTTGGTCGTCTCATAATTAATTAGTAACTTGCATACCCTCATGTGTATGTTATTGAACTCCTAAACGGCTGGACCGATTTGGATGAAAATTTATGTGTGTGTTCAAGTGGATTCTAGAATGGTTTAGAGTTACAATTGGACCCGGTAAGTGGCGCTGCTATAGGGATCCATCATGGGATACGGGTGTTTTTAAGCGGACGGATGATTTGTTTGTTTTGTTGTCATGGAAATTGTCAATGATTTGTTTGTTTTGTTGTCATAGAAACTGTCAAAGCGGTACGAAGTCCGCCGGTCAGCTAGTTAACTATAAATCTTTCGCGCTCCATTATTAACTAAGTATTTAACGGGGTGTTACGTAGTAAGATGAACGGCCTCAGAGCATGAGGTCTTGGGTTCTATTCCCAGCGTACATATTGTGCACGTTTATAGTAGGGCTTGTTCTAACGCCATGTCGTCTGTCGCATCATTACAACAACGTTTGCAGCATTTTTGTGATCCTTTTAAGATAAGATAAGATAGTCAGTTTCCCAGGAGTTGTGGATGCCAGGTGAAGTGCGATACTTTTTAATAAGTCAATCACAATAATTTAAATTTGAATTCAACCTGGTTAACTGTTCCTATGATCGGCAAATCTGCCCTAATCCACACTCATTCGCTCTCATCCGCACTCATTATCCGTACCATCCGCCGCCATCCCTGTCACATCCGCGCAGGCTCCCGATACTTCCGCGATCCGCGTGCTAAGTCGGCTGTAGAATAGAAGGTGTTTTAAATAAGCTTACATTGACAGGAGCAGTAGCTTTCTTTGAGACGTTTTATATTGGCTTTTTATAAGATTTCATAATTAATGAATTTGGCTTACGTTATTGTATGTATTAGTAAAGTGAATAAGACCTTATTATCATTCAACATCAGGTACAATGACGGCGAAGGGCTAACGGATTTTTTTTAAACAATATTATAAATAGGCCTCTCACGAGGCCTTATATGAACGTTAAACAGACGAGCGCATATTGCTGAAATTCTTTTAAGGGTTTTGGAAATATTCTTTGTTTTATTATATTATTATTTTTACGATGTGACTTTTGCATATTTCAAAATATACTTGTACGTCTGCGTTTGTGCAAAGGGTTAGAAGAAACAAAAACTTCGAAGAAACTACAACAAAATTTCATTTTATAACTTTGGCCGTTTTGTCATGTCCACTCATGGTAATCGCATAGTCATAGAAACCTAAGTACAATTTCAATAATTTAACAATCACATATTTAAGTCTACATTGTACAGTTAAAATACAATGATTGTAATTGCTATAACTCCGGAAATAGGTCACCCGTAGAAACTGATGTGACGAAACCTGACGCAGCTGTTTAATCTAGCCTTTCAACTATGCTTTGTCTCGTTCACCCGCGAAGCCTTAGCGCTGTTGAGGAGTCGCAATGTTCGCGCTTGGTTTCACTGAAACCCTCATTTTAGTACTTGATATTGTGCAGTCAAGCACAATCTGAATTTGACGATTTCAGTCCGAATGAACTCTTATGAGTGTGAATTATCAATCCTGGTTATTTTTTACGGAAGGTATATTAATAAACAATAACTACTCCACTTTGAGAATCGATCCTATCAATTGTAGCGATGATGGCTTGATTTCAATAATGGACAGTATATTATAACGCGAGTAAAGTGCTATTACTCGCGACTTCGTCCGCGTTGATACTTTATTTAAATAAAATATAGCCTATGTTAACCGCAGGGAATGAAGCATTCTATCAGTGAAAGAGATTTTAGAATTGGACCAGTAGTCCCAGAGATTACCCTCCTCAAACAGACAAACAAACAAACAGAGTCACAAATTTTACATCTTTAGTCAGTAACTATAAGTCCAACAACACAAATAAATAAAACATATGGACATCCGTCTATAAAGACCTTAGCTTATGTTATCTTATCTTAGTCTACACTACACATTGAAATGAAACAACTTTTACGTATCTACTCGCGTTTATTTTACACATTACTTTTAATTAATTTTATGTTTTATCTTAGTCTCTTCGGAAATTCTGAATTAAGTTATGAAAGAAGCCGTTATGGTATTTCAGTTTGTTCGTTTTGATATACATATATGAATTAATATGTTGACTTGTCAAATAAATTGTTTTTTATTCTTCTGTTATGATTGTGAGTTCTTTATTATAAAGTTGAAATCATACTAAGCACAATGCATGAAAACTAACGACCAGGTATGGGCTGTCTGACCTTTTGTTCGGAACCCGAAACTTTGCGTAACTCGTTATTTGCGAAAGCAGTTCTCAACTTACAAAATTGTCATATCCATTTGTCGTCTGATGTTCTTTCAAAAGTAGTTGATGTTAAAGCCAAAACTTTAGTCAGAACTAGTTTTGACTAGGCAAAACTATTAATTGGTAAACTTGGGTTTAACACGCGGGCGGCGGGCGGCGGGCGGCGGGCGCCGCGTCGCGGGCCGTTGTCGTAGCGTACATATTTATCGTTTACACTTTAGGAACTTTCTTTTTTTTGTATTTTTTTTAAATATTTGTTCTTCACACTATTGTCACCACATTTAGGAAAGTTTTTGTATTGTCTTTTATTGTCGTACGTCATAGTGTAAATAATTCATCATCTCAGCCAAAAGACGTCCACTGCTGGACAAAGGCCTCCCCCAAGGATCTCCACAACGACCGGTTTTGTGCTGCTCGCATCCAGCGGCTTCCCGCGACCTTCACCAGATCGTCGGTCCACCTTGTTGGAGGCCTGCCCACACTGCGCTTTCCGGTACGCAAGGTCCGGTGTAAATAATTGTCACTACGGAAAATAAAAGGTTTGTAAGAAGGAGGGATTTGTAATTTAGTAACAAGTAAATATCGGCTTCAACGAATGTAAAAATTACAATAAGCATTGGTAACCACAAGCAGCATGCGAATTAATGACATTGACATTGTTTGTCAATCGCATGCCTACTGGCGTTTCTTTACGCTATTTAATCTAATCTATATAATTAGTTAATTAATATAGCTATTAATTATTTTTACTATATATTTAAATATTATTTTTAAAATTCAACAGCTAGCTACGGCTCCCTGTATTATCTCATACACTTTCTTTGTTTTTTTTCTTTTCTGTTTTTTAATTAGTTTTACATTTCACACATTCGTTTAGGAATCATCTATTAATTTGACCATCAAGAAGGAGCTGCTACTTAGTTGCAACACTTAGGTTTGATCAATGATGAAATATATTCAGATGACGTCAATTTCAATACGATTTTTAACAGTTTTGCCTGAACATAACTAGTTTAGACTAGTAGACGACATACTGATACAAATGATAAGCTGATATCTGATATGAACCAGTTTTATCTCTGTATAAAACTGTAAAACGACAATGAATGGACGAAAAGCACACGCTATTTGGTCGATTACTGATTGCGGACTGAAAATGAAATGGAAAATTGCTAACAGTGTATGCCTCGTACGAAAATTGATTTGACAGAAACAGATAACTAACTTATGATAGATAACTGTGACCGATCTCCCCACTTGAGCACTTCAGGATCACGGATCAACCTCTAGGCACTAGCTATGTTATCTCTAACTGTCGGAACTAACATTGTTATTATGACGATAGAATAAGATAAAAACCTTGAGCTTTAAACAGCCCCAAACTCAAACCAACCAAACCGAATACATTAACATGTACCCCTGCTGGGAATCGAACCCTGAACCTGTGACTTGAAGATCGGTCGGTGGTCTACTAAGCCGGAAACTCACAAGCGATTGTTTGAAACAACACAACACTTCAAAGTTCCTCCACAAGTAATGTTGATAATAATTTTCTCGTTGTGAGCAATCACTGAACACTCGCGGCAACGGAAATTACTAGCGTGTGCCGGACGGATTGCCGACATAGTGCCAAATGCGAGTTCCATTCGCCATTGGATTACGTTAATGAAAACCAGTATTAGTATAACAAAATTTTAACTCCTTTCGTATATTAATTAATTCGACGACCTCCTTGGTCGAGTGGCTTGCACACCGGTTTTCATGGTGTCGCCATCTCTGAGGTCCCGGGTTCGATCCCCGCTCGGGTCAATTTAGAAATACCTGTTTTTTTAAATTGTTTCGGGTCTGGGTGTTTCCTATGTATAATAAGTATGTATTTAAGTATATTAAGTATGTTTATCCGTTGTCTAGTTAACCATTTTATCGAATTTCTTAAGGAAGCTCTTGTTGGGGCTAGATAATTGGTGTAAGTGTGGGAAACATTTATTTTTATTATTTATTAAAAAATCTTTATTTATTAATTATCTAGATTTTGTTACTACGCGGTCAAGGCTACGCTCATGGGCACATTATTGGTAATTGTTGTGGGCACCGTCCTCGTGGTCACTCCTGGTTGTTGCTGAAAATTAGTGATTCACTTGCTATGCGAGTGAATGCCACGCTGAGCAACGACCCTTTGAGATGCTGCGGCACACACACATTTTTGTATTTTAATATTGTACTGTGTTATGAAATTATGTTTGTTTTTAGTGTAATTGTTGTTATTTTACGATTGTATATTGTGTGTGTGTATGTGTGTGTGTCTATAGTGACCGAATAAAGATTTGATAGAAAATAAATCTCACACGAGGCACCCAGAGCGGGCCGCACCCCGCCGGCGTCTGTTGTGGTGACGACATAACAAGTTCACTGTCCAAAACTTATAACAATGGTTAAATCAATTGTTACGGACCATATGTGGTCTGCGGGACAGTGAACCGGTTAAGTGAGTTAAAGAAATCTTTAATACTTTTTTAAAATTAACTGAATAAGTTGTCTTTTTTAAATTAAAAACTGAACCACGGTTCGCCTTTGAGCTAATGTCAAAGTTAGGCTAATGTTTTCTGACATGTTGTGCATGCATTTCTAATGTAAACCAAACTCGATAAGTATGGTAATCAAGACAGAACATCTTTTCAAAACAACGTATCGATATCTGTTTACAAATAACTTTTACCTTATATAAGGAGAAAATACTGTTGAGTGAAAAAACTTTTGTTGGTTACTCAATCGATGATAGCCAGTAACCGCCCATTTCTTAGCTATTTTTGGCCAGTTCAACTCATGGTTGCCTGGAAGAAATTGCTTTTTAGTGATAAAGCCGCAACTTGTACTTCTTCATGTATTGCACTCTCTGTGTCTTTTGCATGGTGTACAATAAAGTGTATTTTCATTTCATTTTCATTTCATACTTAATGATAGAAGTTAAATGATTTCAAAAGATATTTCTCCCAAACTTCTTCGGTTTCAGGGTGCCTAGTGTGAGTTTTCTTTACTATACGTATTTATTCGAATACGTTTACGAAAACGAAACCGTCTCTGTGGTCTAGTGGCTAAAACCACCGGTTTAGACCCAGAGGTCCCGGGTTCGATTCCCAGCGGGGGGTACATGTTTGTGTACTTGGTTTGGTTGGTGGTAGGGCTTGCTTGTCCGCCTGGCTAGCTACCGCCATCTTATATAAATATATCGCCATAGCATCAATGTTTGTAGCATTGTTGTGTTCCGGCAGCTAGAGATAAGATAGCCAGTGCCTCACTAGTTGAGGTTCCCGGGTGAAGTGCGCTTCCATCATTGGCCTTATCATCACTTATCATCAGGTGAGATCAAGTCACTGTGCTTACTCGTAAAATATATATATAAAAACAACGAAAATTAGTATGGCATTGAAGCAGCGCCTCCTGGCGGCATACGAGAACAGTTAAAATTTTGCCATACAAATTCTCGTTTTCGTTAACGTGATCGAATAGCGAATGAATCCTCACGAGGCACCCTGTAAAGGTCCCACGCGGCCATCTTGAGATAATTTGAAAAGTAATTGCACTGTTTTATTTCATTTGCACACGTAAACGGGTAACATTCGATTTATTTACGTGTAATAATGGTGGATTCATTACAACACATAACATAACCAAGCTCGGGAAACGAAAGGAAATTGCAAATATGTGACTCATTACTTTTCCGCTAAGCAATCCCTCAAAGAAAATAATATAACCTCCACAAATAGGTTTATTAGACATTCGGCGTGCGAGAGTAATGCGGCTAAGCGACTCCTTCGGTTTATGAGAAAAAAATTCTTCGCATTAACGATCTTTGAAGAAACATTTACTTCTATAAATATTTATTTCGTTTCTGCGAATCGTGACGTCAACTGCTTCCAACTCTGTAATAATATCTACTTGAGAATAATAAGAATTAAAAAATATTAAGATCGTATTTTGATGACATAATTGTTGACATTGTATAAGGCTCTTATAGCTTACAAAGTAAAGTAGATTCTGTTGGACGGGTTGGACAGAGTCATGATAGCGTGATAGGAAGCTCACCGAGGGTGCGGGTTTGAATCCCGGTCGTGGAAATTTACTCGAACCTTTTCCAAATTGTAATTTGTTTATAAAAAATGCGTTAAATATCTATAACTATAATAGTACGCAATGTTGTTGTCCCGGACAATCTCCCCCTGGTGCCTGGGTGCCCAGGACTAAAACAACTCACTAAACTTCATGTATTTATTGAAAAACACACTAACTCGCTACAACATCGTCTTTTGATTTTCTTTATAATAATATTGTCTTATTTTTATCATAGACAGTAAGAAGTATAAACATACATAGGAACAAAAATGTTTGAACATAATGTTCTGTTATGAACAGTAGTGAAATGATGTGGTAGAATCCCCTCGCTTCCATGAACCGTTCGTTACAGATTAGTAAAAGATACAAAAACAAAAAAATATGCATGTAAATAGACAGCTCCTTTGGAAGAAACATTGGACGTTAATTACATGATGTAGTAAGGAGACCAGAATATCATTATCCGCCAAATTGGTTCGAGAAGCAGGCTGCAGTAGGAAAACCTTGATGTGTACAATTATGATGATTTGAACACAACATTTCAAACCTACCTACCTACCTACTTATCTATATTATCTTCCTAATCTATACTAATATTATAAAGCTTAGTTAATATTTAGATATTGTATAGGTGTTCTGAAATAAATATTTATGTGCGATATATTTCATTTCCACATAAATACGGATGGAATCCAACATGAAAATATCCGGAGAAGAACAAAGATATAATGAACATGGTCCAGTACTATCCGAAAAGGTTAGGGGGGGGGGGCTTTTGCCGAGTACTAAGACAAATAAAATAAAATGTATATAAAAAATTCATCCCTAAATTACAAGCATAGAAAAAAAATGTTATCATTTCTAAAATACTGTCGAGCTCCGCTCGGGTAACGCACTACTCGCCTAACACAATAAAGCCTCAAAAAGGGACTGTTGGACCACTTATAAGGGGAAGGATTTCTCTCAAATTAAGAGGGGGTATAAAGGTAAATCACCAATCGTAGATTTGATTTTAACACTAGAAGATAAACCACGATTTACCCGAAAAAAATATCATAGATACTACAGCATACTTGAAAGGGACTGGCTTAAGCGAAAACATAATATATTAAAATTTTATCGATAAAATAAAATCACAAACTTACGTCTACTTTTCAACTAGAATCAATTTATTTTCAATTTGACGCATATTACTGAGCCAATATTTTAACACATAATATCAAATTATATTACCGAGCGACTGTATTAGCGATTTGAAAAAAAAAATGTATATTTTACGAGTAAATAAACTAAAACTAATTCGGCGCTTACGACATTCTTATTCCGTGCAGAACGCTCCAGTCTGTCGCACCTGACCCGAGGTAACAGGCATGTTTTGTTTCATCGATTAGTCGCGATCACTCTGTTGAGACGAGAGGACTGTGTTTCTGTGCTCAGGGCGCCGAGAAAATATTTCGTTAAAATAAGATATTATTATCATAATATTGTTATTATTTCTTTTCATTGGTGATGAGTAGTCTCACCTTGAAATATCGACCCTTACGCATTAACTTTAGAGCTCACTATACAATGTATTAGAAGCGCTGAAGCAATGACGGCGACGCGGGTACCGGGTATAGTATATGCAAAACAGAACGATGCTTTTGACCACTCGTATTGGTGGCAGTATGTATAGTAATTTTTTTTCACAGTACATACATAATTAAGTTGAATTAGCTATTCTGGAAGTATTGTATCATACTTCGAATATTACCGTACAAACTTGTGATTTACAATTATTTTGTATTTCAGAACTGCTGCAGCTCGTAAATGTCGTAATATCTCACAAGCCGATGAATGCTATCCGGTCAAACTCGTACGCAAAAATCTCTCATCAACTCTGTTAGTTCGTTACAGTTGTTTAATTTAAAGCTATTCGTATATTTATTTTTATAAAAACCATAGAATGTAAACATAATATTGATTTTTTTATATGTTAACACATGATAATTCTGTCGTTGCTGACTGTACAATCCAGCTCGAAGATCTCGTAGATCTCGAAGAGCTCGCAGATGAAATGCCTCGCGATACCTGAAAAATGAATGTAAAAGCTTATTTCTATAAAAATGAACTTGAATTTGGTCCAGAATTATCTTTTCAAATATTTTACTAAATGTGGGTAGCACAGAAATTGGTCTAAAGTTAGTGGGGTCAGATGTGCTACCTGATTTGTATAATGGAATTACTTTACTGTGCTTCATTAGGTCAGGAAAAACACCACAGTCAATACATTCGTTAAATATGCAAGCTAAAACTGAAGCTATTGTCTCAATAACGGATTTAGTGACGTCAACGGAATTACCCCACAAATCAGCAGTCTTTTTTTTATTAAGAGTGTTAAAAGTTTTAATTATATCTCTGAAATCAATTTTTTGAAAACTAAAATGGTTTTCACTAGGTTTGACATTTTCCTTTAGAACCGCTTCAGCTACAGTGGGGGACGAGTCCAAAGTCTTTGTAGTTGAAACTGGAATATCAGTAAAAAACTTCTCAAATGCCGCAGCAACATCAGCATCAGAAGTTAAGATTTGATTTTCGAAGCTCAATTTGTACTCATTGTTACGACTTTTGACATTTCCAGTTTCACTATTTATAATATTCCATGTCATTTTTAATTTGTTATCACTTAGCTTAATCTTTGAACTCAGGAATTTTGCCTTTGCTAATCGACATACTGTTTTAAATAACTTAGAATATTTTTTGACATACAGTTTGAAATCTTCACTGGTGTTATAGTTGCGTTCATCATATAGCTCATAAAGTCGCTTTCTACTTTTGTGGATACCAATTGTAACCCATTCACTAAAAGTAACAGTACCACTAACCGAGACCATCTTTGGAATAAAAGTTTTATTAAATTCTAAACAATATTTATAAAAGAAATCATTATAAAATTTATGTGGGTTATCATTATATTCTACATAACATATATTATCATAGAGATTGTTTTGAAGCGTTCCAGACGACCTGCAGTTTTTGGTACAACAGTGATAATCTGTTTCTTCACTTGCTGACACTGATGTGGAAGGCTGACCATTTGGCCACAATGATCAGAGTCTAGTTTATTAATAATGAGTTTAGACAGAGGTACTAGATCAGTGTATATATTATCGATACAAGTGGCCGAAGTGGCAGTTATTCTAGTCGGCTCCAAAAATAAATTATTCAAATTATATGATTGAAATAAATTTTTAATTTTGATAGAACCTGTAGACTTTTCTAACAAATTAATATTAAAATCACCGCAAACAACTATCTTTTTACCTACATTGCGGATTTTATATAATGCTTCATCCATTACTTTTTCAAAATAATCATACAATGCTGACGGAGGCCTGTATACACTTAATACAACAAGTCGCTCCAGCTCCACACAAGCTATTTCTATTGTTTGCTCAACCGAGAGGCTCATTATGTCTTTTCTTTCCTTTAATTTTAACTTCTTATCGACTATAATAATTAAGGAGCCACCATGAATTGAATTTACTCGACTGAACGAACTACCTACCAAATGATTATTAAAATTGAACATGAACTGATGATCTTTAAGCCAGTGTTCAGTAATACACAGAATATCAACTTTATTATCGTTCATGAACAATGCAATCTCTGGATCTTTGCCCATCATTCCTTGAATGTTCTGGTGAACCATACTGATTGACTGAACATTTTTAATAATTGTAGGTTGAGACGGGCTTTTCTTAGAATTAATTACACATTTATTTAAAATATTACCAAACATTTTGCAAGAGAATTCCTCTTTTGTCTTATGATTTAATTTAAAATCGTCATTAAAGAAAAGCTTTGTAAAAAAGCTTATTATAAAGTGTCTGATTACATTCAAGACAAAACAGCATGGGTTAAAAATGCTTCAATCACCCCAACAGGTATTTCTAATTTAAAATATTGTTAAGTAATTTTAAACTTGTATAACTTGATAACGGCATATAATTTTGTAAATGTCGTTACTTATATTAAAACTGTAGAGTTTCTTGCGCCCATTCTTCTCCACAACTAAAAAATAGACGTCCTGAATGGGTAGTAGGTAAAAAAAATGTTTGGACGATTCAAAAGTACTTTTCTAAAGTTTATTTGAATACAAAATATTTGACACTTTGACTTTGACTTTGATTACAGAAAGTCTGTTTATCTTAAGTGTAAACAATATTTTAGTTTTTTTTACCATTAAAAAAACAATAAAATTTTTCATTAAATTTCAATAGTAAGTTCTATAAAGATTGTTACATTTTAAGACAAGTTAGAATGAACAGACCTTAAATACATAATTTAATGCAAAAATGTTTTAACTTACCTTCTTTCTGTCTGTTCTTTGCAGTACAGGTACAAGCCAGGGAACGAATTCTGAAAAAAAAATGTAAACCTATGAATCTATGTAAATAAAGCGATATTTTTGTAATAAAATTAGACTTCTTTTTTTTACATTGTCGACACTCTTTGAAGAAGAGATATAACAGTAAGAGCACTTACACACGAGCAGCACTTTGGTATCAATAGAGGTAACTGTAGCGTCGGATGGTAGGCCTTTGACCTTTAACGTGTCGACAGCAACCGCTGACTGTTGCAGTTACTTCTGTCGATAGCAAAGTGCGACTGAAGATAATATAATCTACATGATACAAAAAATAATCTACATAATACAAAAATGCTTAAAGATTTCATGGCACCTACGCCTTTATAAAATAAAACAATATTAAATATTTAAAGTAGCAATATATAATAAAAATATATGATATCATTACTTACGTTTGCGTATTATTTACCACCAGCAAAGAGTATTTTAGTGTTTCGAAGTACAGCTAGGTGATCCGACTCGCACTTAGCCGGTTTTTATCTGATTATTTTAGGTATACTGTGCGCGATTGCACTAAACACGAGTACACACGAGGGAGCGACCTGCCAATCTGTTGCGTTGGCCGCCACGCCGTACGCACGGACGAAAGCGGGGCGTGAAAGGGGCGCGGGTGGAATCTGTTTTTTTTCTAGGTTTATACGCCCTCTTAATTAAATTTTAATGAACGCTAGCGGTAAGCGACGTGTGTGACGGATCGGCGCGCCCGTAATCTTGACTAATATCAGCCGAGCTGGTGGTATACTGTGATGGGTTATTTGCCTAATTAATAGGGATTCTGGTACTTGGTTGGAGTTAGAGATTCATTTGTACTCGTCTGTATTAACTATCATCGTGGTTGTACGCGATTTGTCCCAATCGCGTCTGTCCAGTAGGCGTATTACAGATCGTGACTTTTTTAATAACTGAGTAATTAATATACAAGTAAGGCTTTGTAATAATTATATTCACACA
Organism: Eudonia mercurella; assembly: GCA_963082485.1. Taxonomy (NCBI): domain Eukaryota; kingdom Metazoa; phylum Arthropoda; class Insecta; order Lepidoptera; family Crambidae; genus Eudonia; species Eudonia mercurella. Next base: position 14,412,281 of record OY720045.1, on the reverse strand, counting down.
CAACAAGTAAAAAACATAAATTACCTTTCCGTCCGGAAAGTGATTATTCAATGATCAAACGAACTTACCTGAAGTGAAGTTCGATCTTAATTATCTTGGCTTCGTCGAAGATATTTATTATTGACCATGTAGTAGCCCCGCTACGTTTGAACTTACCCGCACATAGTGTTTTAGAGTTATTGTAGGTAACAAAAAAAAAACTTTTCCATAGATAACTACAGCAACCCTATACTTTCAGTTCCCGCCAATGAAACGTCATTTAGTTTAGAGTAAACAACATTGAAACAAAGGGTATTTAACAACGTGGGTGGGCGGGACTTAAATATCTTCGACGAAGCCAAGATAATTAAGATCGAACTTCACTTCAGGTAAGTTCGTTTGATCATTGAATTATCTTGGCTTCGTCTTCCGATATTTATTATTGACCATGTAGATGTTTAGAGGATATCAATGTTGTTTTTAATTAATATATCAATAAGACAAATTTAATAACCATGAAATAGTTTATTAAATGATCAACACTTAGTCTATCGTAGCTTCTTACATAAAGCTTAACATTTATTGATTAAATAAAGCGTTAACAAAATTGGAATTAGGATCAGTAATGGGCCTCTTATAAAAATTTGCAAATACTGCTGATTGGCCTGTCCAACCAGCGGTTTTTCGAATACTGTCGATACTAATTCCAGCCAGTTGAGCAGCTGAGGTAGATGCGTGCCTGGTGCTATGTGCACTAAATACACTAGTATCAATGCCGCTGTCTGCGAGCGTTTGTTTTATCCAACGCCCTATGGATTGAGATGAAGCTACACGATAAGGTCGTTTAGTGGTTAAAATCAAACTATTCTCATTAGGGGGTCTTACTGACGAAGAAAGATCCATATAAACTTTTAAAGCCTCTGCAGGACAGACACAGGAGCGTTGTCTAAAAAAAGGTAAATCGAGTATAGGCTGCGATCGGCCTATTCCAGAAGTTTTAATCAAGTCTGTTATTGTAATTATAATTCTGTCATCTCTAATACTTATATTAGGAAATTTTATCATGGACAAGGTCTGTGATCTTTGACCGGTAGCTAATGCCAAAAGCAAAACTAATTTTTTCGTTAAAACTTCTAAAGATAATGAACTATTTGGGTACAAATTAGATAAATAATTAAGTACAATACTAGGATCCCATATCGTATTGTACTTGGGGAAACATGGTTTGATCCTAAACACTCCTTTGAAAAATCTTTTGATCCGTTCATCTTGACCTACACTATTTCCGGAAATAAGGGATAAAGCCGAACGATGGTTATTTAAGGTACCATATGATGAACCATTTTCTAAACAATTAGATAAAAAGTCTAAGACGTCATAAACCTGAATAGTTAAAGGGTCAGTACCCCTTGTTACGCAATACTCCCACCACAGTTTAAAGCTCGACGTGTATTGGGACTTTGTGTTTTTAGATAAGGACGAAAGCATCACGTTCAGTGCTGATTGAGGGACTTGTCGCCTGCTGAACGCTTCCCGGATAATACGCTCGCTGCCAGGGAAAGTTGTCGGTGCAGCGGGTGGGCCTCTCTGAAATTAGAAGAAAGTAACGTCTTATCCGGTGGAAATATGATTATTTCACCTACAGATAAGGATTTGAAAACTGGGAACCAGGGTTGTGATGGCCAGTAAGGGACCACCAGGATCCCGGTAGCACCATCATTTATTATTTTTTGCACGACCTTAATGATCAGCGCAAAAGGCGGAAACGCATAAAAAAATAAGGAATCCCACTTCATCGTGAAGGCATCAATATTGTATGCATATGGATCTCTTTTCCAAGAAATGTATTTCTTGCATTTCGCATTAACCCTTGATGCAAAAAGGTCGATGTCGGGCTCTCCGAGCTTTGACGTTATTTTATTAAATGCGGAAGCGTTCAGCTCCCATTCGGTGTCTATATTTCGGGAACCAAAATCAGCCTCTGTGTTTTCGTTCGACTTAATGTAGGAGGCAAAAATGAAAATGTTTCTTTGTTGACACCATAGCCATATCTTACGTGCAATATCATTAAGGTGCGGATATTGCACTCCACCCATTCTATTAACATATGCTACAGCAGTAGTGTTGTCTACACGTAGAAGAATTTCACAGTTAGAATATTTATTAGCAAACGATTTTAGGCCGAAATAGACAGCTAACAGTTCCAAATAATTTATGTGACGTTCTCGTTCACTATCGCTCCAAGAGCCCCCAATTCTTTCATTATTACAAGCAGCGCCCCAACCAACATTAGAAGCATCTGTAAATATTTCTAGTACAAAATCATTATTTTTAATTTTATTACTAGTAGTTAGAATATTATTTTTCCACCATATCAAGTCATCACGTATATTACATGGAACTGTCATTGACTTGTCATAATCATTTTTATGCAACAACAAAGCCAAATATTTAGCTCTTTCGAGACTTTTCGTATGCAACCAGCCATACGCAACAGCGGGGCAGGCTGCAGAAAGAATACCTAAATAACGAGCAAAGCTCCGAATAGTCAATCTATGACTGTTTAAAATGTGTTCTGTTTGTGCTAAAATATATTTTCTCTTTTTATCTGGCAATTCCAATGACATATTGTGTGAATTTAAAATAAACCCTAAAAATTTACAGACCTTACTAGGAATTAAACAACTTTTTTCATAATTAATGACAAATCCTAGATTGGTTAGGCACGTTATAGTCTCATTAAGGTTTGATATACAGCTTTTATAGTCATTTTCAAGATGGAGGCTGTCATCTAAATAGTGAACAGATTTAAAGCCACGTGACCGTAGGTATGCAGCGACCGGTTTCATTAACTTCGTAAATACGAAAGGAGCTGAACAAAGACCAAACGGCAAAGCCGTAAATTCATATAAAATATCTTTAAAATAGAACCTCAAATACTTGGTATGCTCTTTTATAGGCACTAAAAAATATGCTTCTTTAAGGTCCAAATTAACCATGTAACAGTCAGGAGTAATTAATCTGATTGCAGTCCTAATGTCCTCCATCTTGAAATGATTAGTGTTAACATAAGTATTGAGTTTTTTAAGGTTTAATATGAATCTTTTTTCGCCATTACTCTTTGGTACTAAGAAAATACTGGAGACAAACTGATCAGCGACTGGTTCACATCTACGAATTGCACATATTTTAAGTAATCTTTTGATTTCAGAGTCTAAATAGCTAATATCCTCACTAGGCAAAGATAATTTAGGATGGGTACCAGGTAACTGTTTTGGTAATTCAAAAAAAGGTATTTTATAGCCTCTGATTATGTCTAGAACACTGTTATCATCTGTAATCGACCTCCAAGAATTAAGAAAATATTTTAAGCGGCCTGCATGTACCTCGTCTGTCAACGTCTGGCTTGCGGTGGTGGCGGCCTTGTCGCCGCTCGGCGCGAGAATGCTGTAGGCTGTGCGCGCCGCATTGGTGGTGGCGGAGGTGGCGGCGGCGGCGGCGGCGCTGGTGCTCGGTGTCGGTACGCAGCTGGAGGTGGTAGCAACTGATGTCTCGCCCCACCGGCTGCAGCTCGGCTCGCCTGCGAACGCGGCCCGCGTGGTTGTGGGCGAGACGGTGGGGTCCTCCAGTTTAAATTGTTATTAACGGGAGTCGATGTTGATTGAAGCAGCTGTCCTGTCTTCCTAATTCCTCTAGATGATTTAACGAAATCACCCAATTTATCACCAAACAAGTATTTGTCTCGTTTCCGGTCTTTGAACGGTTCGATAAAATTTTTATCCATCATTGGTACTACGAGCGATCGTCTTGTTTCTGTTTCACTGTAGTGAGAATCAGCAAAAAGTTTGGCAGCATCGCTCAGCAACCGAAGCGTCTCAGTTGTATCAATAGATTTGGTAAGAATACCTGACATAGTCTTGCCTAAAATAGCCATTGCACATCCTAACTGCTCTTGCTTTTTATGTATTCTAGAATCTCTGCTTTTTGCTGAGTCGTTGAGTATAGCCGCTATCTCGGGATTTAGTGCCGGAGACTTCATTAAAGCACAGTTTTTAGGTATCTGATATTTTTTCTTCAGGTCAATCTTAATCTCTTGTTTTAAGCCTTCCTTTAGAATAGGTTCCCATCGTTTAGCCAAGTTCTCGTTAATATTTTCACCCCACTCTGCGGCGTCTTCTTCGAAGTCTCCTAAAGCTTGCAGAAGGTCAGGATCGACCACCTTAGTCGATTGAACGGCTTCATCATCGGGGGCAGTGTCAACGACCTCCCCCGGGCGGTCTTGAGTCATCGATTCCACTTGGGATTCGGGTTGTATTAGCTCTGGCTGGACAGAAACTTTGTCATCGTCCGGTAAAATCGGCGTGCAACTCTCTTGGATATCTGCGAGAGAAAAGTAAAAAAGTGGTTAATATCTCGTATTAACTCATAAAAGTGCTACTGGTCAATATCACGTATTGACTCTGAGGGGCAATGACGTATTAGAATTCACTGTAAAATACACGACGAGGGTAGATAATTTTTGTACCAACCTTGAGGTTCGACATCAACATCCTCGTCGCTTGAGTAAATCACTTGAAAACGTTTTTTCCGTGCCAACTTTTTCTCATATTTTTGCATTTTACGCACCCACTTATCTTCTTTAGATTCCTCAGCATTTCGTTTCGGCATAATGAGCAAGATTTCACTAAAGAATCAAATTATTTTTTCACTACGTGCGAGTGTCGCGCGCGCACGGACAATAATGACGTTTCATTGGCGGGAACTGAAAGTATAGGGTTGCTGTAGTTATCTATGGAAAAGTTTTTTTTTTGTTACCTACAATAACTCTAAAACACTATGTGCGGGTAAGTTCAAGCGTAGCGGGGCTACTACATGGTCAATAATAAATATCGGAAGACGAAGCCAAGATAATTGCTAATATCCATTGACTTTCCCTATTACCAATACACTAGAGAGCAGTGCATTAAAACAAATTAAATATACTCTCTGCCTGTCTATGCCGCGACAGCCCTGCCCGCCCAGGCGATCGCCGGGGACCTTGATTGATGCCTGGGCCCGTATCAATCATTCTTACACTCGCACAAGACAAGGCGTTAACCTCACCCCTCGGCAAACCAATGTTAACCTTATAACAGTGTCAAAAAGGTTTCATGTTCAGTGTTGTTGCCACTGTTAGTTTATGATAGCGATCAATCGAGGTATTGGTTGGAGATATGGTGTAGATATACGATATGATTGTATGGGAATTATTTACCCGCCAATTCAGCTTCGTGAAATGTCATTAATTTAATTGTTTTTCCTTTGTTTGCAGTTGTGTCGGCGATTCAACGTTATTAGATTTTATTAAGGTATGTGCATAGTTTTAATTATTAATTATTAATTCCTATTAACTTTCTTTTGAAATTTATAATATATCTACAAATTTGGCATAGCTATGAAGCGGAAAACCGTTGCCTGTATTGGGTACTTTGGGGGCAATAGTGTTTATTTTTAGCCATTGTTATAAGTACATTTTAAACTTGAAGACTGACAAGACACCATGCCTTACTTTGGATGGTATCTTTTTATTTATTTATGGTCTTCATCCGATAATCAATATATTCATGTCAGTATTACAATATTATCAAAATAAGGGAAAAAATAAAATTACAGTAAAGCGTAAAAAAAAAAACCTCAGTTCTTTAGCAAGAATAAAAAATGTATTCTACCAAAGGCGCTCCTATTTTAAGTTCTGTGATCGCGTATTCCGAATTATGTCGAACCTTATTTGATATCTCGGTTTTGTCCTTTCAGAATTATCTTACTGACCGTAACTAATAAGCCGCATATAAATTTCCTATACGATCGTTATCGGAAAAAGGTAGCTTTCCTAAAAATATGTGAGATCAAAAGTACACAGCAGACCCATAAATCTAACCAAAAAACTTATCAAAATAGAGCGAAACCACTATAAATTGACCTCTTCATGCGTTTTACTTTGCTAAGCAGGATGGTTTTGAGTTACTGGACGGTTGGTAAAGAAATAATATTTTGCTGGAACTTCCCGGTAGGTAGGCCGAACCTTTTGAAGCCGCAGCACCTTTGCAAATGAGGGCTCGTCGTGGGTGAATGGCACGTTTAGGGCCACACACGAAACACATTGACATAATTTTTATGTGCTCTTTATCAAAATATATCCTTGGGGTAAATCTTGGAGTGACTCTGCAAACGCTTACTTGTGTTTGTAGATTCACCCTACTTTAACTTTTTTTGCACTCATTCCTTGAACTTGAACTCTAGTTCAAGGTGTATAAAATAAAAATCTAAAATATTGATTAAATAACGCGGTCTAAATAGCGAATCTTATAAGCATTTTAAAAATAACCACAGGACTTTTCGGAAGCGCGATTTGAAGAGCTGGCATCGTAATTTTAGCTGGTCATCATCATCATCAGCTCTTTTTATGTCCCCACTGCTAGAGCACGAGCCTTCCCTATGGATGGATAGGGAGACGGGCCATAAACCACCACGCGGGCCCATTGCGTATTGGTGGTTGTTAACGACTGCTAATGCAGCAGGGACCAACGGGTTTACGTGCCTTACGAAGCACGAAGGAGCTCGAATAATACATTTTTGGTCACCCATCCGATGACCAGCCTTTGCGAAAGTTGCTTAACCTCAGCACTTGCAGACCGGGCGCGTTAACCCCTGCGCTATCGAGCTCATTTTGATTTAAATGGTAATGGCTTTTATTCTGAAAATAACTGTATAATATTACTATTATACACAAATGTGTTCGTATTGTAGCATACATAATAATAATAATATAATAATAAGTAATAATTTATTTTTCATATAAAATCACACATATAAACAGAAACAGATAAATTCTTATAGATAAACATATTGAATTTTTGCCTGAACTAGGAAAATCCTGTGATTCAGGCTTCCATAGAGCTAGTATATTGATAGAAAAAGAAAAAAAGAAAAATTAAATTAAATAAAAACACAATTCATCACTTACAATTAAATCCACAAAGTATATGTATAATTAAAGTTTTAACAATTTAAAAGGATTTACAAGAGAAACATAACTATAATAGTAGGTACCTAATTCTAGCTCAACATATTATAAAAATAATTATAAATTAGACACCTTATTTTGATACTACAAGTAACTTCTCTGTATCTTCATAGGACATGGGTTGCAAAATATTTTTCACTTTGTTCTTACAGTTGGTATAACTAAGGGGAAAATGTCACCGATTTTATTTAATCGGTTGTAGAGAAAAGGACCTAGGAAAATATAGAACCTTTCTGTGAAAGAGTATTTGATGCATGTTTTTTGAGTACATACGGTATCTTTCCGTCTTTTCATTGTTAATTCAGTGCTAAATGGAAGGGCTGCGTGCTGTTTTACAACTATGTGCATTATAAATAATTGTCGAACTGACAATACGTTGCATGACTTATACATATAAGAGGTTAGTAGGAAAGAGATAATAATGTCACGATGCACCGGGGTTACTTTTTAAGCCCCGTTCTAGGGCGCAGTCCCATTCAAAGCTATTTACCAGTTAGCTGGCTAAACTGAACTGAAAACAGAGGCTTCGTCGTGCCCCATCACCTCCTGCGGACTCACGTTTTGTGTGCGACCGATGTGGCAAGAAATGCCGTGCAGCTATAGGGCTTTATAGCCATCAACGGCGATGCAGAAACCCGCAAAACCACTAGCGCCGCAACAATCATCTGCAACAGATGATGTGGCCAATGATGAGCTAAACTGCATTTGAATATAGCTAAGCTGGAATTTTAGTAGCTAATAATGTGACCCGAAGATTAGTTAACTATTATATAGCCATTCCTGTCTAACCTTGTAGATCAAATTGCAGTCCAGCTCTTTTTAAACTACAAAATAGCTCCAAGCTACTAGTTCATAGCTCCCATTGGGATCGTGACCTAAAGGTAGGTACTTATTTTTGTAGGATCGAAAAGTATAGAGTTTAAAGTTATAATTTAATAACCAACGGGTAAGAACATTCATCTCACCTAATGTTAAATGACGTAAGACCGAAGATGGAAGCGCACTTCACCCTGAACCCTCAACTACAGAGGCACTGGCTATCTTATCTCCAGCTGCCGAAACACAACATTGCTAAAAACATTGATGTAATGGCGGCATATTTAGATACCTAAGATGGTGGTAGCTAGTCAGGCGGACAAGCAAGCATTACAACCAACCAAACTGAGTACACAAACATGTTGTAGTACTCGACTGTTGCCAAAAAATATGAAAATAAACTTTATTATAAAAATCAAAAAACCTAATTAAAACAATACCTCCATCATCACCTTCATCATCAGCTCATTTATGTCCCCACTGCTGGGACACGAGCCTTCCCTATGGATGGATAAAGAGGACGGGCCATAAACCACCACGCGCGCCCAGTGCGGTGCGGTGGTTGTCGACAACTGCTAATGCAGCTAGGACCAACGGTTTTACGGGCCTTCAGAAGCACGGAGCTTGAGATGATACTTTTTTGGTCACCTATCCGATGACCGAGATCTACGAAAGTTACTAAACCTTAGCAATCGAAGACTTAACACTGCGCCATCGAGCTCCTCAAAAACTACAAAATAACTCCTAGCTACTAAAAATGTAATTGAAAAGATATGTAGCTAGGAGTTACATACATATTATTTCAAATACCTTTTTTTTGCCATGGATTTTCGCAAAGTAACATCTGATCACATTAATTATCCCAGCTACTAGTAAATAGCTTTCATTAGAATCGCGACCTGACAGTAGGTACTTATTTCGTAGCTTTGAAAAGTATATATTTTAAAGTACTCTAGTGATGCCACAAAAAATGAAAAGAAACTGCGTTTGCAGCATCACAAACCTGATTGAAACAATACCTCCATCATGTTACAACTCCTAGTCCTTTCAAATCCTGAAATGGCGTGTGGTATCAGATTAGACTGCGGGCTCCAACGTATTCCCAGCTCACGCATAAAACTATTATGTGTGTCGAAGGGCCACCCAACCCTTGTGTTATATTGTTAGAGTAGTATGGAGAAAGCCCTTTGTAGGTCAAGGCCGTGGATAGGAAATGCACAGATTTTACTCTCTTAGCTATTATTCGAGTTAGTAAAAGGTGATAATCATGCGTGCGCAACTGCACATACGTAACAAAAGTAGTTAGGGTTAGGTTAGGCAAAAAAAAATCCACAAGCGGGGTTCGATCCCGCTCGTTTTTAAACACTTTGTCTTTTTTCAAAAAGTATAAGTGTCAAAAAGTGAATATTCTATTTTAAAATAATTTACATAGTAAGTACCTATATTTTTTATTGCATTTTATGTTTTTCTTATATTATCATACATCTTCCCACAATACGCAATACAATCTTCAACATACTCTACACACACATACATTTTAAACTATTTGGTTTAGGTTGTGCTATTGTTTGTTAAGTCCACCTAGACACCTATCATCATAAGTAAGGAAGTAAGTAAATAACACGTTAGTAGCATTTGTTGTGTTTCGACAGTAAGAGATAAGATAGCCAGTACCTCATTGGTTGAGCATTCCGGGTAGAGTAAACCTTTGGCCTATCACGTCATACGGGTGTCAACGTGGAAGACGAAGCTAGTAAGTAACCTAACATATCTGAACTTAAGGAAGAAACCCAGTTTTTCCTTGATGTTTGTCTATGTCTACACGGATCGTCTCGCTGCCCGACACCTGCAAACCAATAAAGGCTCGGCCGATTTAGAGTAACAAGTTTGTTACAAATTCGTAACCGCCTCCGCCCGCCCCCGACGCGCCCCCACCGCGCCCCCGCGGAACTTAGCAGATACACGCGCGTTTCAGTGAGAACAAGGTAGCGCGCCTGTGTTCTCACACTCCGAGTGTCGGTACAAGATGTAAAACGATTGGCCATATAGAGAAGGTATAATTATACTCTCTAATCGTTTGAGGAACTCAATGGCGCAGTGGTTAACGCGCCCGGTCAGCGAGTGCTGAGGTTAAGCAACTTTCGCAAAGGCCGGTCATTGGATGGGTGACCAAAAATGTATTATCTGGAGCTCCTCTGTGCTTCGGAAGGCACGTAAAGCCGTTGGTCCTGGCTACATTAGCAGTCGTTAACAACCACCAATCCGCACTGGGCCTGCGTGGTGGTTTATGGCCCGTTCTCCCTATCCATTCATTGGAAAAGCTCGTGCCCCAGCAGTGGGGACATAAAAATGAGCTGATGATGATGATGATGAATCGATTTAAAATATTGTTGGCGGGGTTATGTACGGAAAGGGTTTTAGGATCTTGTCGGGTATTTTTATAATTGTGTATGTGGGTAAAAACATTTTGTCAATAAAGCAGTCAGTCGCCAACCTCTTTGTTTCATTCGACATTACACTGACGACGAGGAAGATTGCGAACTATAAATACCTGCTTACGTCTATTATTTTTGCCTAATCATAATGCCGATAGGATACTTAGAACCGTTTGATGTGCAAACTAAACAGTGGCCGTCGTATATTCGTCGAGTGAGACAATATAATATGTTGCTTCATGAAGTGAAAAGTGAGTTACGGGTACCATTGTTGATTGCTGTCGTAGGTGAAGCTACTTATTTGTTAATGTGCGACCTATGCGCTCCGGCCAATCCAGAAAATAAAACGTTTGAGGAACTAGTGCGTCTAGTGACGGAACACTTAGAACCTCAACGTTCAGAGATCGCCGAGCGCCATGTGTTACGCTTTCGTAGACAAAAGGTGGGAGAATCTATGACAGAGTACCTCCAAGATTTAAAACACACGCGACAACGTGCAACTTCGGTACCATGTTCGAAGAAAACATACGCGATCAATTTGTATCGGGGCTATCCAACCCCGCGATGCGATCTAGAATTTTTGCCGAGAGAAACATAAAGTACAAAGAGGCGGTCGAACTGGCTCTGGCACTAGAGGCTGCAGAAAGACACGCGGAGGTGAGCGCGACGACGTCCGCGGCTACGACCTCGAGTGCAGGCGGCGAGGTAGGTGAAGGCCTGCACAGCACGAGTGCAAGGCGCTCGCCCCCGAGAGCACATATGCATAGGACACAGACAAATTCTGCTGAAGCATGTAACGACGAATGGGGTAACTGCTTAATGTAGTGTTACATTGGTCACAGCTCATGTTCTTTGAAGTTGTCTTGTACATGTAAACCAGCGGTAATATGAAGGTAGTCATATTAAAAACGCTTCCACTCACCCCCGGACGTACCGAGTCAGGTGCAATTCCAATTATGCTGTCGTAGCTCCGTACAACTCGTGCAAAAATTAAAATTTAATATAAATTACCTACTTACTTTAGTAAAATAAAAAAAAAGCTATAGACAAAAAACAAGCTTAAAATTTACACGTCATTACGTGAACTAATTAAGCCACTCTGGTTGCGCTCGGCAGTTTTGTGCTTTCATCCTGTTTTACTGCTACTGCTGTTTTACGCAAAATCTTTGGTAGGCAGTGAGCAGCACGAAACAGTTTAATCAATTATTATTATTATTTATTATTATAATTAGTTATGATTGCTTAATTTTTAAAATGACAATTGAAAAGAAGATGGACAAAATTGTATGAATGTCTGGTCTTGTAACTAGTGTTTGCCCAGTGGTCGAAATTCTATTATAAAAAAAACTGTTAAATATTATATTTGAGCTGAAGAGCTTGTACCAATGCCCATGAATTTTATTATTATGATAATGTTTGGCACTGACAGATGCAAGTCATCCATGTTCTTGGTACTTCGAAGATTTTTCTGGAACACATACCTATTTTTTATACAAAAAATTTATCTTTCGTAACTCCTCTATATAAACTTTAAAATATCCAAATTTTACATTCCTCCCGAAGTTTTCTCTTCGTAGATTTGAACCATTAAGAAAGATGAAGTGGCTGGGCTGAAGCTGGTTTATATTTCTTTATCTGCTTATGAGTTTTAAAACTGATCATATTTCTTGAATTTGTTACAAAATAATGTTAACTTAGAAAAGTACTTATGTATCCTATATAATTTTTTCCACAATATAAATTAGAAAAGCTTACGAAAAACATGTCAAGCATTAGGTTGGGTATCTAGCTAGACGAAAGGATAAAATAAAACTAATTGTTACTCTCTACTCACTTTTAATCTACTTATAAAAAAAAAGTAAAATAAAATAATTTTTGTTTATTTCAAACAACAACAAAGTAAGTTCTAGATCTTGGAAAGAAGAGTTTTCTTTGATATTTTATATTGTTGGAACCTGTTTCTTAGTAAAAGAGACTCCGTTATATTTGTTTATGTTCCACTCTCCCATCTAAGTCAATTAGTTTCGCGTGGAACTGTGGAAGTGAAGTTCGCTGAAACTTCACAGCAAAGTAAGTAAGGGGTTAAGCCATTTTGTTCTTCTTCTATATAAATAAGGAGACTTAACACTTTATTAAATAACTAGCTGACCCGGCGGACTTCGTACCGCTTTGACAGTTTCCATCATTGAGTTAAATATATATCAATGGTTTCCATGACAACAAAACAAACAAATCATTTTGTATTGGAAAATTAAATTGTCGTTTTTAGTATTTTATTTAATATATATTTTTTTGAATATAACCTATGTTACTCAGCGCTAATGTAACATTGTAATGGTGAAATCGATCCTGTAGTTTTTGAGTTTATTCGTTGCAAACATACATACATACATACATACATACGTACGTACAAAAATACAAAGGTTTTCTCTTTATAATATTAGTATAGATATAGATTATTGTATTTGCCTATAAACTGTACTATTATTGAGTGTACTTATTAAACTCTTTATAGCCCTGTACAGACTCTGCACATTAACCTATCCAAAACTGTTAAATTTCTTCAATAAATAATCAACCATTATATGATATTTCTTTAACAGACTTATTCTGTTCCTCATTGAGCTCTTTTAAAAATGACATTGGCAATTTACTTTCCGCATCTATGTAATGATTAGTAAATATATGTTAAGTATATTACATTGTGTATTTTGTCTGTATTGTATATGTGTATGTATATATATAAATATATATACGTATTGTGTATATTTATGTATGTGTATGTCCATATTTATGTATTGCATACTAGTTAACTAAATAACCCATCAGAAGAAGAAAAAAAAAAATTTTTTTTTTTCTTAACATTTGTGTTTCTGTAGTTTGTTCGCAACAAAATTTGCGTTAAAAATTATTTGAACATTTATAACCCATCAGGTTGATAATGGCATTATATTATGGTATCAATATATATATACGAGTATATTCATATATATGGCATTATATTATGGTTGAAAATAGTTTATGGCCCGTTTTCTCTATCTATCCATGGGGAGGGCTCGTGCCCCAGCGGTGGGGACATGAAGTGAACTGATGATGAGGTTGAAAATGTGTGTCTCCTCTTAGTTAATTAGTTAGTTAGTTATTTAGTAATTTAGTTATTTAAAAATTTACAGAATTTGTAAATATATAGAAAATTCGTTATTTGCTGTATGTTTAAGTATATAAGTTTGTTAATTTAGATTAAGAGCTGTGAATTTTGAAATATATTAAAATAAATAAAATAAGATATACATAAAGTTCAAAGTTAATTGAGAACATTGACAGTTTGTAAGTAAGTGCATTATTGTGCTTATATTGATGTGTTTGATTTTATGATGTGTAACATCTTTTCGCTCGGTTTCTATATAAGCTATTTGTGTTCGAGGTATGTCGTGAAATGGGACGGAAGTATGTGTAACAGTGTAACAGGAAGTCGGGGAAGCGCGTAAGCGCGCGCCATTTTGTAAATTTAAAATCGATGTTATGTACATGACATATTATTATAATATGTAACATATTGTGTCATTTGACTATCAAAGGTCATTTTGATATGTAAAATGTCTTCTAATGAGTATTTACTGCTTTTCCTGATAACCCACCTAGAAAGCTTATACTACTCATGTTAGATATGGGTTCACGTCAGTAGTCAGACGGACCTTGGGGATTGACCACGATTTCTCATAGACGCATACGCTCTGGTTCAAAACGGGCATGAGACATTTCCCGTCTTCTGATACCAACATAGTATCTCATAATGTAAATGAATGTAGTACAATGTAAGGCTTTGATGCCGGCTACCTGTACTCACCCCGGCACCGTGCAGACGTGGCAAGCCGCCAGCCTGGCGGCGCGCCAGCTACATCGATCGCTCTGTGAGCGGGGTCAAGCAACGCTCAGGTAGGCTTAGGGCAGCAATGGGCAAGGAGTGTAGTGAGATAATCGTGACCTTGGATTACTTATCGTAAAGGTCTATGTAGAAAGAAAAATATAATATGGGGTTTTACCACGGACTGCCAGATAGGATTTTAATAGCATCGTAATTTAGTGGTACTGCAGTATTGAGTATCATTGTTACTGTGTTTAGTTACTAAGCATTTTAACAGCAACTAATTTTACTGACATTCGTAAAACCACTATCAAAATTTATAAGTCACGCACACAAAAACTCGAAAACATCATTATGAATATAACCACATAATAAGGAATATATCTTTATTCTGTGCTATAACGATAAATTACGATAAAATTTATTACTACTTAAACTTTAACGTTACTTTACTTGTAAAGTCAACAAATCGAAAGTAGATTTAGTTTTATATTGCGACGTCTATTTTGAATTGCTCCATCTAGGTATACTAAAACGTTCTCTAGTGTTTCGCTATAACTTCTACTCAGAAGCTCAAAGCTCTTTTAGTCGATATGAAAACATTACGCTGAAATAAGTAGGTATAACAATTTTATAACTGAGACGAACTAATACTACTCCAGATCTGAGGAGTTATGCAACTAACCACATCGGGAATTTTAAAGTCTTCGCAAACGACAGTTCTTAAGGAGGCAGAGCATAAATTGGCTGGATGTAATAAGTTATTTAATGCCGAACTTTGTGAATAGGTTTCGTGCGGAGAGGCCGTTCAGCCTGCGACCGGGAAACGTCTTATACGAGCTATATTTCAGATTATTATCTTGAAGGTTGGGAGTCAATGGTGCTGTCCTCAATATTTTTTGGTGAATTCTTTGTTATGGTGTACGTACAGACGGAGAGCTGTCTATACATATCTACATATATGGTATGGGGTCTAAAACTATAAAAGACAAACTTACATCCCATATTCTATTTACATCTTTGAGGAATCAAGCCACCAAATCTTTAAAATCCTTCCAGCTTATTTATTTATTTAATCTTTATTGCACAATAATAAATATGGTGCAAAAGGCGGACTTATTGCATTCTCTACCTAAGGGCTAAGCAGAAAAATTGGTAAGTGGTGCGACAAAGAACGTAGATGAAATTTAAACTATATAAATTTATAAGATCTGATATTCTCTGATTCTTTTTCATAAGAAAATAAAATTTACTAGCGTTGGTAACGTTGATAAACCAGTCGGTCAGAACGATAGCCTTTGCACATGAGTATAGTAAATATATTAGTGAATATATTTACTCATGTGGTCTATGTGTCTTGTTTACAGACAATGATAAAAGTGTTTCTAATTGTGAGACCACACCGTTAACCTCGTTATTGACTTTAGTTAGATCTTTATATATAAAAATCTTCTGTGCGTGTGTATGTTATTAAACTCCTTATATACGGCTGGTCCGATTTGGAAGAAATTTTCTGTGTGTGTTCAAGTGGATTCGAGAATGGTTTAGATTTACAATTGGACCCGGTAGGTGCCGCTGCTATAGGGGTCCATCATGGGATACGGGTGTTAATCGTGTTACGAGTACAGATGCCTCGTACCAAACAGATTGCAACATCGAAGTTCCTGTGAAAAATGAGATTCACCGAAAAGTGCCAATTCGACAATAAAGTGTCTCGTGTGACATTTTCGGGTGTGATCCGGGCCTTTTGATGCTCAATCGCTGTAGCACGAGGACGTTAGACATATAAGTTTTATTTTTAATCATACATTAAATTGTAACCTAATATCTAATTAAATATATTATATTAGCACAACTGGTCTACAGTTTTTAAAAACCCTACCCGATCGGCCAGATCTCGTAATTAGCGGACGAATGATTTGTTTGTTTTGTTGTCATGGAAACGTTAACTGCCAAAGCGGTACGAAGTCCGCCGGTCAGCTAGTAATATATAAGATTGGTGACAGTGACTATTTTAAACGTTTATAGTTATTTTTAGTTAGTCATACAAAAAACAAGTTATTGAATAAATATCAAAATAATGAAAGTTAAATCTTTTAAAAGATGAAAATAACGAAAAAAGTTTATTTAGAACATTTTAACATAGATAAATAAATGACAGGCATACGATAACAGCTGCTTTTAACGCCCACCTCCGGCTAACGGACGTGTTCCTAAAAAGTGACATTAATCTTATAGGTAAGTAAAAAACTAAACAAAACAGAAAATATTTATTTTTTAATAGTTAAGAAATAAATCTACGAGCTATATTCGAACTCGCACTTCCAGGCGACCTGTCGTGGCTGTGTCCAACCCACGCAAATTTAGTCAACATTATCTTTTTCTTTGTAAGACAAAGTGAGCCTTCTTCAATGTCAAAAGCTACGTCGTCGACATCCGATCTGTACATTGTATACTTTATTGTACACCACAAAACATTTTAGTACCAGACAGTCTATAGGCATACATATACATACACACATTATTAATTTTCTATATTCACTATTTATATTTAATATTGAGTCGTTAAGCGCCTTCATTTTTGTTTTTTTTTTGTTTGTCTACCCTCTTTTGGGTAATAGCAAAATACCAGTGCTTTGCTTATACGAGTATCTACACTTTTGTATTTTTGTGTATAAGCAAAAACACTACTGGGCTATCGCCCTTTTGTGCTTCTGCAGCACACTTAGAGCATTCACGCAGCACACATGTATAAAAATGTATAATTGTTATTATTATTGTTATTTTTAATAGATATTTATTTTTATTTTATTTTTGTAACGTGTGTGATGTTTCAGCTACAAATAAAGTGTTTATATTCTATTCTACATAATGAAAGACTATTACTGCTGTTTGGCACAAGACAAATCTTGTTAATGAGTTATGTTTTTAATTATTTATATCTAATTTTTATAGCATAATAATATAAATAAGTACCATAGGCGAACTTTATGCCAATTGGCATTCTCTATATACCGGTCGACGTAAGGGCAAGGCAGAAAGATTGGTAAGCGGTGCGACAAAGACCGCAGGTAACACATATGCTACATACATCACGATCAGTAACTTATTTAATTATTTATTTATTTATCGCGTACACAACAGATAATAGTCAACTTTAACATAAAATAGCAATTATAACAAAACAGTGTAAGACCGACAACGTGTACGCACAGCTAATCATGCAGATGCGAAAACAATGGAAATGGTACATACATACAAGAAATTTAAAATTAACTAGAACTCTAAAATATGTTATGTTTAATGATCGTTTTTTTTTTTTTTTTTCTTTTTTATACGTAGCACGGCAAATGACTCCAATTCACCTGATGTTAAGTAAATATGGAATCCAGATGCGACGATAACTGGTGCAGCGTGAGAACAGCGCAGCGTCAGTTATCCTCACTTTGCCGGCCCACAAGGTGCCTCTTCACGCCTCGTTTGAAGGACCCCATATCATAGGAAGGAGGGAAAACGTGTGCTGGCAAACTATTCCATGTTTTGGAGGTGCGACAAAAAAACGAGTCACCAAATTTCTTAGTGCGCGATGGAATACGATGGAATATTAGAGACAGTGAAGCGGTGACTCCGGAGAGCAGCACGTGTACTCCTATGGAAGAAGGGAGAAGGTGGGATGAGGTCAAAGAGTTCTTCAGAGCACTCGCCATGGTATAAGCGGTAAAACACGCTGAGTGACGCAATATCTCTTCGCAATTGCAGAGTTTCAAGAGTATTTGTGACGTCTGCGTTGCCGATAATGCGTACAGCGCGACGCTGCAATCTGTCCAAAGCATCGAGAAGGTACTTTGCGGAACCGTCCCAGATGTGCGAGCAATACTCCACGCAAGACCGTACCTGTGTCTTGTACAAAAGGCACAACTGGTCAGGCGTAAAGAATCGCCGCACCCTGTTCAGAATACCGAGTTTTCGCGAGGCTGTTTTGATCACGGCTTCGATGTAGTCCTTTTGGTTCAGATCGCATCGAATCGTCATACCGAGCATGTTGATACTGCTCTGCAGGCTTAGAGATGTACCCTGAAGAGTTGGAAGGGGAAGGAATGGTGACTTTTTTGCCGTGAACGCACACACCTGTGTTTTCTTGGCATTGAACTCAACAAGATTATTGGAGCCCCATTTAGATATGAGGTCCAATACCCGATCGAGCTCAATGACAAGATTCACTCGGTTAACTTCGGTTTCGACCCGCCCAGCCGCTGGGTGACCGTTATATCCCCCATGCACTGTGCTATCATCTGCATAGCAATGAATATTTCCAAGTGGAAGCATATCATTGATATGCAGAAGGAACAGCGTGGGGGACAGAACGGAACCTTGAGGGACACCAGCGTTCACTGATATGAACCGCGAAGCGCATCCATCAGACGGGACACGGATTCTCCGCTCATGTAGGAAGCCAGCGACCCAGTTGCAGAACTGAGCAGGCAGACCGTATGCCGGGAGCTTGGAGAGAAGAGCTTTGTGCCAGACCCGATCAAAAGCCTTGGCTATGTCAAGGCTAACAGCCATTGACTCACCACGCTTGTCAATAGCCTCACCCCAGAGATGTGCAACGTACGCTAGAAGATCACCCGTTGATGGTTTCGGCCGCAACCCATATTGGCGATCATGAATTATGGAGTGTTCTTCCAGGTAGTGTACAAGTTGTTTATTTAAAATACGTTCCATGATTTTGCACAAAACTGAAGTAACGGCTATGGGGCGGTAATTAGATGGGTCTGACCGATCTCCTTTTTTGGGGACCGGTTGCACATTAGCTTCTCTCCAAGATTCCGGCACACAACCAGAAGAGGGCGAGAGACGGTAAAGGCGCGTTAACACGGGGGACAACTCAGCTGCACACATTTTCAGGACTATTGCTGGGATGCCATCAGGGCCATTAGCTTTCCGGACATCGATTGTCTGCAGCTCCGCACGGACATCACACTGCCTGATTTTAAAATCAGGCATTGTGTGGCCACAGTGAGGAATTGAAGGTGGCTGTGCATTGCAGTCATCGATTCGGGAGTTAGCTGCAAAGAGTTTGGCCAAGAGATCGACCTTCTCCTGCGGCTTGTGAGCTAAAGTCCCGTCAGGACATCTCAGTGGTGGCAGCGAGGGTTGGCAGAAATTTGATTGCACGGCTTTGGCCAGACGCCAGTAGCTACGGCTGCCCGTAGGATGCGTCAGTAGTTCTTGGCCGACCCGTGCAACGCGCTGGGCATCCGCTCTAATGTAGGTACGTATTTGTAAATTAATTATAGGATATTCTACGAAAGGCCGTCTTATCGCTAAAAGGGTGCATTTTGAGTGATAAGACAACCTTTAGTTAGATAGAAAAAATAGGTATTAGGTATTGTGTATTCAGCTGTTTAAAAAAAGTCAAGTTTTATTGGTCCGCTTCATAACCCGCTCAACTTTCAATCGCTTTCTACAGCCAATAGCTATAGATCTCAGAAAAAGCCAATAGAAAGCACTCCACAGTCATTTTATAATGGTTTTTATTATTTTGAGCGCGGTACTCGCTGCTTTTAGATAATGTAATTTTGTCTCGAGAGTTGGGAATATGACTTTTTTATTGATGCGATGAGAAAATGCAATTGGATATCCATTTTTGATGAAGTCTGCGTCGCGTGTCGCTTATTACAAATACAGTGAGAGAAAGTGTTTTCTGTTAGCTTAGCATAATTTTACTTGTAGTAGCAACTTACATGATACATTTTTTCGAGAAATAATAAAATTTTACTAGAGAAATAAATAATTGAAATAAACATTTATTCAGTCTCACAAAATAACATTCATACAAGTAAAACATTCATAATTTAAGATACATGGTATATGATACTGAAAAAGCAGCAAGGTCTTCAGAAAATAAATAAATAGCCTCAGAAACAGCCTGAGCTACCGAGGTGCCAGCAGTCAGAGCGTTGGACCGGTTATCCAAAGGTCGTGGGTTCCATTCCCACTCGAGCTTCCTGAGGCTGGTTGATTTTTTCTAGTAAAATTTTATTTTGCGACTATTTATAGCATTGTAAATGCAAAAAAAAATCTACTTACATTTTTCGTCGAATTTAATCCATAGTTCACAGAATATACAATGTTTTTTACACATATTAAACATACATTTAATATTTCGGGACTTCTTCTTAATCTCATTCTCTTTCTTGCGCGCAATTTGCTTAAAAAAGGGAACGTAGTTTTCTTTTTACATATTGCTATGTAGATTCAGAGGCATAGTGGGCAAGTGCTCGGCCTGATATCCGGAGAGCTCTTGAGTTCAAATACCAAATACGTTATTTTACTGTACTTTTGAGGTTGCGCTGCTAACTTCGGCCTTACCATATCTTAACATCAGTTGTGATGAAGGTTAAGTGCTTACCTACTACAATCTATAATCCTAGACTAGCTGTCTTGTCTTTGTACCTGAACTCTGCTTATGCTCAAAATTAGGTGGAGGGAAGTCACTTGCCTTTGCACCTCTGTGTTGAAGAGTGGTGATGTAACCAAAAAATCATCATCATCATCTCAGCCGAAAGACGTCCACTACTGGACAAAGGCCTCTCCCAAGGATCTCCACAACAACCGGTTTTGTGCTGCTCGCATCTAGCGGCTTCCCACGACCTTCACCAGATCGTCGGTCCACCTTGTTGGAGGCCTGCCCAAAAAATAAATAAATATAATTGTTTGCGCCAGAAACGCGACGGTCTCATTTGCTGTTTACTCATTCAAATAAAGGATACGCCGCACAAGGCGACGGCGGAGCGTGTGTGTTGATCGGCCCGCCCGTGACGTCGCATCGTTCAGCATAAGCCGATTCGATCAGCCATAGAGAAATATAATTATACCATCAGCTCTTCGCTCAAGAACCTTCTAGAACTACTCATAAATTGCCTATCGGCCGGTACACCCCTTCGACAAGTGCGTGCGCGCGTGTGTATGTGTGCGCGAAATAATAGGAGATTTCTACCAGCTCAGCTCCATCCCCACGACAGTCGTGTCGTGGTTACGCCGTCAACGTCGTAAACGCCAGCTCGCCAAGTAAGTCCCAAATATCATCATCCATCCTTCCTCAGCTCCTTAATCCTTCAGCTCCCGTCGTTGTGTCAGCATTGCCTTCCCGGCAGCCGACACAATAATGTTGTTTCAACACAAATATCATAGAAACAATGTTAAAGGAACGACCAATAACAACTGTAACAAACTGCCGGCACACTTCGACTCGTACTTTATAATTGCCGGTTAGTTCTTTGCCGGACTTCTTATTTCTCCGTGGATTAAATTTTAAATGCAATGTCTTGTTACCTTGATTGCATTGAATGTTATTGCAAGTTAGCAATAGTTACGGCGAGGTGTATACAATTTTATTATCGAACCAACCCTTTTTTACTAATAAAAGTACGGCGGGTAGCTGTGTCTCGGTAGTTCAGATGTAAGAACAGTCACCCAGATTGGTAAAAGGACGTGGGTTGGAGTTCAGAGGCAATTTGTCTTTTTCAAGTTCTATTATCAGTTCCTATTTATAAATAGTTTTTCTTTAAATTATTGTGTCCCACTGCTGGGCAAAGGCCTTTCCCTTACATTTTCACTCTTCCCTATCCCGGGCTTTCCACACAACCCCGAAAAAAAAGTGTTTATGTCGTCTCGCCATCTCCTCTTTGGTCTACCACGTCTCTGGTTGACGTCACAAAACCACATTCAGTGGCGTTCTTAGCTCTCTGTAACCCTCTGTCACTGTCTTTATCACTAGCTCATTTATGTCCCCAATGCTGGGGCACGAGGAAACGCCACATAATAACAAGCTATAACCCACCACGTGGGACCAGCGGATTGCTGGTTGTTAACAACTGCTAATGCAGCCGGAACCAATGGTTTTACGTGTCTTCCGAAGCACGGTAGAGCTACAAATTTTGGCCATGACTGGCTTTTGTGGAAGTTACTTAACTTCAGCAATCGCAGACTACGCGCCTTAACCACTGCTCCGGCGTACTTGAATTATTATAAATTGTTGAAGTTCCGTTTTCACCATTTTCTATACAACTGTTCACTATGCCGATCGCTTGAACAGCGAACATGTAATACAGTGAAGCACCTCAGACGTTTCAGTATAACAGTAGAATGTTGTATCAATCTACATTCAGCCATTCAGCGTAGTAACCGGATTCCCGGGTAGGAAAGCAATAACCCCGAAATTCAATTTCGTTTATTACGCAACGGACGAGTCGGCCGTCGAGCCGTCGAGTGCCGAGGCAGAGGTTTACGGCCTTTTTAGTGTTTGAGAAAATTGTTTAATTCACTCGTTGGTACATCGTGTGGGGTTCATACGAATTCATACAATTATAGTTAAGCTGATCTTAACATTATTTCTAATAAGTTAAGAACGAGAAGAGGGAATTCCTCTTCGATTTAACAATGTAACAGGCTATGCTGTATTTCAAATAGTTTGCTGGTAACCGTTAAATAAGATAATAAGAAATTATAACTTAACCCCTATTTGCCAAGGGATGTAAGGTGGTCCGCGATAGGGACGAGAGTAGAGGATGAGCCAAATGCCACTACACATTTACATGATACACTAAACATTTCCCGATCCAATCCGAACCCCTCGGAGAATCTAGTAGGGAGCGGGGACAAGAGCACGCACTAGTCGTGATACTATTCCCTCTAGAAAACCTCTAACGGTGTTTCGTTTCACACGGCTTGAGGAACCCTTTCAGCTTTTTGCCGCCCTCAAAAAAGTCCGGTGACACTGAAAATGCTCAGAGGCAATCGGCAAACTTTAAAAAAATCAATTGATGCACACTCGCTTAGGCCCAACACACGGTATTTGTAGAATAAGAGTACGGCGACCCGGTTCACACGCGCCTATACCAGGTACAGACATGGACCTGGGCGTTTCTTTCCACCACTACGACCCGGTCCACTCCAGCCGAGCTCCATGCCTTTAGAGCAGTGCTGCCCAACTGGTATTGCTCCAAGAGCTATTTTCAAAATCCTGACACCTTACGCGAGCACCGCCGAGTTAGTAAAAAACCTTTAGAGATATAAAGGAAAGTACATTTTTTTAATTTTTCGGCGGTAGTTTTGAAACCACATTTGTTGCATCTTACAAATTAAAAATCTTTAAAATTAGATAATCAATATAATTTCAAGTAATTACCTTTTAATATTATAGTATTTGGTGTAATTATCAACTGACAATATTTGCAACTTTGTCAATGCACTAGTACTCTATATAAGTGCACCGACCCGCCGGCCACATAATCTACACTTTACATCACTGCACTGATATCACTGTGTTTTGTTGAGATGACTACTGTCTCGTCCGAGTTCCAGGATATGCACACGTCATTAGCTTCCGTTATGATGAAGAGGATGACGGCATTTGAAGAACAACTGAAGACATCCCGTGAACCTGCATCCATTGATCGACTTGCCATGGAGTTTGGTGAATTTAAGAAGTATGTGTGTGAGATGCTGACACTTCTTCAAAAGGAGCAATCTAGACTGGCTAGAATCACCGATGACATTGACATGCATTACCGCAGAAAGTGTCTAGTGCTACATGGAGTCCCTGAAAATCCTAAAGAAGTGCCTAGTGCTGTTGTTCAGACACTATTTAAGGACAAGTTGAAGGTGGACCTCCCCTCAGCATCAATACTTAAGACCTGTCACAGACTGGGTGAAAGCCGGGATGGTAGAATACGGCCCATCTTAATTCGGTTCACTGATCATTCTTTTAAGTCCGCAGTCTGGAAGAAGAAGACCCATCTAAAAGGTACCCATATTGTTATGTCTGAGTTTCTCACTCGCAGTAGACAGACTCTGTTTATGATGGCACGTCATCGCCACGGAGTAACTAACTGCTGGACCCTTGACGGCAACATTTATGTCAAGGACAACACTGGAAAGCGTCATAAAGTCGTCTCCGAAGAAGAGCTTGCCCTTATTGAGGGACCCGCAGCTCAGGCCCCCGCCGACACTGCAAGGTCCGTTTGTGATGGCCCTTCAGGCCTTTCTGCTACTGTGCCCTCTAAGAGACTCAGGCGTGTTGTAAAACAAAAATAACTTTTGGTTCCCAGTTTCACACCACCTCTTTTTTAACTTAGTGATTTTTTTATTACCTTCATTGTTTAATATAATAATATACCGGTTGTGTAAATCTGTAATAAGTCGGTCATTTTAAAATTACTTGGCAAGATACATTGTCAACTTCAACTTCAACTTTTTGTTTATATAATTTTTACTTACAATGACATTGTTGACATCTCAATCAATCAAGTACAAGCTGTCACTCTGACTGACGTTTTAGATAACGTTCAGAAACTTAGCTTTGGATTACTTTTTTCTTTATAAATCTGCCATCACTTTGAGTTGTGTCAACGTGTCGACGTTTCGTTTTGTTTTTATTGTTTAATATCTTCCTTTAAAGTTATATGATAAGTTTTGTTTTTGTGAGCCGACGGGTTAGTGCAGAATGGATATTGTACTAGCTACGATATCGAACGAATATTTGCTATTTAAATAATTTTATTCTTATTATTTAAAATTTATATTTTTATATATTTTATTTATTTGTATTATATGTTATGGATTTTTCTTTTCATTCTTGTAATTCTAGCAGTTCTTACGTTTCGGATGATGATTCTTTCCACGATGCTCTTTCTCTTTCTAACACCATCGAACGCGACCTAATCGGTTTTAGAAAGTTCTTAAATGTCTGTCATATTAATGCTCAGAGCATTCCATCATATCACGGTGAACTTCTGGAAACATTTTCTGGTGAGTGCGTGCATGCCATTCTTGTTTCAGAAAGCTGGCTCAAGCCTGATTTGGTGTCAGCTGTTTATCCTTTACCGGGTTTTGTGTTGATACGAAACGATCGGGTTGGCAAGGGAGGAGGTGGTGTCGCTATCTACTTACGTAGTAACATTACGTATAAGGTTCTTGAAATGTCCCCTTCCGCTTACTCGGCATCGGCTGAGTTCATTTTTCTTGAGCTCTCTATTAGGGGGGAGAAAGTAGTTCTAGGTGTCGTCTACTGCCCACCTGGTGTTGACTATCATGCTAGCCTGGAATCTGCTCTCGAGCCCCTTAGTGCTAGCTACCCACATCACATTATTATGGGCGATTTTAACACTGATCTTTTAAAACAATCGTATTCTTCCCTTAAACTCTCATCTCTGATTACTTCTCATAATTTTGTTGTTCTTCCACTTAATCCCACCCATCATAACTTACATTCGCCTGACACCTGGCTCGATTTAATTATCACCTCCAACACTGACAATGTCCTCACTCATGCACAATATTTGGCTCCAGGGTTTTCTCGGCACGACCTTTTACTAATCAGTTACAGGCTTCATACCACTAAACCGAAGCCAGTTGTGGTACCTATGCGTAATTTTGCCCGCATCGATCTTGGTGCTCTCAAGTATGATGCGGCGCATATCGACTGGTGCCCCATGCTTGAGTCAGCCAGTATAGATGTCATGGTTGAGCGCTTTAATGGGACTGTCATGGCGCTATTTGACAAGCACGCTCCGTTAAGACGTGTTAAGCTGAAGCGCCCTCCTGCGCCTTGGTTTACCAAGGGAGTGCGGATGGCCATGACTAGACGCGATCGTGCTTTCCGCAAGTTCAAGCGGGAACGTTCGGACGTGAATTGGGAGTCGTTTAGGGTTGCAAGAAACCGCTGCAATCAGATGGTGAGAGCAGCTAAACGCAGATATTTCCACAATAGTGTCACTAATTGTTCGCCGACTGATGTATGGAAATTTCTTAAAAGTCTTGGTATTGGCAAAGCTTCAAGCTGTGCCTCACCACCCTCTTTTCCCCTCGATGACCTCAACAATCACTTCTCGTCTTCTACGACTCTTGACCATGCCACTAGATTAAAAACTCTTACAGAAATAGCCTCCATGCCCCTATCTAATTTAGAAAACTTTATTTTTTCTCTAGTGTCTACTGACGAACTTCGCAAAGTCATCCTCTCCATCAAGTCAAAAGCTGTTGGCTTCGATGATATCAACCGAGCAATGATTACTAGCATACTTGATGAGATTATCCCTGCTCTTGTACACCTTGTTAATTTCTCCCTGAGTACTGGAACATTTCCTAACATCTGGCGAAAAGCCTATGTTTTACCTCTACCAAAAACCTCTAACCTCAGTACTTTAAACAATTTCCGACCTATCTCCATCTTACCCTTCCTCTCAAAGGTCCTTGAAGCAGTAATACACAAACAATTATCCCAGCATGTGCATAAAAACTCTCTTCTCTCTGAATTGCAATCCGGTTTTCGCCCTGCTCATAGTACCAGTACAGCCCTACTTAAAGTGACTGAGGATGCCAGGAAGAGTATGGAGCGCGGTAGGGTCACCGTGTTGGTCCTTATTGACTTCTCCAACGCTTTCAACACGGTTGACCATGACTTGTTACTTGCCATGCTATCCCATCTTAATATTTCATCGACGGCTCTGGATTGGTTCTCGGCTTATCTTCGGAATCGTGAGCAAGCCGTTAGAGTTGATCGCAATTTCTCGAAATGGTGTACTCTCTTAACTGGTGTACCACAAGGAGGTATCCTGTCCCCGCTTCTTTTTTCCCTTTTTATTAACTCCTTAACTCCTCTTATTCGCTGTTCTCACCATTTGTATGCGGACGACCTACAATTGTATCGCGATAGTCATGTTACTGACATTGACGCCGCTTTAGCTGCTTTGACGGACGATCTGCGGAGTGTAAGTGATTGGTCGAGACGGTATGGAGTAACGGTGAACCCCATGAAGTGCCAGGCCATAATTATTGGTAGTCAGCGTCAACTGTGTAAGCTTGATGTCTCTGCTGTCTCACCTGTAACTTATAACGGTGTTGACATTCCTTTCTGCTCCTGCGTCAAGGACCTTGGTTTGCAAATTGACAGCACACTCAGTTGGTCTCCTCAAGTTACCGAAGTAAGCCGGAAAGTCACCGCTGCACTACGTTCTCTCTACAGGCTTAAGAACTTCCTGCCTCACAAAACCAAAGTTTCGCTCGTACAAAGTCTTATTCTCCCAGTTATTGATTATGCTGATATTTGCTATCCCGATTTAAATAAGGACCTTCTTAATAAATTGGATCGTCTTCTCAATAACTCAATACGCTTTATTTTTGGTTTACGCAAATACGACCATATCGACCTATCCATAGAATAAAGTTACTTTTGCATAATCTCTACTTTGCAGGAGAGCGATTTGAAGTTTGTCTTGCACAAATTTGGCTGTAACTTTTTTCTTTATTATTCTAGAGAATTGATTATTTTACCGAACTTATACCACATTATTATGCATTGATTTTTATAAAAATATTTAATTTACAACCCGTATTTTGGATTTTAGGAGGTTTTATGTGCATATATATCGATTTATTGCGGATGTCTCTGGGTCGTTTATACGTATGTAACCTTATTCTTGGGAAAAGTGTTAGTATCAAAAGTACATGTAACTTTGTTTTATGTAAATACTGATCACTTGACTGGTTTTATTTGATAAAAAGGCAAAGATTTTTATAATAAAATGATGACTTTTTTAGTTAAACATTTATTAATCAACTTTCTTAGTGTGTAATATAATTTGAGAAAAAGTCGACGTTTTATTACAAACTTTGGCTCATATAAGAAATATTAAAGTCAACAATGGAATCATCATCATTTAGTGCCATCTTCATACTGAAATTTGGAGATCAGTATACAAAATTTTCTGCGATCCCATATACTTAGCTTGTTTTAATTGGAGAAAACTAAGTCCAGTCCACTTTTTGAAATCGTCCAGCCATCTGCGTCGCGGACGTTCCGGAGCTCTCTTTCCCGGAATTTTGCCTTCGAGGATTAGCCAATTTACAATGGAATGAACTAGCATAAATATTACTTTTTCTTTATACTAAGGAACTACTTATGGGTAAAAGGAAAAAAAATCAAAACAATTAGTTCAAAATCATCAAAAATCGTAACTATCAAATCAACAAGAGGAACCAGTTACTATTTGTACCGTTTCTTAGTATTAAGTTATTGATTACGCATTGGTTCTTCACTTCTTATCAATATAGCTATGTAAACGATAAAGAGAAAATTAAATAGATGTGAATTAAAGGTAAACATAATAGTGTACATTCCAATATGAGTAATTTGCAAAAATAACAAATAAAAGAAATTAAAGCGAATACACTTTCTTCAGCCAATAAATTTTCTCAGAGTTTTAATAAATTAGTACTAATACTGTTTCTAATCAGTCATTTTCACTATCATTACTGATATCATCATTATTGCCATTTAAGTGACAAGGGAGCGATCTGAAAAGCTTTACTCTAATATTTAATTTTAATTTTCGGTTCTTAGATACTTCGCGATTTAAACGCTCTTTTTTTAGTATTTCACTACAAAATCCCATTGCTTTTCTCAACTTCCCACCAGATAACACCATCAGAACTTTTGAAAACAACTGTATCTCTGGTTCTGCGAAAATTTTTCAAAGCAACGATACCTGCCCCTAGACAAGTAGCAAAACCCTCATAGAATAGAAATCAAATGGAATGATTATTGTACGGGATTGACATAAGGCAACGATAGGTACGCCTAAATGACGTTTGTGTCAAACCCATACAATAATAATTTTATTTATTTTCTATTCTATTAGCGTTTTGCCACTTGTCAAGGGGGGCTGCAGTCTTGCCATCAACTACTTTTTCTTGTGACATACTTTTTACTAACTTTTTTTTTAATTTTCATGACAATCTATGTGTTAATTCAATGGAGAAGGCATGGGAGTCGAGACATCCGATGTAAATCAAGTATAATCTACTAAGCTAATAAGCAGGTGAATTTTCAACGCTGGATGGTACTTCGAGTGCGAAAGCCATTAGTGGAAAGTTATTTTCGGGTGTCAGTGGAAATTGTTGGTTATGTCTTATAGCATTTTCAGCAACACAATTAAGCGGTATTGGGCTAGTTTTATCTGTAGAAATAATTTGTGTTTCATAGTTTTGTGCCTTGTGACATCTGGTGTACCAAAAACATCTTCCCATACTTCAGGCATCTCTTGTCGAATATTTTCAGCTTCATGTGGTAGTGGAGATGTCATTAAAATATCAGGGTCAACCGTGACATTTTCTGAAAAGAAAAAATAAATATAGATAAGAGATCGCAGCAACAAACAAATCAAAATATGTCCTACTAGTTATAAATGTTCTATATAAACCATTAATACAAAACAAGATATTTTATATTACGTTTTAGTGTTAATTTACAAAGAGAAAAAGGATGTATCTCATTTTCGAACCAAGAATAAAGATACAATTACACATAGACCACATAAATTCAAAATAATTTCCCTCGAGCAAAGTGACATGTGCAAGTAGACTAGAACTTTATTACGTAATTTCCGATAAATAAAGTAGTATGTTAAAATGATGTACCTAATTTGTTTATTATAAAATATTAAAATTAACATTGTATATACGTAATGAATTGATTTTCTATATATTTTTTTTTTGTTTTACATAATAGCCTTTGTTCCGTAAAAAAAAGTTCTATATAAATGTGGAACCGGTTGCTTTCATTATTTGACTTTTATAAATATATCTAATTGAAAATAGGATAATTATCTGTATCAAAGCAATCTTTGTAGATAGAATACCAAATTTAAAAAAGAAAATTAATGCTTACATACCTGGTTTATCCAATTCTCCATGATTTATCTCTGCGGGATCTGTCATTACACTATCATCGTTATCTTGGGACTTTAACAAAAGGCTTTACATACTTTTAGAACGCGTGCTTTTCATTTTAAAAACATAATAATTGATATTTTAGTAATATTTAGTTACCTAAAGCTAATTACAGTGTGAGTGTGCGCGGGACGTCTTTACGTAGAACATAAATGCATCTGACGATGTGACCTCCGGCGCGGGGCGCGCTCGCGCCTATACCGACAAAGGTTAAAGATACTTGTGATGTTGTGTCCTTGTTTTTTGGAGCAATAAACCACATGTACCTTTATTCGAATACTATCTTTCAAAATACATAACTTAATTTTTTTTTGATTTTACTAGTAATATCTAAAGGTCTGTCTAGACTTAAAAATACAAAAAAAGTAATTTGGTACCATAATCACAAGTACCGTTATTCTATGCATAGGTCGATATATCTTCCTATCGTCTTCAGCTTAAATGGCTGACCATCCCGCAACGTCGTAAGTCCAGAATTCTAACAACTCTATTTTCTATTCTAAACGATCCTAATTCTCCTTCTTACTTAAAATGTAGTTTCAGTTTCCTTAGCTCAACTCATGCCCGCCAACTTCGCTCATCAAATAATCATCTTCTTGCCACTCCTTTGCATAATTCAGGATTCGTTGCAGATTCCTTCACGGTTCAGGCCATTCGATTATGGAACGCTCTCCCCGAAAAAGTCAGACAAGCTCCAAGTAAACTGGCATTTAAAACAATGGTGTATAAACTGTTTCTACAGGAGTCAACACCCACGTAAGAGATTCCCATCATCTTTTCTTCTGTTATGTTTAAGTATGTTTATGTAGTCTATTTTTATTTAAGTTTTTTTTATTTTTTATTTTATAGTATGTATATTATATTATTATCATTTAATTTAATAAGCTCAATATGTATATTGCAGTTCTTATAAATTTATGTAGTATATGTTTCATTTACGTTCTTTGTCGCACCGCTTACCAATTTTTCTGTCTAGCCCTTAGGTCGACTGGTAGAGAATGCCATTTGGCATTAAGTCCGCCTTTTGTACTTTATTTTATTTTATTGTGCAATAAAGAATAAAATAATAATAATAATACATTATTTAAACACATAATTTATTATTATAGTAATAATATGACACACTACACTTCAAAATAAATAGACCGCAACAGCAAAAAGTTAATGCGAGATTTGGCCGTTCATATTTAGTAAATGTATTCCTTATGCGATTTTATTCGCGAGCACCTAAAAGAGCCGCGAGTTACCAGGGGCTCCACCGGTTGGGCACTACTGCTTTAGAGGCTCCAAGGTCATCAGCTCCAAAAAGATACAGGGAGGCCTTTGACTAGAAGTGTAAAAAACATAGGCTATTTAAAAAAAACATCACCATCGTTAGTTCTTATCGATGAGGTCGAGAAGGACCTGCGCGAGCCCCACGCGGAAGAGTGGCAGGAGCTGGCGCAGGATAGGCCGGGGTGAAAGCTCTTATTATCGGAGGCCAAGACTCATTTTGAGTCGCTGCGCCAATCTAACTAGATATTATTGTAGTAG
Source organism: Eudonia mercurella (assembly GCA_963082485.1). Lineage (NCBI taxonomy): Eukaryota > Metazoa > Arthropoda > Insecta > Lepidoptera > Crambidae > Eudonia > Eudonia mercurella. The sequence goes on along the minus strand of OY720045.1, from coordinate 14,380,795 downwards.
TCTATAAACGGCCCATAGCTGGGCAAAGGCATTGGCACATGAATGATAGCACTGGCTGAAATAGAGGCCTAACCTACCTTCTGAAGCACGGAGAGAAGAGAGAGAAACATGTTTTTCTGTCACATAATTGATAAAATAAATAATGACTAAATTGAAATAGGACTGGCCTATGCATTAGCAAGGTTTATGTTTCAAGATTTATTGACAAAAACCACATGTGCAATAAACAATTTGAAATTCAATTTTAATTCTATCCATAATGTGTGCTACAGCCCCCATACCCCCACCACACCCACCCACACCTACCAAATTCGTTTCACTTATGTAAGGATTAAATGAATGCCTTTATATGTATGCAATTAGTGTAGCGGACCGGGGATGGATTTGAGAGCAGTAAAACCGGCGAAATTGCATGGTTGTGTATTGCAGGGGCTTAGCTGCGGTTACTGAGCGTTTGAATCGTTTGAGGTTCTAACTCAATGTTAAAGTAATTATTGGAGTTCTCGTTAACGAATTTGTGGGTTGAACGTTTTTCTTTTTGATTGGTTAATGCACTGGTTTTCTGCTCGCGTGCCCAAAGACCCGGAGGCTTACTACCAAAAAAAGCATGTATGTAATATCACACTCACACTAATATTATAAATGCAAAGGTTTGTGTGTATGTGTGTGTGTATATTTGTTGCTTCTTCACGCTCCAACGGATGACTGGATTTGGATGAAATTCGGCATACAGATAGTTTATAACCTGGATTAACACTAAGATACTTTTTATCCCGATATTCCTACGGGAACGGGAACCACGCGGGTGAAACTGCGAGCGGCCGCTAGTAACATATATTTTAATCGCATATACACTAAGCGAGCGATTATTGAGCGATTTGTGTCCATAATACCAATGTATCAACCGCAACTAGAGCAGCTGCGTTGCAATTGTACAATTAACAACTGGTTGCTTTTTTTGGTAATAAGCCTGCGACATAAGAGGAAGCTTATATTATGCGAGGATAGCGTAGCTTTTTATTGGTGAAATATTTTTACGAATAGATTCAATAGTTCCAGATACGTATAATAAATATAAAAAAACATACATATTGTATAGACTTGGCGCATTATGATGATGATGATGATGATGCCAGTCCCTCTAGAAAACCTCTGAGGGTGCTTTGTATAACTTCGTGTTTGTTCTTATACCGTGGCATGGTTCGTAGTCATTAAAGTTAGTATTCACTTTATAGGCACATACATACTTGTTTTTATTTTACTTTTACCTAAAGTTTAATAACTCCATAAACTAGCTAAACTCAATTTTAATTTATATACAAAGAAGTAATCAGGTCTTGCGATTAGTCTGCGTCAAGCAAAGCAAGGAGTGTAATCTTTACACTAAACATTAAAAAAACGAATAATAAATACAACCAAAATTCGAATATTCAATAATTAAAGTCAAAGTCAACATTTGTAATTCAAATAAACTAAAGAAATGCGCTTTTGCATCGTCCAAAATTTTTTTACCTACCTACCACCCAGTCAGGGAGTCTATTTTTTAGCTGTAAAGAAGAAATGGCACGACAATAAAAAAAAAGTATTATCAAACAATATTTAATTAAATATTTACATTTATAATTTAATTAAACGTAAAAGTGGGTATTTACTGTGTTTGCGAACCACTCGCGCTCCGTGCTCCTCCAAGTCCTGCAACTGCTTTAAGGGAGACGTTACGCCCGCTCCTACTTATAAACCGACGCGACGCAGATCGCATGCCGCGGCGCGTGCGACGTTGCGCACTCCATATTTGCGAACGTACCTATTAGAGGCGCCCTCGGGTTGTCCCGCTCCCGAACCGATCTAAACCCTCCAGAGGATCTAGCAGGGAACGGGGATACGCACTAAGTGCTTAATACCATTCCCTCTAGAAGACCTCTGACGATGCTTCGTTTCACACGGCTCGAGGAGCCCTTTAAGTTTCTCGCCGCCCCCAAAAAAACGTACCTATTACCAGGAACAGTTGTGTTGCAGGAGCGCGGAGCACAATAGGGGCGCGAACATAACGGATACCCACCTTTACATGATATTGTGTGTATTCGTATAATAAAATCCAATGATATTATTTTGGCTGATCATCAAAACGCTACATATTCAGTGGATAGCGATAACGCAACCCATTACCCGCTCATTAAATATAAATAATTATTGCTATGGCTCGGTTGCGGGCCATCTGTGGAATGGAAGTCATTTTTATCACGAGGCCCCGGAGATACGAGGTCCCGGAGACACGGGGAGATTATGGCGTTGTTATTTGAATTCATGTGGTCATAACATTATGTGGTTGTATTTCGACGTCGTAGCTTCGGCAAGTAAGTGACAGCCGCGAAAGCTTAGTATTTTTTGGACTGGTTACAAAATGCAAATCATTTTGAGTTTCACCGTTTCACAAAAGTCAAGCAGCCACCCAGAAGAAAAACGAAAAAGGTAAAACTATTTTGGTTTGTTGAAATTCGTTCGAAAAATTTACTAGAAGTGCCATTGGAGAAAGAAATGCCTATCCACTCTGTCCTTAAAATTCACAAGGTTGTATGACTTAATATATAAGGTTACATTTTATCAACTGCAAATATTTTGAGGATAAATTCAATAACATATATTAACTATTTTTATGAAAAAACCTTAAATTTTTATACGCTAGTTTTCAAGAAAAACGCCAAAAGTCATTTCGATTAAAAAGAAAAATAAAGCACTTTCGGTAGTTTCAATTCAAAGGAGCCGAAACAGAGAGACCGCAATGCCTTCACCGCTTACACATGCACCTAGTTTCATTCAAAAGAGTCGACAAGCCGAGCCGCTCCAAAAATATAATAATTTTTGTGTCAGGAAAAGTAAAAAAAAACTAGCCTGAATTTTTTTTTAAATGCTAGGGCCTTATTTCTCTGATGCAATTAGATGTTTTGTCAAAATATTTGCAGTTGATAAAATGTGACCTTTTATACAGGGTGTTTGGTAATATTTGTATAATACCGTAACATAGCGATGCAACTAAGTATAAAGAACACTGTGATAACAAAAACATATTTTCGTAGATTTACTTTTCCATACAAAACCTCTAACATAATTTATTACATTATTTGTGTTCAACCCTGACATGTTTTGACTTCTGTTTTTATTGGACAATGAGGTTAACGACCAAGAACAATGTATCAGCTGGACCCAGGATTGTCACCTTACAAATTTACTTAGTGACAAACCATCTCAATATCTTGGTCATAATGTGCTTTTGAGGAATGTTCATAATTTTCCTGGGATCTACGCACGATACCCTATCTGCCATATTGGGGATTATACACGTATTACTAATGGTATAATACAGGTACATAATAATAATATACAACAGTATATAACAGTCATATACATATATATATATATATCTCATATAGATATATAATGAGTATTGTTTCCCAAAAAGGTGTTTTCGCTGTGTCCCGTTCAAATATTTCCAGCCGAAGCCGACTCGTCTACATATAAATGAAAGTTTTTGTCTGTTTGTCGCAATTGGCTGCGTAAACTTTGCATAGTATATACAGCGGCTAAGGAAAATGGTTCCTTTGTTATTAATGAACGGTTTGCAAATGGCCAGCAATATATTTCATGTCTAAGCTGAATGTGCTAGGTAACGTAGGACTAAGGAGTATATATTTTAGGCTAGGTTATAAATGACAATATACGATTTAGGTTACCGATAACATGGAGGCTGTTTACCGGTGTTCGGATCTACACGCAAAATAGTTCTTATACAGCAATCTCATTTATTTCTGTCGTAAACCTGACACTGGATTCTTGCTCGAAGATTAAATACATCCAGTATGATTTAATAAACATACATATTATATTTAATACGATTCTTCCGCTGCCAGGTCAGAAGGATCTTCGTAGTTACTAAGAAGACCCGTGTAAGAGACTTACTTAGTAACTACTCTTTTCAAGAGGTTATAGGAAGCTGCTAGTTACCGTTCACGACTATGCTCAGGCAGTTCAAGTCGCAGGTTCGATTTCTTGTCAAAACGCTCGTAGATGGAAAATCAGAACTAAAAATCATTTTTTCTTATGTAAAAATCTAAACGTTATTTCTTTATCGATTTGTTTGGTGTCAGTTAACACTTACTTTACACATTAAAATAAAAACCAATTTTTGAGTAAACAACAACTCAATAAAATTAAGCAGTATGCTTAGAATATATATAAAAACACTAGATCTCACAGAAAGCAGAAGCGAATCTAATTCTGAGCAGCGCTAGTTTTAAACCGACTTTGTTTCCCTCAAGTGACAAGCGACAGGCGACTGGCGACAAGCGACAATCGACAAGCTACGAGCGATGGCGACTAAGTACAAAAACAAAAACACACGCTTGTGCTCTCATACCATTAAACTAAATGTATAACTTATATTCAATCCCCATTTGCTTCTAGGAAACGCGATACTATTTTATAGCCCAATGAAACCCAATTCCCTATACTTTGCTCAGTTATGGGTGAAAGGGATTGGTAGGGGTTGGCACCTAATTTCATAGGTCGTTGGGAAAAATGGATGCTTTATACGGCCAGGGGCTAATGTTTGTGTAAAGTCATAGTTTTTGATAACTGGATCCCATTTACGCAAGTTTTCCCTAAAGAAGTTTTATTATCTATTGGGAAACTATCCTTAGTAAATATACATACGTTAAAACATTTTTTCAAAGTTATATTATTGTATAAAGTACGATGTGGCAGTACCCTAGAAATAAATCAAGTAAACCCTTGCTCTTGATTAGAATCAGTGATCAGACCGTTATTGGCTCTAAATTCGTGTTCGATTCCCAATTGCGTTACACAGTACTCGTTTGGTATATGGTAGAGCTTGGTCTAAGCTTTCCTGAGAGCTACCATCACATAATCCAAGTTTTCTACCATAATATTGTTTGTTGTGTTGCGCGTTACACGCTTCGTTCGCAACAAGACAAGCTAAGGCGGGGTCCTGATTGACTGTATTACTTATTGATTGGTTTTTATTTTTAATAGTATAGTAATAGATAACGCGTCTGCGATTCCTCTGGGTTTGCGGGTGTCCATGGGCGGCGGTGATTACTCTCCATCAGGTGACCCGCCTGCTCGTATGCCTTCTTATTTTATAAAAAAAATTAGAAGTCAACTGTGATAGAAATAACGCAATGAACTAGAAATCCGCTTGCTAAGTCGCAAGGCGCCAGTGGTCGAGGCCGAGCTGTTAGAGAAAAGCAAGCTAATTTCGAAATAGTTGAGATCGCTAGTTGTTGTCCAACGATTGAGAAAGATTAAGAGTTCGAGTCCCACTTAGGACAAAAACATTTTTCAAGTGTGTCTATTACTCTTAAAATAACTCTCAGAGAATCTTCTAGGAAACGGGCCACGCTTGTATCACCCGTTCCCTCTAGAAAGCCTCTGACGGTGTTTCGATCACAGGGCTTAAGGGACCCTTTGAGGTTCTCATCGCTCTCAAAAAAGTCCGTATAGTTTGAGGCCAACAGCAAACTTTCTCAAAAAAAAAAAAACAAAATCAAATAGTATACTTACTATTTTAAATAAGGTTGTTTAGAAAAAGCGAACCTAAGTTTTCTGAAATTCGAGAGAGTTTCGCGTATCGATTGTGCCGAGTCATAACTCGGCTGATACAGTGACGCGGCTACGCGTAACATATTCTATGTTATAGCTCAGTAAACCGATACTATCTAGGGAGCGTACGTAATGCTCGGAAACGAATATTGTTTTCTTTATCACTCGTATACTTTTTATTTATTATTTTTTTATTTATTAAGGCTTCCTATAATAACACTGATACGAAATATTAGATTTTTTTATTTCATTGAGACGTGCTTGGCCTTTATTTTACCACAGCGAGTGCTCTGAAGAGCTCTTTGACCTCATCCCACCTTCTCCCTCTCGTTTCTTTGTTGCACCTTCACTCCAAAAGATGGAATAGTCTACCAGCACACGTTTTCCCTCCTTCCTATGATATGGGGTCCTTCAAAAGAGGCGTGAAGAAGCACCTTGTGGGCCGGCAGAGTGAGGTTAACTGATGCTACGTTTGTTTTCATGCTGCACCAATTATCTTCGCGTCTGGACTTCATTTCCATTTAACATCAGGTGGGATGGAGACATTTACCGAGTTATCTATACAAAAAAATTAGGTCCTTTAAACGAGGTGTAGTGGACGACGGCTAGTGGCACAATCTTATCCCACTAGCTCCTCGTATCTGGATTCTGCTTCTACTTGACATCAGGCAAAGCAGAGTAATTTGCCATATTCCACCTCGGAGCTACTTTGATTATGCTAAATATGGCGTCGAGGTCACTAACGGCGAGTTTACTCTAAATTGGTGATTTCTACGCTCTATCTGCCCCTTTTTGGGAAAAGGACCTGAGAGTATGTTTGTTATAAATGCATGTATGTATGTAAGTAATTGTCATTTTAAATTGTTGAATTTAATGAATGTCTTAACACTTTCAATCGTAGAACTAGTCTCAGGAGATGAGGATTCCGGGTTCATGCGCTTCCACCTTCGGCCTTATCATCACTTATCATCAGGTGAGATGAAGGCCAAGTGCTTGCCCATAAGACATATATATAAAAAAAGAAAAACTAGACATTTTTGTAATTTTGGAAAATACTAGTATCAAATTCGGTGGTATTAACAGGTCCATGTTGTGTCCTGACGTGAAGTTTTGATGAAAATAGGCAACCTATTCCGATCGTAGTCACCAGGTCTTAGGTGCTCTAGACAGCTAGTTCTTCTAAAGCCTTGACTAAAATTGGACGACCTTAATGGTATTCAATCGGGATAATCTTGGCAGTCGGCCAGCTCGCAGCTATTTGCGAAAGAGGTCGCGACCTTATTATTTTTGGAGCGGTTTGACTCTCCGATGGGTCGATATCATACGTTCACTTTTGTCTGGACGCTTGAATATTTAAATGTAATGTCTACACTTTAACAATATCGTTAATCATCATCAGCTCATTTTATGTCCCCACTGCTGGGGCACGAGCCTTCCCTATGGATGAATAGGGAGAACGGGCCATAAACCACCACGCGGGCCCAGTGCGGATTGGTGGTTGTTAATGACTGCTAATGCAGCCGGGACCAACGGCTTTACGTGCCTTCCGAAGCACGGAAGAGCTCGAGATGATAAATTTTTGGTCACCCATCCGATGACCGGCCTTTGCGAAAGTTGCTTAACTTCAGCACTCGCAGACCGGGCGCGTTAACCACTGCGCCATCGAGCTCCTAATATCGTTAATAGACATATAAAATTTAATGTGTTATAGGGGGTAATCCATCCGTCGGAAGGCACGTAAAGCTGTTAGTCCTGAAAGCATTTTAGCAATTCTTAACAACCACTGCACCGCCGCACTCGGCCTGCGTGGTGGTTGATGGCCTGTTTGGTGTGGTGCTTCCATCCATAAGGAAAGCTCGTGCCCCAGCAGTGGGGACATCAAATGAGCTGGTGGTGGAAAGAGGTTACTCATTGGAACTATTAAATGAAGCATTTTACCAATAGAAAGATACTTTAATTTTAGCGTTTATCACACACACTTTTACAAGTTAGTTTGTATGTATGTAGAGGGGAAGAAGCTTTGTCTAGCTGTGAGACAATATACAACGTGTAACAGAAAGGTGTGGTCAAAATGAAAAGATCCAAAGTGTATCCGATCTAGTTCTTGTATACAGAGTTACTGAGACATAACTAATAACTTTAATTTGTCAGGCAAATTTAAATTGAATATTAGTGAAGTCATGCGCGTCAGGCGCGTAGAAACAAGCTGCAGTGACCATAAATGTAAGTACACAGATGATACTAAACCACTAGGGCTGTGACTTGTTTATTTTGATGTGTCATCACAATAGATCTGTTAAATTAATAATTGCATAGCAAGTTAAAGTTAATAATTATGTCTTAGTAACTCTGCATACAAGATCTAGATCGGATGCACTTTGGATCTTTTCATTTTGATCGCACCTTTTTGTTACACGTTGTATAGGCTATCCACTATTTAAAATTTGAAATAGGCAAGTATTAGATTGCTATCTCGCCTGATGGTAAGTGAAGATGTAGCATACTTGCCTAGATAAGCCTATAAAATAGTAATTAAGAGTGTCCGACAGACTATGTAACCATCCAGATCAGTACATATAGATAATGTAAATGTTACCAAGGAATGGCTCGTATAAAAGTTACATTGTGCTGCAAGTGTCGACATAAAAGTGTAACGAGCGCCTTCAGATGCATTAAAATTGTGCAGCCGCTCCGGCGACGGCGATTCCGCGGATGGTGTGCTCATTAATGTATGCGGCGTATACAGGGCGTTAGGATAAGTGCTTTGCAGTCTTAAACCACATAAATAGTGTAAGTTACTTACATTTAATTATTATACCTATAAATTGTATGATTAGGTAGGATTTTCACTTATAAAACCCGATTTCTTGCTCCGTCCGCAGACCTTACACCAAGTACAATTCTTAGCCCTTTCACAGACAGAGGGATTCCCACCACATTTTGAACTTTATGTGATTGAGATAAGATATGTAACCAATGAAATATTCAAACATTTTCTGTCTGTTAAAGGGCTAACACCCAGTATAAAAACGGATCTGCTTACCCCCGTCTTGTCGTATAACATAGGTATTATCTCGTCACTGCTGCTTTAAATTGTTTTATCAACACATCGAAGTAAGGAGGTTCGACCTGTATGTGTGAATGTATATGGCTATAATGTGTCGTTATTATATCTTACCCGTATCCTATCGTAAAACAATATTATGTTATTACTGCTTGCGGTTACAACTGTATTACCAACCGACATCAATAAAGGTCTCAGTTCAATCTGTAATTCTCATATATGCTCTCATCAAGAACTTCAAACTAATTCACAAGTGTCAGTGATTGCGATCGATGGTAGCTGTGGATTTACAGCTTCATGATCGCGATGCTTTTTTTGAATTATGTTGAATGAACGGCATCGTAAATACTTTTAAAAGGTATCGTGATTGAGGTTGAAATTATACGATATGTCCCCTTTATGTATGAATATATGTTTGTAGCTATATTCGCGTTTAATGTTTCTGGTTTGACCGATATTGATGCAGTTCTCAGTGATACATCTCATATACAATTGTAAGCTTTCGTATTTTGCTTAGTATAAGTAGGCGTACCTTTTTAAGTAACCATATTTCGACCGTTATGCCGTTGTCAATGACCCTACGTCCAGTACTTAAAGAGGTATAATAAAGTTACCTATAGTAAGCAGTTTACATTAAAGCCCATTAGACATTTTACGTATAGCCTTCTTGCCATATAGCTGAGTAGTAAACTATAAACTATGATACTTACGGGGCAGCATTTCGCCTAGCGCGCCTTATAAAAATAACGAGCAAATATCAATAAAAGTAGATTTTTTACTATCGTACTTATTTATAACGCATATTCTAAAGAGTCATGACAGATCGATAGTTATACTCGTAACTAGGGATCTATTTTATCCTTATTGATTATTTATTATACACGATGTTATGATAACCGTCTTAAAACCGAAGTTTGGTTTTGTATACAATCATGTCCGTTATAAATTACCTCTAGGTAGTTTATTTTTATCATTTATCAATAATAATATAAATCAAATCAAATCAATTTGGAATCAAAAAAGTGGTACAGAAGTTGATATATAGGTAACTTGATCACACTTTTTACCAGAAGCTGGCATGCAAAATTTCTTTAAAATTTAAAATAGGTAAAATAAATTATATAATACATAAATCATTCAGTTTATAATGTTTTCGGTATCCATTGTGACGTGCAAGTTACCTTCACCATTTATTAGTTACTCTTCTTTAACTATGCGCGTTACAGGATATTTTTAGAATTCTAATTATTATAATAATTATTATATCAGCTAAAGCTGTCCCACTCCTGGGCAAAGGCCTCTCTACACTTTTTCCACACCTTCCGGTCCCCTGCAACATCATACCATTCCTTCATGAACCTATCAAGGTCATTTTTAGAATTAATACCAATAAATATTTTTCGAGGAGCTAACGGCACAGTGGTTAACGAGCTCGGTCTGCGATTGCTGACGTTAGGCAACTTTCGCAAAGGCCGGTCATCGGATGGATAACCAAAAATTTATCATCTCGAGCTCCTCCGTGCTTCGGAAAGCACGTTAAGCCTTTGGTCCCGGCTACATTAGCCGTCGTTTACAATCACCAATCCGCACCGGGCTCGCGTGGTGGTTTATGGCCCGTTCTCCCTAGCCATCCATAGGAAAGGCTCGTGCCCTAGCAGTGGGGACATAAATGAGCTGATGATGATGAATTCTTTTCAACTTTTTAATAATTGAAATAATAATGATTACCTACCAAGTTTTATTTTATGAATGAGAAGCAGTATGTATACATTAAATAGGCTTCGGCTTTAAGACGGTTAGAATAACGCCCTTTATAATTTCTTGAGAAGCTAATGTCTGCCCGCCACCCCTGTTACTATATCTTCTTGTGTAGATACTAGTATTGTGTATTATGTATTTTGTTATCTGAAATGTGATTACATTAATAGTCATTTAACAATTAGTCAATGAAGTTGGTTATACGCGGTTGCCTTTGTGCAATGGCGTGGTTAATTACGTTTGTGTAATTGCAATAATATGGCTGCCAGATAGATGGTAATTATCGCTAATGATGAAAACTGAATAGTAACAAGCAGATACGTGGATGAAAGTTTATTCAAAACTTTTGTCTTAATATGTTTAAAGTAAAAGTAAAGTTAATATCCTATATACTCCATTCTCTAACCTCCGTCATTGACATCAAGTCATCGCTATTCAGAAGAATTTATTAATTACAATATTGTCAAATTAAAATAAGTAGTTATTATAATGTAAAATGTCAGAAATTGTGATTAATTAACATTATTTCAGAATTAAGAAGCACCTAACAAATTAATAATTTTATGGTCATTTGAAAATAATAATTAATAAAAGTAGTAAGTACATAAATGCAAAAAGAAACATTGTTATTCCTCTATTGAGTAAATTAATAAGCCTTGTTAGTAAGAAATTCCACCAAACTTTATTTGAAACATTTTACAGGTTAAAAAAAAATGGGTAAAAGTATTAGGATCTTAAAACAAAATATAGTACCTAAGCTCCTATTTTTTTCCCTCATTGTCTTCTCCCATTTCCTTACTACTTTCTTAGTTAACATGAAACGTGATGACAGCTCGTTACCATGCCTGGTGCAACTTGTCGCCATGTCGGATGTTTAAACAGGTATGTTTAAGATACCTTTACAGTCCCGTAAAACTGCTCAAAACACTCCCGAAATATTCTAGGAGTCCTCGTCCACGTCCGATAATAGGTGACCAATTTTTTAGTCGGTAAAAATGAAACGTATAGAATTCTATGTTGCAAAGCACACGTCCTATAAAAAATAACAAATAAAATAAAATAAAATAAAATCTATTTATTTCAGGCTATTGCTCATAATAATTGTTAGTATAAAAATGACTTAAAAAAACTATGTTAGTAAATATAAGTACAAAAACAAGAAAACAAACAACAACACAAATTAATTAAGGTATTTGCCCCTCTCTGGGGCTCCGGGCACACTTGTGCTTGTAAAGTCGGTCACATAATCGGTACTAAACCTTCACGAAAAAATCGGATCGATAATCGGTCTTAAAAAAGTCGGTCGTGGGCTCAGCCGTACGGTTGAAATTTCTAACTGAAACTTTAACACTTAATAGTAAATCTGGTACCTAACATACATATACAGTTCAACAAGCGCAGTCTTCGAGTCTTATTTCAAACAACACACCGTCACAAAGAGCGGACAAACTGAACCAAACCAGGATAACAGCATATCTGACGTCACAAAGCGTGAACACACTGTAAAACTTGATGTAGCCACTTACCCCGTTTCACGAACATTGAAACAACGCTTGTAAAAACAATCGCTATTTTCCACAGATTAAGGTAAAAATACATAATTATCTCGTAGCAGAACTTTTTAGGAACTCGATGGCGCATTGCATCTGCGAATGCTAAGATTAAGCAACTTTCGAACAGGCTGGTCATCGGATTGGTGTCCAAAATTTATCATCTCGAGCTCCTCCGTGCTTTGGAAGGCACGTAAAGACGTTGGGCCCGGCTGCATTGGCAGTCGTCAACAATTACTAATCCGCACTGTGCTCGGTGCTGGTTTATAACCCGTTTTCCATATTCATCCTTAAAGAAGACTCGTGTCCCAGCAGTGGAAACATAAAAGTTGTTTTTATAAGAAGTCGTTAAATCCGTAACCTTAATTTGGGCCAATGTGATGGATTATGGCCTGATTCAGAAAACCAATCATGTAATCACAATGATGATAACAATCAATATGAAGAAAATAGATGAAAATTTAACGTGTCAAGTTATCGTTTCATACTTTTATATAAATTGGAAAAAAATATTTGTATTTTAAAATATACTTACGTAAACCTGTTAATGTTATCGTTAACGCGACCAAATAAATAAAACATTGTAGGTAATAGCTGGTCCCCGACTGCAGCTCAGCAAATTGTGTGAAGCGTCGACTTTGCGAAACGTGCGTGGAATACCGCGGGCGGGACTGTTTGCCAACAGCCTTATCCAGGTGCGGTGGGGTGAGGCACGGTCACCGTGGAGCGCGGCTTGCGATTACCCTACTAATGTGTATGAAGGACTTCTTGGCGGGAAAGTGAAGAGTCATGTCTGCGGTTTTGTTTTATTTTCTAAAATTTGTGTTATGTCGAATATTAATGTGAATTAATGGTGGATTATTAACCGTTAAGTGTTCGTGAGTGTGCATGATTGTTGGCAAATGAAACAAAACAGTGCAACGTCACTTTTCAAATTCTCTCAAGAAGTCCGCCCGAGGACTTAGTAAAGCTCCACATCTTTACTAAGATACTCGAGGGGTTGGGGGGTATATCATTTCTCACTTCTCATTTCTATTATCATTCATCATCATCATACAAGATGGAAATATTGTTTATTTATTTATAACTTGTAAGAAAAATTACTTTGACACTGGCTAAATGTGCTAACCGCACGAAGCCATCAACTAAAGGAAAAAAAAAAAAAATGTGTATGAAACATTAGAATAAAAACTATTTCCTCAAACATCTTTAGAAATGAGGTCATTATTTTGACAACCTTCTTCGAAATAAATTGAAATAGCATTACTGGCCAAATTCACGCGAGCAGCGGCCAGCAAAGTATGTGTGAAAATCCATATCTGGCGTGTTATTTAAAAATAGAACGAACTTTTTATTCCGAGAAACTCGAGGGGTTGGGTGGTATATCATTTCTCACTTCTCATTTCTATTATCATTCATCATCATCATACAGAAAAGAAATATTGTTTATTTATGTATTACTTGTTAGAAAAATTACTTTGACACTGGCTAAATGTGCTAATCGCACGAAGCCATCAACAAAATGAAAAAAAAAAAAAAAACATGGGAAACAAAAGAGTTACTATTCAAATATTTTATTTAAATTTTGAACTGGTTGCAAATAGTAAGCTGTTCTTTGTAAAAAATAAAAGCAAATGATTGACATAAATATTGGTGCTTGCAAAATGTTCTTCTACTCCATCGACAGGTGTAGTCGATAGATGTTATACTCGTGCACAATGATGTGTCTATTACGAGTATTTAGGTAGTTTTAGTTTCAGCGCTTTATTTTGAGAAAAGTGCATTTGTTTTGTAACTATACATTGTGAATGCATAAACTCAAAATAATAAAAAGTGCATTTTCAAGTGCTTTTTACAGAAATTATTAATAAATTTCTTCGTTTAACCTTTGGCGTTTTCTTTTGTTTCCGACATTGTGGTGTAACATAAAACATGTTTGCTCGAGCTCGCTGGGCTCCATCAAAAGCCTCGGCAAAGGCATTGCGTTGTATTCATGCAGTTTTTATTTTAATTTTCGGAGCGAAGGCGCTCCTGAATGCATTGTGCCATCGCTGAATGCCGACTACCTCAATACGTATTGCAGTGAACGTGGGAGTTTGTGGTTTGGGTTAAACGTTCCGTGACAGTAAGGTTTTAAGAGTTTTATGATAATTACACTTTTAAACTTTCACGTTCCATAGTTAATAAAAAAAACAAAAAAATAATAAGTAACTAAATAGAAAATCAACTGAAAAGGCCGGAACTAGATAAAAATTCAATTTATGCCAACACACAGTCGGACGCACGCACAAAGTGAGAATGATTTGACTTATCATAAAATTTTATGCCTCCGATTGCATGTTTTGTATGATGTTGCATAAATTGAATTTTACCATTGAAAATGGTTCATCAGATGCAAATCGCCTGAGACGTATTTTTGGCCATAGCTCCGAGGATTTTGGGAGAATCGAGATGGAAATAGTACCAAGAGTTGAGGAATTTATCGAGACACGTGTGTGCGTTTGAATTTTGAAAATCAACTGAAAACTTTTTTTGGAATTTTGAAAAATGTAAAAAAAAAAGGATTTTTTGGGGGTGTTTGTATACTAAATTGTAAATATTTAAAAAAAAACCGACTTAAAAAAATTTAAAAAGGGTTCTAGGGTATTAGTTTAGCTACAAAATGTCGTTTTTTTTTTTAAATCGGTTAATAATTATGACCTGTAGGTGGTCTCTTTAGATTTGGTATCGTAGAAAAACGGGTATTTCCGTATATGACGTACACGTACACGTACACGTACACGTACACGGTGACGTACACAATTTTAATACTAGAAGTAAGACAAAACTTGTGATGCCACTGTTCAGGTTACAGAAGGTCCTTGGTTCTTTCTTGGGGCAAGGTATACACTATTATAATAAAATACCAAACACTGTACTAGATTTACCTCTAGATAAGTTTAAAAAACATGTAAAGTCTTCTTTACTTAAAAAAGGTTATTATACAGTCAGAGAATATTTAGATGATAAAACAGCCTGGCTATAACAAGAAACGCATACTTTACTACTTTTTATAATAAAAAATTATACTGATATGATAGCCTTTATAAACAGTGTCCTACAGATAACAAATAGCGTTACGTTAAACATTTCAATTAGTTTTGATTTAGAGTAGCTTGGGTGTGTCATGCTCTCTTTATTGTCTCTGCGGTGGTGGCATGTGCGTCGGGTCGTTACGTTCCCTAAAATATGGTTGAGCGAAGCGATGGCTGATTCATTATGTCATACTCGTGAACGGGTGCCGCCTGTGGAGGCTGGTCTGCTCTTGCATACTTGTCTTAATTTTATTATTATCAACTATAGTTTAACTTTGTTTTTTCTTAGACAGGTTTTGACTTTTACTAGTACTGTATGACATTGTAAAAAATTTAACTGGTAAATGGTGTTTTTGCAAACTATTTTTTTTTCTCATGTGATTGTCCTTTATATTATGTGTTTTTTTTTTTTTTTTATTTGTGATGGAAAATGTCCTTTTATGATAGGGCATTTTCCAATATTTTTGACGATGTAAGGGAGAAAAGATCTGGACACTTGCTGAGTTTCTTGCCGGTTCTTCTCAGTACAAGATCTCCCGCCCAGAGTAGACTTACGAACCGATGGCATAATGACGTTCATAAGAGCTATTTGTAGCCTAAACTGAATAAATGATTTTGAATTTTGAATTTTGAATTATGTATATAGCGGAAGCAGGCGAGAAGTTCATTCAAATTGGAATTTGAAAATCGGTTAATAAATTTTTAAAAAAATATTAAAAAAACATATATAAAATATAATAATTCACTTGTAATGAGTTATTTAACATAAAATGTTTTTTTCTATCTCTATCTATCTTGGTCACCTATTTTTATCGTTGTTAAAAGGATAAATTATTATGTATTTTACACAATTTTATAGCAATAAAAAGTTATCTTATCTTATCTTATAGTGAATTTACATAAAATAAACGCAAGTAGATCCATATCACTGTAGTCAGATATTGGGTTTGTGCTTTGCTTTTAATCTTACGAGTGTTTGCAAATATTTTTTATAAAGTTAACACAATCACTATACATTACCATGAAACATATTTTATTTTCTATTCTACTACGATCTATTGCAATCTTATAAATTTGTGTAAACTGTTATTTACATATAAGATTAAGACGGGAATGCCAAGTCCTTATATACTGGTGTTAGCCAGCTAAACCTTGAGCACGGGGCTCACCGTCCATTCATTGAATATTTAACAGTCCGACGATTTGCAAATTGCCTCGCTTCTCGGAAATGCTCGACAAAATCATGTGATAAAGATGTTAATATTAATTAATTGTAAGGTCACTTCAATGATAATTTAACGTAAAATATCAAAAATTACTTTAAAGTTTTTTTATTAAACCTCATAAAGGTTTCTAAGTATACTAATTTAATGATTTTTAAAACTGTATGGAAACGTGTATGACATTTCAAACTTTGAAAACTGAGACTGGAGTTAAGGCGATTCTGTTTTTTTATAGTTAATCATGAAATTTAAAAATAAATCTAAAGAATATATAAATAAAATATCTTTACGATTATTTAAAATCACCAATATTGGGTGCTAGGAACAAAGTATTGTTCTGTTATTTTTTTGTTTATTGTCTTTTGTCTTATCACATTTATGAATATATTTGTGTGCTTTTGGTGACCGTTCAAAAATAATAAATAAACACAGATATTTTTATATTCACAACAGTACGAAAATGAAATTCATATTGCACTCGGTTCTGCTTAGAGGCTTCAGCTTAGCGTGGGCAGCACAACCATCTTATCTAAATCTGTTGCCGTCTCAGCAGTATTCAAAGCGTTGTCGTGTTCCAACAGTTGCAGTTTAGATAGCCATCGTTTGCGCTTCTATCTCCATTCTTATTGTCCCTGCGCGGAGATGTCTGAAAAGAGATAAAGGCTGAGCGATTCTTTGTAAAGGAATAAAGTATAAGGAAATATGAAACAGTTGGCATTCGCTGGACAACACCAAATGAAAATATATTAAAAAAAAAAAACAAAATTCTAAATAGTTTATTCAGTTTAGTCTACAAATAGCTCTTATGAATGTCATTATGCCATCGGTTCGGAAGTCTACTCTGTCATAGTGGATGAATGGTTATTAGTATACCATTCATTCAGTATGTTGAAACAAGGTTTAACACAATGACATATTAGTTGGTATAGGTATCTTATACAAAAAAGATATCTGCTTTCGACTCGCAGTGACGCTTAAAGCACAAGGTCTTACTTAGGGTGAAAACTAGCAAATGATTGTCATAATCCCCCAAATATTTATTTATTTATTTATAGACTAAATTACAAGTATTATTAGTTTAACACAGCATAAATAACGCATATTGTGTTAAAACCTATTAAGTTTGTATCGGTCTATGTATCACCATAAATATTTATTTCCTTTTACATTTATTTTGGGATAATTTCAATTGCTGTTTTTTTTGTATTTTGCTATTTTCTCGCAATGAATTGTTAGGTAATTAAAAAAAGTGTATACGTCACTAGCGTCCCGAAGAAGTTCCGAACAAAATAAGGCAATTGCATCTTTTCAGCCTTAGTTGCTCTCGAAGAAAGAGTTACAAAAACCCATATTTAGGTTAAGTTTTCGTTAGAAGAATGCTAAGTTACAAACATTAGCTGTATTTTTCGCTCTTATTATTTTAATAACATAAATGTAAAACGTATTAAATGTGTATGATCTGTGCAATGCCGCCATGTTGCCGCTGCATTCGAAATTCAAACGAAAAACTTCGAAATATTTTTGCGGTTGTTTCGTATGCATATAACGTATCTACCTTTATACTCGTAATATCATTGTTTCCTTGTGTTTGTGTTGGAATAAATGTATTTTCTTTCTTCGTAATATATTTTTTCCAAGCCATATGTTAAGGCGCCGCCGCCGTTTATAATTCCACACGGTAATGACCCGGAGGTTGTTTGCAATCTCTCTGCCAGCGTAGGATGTACAGACGGCGGCAGATCAACCTATCCAAACCTGTTAAATTTATCCAATGAATATTGATCCTTATAACCAAACAATAAAGTTTAAAATTGATTGTAGAAATTTGACAGATCAACCTACCCAAAAGGGTAGGTTGATCTGCCGCCGTGTGTACGCACGCCTGCATATGGACCTATCCAAAACTGTCAAATGTCTTCGATACATTTTCAACCATATGACTACGACATAAAGTTTAAAGTCTATTGAGGAATCTTGACAGTTTGTGGCAGTCAGCTGCGCAGGCATGTGTACGTTTAAGCGGCGCGATTAAGGTAATTGCTTTGTGTGACACTCGGTGTGCGAAAAACGTCTTTGTAGCGGCTGCTTACGCGTGACGGACCCTTGTAGTCATACTTGCACCTACTTAAGGAATTCAACTTAATGATTTATGAAATTTAATTTGTTAAATTATAATTATATATTGGAATATAAATATAGGTAACGAAAATGAGTACTACAAGTCTTCATAAAATACACTTATGAATACATAATTAGTTCTTAATATTATAATTCAGTAAATGTTTTGTTGCTTTCATATTAATTTAGAACAATTATGTATTGCTGTTGATAGCTATGTATTGTGCTATCACCAGCAATATGTACACAGTACTTGCATTAACTTGTACTTTATTCTATGAGTATATTTAATGTGATTCCAGCTGGTTGGGAAGGACCGGCTTACCAGAAAAGTACTTGTCTTGTCTTAACTTTCAATATCTCTATATTATGTTCCTTAAACATAAAAAGTTGCAGTTTGAAAGAATGGATCCATCTTGATGGATGGCGGTCTACTACTGTGCGTTTCTCACGTAATTTTTTACCACGAACTACAGTGCTGTGGAACCAGCTCTCAGCGGCGGTATTTCCGGACCACGGACGGACTTAGGGATCTTCAAGAAACGAGCCTATTCCTTCCTTGATGGCCGGCAACGCATCTGCAACTCCTCTGGTCTTGCGGGTGTCCATGGGCGGCGGTGGTTGCTTCCCATCAGGTGACCCGTATGCTCGTTTGCCTCCTTCTAATAAAAAAAAATAAAAAATTTGATCGTTAAAATTTGTCTGAGATAACGACTATAAAAAGGCTTTTATGAATGCCTCCCGAAGCATACAAGGCTCAAGATAGTTTGAACATCCACTATCTATAGTTATTTAACATGCAAGATGGCAACCCGAGTGAGCCAGCCGCTCCCTTTGTATTTTTATCACTTTTACTTCTTCATATTATGTCTTTGTATTCCTTTTTCAACGTTGATAAAAGAACTCGATTTATTGTACAGTTCCCAAGGAAACATATTGTATATAACAATAAAAAGGTAATACGCTCGTAGCTTGAATACACAAACGCCTGACGTAATCGTAGCCCCGTCTACGCCGTAGCCTTGACTACGGCGTAGCGCCGTAGCTCTGCGTCGCGTGGTGCTACAGTTGTGTTTTGATTTATGCGTAATGGTTTTCTGTTCCCAAAGTTGAATACGATATTTAACTGAAGTATTTTGTTTATGTTTTGTTTATATATTGGAATAGTAAATTCTTTGTTTTGAATAATAATTTGAAACGTCTTAGTACCCGACCGAATAGATGCTTATGTCTTAGAAATCGTAGTTCAATCCGATCGTTAGACTACTGAAACATAACTTTTTTGGATGAGTTACCGGGTTTATTAATGTGCTACATTGAATAAAAAATTTGTAAGAAAATTGACAATGTTGTGTTGTTATGCAAGGCCACTACGATGAGTTCAGTTTGAGGGCTGCGTGGTCTCTGAGGGCTTTGAGTCAAAGGTAGTGTAAAGTGTCTAAGAAACCCACATATGCTATCTCTAACTCCGCAAATAGCCAGGCCTCCATATTTACTAACTCCGTAATCTCTAACAAGCACATACTCGGTCATCTATGCATACTACTGTCACCACTCTGTTAGTATTGAACATAATATGAGGGCTATGAGTTTAGAGGTCAGTGATTCTTATTAAGAAAACCACGTTTGCTGGCTTAAACTTCGCTAATAGGTATAGGCTAGCTATTTATGTTTGTGTTATGTATAAGCATTAGTACGTTTAGCAATTTATGGAAATCGCTGACCACTTTAGTACCTTGTCTTAATAACTGAACAAGAACTTGACAAGCGTCTTCTGAGATTTATAGATGAGATTATAAAGTTTTTAAAGATTTTTTTAATTCTTATGAAAAAGCACTAAAGTGTTCTTTTTCATCCGTCGCCGACTGTACCTAAATAATCAATGTTTGATTAGTTTTGCATTTTTAGCCCTAATCCAACAATTTAGCGTTAACTTTACTTAGTTTGGGATTAGATCTTTGCTGTAATTGTTGATAATATCTTTATACGAGTATATAGGTGGGAATCATCCCTCCTACAGCACTGGGTGCCTCTCCATTTTGTAAAATAAAACAATATAGGTAATTTTAATTTATTAGTTATTTAATTTAATTTTATATAAAAACTAAAATACCTACTGTTAAGAAATATAATTTAATTGATTTGAATGGTTTAATTTAATAATGAAATTACGTTGTTTACTAACATAGATTAAGATTATTTTGAAACTAACACATCAATATGGACTTAGAATAGTCTGAAATAAATGATTTATAATTATTTCCTTTATTTATTTTTCAACATATTAATTTACATTTTTAAATATTTTTTAAAAACAAAACAAACAAAACATTTAAAAATATAAAAAATAGGTCCGCTGGCATCGGGACCAGGATCCAAGCTACTGGTGGTTAGGGCTCCAGAGACAGGAACCTCCTCACAATGCGTGCCGTATCGAGGAGAACTGCCTTCTGAATCAGGCCCTTGATCCAGTCGCCTAACGAGAGCCTCATGAGATGTTGATCGAGGCTCTTGGCCATTATTATATTTGTATGAAATACCAATAGTTTCCCATTCTATTTAAAACACATTTTTTTCTTTCATGTCATCATGCAACTTAGGTATACATAATAATATATAGCCAGTGGTTATCTTCACGACTGTAACCGTGAGTAATGGCCATAACATTCTAATAGCAGCCCTAATTCTGTCGTAATTGCCGCCCTACGACGACGTAAAGATACATGTATTTCTTTCCTTCGTTGCTTAAATCCAACGCAGCTGTTTAAATTGTGGGATCATCCTTTTTACTGCTACCGATGCTAAACTGGCCGCAATAACGGGACGACAGAATGTACCCATCTTCACTGTAGAAAAACTCCTTGGTCTCTAACAAGTGCAGGTTTGGTTACCCAAGCATCATCATCATCATCATCATCATCATCATCAGCCTATACTAGTCCACCCATGCATACTACCTATTATCTAGACAAACCTGATTTAAGCTTAAGATACTATTTACCATTTGCGTACCTAAAAATGTATTGCTTATAAATAAATAAATTTTCACTTAGTATGTTTAGTATTGTTATGATATTGTAAAACTAGTTGTCGCCCGCGACTTCGTTCGCGAAGACTACACTATCACACAGGAACCTGCTACCGAGATAAAAAGTATTCTGTATTCTAGTCCGTCATGGTCTGTCTATGTGCAAAGTTTCATCCAAATCCGTCCAGCCATTTTCACGTGATGCGCGGTCAAATAAACAGACAAACAGATAAACAGACAAACAGACAAAAATTCTAAAAACTGGTTGAACGTGTTTTGTTATCGATTCTAAGTATCCCCAGCCAACTTTATCGAATATCTTCCATGTACAGACTTTCAACCTTCTTTAGCTTTATTATACATATGTATAGATAGATAGTATAACCAAGCACACAAAACTTAATTCACAAAATCCAAGCAAGGTTCTATTTTTGTAGGTATTATCAGTATTGTATTGCTATGTATAGCACTAATATATACCTAACATATACATAGTTTTGCCAAAAATTATAAACTATCTATTATGTAGCACTGTTAAAAATATAATTGAGAAATGTAGTTACAAATCTACATAGCCAATAATAAAGTGGCCGATCTTCATTTACCAAGCCTACAGAGTGACATGACCTCGATAAGTGACAGACAATGGACTGTTATCACTCCATACACGCTCCATACACCACCATACACACCCAACGCTTAGACAGCGTCCGTTGTTATCTGCTGAAGGCTGTCAGACATGGCTTTGTGGCTGAATACATCTGTACTGGCGACAGCATGTCGAAGGAGTTACTCTAGTTTGTATTGTAAGAAAGAAAGTTGAACAATAGTTGCTATTGATTATATTTTAAAATATAATTATATAGTTTACAACGGGAAGTATTTGTTTTTTATTTATTTAACTGTTGGAGCACAATTATACTTATGTTGATGTTGTGGCGACTAAAGAGCTTTGCCTTTCCATCACTTAAAGCGAGTACATATTTTGATGTACCTCAAAATTGGAATTAAACCTAGGACCTATTGGTCTGACGTTGGTTTTACTACTAGAACACGAGGCAACTGAATGAAGACGGAATAATTTTGACATCATATGGTTGTAAGTCGAAATGTATCCTAACTTTATCATTTGTTTATTGTCCATTTTGTTTTTAACATATAAATGTTTTTTTTCCTTATTAGTCCATGTTTTTCGTAAAAGTATTAAACCAAGATTGTATTGTCCACAGGTATGTCAACTATTAAATACGTAAAGCTGTAACATCGGTAAGAAAACTATCCTTTTTGTTTATGAGGACTTGTACTGCTAGTTTATTAGTTAAAAAATCTAATTACAATTCATATATTTAAATCCAAGTTCTGTTAGTGAATTCTTCAAAATAATGAGAACACCGTTAATTATTTACATAAACAAAACTGTTTGTATTAGCATTCATTTTGCATAAACGTGAGTAACTCAACGATTGTATAGCGAACTTAGCTTTTATTACAAGGCAATAAGGTCGAGAATAGTTGTATCATAAGTCTAGATTACTTGGTATTTCGTTGGAGCTGGCTTCCGTCTGGCTGCGAACAAGTTCAACTTAACATTTCATAAGTTAACCTTAAAATAGTCGGCACTTCTCCTGAATTCAGAACAGAATATAACCTGAGCGGTTCAAGTTTAATCCTCTTTATGGAGAATAATGAAACTTCAGCTGCATATTACATTTATGTTCGCGGTTCGAATGTAGTTTCAATAGTTTTAAATTATTATGTTAAATGGGATTCAGCGGAACTTTTTATGTTTAGGTTATATGTTTTTATGTATAGGTTTTCTAGACATATATACATACTCTTACGTCCTTCTCTGAAAACAGTAGAAAGAGCATAGAAATCACCGATTTTGAGTAAACTTTTTTTTTGGAGAGAGATTGCTGATTGCCTCAGACGGCATTTTCAGCTTCACCGGGCTTGTTTGGGGGCGGCGAGAAACTTAAAGGGTTCCTCAAGCCGTGTGAAACGAATCACCTTCGGAGGTTTTCTAAAGGGAACGGTATCGCGCACTAGTGCGGGTCCCCGTGCCCTACTAGATTCTCCGAAGGGTTCGGATCGGAATGGGCTTTTGAGTAAACGCGTCATTAGTGACCCAACGCCATATAATTTTATTACGACATATAATTTATTATTTAGCATAAACAAAAGTAGGGTCCGAAGTTGAAAAGATAACATCAGTGATGGGTTGCTATCCGATCACCTGATGTGCGAGCATCTTGGAACCCTAACCCCTTAGTCGGCTCTTACGACGCACGGGACTTTAGGCAGCTGCTACATTATTTTCACGTCTCCAAGCAGCATGGGACTAGACATATTTATTGCCATACGTTTTCTCCCAGTTGCAGTTGCAGTGACCATGAGCAGACCAATGCAAGGTTACCTATTCTACATTACAATGGTACAACGAATGTTTGCATTACAAACGTTTTGTTTATTTGATATGCAGGCAAAACTTAAATATGAAAACCTAGCATCCGCCCGCGGCTTCACTAGCGTGCGTTTCGGGCTACCACAAAAGCCTTTTTCAACAAAATGCATATTGTTATTCAATACGCGTCCAATATTGTTTACATGAAAACAAACAGCAAAAAAAATCCCTTTGCCATTTAATTCGAATACCAGTTTTTTGGCTGCAATATTCTGTATTGAAAACGTTTATTATATAATATTCTGTTTGCTGAAGCAGCTTTTGTGGTATGCGGTATATATGTATACATATATATGTATGCTGCGGTGCTATGCGGTGCACGAAAATCCTTTTTGACATCAGCACGCAATTGAATTGCGTCAAACGACCAATCGTTTGACGCAATCCAAGCCCAATTTTGCAATTTTGCCCAAGCAAACGTTTCAAGCGTTACATTTTCAGTGATATTAATGATAATGATTTTATTGAACAGTATGCAGTTTAATTGCGTCAAAGAATTGCACAAATGTTTCAAGTATTACAGTTTCAATGATATTACTGATGGTGATTTGAATGAGGAATAAACCCTCCAATCGGTTTATGGTGCGAAATGATTGCCATGATTTTAAAGTGAATGGCTGGTCAGTTTCTTTGCTTTTACATGCCTATATAAGTATATACACATTTAGTTTTAAGTTAGTTGTGAAACTTGTAATTTTGAACAAATAAATACTTTTTATTATTATTATCATTATTAAATATATTTCTTCTTATTTAAAACAAAAAATCAATCAGGTATGTAAATCATTGAACACAGATGATACCCAAATCCCCTAGTAACTCGTTGGCCGGCTAGCCGCGGCTATTTGAAGTGGGTCGTCCAGATGACCTGGTCACGCGTAAAATTAGCGCAGCGCCCCCTCCGTGCGCAACAATGCCTCTTGAAACCTTTTCCTATTCTGGGACTCAGCTTTGTACGGTAGAATAATAAACGAATACTGGGACACATTTAATTACTCGTAAATGTATAATTAAAACTGATTCGACTTACAATCACAAAAAAATTATTTTGACTAAATTGGCACGACAATATGAACAATCTTTTTATCCAAAATGAACTAAGTATAGAGCTCATTTAAGCAATTCTTAACTACAAAATCTAAGCTAAGCCTTTGCACACTACTGATTTTTTCTAAGTCCCTAATTTGATAAAAGCAATTGTACAAATCTCTTCACATGCCAATTGTACCACTACACATCGTTTGACTATGTCGTTATATGTTATGTAAAAGTCTAAAAAAACCTAAAAAAAAATAGTTATTTTTACGTTTTAGTAGTTTGTTTGTATGTCATTTTAAGTTTCTTAACAATAAAAAAATAAAACTAATTCCTTACTCAAAAGTAAAACCATTCTCTTTAGGAGTTTCTTGATAAAAACAATGCAATATAGTTATAAATTAATTTATTTATGTATTTAATTTACACTAAAACTGAGCGTGTCTATACTATATCTATGTACATATGTATGTAATGCTTAACAATATATAACCACATTTATTATTGAAATACAGGCAGTTATAATCGAAACCTGAGTGGTATCATTTCGGCTCCTTATCCCGACCTCATATGGCGACCCTGCCACTGGGTTTCGGGTGGCGGCCGACCGGCGCCGACCGATTTCCGAACAAGGCGTAAGAAATATAAACAATATACCAAGTTAAGATGAGTTTTGTGAACTTTTAATATTAATTATAATAATTACTTTTAAATATAATCTTAAGGAAGCTTTTCTTGGGGCTGGATAATTGGTGTGAGTGTGGGAAACATTTATTTTATTTATTTATAATAATGCTGACCATTACTACTACCTGATATTCATGTTAGTGGTTTAAATTATATTATTTTCATTTCAATTATTCGATAACTGCATATTCATCAATAAATTACCAACATATATATTTATTATCACTATAACCGCTTACAAAAAAGGCACGATAATTTAAAAGGATATTTACGGTATTAAACATTAATATTGTTTCTTTTTCCTTTTTAAGATAAACATTATTTTATCTTATCTCAAAAAATAAAATAAAAACACCTATGCATCGAAAAATCCGACACATACTTTACTTTTCGTGAGATTTAAACCCAGGACTTCCAAATATCCGTCCGAACGCATAGCCACTTGGCTACCGATGAGTGTTATTATAAGAAAGACTATTACAATAAAGTGCCGCATCAAAGACAGGGAAAGCGTTGCCCAAGACTGTTTTAATAACGATGGCTGAGTTGCCAGCGAAGGTTCTTGCCGGCCAAGCCTGCGACTGCACTCTTGGTGGCCTGCCAAGCGAGCGCCAGCCAACAGCCAACTGCTCGCTGAATAAATAACATGTTTAATGTTCAATGAAGCCTGTTTCAGGTTATGACTCGTTACAAGTTACATTTATCACGTGATATTGCAGCTGTTGTCTACTGTGTTCTGGAATGATTCATCTAATATGTAAAATTCTCGTGTCACAGTTTTCGTTGCCATACTCCTCCGAAACGGCTTGACCGATTTTGATGAAATTTTTTGTGCTTATCCGGTATCTATGAGAATCGACCAACATCTATTTTTCATCCCCCTAAATGTTAGGGGTAGTCCACCCCTAAATTTTTTATTTTATTTTTTAGACAAAATTTTTAATTTCTATTTTTTTATGATACAACATACAAAAATACATACAATCCTCAATTTTCACCCTTCTACGATCAACCCTTATTTTTTAATAGCCATTTTAGTAATTTGACCGATTTTGATGAAATTTTTTGTGCTTATCCGGTATCTATGAGAATCGACCAACATCTATTTTTCGTCCCCCTAAATGTTAGGGGTAGTCCACCCCTAAATTTTTTTTTTATTTTTTATGGCAAAATGACGTTTGCCGGGTCAGCTAGTTTATGTATAAATAATCCTACTAATATTATAAAAGCGAAAGTTTGTAAGTATGGATGGATGGATCTTTGTTACTCTTTCACGTAAAAACTACTGAATGGATTTTAATGAAATTCGGCATACAGATATTTTATAACCTGAATTAACACAGTTCTTATCCCGATATTCCCACGGGAATTAATGGAAATTGTCAAAGCGGTACGAAGTCCGCCGGGTCCACTAGTAATAAGAAAATATATTATTTTGTATTGTTACAATTACAAAGATATATATACACTCTACTACGGGAAAGCTAAAAGACAAATAAATCGCGTATACTTTAGACAATAATAATTAGGTACACTATGTTAGGTTTACGAATCTTGAATGCTTCGAATTCGGAATATAGTAAGTAAAGTAAAATAGTTAATAGTCCATATACTGTCCCACTGCTGGGCAAAGGCCTCCATTATTGAAGTCAAGCTATCACTACAACTAGCTGTGCCCCGCGATTTCATCCGCGTTAATATTTTCCCGTCTTTGCAACATTAGTCATAGCGTGATGTAATATAGCCTATAGCCTTCCTTAATAAATGGACTATTCAACACAAACATAATTTCTCAATTCGAACCAGTAGTTCCTAAGATTAGCGCGTTCAACCAAACAAACAAACAAACTCTTCAGCTTTATAATATTAGTATAGATTGACGAGTGTTGGCTTAATCACTACGCTTGCCAAATGCGGGCTATGCATCGAAAAATCCGACATTTGCCCAACCTAGTCCTAGACGTAGGTCTAGGACTAGGTACTTCAGGTATCGGGCCGAACCTTTTGCCACTCGGCCACCGTGTCGGAGATTCGGATTATGAAGATAAATAAACTTGTAAATGTGTGTATCTTGTAGGGCGACCTCAGGGCAAATCAAATTATTTATTCATTGAATATAGAGTAGGTACAATGATGGTAGTTTAAATATAGATCGTCTATTTTACCAACGCAGGGCATGTTAATGTGGATAATGGCAAATTCCCCTCAAAATTATTTATCCTTGAGGAAGGCCTTTGTCCAGCAGTGGACGTCATTTTGGCTGAGATGAGATGATGAGATGAGAAAACGATCTACCCTCTTCCTTAGTCGTTTTTTGCGCTCGATACTCGTACCACTGTCTCCTAAGTAACTATTCACTCGAACTTGTTCTCGACACACTACACTGACCGTATCAGATAGCGAAACGGCACTTTTGTTCTTTTTGCGGTCTTTACATAAGCTAATCACTGGATTCCAAATACGCGACAGTTTTAACCCTTCTTCGCGGTTGAAATTTTTGTATTTTGTTTTTTCAATCGCTTCTCTAACCAATCTAGGTAACAACAAATTACACAACACAAAAAATCCTGCTCGTGGAAACTTTTTCAACATTTGTGTTTTTATATCAACTTTACAATTTAGATATTCCTTAACTGGATAGAAACATTTAATTTTAAGCCTGTCAAACATTTTTCTCTTAAATATAAAAAAAGTTAAGCTCAGTTAATGAGTGTGACAACTTATTATAAATTTTAATTATTTATAAAAAAAACGCAACTGGGATAACAATTTCTCTTATAGAAGTCCGTGTGTATTTTGGGTAGAAACAGCTCTCCAGGACATCTTATACTTCTGATAGAGTTTATACCTTTAACAATTAGCATTAGTTATGTCTTACTCTCTCATGTTAAAAGTCTAGTAACTTAAAATAATCTGAAATGTCTCACGTTTATTAAATTCTATACTCAACGATAGGCACCGCCAGAGTCTATAGGTATGAGTGAAAATAAATTACCTACAAAATAAACTCATCGATTGCATAAAAGAGCGAAATTTGCGAAAATATTATGAAAAAATAAGTAAAAGGTATGAGGTTGTGCAATTAACCTAATCACGGCTTCGCGAGTACGCTACGAATCGTAGTGTTACGAGCGCTACGTCGTAGTAGTCGTAGCGTTTGATTGTATTGCTTACAGATAAAACGCTCTTTCTCCCTATATACATTCATTTGCTTCAATTCATAATTGTTCATTTGATGTCAATTACGATATCATTTTACCACTTTTTCTCTTGCTGAACATATATAAAATAACATATTTGTTCATCAAACAACCATCTGAGCTGTTTAATAGATGCTTAGTTTTTCATCTCACAAAGCTTACGAGTATTACTATTTTGAAATGTATAGTGCTTCGCAATTCTTTTTATTTATTATTAATAATGAGTAATCTGTGGTTATTGGTGGCACAATTACCTTTGAAAAGTTACTTAATGATATGTTAAATACAGGTATTTATATTTCATGGTATATTTTAAGTAATTTTAAACTACAAGATCAACTATGACATTCATAAATCATCTGATCCCAACCATACAACGAAGTTTTAAACGTGAACCACTCTATTAACTTTATGCTAATATTTCCATAACAAACTCCTATTAGGTAAAGGCGATAAAGTAATACGATCCCATATATAATTTATGACAGGATAACAAGATCCCCCATAACATTACAATGTCGCGAGGCTGTAACGCGATTACCCGCTATGCTGGGCGGGATCCACTTAAACGTGAGTAGCTTTTGCGGCGATGGCTTTAATCAGGCTTTAAGCGTTGCTAGCACCATTTACTGACATAATGATGTTACAGAAGGATGGCGTTATTAGAAGAAGAATATAAGCCCTAAGCCTTTAATCGCCTATGTGGTCTAGGTCTACCGGTCTCAAAGCATGTTTGTGTTCTAGCTGGTATATATATAGATAGCTCGGCAAATGACTCCATCCCACCTGATGTTAAATGAAAACGGAGTCCAGACGCGAAGATAACTGGTGCAGCGTGAAAACAAACGTAGCATCAGTTAACCTCACTCTGTCGGCCCATAAGGTGCTTCTTCACGCCTCTTTTGAAGGACCTCATATCATAGGAAGGAAGGAAAACGTGTGCTGGTAGACTATTCCATCTTTTGGAGGTGCGACAAAGAAACGAGTCACCAAATTTCTTTGTGCGCGATGGGATATTTGAGACAGTGAAGCGGTGACTCCGAAGAGCAGCACGTGTACTCCTATGACGGAAGGGAGAAGGTCGGATAAGGTCAAAGAGCTTTTCAGAGCACTCGCCATGGTATAAGCGGTAAAACACGCTGAGTGACGCAACATCTCTACGTAATTGCAGAGATTCGAGAGTATTTCGTTTTATGTATTAACATTTATTATATTATATTTATTAACCCGGTTTATGTCCAAAATGGTAATAGGTGTTTTGTTCTAAATGTTGTGAACTAGGGATAGGTTTGTTGGAAATTTATTCAGGAGTTTAATGGTACCATTAGATTCATCCAGAGTTACTTACATTTTGAGAAATCTCGTTTTTTTGCATCGAGTGTCAGTGTATTTCACGTTATTTACTACCGTATCGGGACTATGTCGGCCATTACAAGTGCACTGCTGTTCTTTCGCGTAAATAGATATCATTTGTGAAGTGTTTTGTTTAATCTTTAGCGAAGGGTAGTGAGAATGTGATAATAATATCACCAAATTAGTGTTTCGAATTTTTCCGAAATTTCAAAAATAAAAAACAAAAACAAAATGCTGATAAAAATCAACCAATATGTAAGTACATTAGCATAATTATTATTAATAACTATAAAAACAATTTTATCCCCTTTCAATTGATATTTTTATGTAATTTACAACTTAACCAAAATCAAACTATTTAATTAAATATCAATAAAAGTGGTCTAAAATTTAATAACTCCTGGACACTATAGACACTTTTTTTTGGAAGCTGGAAGCTTGACGGGTTAAGGTAAATTAGCTTTCTTATTCCAACCACTGATAATTTGTTATTATTTACCATGAGTCCCAACAGCTGGTCGTCTACGTTGATGATGATTAAGTGCTAAACACGATCATAATGTATTCGTATTTCACATTCGATATTTTAAATATTGACGTCGTTTGTCACGATTACCGCTTGGTATTCCAACAGCCTCCGTAAAGGGTTGGGCCATAAAACATCGCGTTACCATTATTCAGGAACGTTTACTTCGCTATTAGCGTTGTTGCTCTGTTCGGCTGTTATTTTTATTTAGAGGTTTGTTCCTGTTACTAAGTAAGTAAGTAATAGCCTACATATTGTTCCACTACTGCTAAAATGCCTATAACATTGAAGTCACGGCATCGCTACAATTGATAGGTATTGGCTAAATCACTAACCTTACGAAATGCGGGTTGGTGATTACAAACCCGGGCTAAGTATAGATTTTTTTTTTAGTTTTTATCTTTTTTTTAAGTGAGAGTGACTGATGCTGCTTTGTTTTCACGCTGTACTAGTTTTCTTCGCGTCTGAACTCCATTTCCACTTAATATCAGGTGGAATGGAGTTATTTGCCGTGTTAATTATAAAAAAAAACACACTTTGCCTGACCTGGGTTATGAAGCGTTATTAAAAAGCCCTAGAAAAAGTTTCATGGTCTCTATAAAATACATATTTCACGTGACAAAATCCGATTTCGTTTTAATATTCAAAACTTTTTTTTTATCAAGATTGAATGGAAATTCAGGCTGAATCTTAGTTTATGGATTTGGGGCACGTTACTAAAGGGGTCGCTGATTTAGCGTAATACTTCGATAACGCCGGGTCCAGCTGTATGTATCCCTACCCTTTGCATATATTTACATAACATAATATGATCACTAACCTTGGCCGCGGATTCACATATTAACCCTAATTATATAAATAAGTCACATTATATAATTAATAAGAATAAGAAACATTTATTGAACCTGCACAAAAACAAACACAAACAGAATACACAGAAGAAAAAAAGAACAAAATAAAAATAAAATAAAAAGGAACATCATAAATACAAATAACACAATGAAACAGAAACAGTTTGAACATTTAACACAATTACACAAAACAAAAATAAGAAGATAACACTTTGAAGTGCAAAGCCAACGGGTAGCTGTCTCAGCAATGCTTTTGTGGCAATACACAGAATGCCACTAAAGCGCTGGTTTTCAGACAGCTCCCTAATAAGACTAATAAGTCAGTTAACAAGGTCATTGACCTATTTGATCTATTGACCAAGGTCATTTACAATTTATGAAAAATACTAAAGATGACCAAGTGCAAACCTGGTGTAATCCATGTACTTTTTTTTATTGCAACAAGATTTTTGTTACAAGATATTCCTCTTTTGTTAAGTGGGAGTGTTATTATAGAGATTATATTATATGTACAACACTATATGCATGTTATGTATTTTGACTAAACATCGTCAAATCTCATTTAAAGATATTAAAAAAATACTGACCATTGAAATTTTACAGGGTCAATGTGAAAGTGGAAAATAACAATAATTATACTAACTTTATTCAATACACAGTTTAATAATCCGTTAGCCTATTAAAAGTAACGTGTCGCACGATAATTGACGACGATAACAGTATACGTGGCATGACACACGACACTAGCTCATACGACTATCAAATAGCAGTATCGCTTTGTTAGCGCTGCCGCTGGAAACTACATATATAAACTTCATAAACGTAAAATGAAATTTTTTCAACATTTGTGTTTTTGTAATTTGTTCGCAACAAAATTTGCTTTAAAAATCATTTTGAACATTTTATAAAATAGCTTGCTTATTTCTTAACTGATCTTTAATATTTGTAAAAATATTATGATCGGATGTTAATGACGGTAGTTGTTGACATTGAATGGGCGCCTTTGGCTTACAAAGTAAAAAGTGTTGAATAATTTCGGCGGGCTGGTTAGAACCACGATAGCTCAATTGGAAGAGCACCTGACCCGGAATGTCAGAAGGGTGCAGGTTCAAATCCTGCTCGTGGAAATTTTTTCAACATTTGTGTTTTTTTTTTTTCATAAACGTAGTTACCAAATAGAGTCGCACCTATTTGGTCGCCATAGAGATATAGAGACTCATCAGATAGGCTATCTGAGACTTATAAAATAGGCTATCTGAAACTCATCAGATGCAATTTTGTGACTCATCATATACTCGTATACTATCTGAGACTCATCAGATAGGCTATTAACCTAAATAACGCTCTAGTTCCAGTGCGATGGGACTTTTTAAGTCTTCATTCTACTACGGTGTCTCTGTAGAAGTAGTCCATGGTAGAAACTATATAGTTCTTTAAAGCAACTACAAAAAAACAGCATGACTTTCTTCTAGAATGTTTGTGGCATTTTGTAAAGTCCTTAACCTGGAATTAGTTTCCGAGTCACTGCGGTTCGAACTCTGTCAGCGAAGTCGCTTTTTTTGATAGCTCCTAAAAATAGATTTTTTATAAATTTCTAATTAAATTCTTTACACATGCTCGCCGGTTTAAGGTACTCTTGACCTGGCTTTTAGTTTAAATGTCCTCGATTTGGTCAAGAAACGTGCGCCTAGGTTGTCCCCGTCGCATATCCCATTCACATCCGATTCATATACCTTTTTAATCAATCACTTCACTCATTCTTTCTACATGAAAAAATCATCCTTTCTCAATGAATTCAGGGTAACTCATAAAATAAAAATAAAATAAATTTTGAATTTTGGATTCAGGGGAATAGGATAGAATAGGGGTATTTTTATTTTGGGTTTTTGTAAACCATAAGTGTTGTCGACAACATCCGTCCATGTTGTACAGTGCATACTTTCGCTTGGCGATTATAGCCGACCGTTAAATTTCTCACTTATTTTAGCAATAAGTTAGAAATTAAACTACATTGTACTGTCCGACTCATGGCCTAAATTCGTTTATACCATCCAATATTGGTAAATAAACTGACTTATCTGGAGCGTGAATAATCACTCAGCTCATCTAGCGAAACTTTCACATAATAACTTTTAAGAGCACTCGCTGAACGAAATGGTTGCAGCGAAAAAGCGTTAATGGCTTTCTGCTTTAAGCGCTGCTGCGGTCACGGCGCGGCGGCACGTTCCCTATTGTCAGTTATTATAAACTTCAGGAATGCTTTGGCGACTCGGTTTGGTGTACGATTGAAAAAGCTAAGCAAGTTTCCAATGGCTGGTTTCGAGATGGAATCTCTGGACGCCTTCTGGTATACTTCTGAAAAGCGTTAGTATTACTTTTGTAGCCGGACGGATAGATGATCGGGTTGAATGCGATAAATCGTGGTTCAATCCTGAAAGTTCCGTTAGGCAGCTGACGTAAAACCTTTCCTAGCACACGCACAGCTTTATGGATGAGTTAGCAGCACTGTCATCAGTGTGTTAATAAGTGTTTGAATAATAATGTTAAAAAATCTTACATTTAAGTAAGTTAAGTTAATTTTAATAAAAAATACAAGGAATTCAATTTTACCCATTTAATCATATTTTTTTAATTTTACTATTACTATTAATCACGTCTATTACTTGTTGTTCAAAACATTAACCTAATTTTATTTTTTACATTTTATGTTATTATTGTCATGTTAATAATAGGCATTCCAAATTGCAGATAAAACTACAAAAAATAATAAAATTATTGACATTTTAGTTATTAAAACTGTGTCAATATTTTTATTGTCGTCAAAATGTACAACTATCATTGATTTGAACCAACAGGTGCAATGTTTGTATTGGATAAATGATAATTATAGGATTGATACATTTATATTATTGATAAACCTCAACACTACTTATCGGGAAGTAACACCTACTCGAAGTCACTGATGATAAATGGTCTACATACACGCACACGCCTAATGGCGCGCCGGAGAACTCGAGACCTAGTTTAGGTAGTAACACTATAAAACATAATTTTATCTATTTTATTTATTTTTATGATTTTGGCAACAAACAGTCAATTACATAGTGCAATGCTTATAACTGTTTTATTTATGCTATAGACCTAATAGTGCCGATATGAAGTAAAAAACGACGACGCAGAATTACAATCGTACATACGTACTAACAAGATAAATCTAACAACAAAAAAAACATTAGTACAAGAGAAAAAAAAATCAATTTCATTGCCTGATAAGGGTTTCATAAGATAAGCGTTTAAATTTAGTAAAGAAGTTACTGAAAATGTCTACTTCTGAATTAACATTTAATGTGTAATATTTAAGACAGCCAAGATTTTTTTTTAATTTACAAAAAAATTATTAGTTTTCAATAATTAAAATAAGTTGCCCGATTCAATAAAAAACATTAGTATAGATAAACATTTTACAAACTAGTTAAAAGAATAACTTATAAGAAAGTGATTTAATTATATATAAGAATATTTAGAAGATAAACATTTATATAAAAAAAATATATAAAAGTCAAATATCAAATAAGTATTGAGTATTGAATATAGTTTTATAAAATAGTGCGCGGGCTCAATATTCAGATGTCCTTGGTTCATTTCCTAGGTCAGACTAAGTGTGTTTAGAATTTTTCGATTCATAGCCCGGGTTTGTTGTCACCAACCCGCACTTGGCAAGCGTGCTGTAGTGTGTAACTAACTTTATCTCTGATACTTCTTTATTGACAACAAGACATCATACATTATCATACTTCAACGAGAACCCTCGTTTTGCTAGACCTCCATTGCATAGTGATTAAGCAAATACGGATCAATTGTGTAGCGAAGACTTGATTTCAACGATGGAGGGCTTTACACAGCAGTATAACAGTATAAATGCAAACTAACGGTTCAAACCCACCGGTCCGGGGTTCGATTTCCAGCGGGCGGTACATACTTAAGTACTCGGTTTGGTTGGTGGTAGGGCTTTGATGTCCGCCTGGTTAGCTACCACCATCTTATCTAAATATGTCGCCGGCAGCTAGAGATAAGATAGCCAGTGCCTCAGTAGTTGAGGATTCCGGCTGAAGAGCGCTTCCACCATCATTGAGGTGAGGTGAGATGAAGTCCAAGTACCCGTTACAAATCATCACTATCACTATACACCGTTGGCCTGAATAACCCGAAAGATTTAAACCACGTATTCTTAACGACAGTACGAGTAAATAACGTTATATTAACATGGGTCGAAATGTGTGTTTTAATTGACCCACTTTTTCAATACAAATTAAATCATAGTAATAGCGTGTTTCTTTATGGTCAAGCCTTTACTTCAGAGAGTAAGCGAATCATATTAATCTCAAGTTGAGAAACAGGGAGCGAGCATGACACTTCACGAATCCGTACACATAATGTATTTCCGCTAAATGTTCCGGCGGATAAGACGGCATAACGAATATTATTTATTAAATTATAACAGTGTAATTCTTACGTGACAATCAGTAATAATTTGAAATCAGTTTGTTTGAAATATGTCACATGTATCAATCATGTTCAACTTTCAAACTATGAATCAGCTAGTTGTCAGTGAAGGCAAATAGGTTGCACTTTGCTGATTGAGAGCGGAATTAATCTAGTCTTATCAGTCTTACTGATAAGAGAATAACTACTTGTTATTAAAGTGTAATAAGAAAGATAAAGTTATAATTATTACCTACTCTGTATATCAGTTGCATGTTACATCTTTTTATCCACAATGAAAAATAATTATTTTCGGTAGTAAAACCTTTTTGTCGACAGGTACCAAACTTACTTAGGTAAAACTGGTTGACACCGATGCGATGCACCTAGGTAAGTGCGTCTGCGTGAAAGTAGTAGGTGTCTACGTCATACCTTAGGGTGTGTTATACTTGATATTTTTTTATTATTATTTGTTTTAAATAATGAATATCTCCTTTATTATGGGGTTTAGGACTATGTGTTACATAACTTTATATACTCTAATTAGGCTGTAGAATCGTTAAGTTAAATCTTTCGGGTTATTCAGGCCAACGGTGTATAGTATAAAACAAAGTCGCTTCCCGCTGTCTGTCTGTCTGTATGTATGTTTGTATGTTTAGATCTTTAAAACTACGCAACGGATTTTGATGCGGTTTTTTTTAATAGATAGAGTGATTCAAGAGGAAGGTTTATATGTATAAATACATGCATAATATAGTAGAGAAACACTCATAATATCAGCATTGCACCCGTGCGAAGCCGGGGCGGGTCGCTAGTAAATAAATAAACTACATAAAATTAAATCATTATTAACATTCCCGCTTTTTTTTTATTGAGTCCACGGTATACTAACCTTAATATTAATCTTAAATTCAGAGCATATTATGTTCAGGTAGTTTTGTTTGAGAACCGCAATCCTATTAGGACAAAATGAATACGTAATATTAATGACGATATGTAATTAGCACTGCTCATTAACCTGAATGCGGATCAAAGAAACCTTTGCACGGAACTGATTGGATCATACGTGTTTGATGCGTGGAAGTGGGCCGGAATATCTGTATTATGTTGAAATTACGCGTATATTTGGCTATACACTATGTCATTAACAAATATTAGGTCCTTGCCTATGAAATTGACGTTTTGGGTTAAGATTTTTTATAAAATTATATTTATAATATATATTAAGTATCTTATAATTTTCTTAACATCTATTTATGTTAACACTATACATATAAATGTAGGGCAGTGTGTTTGTTTCACTAACTAAATATCTTAAAAAGAAAAAAAACAAGTCCCTTTAAAGCTTCAATGAAACAAAAAGTGAATTGCGTTACCAAAAAAAGATGTCAATTTATAAAAAAAAAATACCATAAAGACACAAAATTTAATATCATTGTTATTACTGAAGCCTAAGTAATAGTCCTAATTAAATGTGTATAATAATATTAACTACCGGTAAAAGTAAATTTCATAGGTAAAGATTCAATTATACTTTATATTTACACTTCATATATACACCTATTATACTTTTAAATTGTAAAGTTATGTAAAGTAATATAATTAAATGTATAATATTACATTGTTTTGAGGCGTCACTGTTTAAATGAAATTTTCTGATCAAGTGACTTGAAATTACGTTGTCTTAATCTCACTAGATTAGCTAGATTAGCTACGGTGATCAATAATATTACAAATTATAATTTGAATCAGGTGTTATATACTTTGTGGAAATGTATGGCACACAAAAATACAATTGAAATAATAGGTACCTAGTGTTGATTATAAACATTTGTAATGAAATAGTATCGAGAGTTTAAAAACGACACAAAAACTACTTAATAATGGTGTTACATTGTGTCTAACTGTATTTATAATGGGTATATATAACTTGTAGAACATTAAATGTTTTGCCTCTTGGCAATCTTTATTTATAAGGCAAAAGTACCTTACAAATAAAGATGAAAAAAAATAAACTTTATTGTATCACTTTTTGATGGTTTCTTTTTATAACTTTTTTCTTTAAGCTAATACTTTTTCCCCCACATTTTATTCACTATCACATTCTAAGTTACCATCAATAACTAAGTGCACACAACTCTTCTATCATATTCACCGAAATTGTGAGAGAATTTCTCACACAATCTCTCCGTGGAACTAAAAACGTCGCGTGCCCGTCACGGTAAGTGTTTGAGCACGGAGGCATCAATCACGCCGCGTCGCTGCCACGTCTCCGTCACGTCAGCGTCGCGTCGCCGTAATGGCGTCGTTCCCGATGAGAATGCACTAAATTATCTCATTTGAATACAACTCAATACAGCTTTGTGCGCGGTATGGCGGCACTGGTGATGTAATGTTACAACTATTAGGTAAAGATGGAAGAAACGATTTAAGGTTTATAGTTTATGTTACTCTATCGAGGAACTCGATGGTCCAGTGGTTAACGCGCCTTGTCTGGGGTTGTGAAGTTAAGCATTTTTCGCAAACCAATCACCCATTCAATGACCGGCCTTTTTTTTGGTTACTAAAATGTATCATTTCAAATTTCTCTGTGCTTCGGAAGGTACATAAGTGAAGCCGTTGGCCCCGTCAACAACCACCAATCCGCACTAGGCCCGCGTGGTGGCTTATGGCCCGTTCTCCCTATCTCCTTATTCATAGGGAAAGCTCGTACGCCGTAGCAGCGGAGACATAAATGAGTTGCGCCATCGAGCTTCTAAGATATTTGAATGCGACTCTCTAATACGAATATAAATGGCTGCCACCCAAGCTACCGTTGCACTTTTTAATAAATGTGAACAAATAAAGCTGTATACTTGTTTTTTATTTAAATAATTTTTTTTGGCGCTTAAAAGTCCATTAGAAAAATGTTTAAGCCCATACACATTGTATTAAAACAAGCTAGACAAAAGCGTTGCCTGCGAAAAGCGTTCTTAACGAACGGCTACGTGTTAAAATGAAACGAAAAGTGTTACTATTCACAACAACGAAATTAACCGCCTCTGTGATCTAGTCGTTAAGACTAACGCTTTAGACCCAGAGATCCCGGGGTCGATTCCCAGCGGTGGGTACATCTTTGTGTGCTCGGCTTGGTTGGTGGTAGGGCTTGTTGTCTGCCTGGCTAGCTACCACCATCTTATCTAAATATTCATAACATCAATGTTTGTAGCATTGTTGTGTTCCGGCAGCTAGAGATAAGATAGCCAGTGCCTCACTAGTTGAGG
Source organism: Eudonia mercurella (assembly GCA_963082485.1). Taxonomy (NCBI): domain Eukaryota; kingdom Metazoa; phylum Arthropoda; class Insecta; order Lepidoptera; family Crambidae; genus Eudonia; species Eudonia mercurella. The sequence continues at coordinate 14,341,503 of OY720045.1, read as the reverse complement.
ATCCCGGCTGAAGTGCGGCACTGTGCTTAGGTACCCGTAAAATAAAATAAAAAAAGTAAGACGAGGAAGAAAATTACTGCAACGTTTTGTCTAGCCAACGTAAATGGCGGGTTTTAACTATTGGTTACGTTGTAGAAACTAAACGTTGAATGCTTAATATTCTAAGCGTGCTTACGTGCTTTATTTTAACAGCTGACTTTTAAGCGCTTTCGTTAAAACGCTCTTCAAATATTAAGTAAGCGCCTTTGGGTGGCGATAGTAACACAAGAAACTTTTGTAATGTTCTGTTTCGGATGGGTAACGAGTGGTGGGCATTAGTGTGTTACAAGCTAGTAGCCATTTATTAATTACCATCTGTGTTATTTAAGTCCCATCGTCATCACCACATCTCTCTCTCTCCTCCGCTCCGTTAACTACTACTATCAGCGGATTGGTACGGATCATCAACGGAGCATTGAGGAGCTCGAGATGATACATTTTTAGTCACCCACCGGCCTATGCGTTACTAAACCCTATGCAATCGCAGATCAGTAGAACAGAACCGGAAAAGTAGTAATTTTATGGATTCAAAGTCAAAGTCAAAGTATTTTTTTTTATTTAAATAAACTTAATAAAAGTGCTTTTTAAATCGTCCATAAATTTTTACGTAGGTACTACCCATTCAGGACGTCTATTTATTAGCTGTGGAGAAGAGCTAAAGTTTTAGATTTGATGGCGATTGCGTGATGTATTTTAATTCTGATGTTGCGTCATTATTGTCCTTATTTTTTGGGTTATGCTGTAACCAAAATAAATCATAGCAAAACTCAAAGTGTTCTTTTATATAATATTTTTATTTATAGACATACAACTAGCTATATATACCCATGCGCTTACATGCTAGGCTCACATAAAACATTATTACTGTTATAGTACGAGTACAAACATAACAATTACATTTACGACAATAAATCATACAGTTTGAGAAAGATAAACATTAATTATCGTCAGTACGTAAGACGGGCAAGGGATCAGCAAATACGTTCGCATCCCGGACGTTACAAGTCTTACACAAACATTTTAACACCAACGCGTTACGTAAGTTACTGTACATATATGACTATGTACAGTATCAGATGTCCATGTAAAAGCTTCGGCTGCGAGCTCCCGGCCGCCAAATCGCGAAACAATCAAATATATTGTAAAATCATTCCCTTTGTTTCCGCATTCTCTTTCGTGTGCATTGTTTTTCGATTTGCAGTCTGATACTGCAAAGCAAAAAGTTTGTATAGTTTTGCTAGTATTGTTTCTTTTTTGTGTGGGTCAAAGACAGACACAATTACTTATATAATATCGTAGTAGTAGTGAGTAGATAGCCTATATACTACCCCATTGTAGCAAGGCAAAGCCCTCCATCATCTAAATGAATTATTAAGATAAGATAAGATATATACTATTTTTATATACAACTAGCTGTGCCCCGTGGTTTCACCCGCGTTAATTAGCGAACAATCTATTAAAAAATAATGTTAAGAACATCACCCTATGATCACTAAGAGTAAATATAGTAAAAAATTACACGGGAAACGGAAGAATAAAGGAAGGCTTGGAAAACTAATTTGATTACTAAAAAAGGTTATAGTGAGTCAACCTTAAAAGCTAGACATATGCTGTCGCGAACTTTTTTTCAGAACTTTTAAAGGGGAACAATTTCGTAATACATGATTTTTGCGTAACTTTCACCGTTTACGCAGCGCACGCAAGGAAAGCTCTCAAAAATATATTTTCCCGTTTTCGCAACATTTTTTATTGCTGCTCCACTCCTATTAGTCATATCGTGATGTAATAGCTTATAGCCTTCCTGAATAAATGAACTATTTAACACAAAAATAATTTTTAAATTCGAACCAGTAGTTCCTGAGAACGCGTTCAACCAACCAAACAAACAAACAAAATCTTCAGTTTTATAATATTAGTATAGATAATAACAAAAAGTCTCAACATTGTGTAACTAATTTAATTAAATTGCATGCTACAATTGGATTTGAGGAATTAAAATCCTACATACGCGTACACTCACTCACTCACTCACTCACTCACTCACTTACACACAAACTTTAAAGTTTGTACTATTATTTTTTTAATCCTTTAAACAGGCACGTTAGTCTGTTTTGTGGAGATAGATCAATGTTTAACTTAGCAAGCACCTACGCAGTGACTCCATTAAGGCGAACAGCAGAGAACACCCCATGCCTGTTATTGCTGGTCCGCTGCGAGCCTCATTACTCGCTGAAGACAGCTATTAGGCTCCGTCGCGGCGCCCGTCGCTTAGATCGCTCGGATCGCTCGAGTGCTTGCTAATTGTTCTTCAAACAATATTTATGTACGCCGTCGTCGGTACCGTTGAAAACAATATTTATAAAATTAGATAATACATCTTATATAGTTTTTTAAAGTTTACGCGAACACTACACATTGAAATGAAACTACTTTTACGAATCTACTCGCATTTATTGTACACAATTGTCACGATTGACACAATGTCGATCTTGACGTTTCGAACCCTTTGCAGGAGCTGTGGTCACAGAGGGAGTCTCCCTGTGACCACGATGACAACCATTAAATCAAATTAATGTGTAAAATAAATGCGAGTACATCCGTGAAAGTAGTTTCATTTCAATACACCTTAGCTTACTACTGGGCTAAAGTTATTTATGAGATCGACAGTTTACTAGCTAGTAACTTAAGTCGTATATTAAAAGCACATTACCAAAATCCAAATAAGCTATCCAGGTTCCAGTATCTGCTATTTGATGACATCAACAGTCTTAGCTCAGTGGCTTTATAATGAAATTTCGATTACAGGTAAATTTTTTGAATGACCCTTTGAAACACGGTTATTATAAAATAGCCAAATCTCATTTTCTTGACAACGAGCATTATTTTACTCATCGAGTGTCACCGGCGTTTGCTGGCTCGCTTTGATCATATTATAACTTATTCAAATTAAGTTGTTGACAAATAAGTTAACAAAGTTACAAAGAAGGGACTGTTCAAACGAAGTTCTTTCAAAGTAATAGCTAACTGTTAATTATGAAATAACTCTTTCAAAATAAGAAAGTCAATCCGTTAACGTTCCCCAGTTCTGTTTGGTGATTTTATTTAAAATAAATATATTTTGGGTATGACAATTTTATTGCAAAACTTCTATGCGTACAGCACAAAAGCGGTCATTGTTAAGATCTTTGGTGAAGGCCTTTGTCCAGCAGTGGACGTCTTTTGCCTGAGATGATGATGCTTTTGATCACGATGTAACTTACAATTCGGAAAAGTGATGAAATCATTTTCTCAGAAGTTGCGTGTGTGAGATTTTACAATGCTAGGTATTTGTTACAGAAAGGCTGCTACCGAGTATTTAATTATTTAATTGAATAGGATCTTACTATTTTACTAGATTACTTTAAAAAAACTAATTAAATTGTATCAAACTAACAAGTCTGATAATCTTCAGACTTCATGTGATTACTTTAATGAATAAGGTGAGCCATTTAGATTCTAAGAGTAAAAGTCAATATTATTGCTATGATTATATTTCTTGTTATTTTATAAATAACACTACAAAGATTAATTCTAACAATTCACTTTAGCTAAGCTTTTTAAATACAATATAATAGATTCATTTATAAAAGCAGTAGCTATGATATTGCAACATAGTAAAGCATAATAACGATATATAATTTCTAAGCACATAAAACACTACAAAGATTAATTCCAACAATTTATTTTAGCTAAGCTTTTTAAATACAATATAATAGATTCATTTATAAAAGCAGTAGCTATGATATTGCAACATAGTAAAGCATAATAACGATATATAATTTCTAAGCACATAATACATAATAAAAAGTATTATAACAGTTCACACTTAACTTATTTGGGAGATCTGCTTCGTTTGAATGCCGACGAACAACTGCCCGGGCAAGGAAGGGACGGCGCTTTTATAGGCAGTGACAAACAAGTGTGACTCATAGCGCGTCGAATCACCTGATTTGCATCGGAGTATTTTAACGTAAATTGATCATACAAATAACGCCAAATTGATTACATAAATGTTTTAAATAACTAATAATGCAAAATAAACAATTTGTACCTGATTTTCTTAAAATTAAACACTTCTAAACTTATGATTAATTTTAACGCAAATATTGTTGCGAACATTGTTGTTGTTTCCAACTTCTAAACTTATATGAATAAATTATACATCATTAACAATTAATCAGTACAAACAATATGTATTTCCTATCACGGCCATACTGACAGTACTTCGTCCTCGAAGTACCATAAACTTAAATCATAAACATTTTTTTTTCATCATTTTTTTTTTTTTTTTCTTTACATTAATTTATTTTTAGTCAAGTGTTTCTAGGTATCTGGTCCCATCACTTGCTGATGGTGAAGCCAAACCAGTACCAACACATGGCTCAACAGCAATATTCTAGTTTATGTTAGTCCTATAACCTGCCTGTTAAGTCAGACTAACACAAACAAAATAACCTTCAGCGGACTTATGGTCAACTGCCTCATGGTATTTGACCCGATCACTCACTACATTTGAAGCCGGGCCAGTACCAGGCAGATGGCCAACCAGTGTGATAGATCCGTACATTTCTTTATTGATCATTATAATAACTAAATAAACTTAGCATAAATACATTTATTTAAACATGGTTTAAAATATCCTCAACAGCAGCATTTTCCTCAACCCATTCTCCTGGCCAATACCTTATCTTTTCCTTTGCAACCACAATATTCCTAAGAGTACCTCTACCCCTTAGAGCATAGCGGTCATTTGCGAGTAAGGTCGTGATTTCATAAGGTCCTTTATATTTAGGTTTTAATTTGTCATTACGTCGGTGATCTTGGCTAACATACACTAAATCTCCTAGACTGTATACTTTGTTATTTCGTCTTACTTTATCAAATCGTACTTTATATTTTTCGGCTGCTTGTAACAATCGCTGATGAGCTAATTCCCTATCAGCTTGCAAATTAATGTTAGATTCTGAATTTTCAAGAACGTCATCTAATCGGGCTTGAACACATGGTATGTTTGCATTGACACCTATTAATAAATGGAGAGGAGAAAACCCTGTAGTTTTTTGTAATGTTGTATTTACTGTTTGCTGTGTTTTCCATAAAGAGTTCGGCCAGTCTGACAAATCAGTTACCATGGTGTTTAACATATTTGCAACTGAAGCCACGTACCGTTCTACTTGACCGTTACTTCTTGGCGTTCCTGTGGCTATCATATGATGTTCAATTTGTAAATCTCTAAATAGGGTTCTGATTTGATTGGAACTGAAATTTGTACCTCTATCAGTAACAATAAGTGAAGGTGTACCAAATATTGTAATGGTTTCTCGAACTATTGGGATCAATTCCTGTGCAGTTAGCGTTTTAAGTGGCTTAAGTAAACAAAACTTAGTAAAGGCATCTACAATAAATAGTACATATTTATACCCTTCACTGGATAGTGGGAATGGACCCGTACAGTCTAAATGTATTGTATGAAATGGAACTGCTGTCTTTTCTATAGGATATAAAAGTCCTTGCTTGGGCCCTGAGTGTCCTTTTCGTTCGACACAGATTAAGCAATGAGTTAAATATCTTTTAACAAACAAAGCCATATTTGGAAACCAAAAGTTTTCTCTAATTTTATGTATAGTTTTTTCGTATCCTACATGGCAATTTTCGTCATGAAATAGTTTAAGAATACTAAGTCGATGACCTTTTGGTATATACAATTTTGGTTCAGAATCAGGTTCAGTTTTATAATAAAGTAAATTATTTCTAATAATGTATTGATTTGAATCTAATTCACCAGCCTGTGCTCGATCAATAAGGGTTTGTGTTTCAACGTCATTTTGCTGGGCAATATCTAACCAAGATCGGCCAGTGTTAGCGGGAAGGACATTAGAACCAGAAGAAGAAGCCAGCCGAGATTCATTTATGACATTAATTGTACGTATTGTTAGATCAGAATTCACAGGGTTGCGGCTAAGAAAGTCAACGTGATTAATATACTTTCCCTTTTTGTATATAATTTCAAAATTAAAATCTTGTAGAAATGTCCACCAACGGGCCACTCTTGGTGAAAGATCCCTTTTATTTGCTGTGGATTTAATTGAATTACAATCAGTTATAAGTTTAAAAGGTATGCCAAGTAAATACACTCTAAAATGTTTTAGAGCGTTATAAATAGCTAAAGTTTCTAGATCGTAAGAGCAATATTTTGATTCGGCTGGGGAAGTTTTTTTACTATAGTAAGCTATTACTTTATTTACATTATTAACTTTTTGTAATAAAATTGCTCCATAACCTAAAGCACTTGCATCAGTATGCAACTCAGTGTGTAATTCTGGATTAAATATAGTTAACAAAGGTTTAGATACCAGACAATCAATAACATAATTCCTCGCAGCATTTTGTTCAACACTCCACTCCCATTTCACATTATTTTTTGTTAATTTTGTAATACAAGCTGTACGAGCAGCAAAGTTAGGAATGAACTTGCGGAAATAACTGGCTAAGCCCATAAACTGCCTAACCTGCTTAACATTTTTTGGAGCAGGGGCGTTAGTCAGTGCTGAAACTTTTACTTCGCTAGGTCTAACTCCTTCGCTGGATATGTTTCTGCCCAAATATTCAATATTATCTACAAAAAAACTACATTTTTTCACATTAATTGTAAAACCAGCGTTACTAAGAGATTCAATAGTTTGTTCTAAATAATGAACACCTTCCTCTATGTTAGAAAACGGTATAAGGATGTCATCAATGTACACGAGAAGGAATTTTAGGTGTTGAATCGCTTTATTTATTGCTTTTTGGAATACAGACGGTCCATTACAAATACCAAAAGGCATTTTCAAAAACTCGTAATGTCCGTCCGGTGTAATGAAGGCAGTATACTTGACAGAGTCTGCTGCTACTGGAACCTGATAAAAACCATTTTTCATATCTATAGATATATAATACTTTGCATTACCTAACCTGTCAATTTGATCTTCAATCAAAGGTAGGGGGTAACGATCTTTTTCTATAATTTTATTTAGAGCTCTAAAATCAACACACATTCTGTCACCACCATCCTTCTTTTTCACTAAGAGGACGGGACTGGCAAAATGGGAATCGCTCTCTCTAATAATGTTTTTGTTCAAAAGATCCGTAATAATATTATTAACTTTCTCTCTTTCGATTGGGGCCAGCCTATAAGGTCGATAGTACACAATGTCATCTTTTTTCAAACGTATATTTAACTCACCAGTTTGTACATCACCAGTTTTATTTAAAATATTTGAATGTTTTTGAAAAATAGACATAACTGTATTTTTAAGATCGCTGGGTAAATGATTAAGCCTAGAAGACAATTCCAAAAATTCTGTCGTTAAATGATCGGCATGTACTACGTTCAAATTGAATTGGGCACCAAATATTACTTTTCGTGACAACCTACTACCATTGCCATCCGAAATAATTTCAATATCGGGGTACTCAATGATGTTTCTACCTATAAGAAGATCAAAAGAAAAATCATAATCTCTAACAACATAAAAATCAAGATCTACACAAACATCATTATTTCTAATTGGAATTGTTACTAAGCCAAAAACATGCAAACTGCCTTGTCCTATACCTTGAAGCTGTAAACTACACGGTGTGAGATGACACCCAATACGTTTTACTATACTTTCCTTTATAATACTACAATCAGCTCCTGTATCTATCAGACATTCAATTCTTAAATCATTAACAAAAACTTGAGTTAATTTTAGATTCGCTTTTCTAAAAAATTAACCTCATTATTACGTGATTTAAAATAACACACCGTATCTGTATGTCCTATTTTTTTACAAATATTACATGTAACTACATTTAATTTAGAGTCTGTTGCGGTGGCAGGTTTAGCTTCAGTTTTTTTATTTAAAGGACAATAATAACTTATGTGACCCAGAGTGCCACATGAAAAGCATTTTTTTTCATTGTTATTTAATTTAACACGTTTTGATACATTAGGTGCAGAAAAGATTTTCTCGCTTTGCTCAAACTGTCTCTTTTTCGTACCCTTGACATATGCGGAAAATAAAGATATTAGCCCAGAGGTGGTTGTAACACTGCTATTGAACGAAGCCATCTTAACATTGACGTCTGCAATGCCTCCACACACTAGTTCGATTAATTGACTATCACTAAAAGCTATCTTAGTATTGCGTAATAACTTAATTTTTTCTCTAGCGTATTCACAATAAGAATCGGCAGAGTCGGAAGAATACTAAACAGCCTTAGTTAGTTTTTCAGTAAGATTTTTTTTTTCCGGGTATAAGTCAGTTAAATCACATTGAAAATTTTCCCATGTTCTACCATTTGTGGGTTCCCATGCTTGGAACCAAGATAATGCAGAGCCTCTAAGGGCCGTACCGGCTTTAGCAACTGTTGTGATGCTGCTCCACTTGAATTCTTTTGCAAGTGTCTCGATATTCTTGCACCAGGAGTCAGCTCCAGTGTCACACGTTGCTGGATCAAATAGTGGTAGTGCCACATCATCATCACGCTGGCGGCTGGCTGTAGCAGCTTCGCGAATTGCAGTTAGAAGATTAGTCAGCAAGGCAGTATCCATTTTCTGAAAATATAAAATAAATATTATAATGGTTTTAATACGTATAAACTTAATGCGTTATACCTATAATGTTTGATTATACGTTGCAATGGAACACAAATTTACTCTTAACAGAATATATTTAATAGTTTTTTTGCAAAACACCACGACAGGAGAGTAGCTCCCGCCACGTGCTATCCTGCAAAAACAAATGCAAAGCAATACTATCGGAGTGTAGCTCCGACCACGTATCGATTTACAGCACTAAACCACATTACAATATCTTTGCAAAACATCACGACAGGAGAGTAGCTCCTGCCACGTGCTGTTCCACAAAATTAGATGCAAAGCAATACTATCGGAGAGTAGCTCCGATCAAGTATCGATTTACAAATTGATACCAAATATCACCGAGTAAATTTAAAAAGTTAAAAATATAAATGCACCAATTCAATTTTAATCTTAGATTTAGATAAATAACGTAATGCTTACCTTCAAAACGTGTCCACTTATGTGGGTATTTACGTGAGATCCCACTTCTGATGTGAGATTTTACAATGCTAGGTATTTGTTACAGAAAGGCTGCTACCGAGTATTTAATTATTTAATTGAATAGGATCTTACTATTTTACTAGATTACTTTAAAAAAACTAATTAAATTGTATCAAACTAACAAGTCTGATAATCTTCAGACTTCATGTGATTACTTTAATGAATAAGGTGAGCCATTTAGATTCTAAGAGTAAAAGTCAATATTATTGCTATGATTATATTTCTTGTTATTTTATAAATAACACTACAAAGATTAATTCTAACAATTCACTTTAGCTAAGCTTTTTAAATACAATATAATAGATTCATTTATAAAAGCAGTAGCTATGATATTGCAACATAGTAAAGCATAATAACGATATATAATTTCTAAGCACATAAAACACTACAAAGATTAATTCCAACAATTTATTTTAGCTAAGCTTTTTAAATACAATATAATAGATTCATTTATAAAAGCAGTAGCTATGATATTGCAACATAGTAAAGCATAATAACGATATATAATTTCTAAGCACATAATACATAATAAAAAGTATTATAACAGTTCACACTTAACTTATTTGGGAGATCTGCTTCGTTTGAATGCCGACGAACAACTGCCCGGGCAAGGAAGGGACGGCGCTTTTATAGGCAGTGACAAACAAGTGTGACTCATAGCGCGTCGAATCACCTGATTTGCATCGGAGTATTTTAACGTAAATTGATCATACAAATAACGCCAAATTGATTACATAAATGTTTTAAATAACTAATAATGCAAAATAAACAATTTGTACCTGATTTTCTTAAAATTAAACACTTCTAAACTTATGATTAATTTTAACGCAAATATTGTTGCGAACATTGTTGTTGTTTCCAACTTCTAAACTTATATGAATAAATTATACATCATTAACAATTAATCAGTACAAACAATATGTATTTCCTATCACGTGCGTGTAAATCCAAAACGTCGCGTGGATATCATTCATACTGCTTAATTTTGAATTTTGTTATCAAAACTTATTCGTGTTACTGTCATAAGTCTAAAACATATCCGTATTCCGTAAGTGGAAGGCCAATAAAACTAATTCAGTGAGGCTTGTCGGTCCGTTCCCGGCCGCTTCTCAGTCGCGTCACGCGCCTCCATCGTCGCAGTAAATTGCGTCGCTGATAGATCACCCGTGAACTATAGTGATTGGAGTCTACCGAGTGGGGGGAGGGGGGAGGTACTGGAAATAGATTGGTGTTGGTAATTAACCTTTTTAAATGTAACGAGTGTAAAGCCTCTGTTAAGGAGCTTGCGTGGCGGAGTTCAAAGCTGGCGTGGCGCGAGCTCGTGTAGTTTTATTTTAATTTTTTGATTAGGATTTTAGGATTTATAACGGTTCACATTGTTTTTTTTAATATTCCTTGCGAGTAAGCTCAGTGCCTTCACATCACCGCATGTCAAGTGATGATAAGGCCGCCGAAGATGGAAGCGCACTCCACTCAGAATACTCAACTATACTGAGGCTATAATTTTCTTTATGAATTTTTTCAACACTGTGTTTTATTAAATTGTAATTTGTTCGCAACTAAATTGGCGTAAAATTATATATAAAATTTATAATAAGTTACTCCTAAAAATAATATAATCAAACTAGCGTTGATTGTAGCAGCCTGCTTCACAATTTTCAGGACATGAAACAGCCCGCTTAACCTGTTCTCATGAAGCTCAAACGCTCACCGAAACTTCAACAAATTGTTTTCTGCATATTCATTCGCGCAAAGCGAGAGTGGCAAACATATGCAATGCCCAATTTCCATTCGGCCACCGCAGTGGCTGTCGGCTCCACAACTGGCATGATTGCTTTTTGTAAAGTCCGCGTGTTGAATGTGACGTTTGTTGAATTTCAACTATTTGGACTTTCATTTGTTTTAGGGGAATGTTACGGGTATTTTTTTGGTTTAAATGGTAAACTCTACTAAGTATACAACGTACTACCACAGTATTTATAACTGTACTGAGAATAATCTAATAGTATGAATGGGCTATTTCACGGATAGCTTTATTTTACTAATATCCTACATTTGAGAAGTCTTGACGTTAATCTCCAATATTAGAGTTACCAATTAGCAACAACTAATAATAAAAGTCCTTTATTTTTTCATATCATTTTTAAAATTGTAATGGCATTCACAACGCTTTATTCAACAGTTAGCTATTATCTTATTATAATTTCACTTAACATCAGGTAGAATGGAGTCATTGGCCGTGATAACTATCAAAAAAATAAGTTGATGTATTCTAAAAACTAATTTCTATAACATAACAATTATTATATACTACTCAAAACAAAATAAGGGCCACGAGGTATTTTGTCTGTACCATGAAAATAATAAAACCAATATTAATTTTTTTGTCTCCATAACGAAAACTAATGTTGTTTTTACCGTGTAGACCAATAAATTTATTCCAATAATAATGATTAAAAAGTTTATTTGCTTTTGAAAGAAAAAACACATTTAAGGTTAAAAATAAAAACCATGTAAAGTTACTGAAAACAAAAGAAAATACTCCATGCTCATCTTTTAGTAACGGGTATGCCCCCCTCGTTTCGTTACGCACTCCTGAAGCCTGGAGTGCATGCTCTCAATCAAATGCCTGACATTTTCCATTGGAATCTCTTCCCAGGCTCTTTTAACAGCGTTGATGAGTTGCTGTTGGTTGTGGATTTCCTAATCACCGTCTCTAACTCTTCGTTTCAACTGATCCCACATGTGCTCTATTGGATTTAAGTCCGGACTGTTCGCCGGCCACGGCAAGACTTGAATTTGAGACGCTTCCAGTACAAACCGAGTCGCTTGAGCCGTGTGTGCACGAGCATTGTCTTGCATCAAGATGAATCCAGGACCCGCTCGCTGGGCAAATGGGATCACATGTGATCTGACGACTTCCTCAATATACCGCTGAGCAGTAACAGTACCCTCATTTAAAATAGCGAGCTCAGTTTTGCCGTGTAAGCATATCCCGCCCCAAATCATTACATTTGGACCACCAAAACGATCGACTTCATGGATGCAGGCTTCTGAAAATCTCTCGCCGCGTCTTCTCCATACTCTAATACGCCGATCGTCGTTAAAAAATTTAACTTTGCATTCGTCTGTGAAGAGCACCATGCCCCATTGGTTTATGTCCCAGTCCAAATGTTGACGGGAAAATCTTAAACGATTTGCACGATGATTTCTGGTTAATGGAATACGGACAACTCGCCTTCTTGATGCCTGCTGGTCTTCATGCAATCGATTACGAATAGTTTGGTCACTGACACGAGTACCCGTTGTGAGCCGTAAACGATTTTGCAGCTTGCGGGCCGTCGTTGTGCGATCTCGGCGCGCACTTAATCGAATGTAACGATCCTCTTGAGCTGTTGTAATGCGAACTCTGCCCGAACCAGGTCTTCTTCTAACACTGCCGGTCTCTTGGAAACGATTCCATAGATTTTGAATAGCTCTTCGAGAAAATCCCAATTGCAAACCCACAGATCGCTGCGAATGACCTTCTTCAATCATTGTAACGGCTCTGGTTGCTGTCAGCGAGTCCATATGACGCCTGCGTGCTTGTGGCATATTGCAAAAGATGTTTCTGACTCGAGATATCAATGAACTCTGATAATTTCTAATAAACCAAGAAGCTAAGGAAAGCAAAACGTCAAAGAAAATGCAATCAAAATTTTCAAAAATAATTTTAAATCAAATTTTATTTAAAATTGTTGCCAGCATTAGATGAATACTACAATATTAAAAAGTTTAGGTATCAAAGAGTTTGTATACTCAATATTTTACTACTTTCAATATGTAAATGTTTAATAATTTACACCAAAATGAAAAAATACCTCGTGGCCCTTATTTTGTTTTGAGTAGTATACCTATATTCCTTTTATTTATTCATTCATTATTTATCAAAACAAACACTCAATTTAATGAAACGTTAGTTCGCTGTTTCTAACAATTTCAAAAGAATATTGTTTTGACGGGTGCTAAAACGTTTTTCTATTGTACCAGCCAACTACCATATTGTGAGTCACAATACTTATAATCTGTTACAGTTAACAAATACATAAAGTATGTTTCATAAGTTTATTTATTTACACAACATACAAAACATTTTCAGTATTAAATTTACTTACCAATTACAATAATTATAGGAACATTACAAGCAAACTTTCTAATAACATTCCTGCCTGTCCTTTTGAATAAATTTACAGTAAAAATACCTTTAGTAAGTAAAGTATTATTTTTTTGACTCGAGCTAAATTGGGTATCAAATATCATTTTTATTTTAATCTTAATGTTTCTTCAAGAATATTTTTGTATTAAGTATCTGCCGAAATGTAAGTTTTAATGGTTTTAAGTTGGAACCAGAACGTAGCTATTGTATAACAAAGATAATTTTCGCTTCGCTCGTTCCACAGCTCTTTACCCAAAAATGTTGATAGCAAGCGAGCCATAAATTGTATATGATACATGGCAACATTCCTGACGCTCACCGGGTATTATTTTCGTTGTGCAACACTTAAATGAATGCTCGTTGTTCCGAGTGAGGTTCACGTGTTTAAAGTTAATACTTACCTGGGAGCAGGAATAATATTTATTTAGTGTTATGTTTCGTTAGAATCGTCATTTTCAACACAAGTTAAATAGATGGTAGAGATTATTATTAATATTATTATTTGAAGTTGTACAGCTTCCTGTACAAAGATTACCAAAAACAATTGATCTCAGCTTTGATTCTATACCTAGCATTAAGAGAGCTGTATTAGGCTTAAGTCAATGTAAAAGTTACGTTATTTTTTGTTACATATTTATTGTATACCAAACCATTTTTTTTAAATGCATGTGGTACGCTCCTTTAAGGGGGTGCCGCGCGGAATTTCGAAAATTTACGTGTTTTTAAGTCGCTGGTGCTAGGCGCTGAATAGGTCATATACATTAAAAGGACTAGTGTAGGTTAGCTTGATCCTTTTACAAGGCGATGGTTGTCTTGGAATTTGAAACAAATACCCGGAAACTGCATAAACAATACGTAAAATAATTATATCTAAAAACTTATTTCTTCAGAAACTTTGTAAATATAGCACAAATGAAACAATGATCCGACATCAAAATGTTTGTATTGCTATTCCGCAGGGCACTGTTGTCTTATTTTTTAATTAAAAAACATGAATATGAACATATTAAGACTTTTATTATTTTTTACCCAATCGCCTATGATTTTACGAAAGTAAACGTTACTCTAATTAAATCACCAGCCTACTCTGTACAGATATTAGTGTGCGAGCTTATTCGTAGTCGTGCGCCGTTGTCACACCATTGCCACGCGCCGCTCGCTCGCTATCATAAAGAAACTTGAAACTCGCAGTTTTGCGTCCGCGCTGCACCCCCTTAAGTAATGAGACACTTAGTTAAACCTCCTGTAATAAAATAAGATTACATGTACTCATTGTTCTAAGAACGTAATAAAATAAATAAATAAATAAATAACTACGTTTATACTATAAAATGACAGAAGTCATAAAAGTTTGTTCTAGTGTCGGATTAACCTTTTACATATGTTTTGCAATCTCAGTCGTGAAATTCAAATTCAAATTCAAATTCTTTATTTTGCATTAAATGTGGTACTACATAGATGGTATAAGACAATAACAGATTCATACACTTTGTCAAAGTATTGGCATACAAAAAATACAATACAATAATACAAAAACACATTTAAAAAATAATAAAAACAATAGCGTAATGTAATGCTAAGTATTTGATTTATAATATTACAATATTTGGTATTTATTTAAAAATAATTCTGAAAGCCTTGTAAAAAATCAATCAATCAATCAATGTATAAAAATACTGAGCACGAAAAGTTTTAATATGTTTTTGAGCAATCAGCCACAGTAAAGGAGTCAGATGCTCTTTATAGCTCTTAAAAAACAGCATGAAACATTTTTTCAACACTTTCTGAATATTTAATAAGATTTTTAATTAACATGTGCCCACACATTTGATATTTAACAGCTATGTACGGTCAGCAACAAAGTTTGAACACTTTAGTACCATATCATATTAACATGGCTAGATATTGACAATGGATATTGGTAATTAGATTATTTAGTTTATTTAATTATTTAAAGGACAACCAACAAGACAAACACAAATACAAGCAATAACTAGTAAAACACATGTAGACTTAAAGCTAAGAGTCGTCTCAATTAGAGGCTGCCACGGCATGGATGGAAAGTGGATTACGTTTTTTGAATTAATAATATTTTGCTTCAAACTATTTATAGTAACTTTACTGTTTACAGTATCATGTTCGATTATTTAATAAATTTTAAAAGGTTACTACGAATCAACCAGGTTCCAATGCGAATGACTGCAATATTTTGCGCTTAAATCTCTACGGATCGTCTGCGAAGTATCTATGTCACATACTTTGCTAATTTTATTATATTCTCTCTGCACCCTGTTCATAGCTGTGTGGTGACCCAGATTTGTCTTACTGCCTTTTACTGTAACTACAGTGCAACTGCATTGACAAAGTAAACTGTTTAGATACTTATGTGGCTGACTGTACAAGGCACACACCCATAAACAAGCAGCATAGTCAGTTGTATACTTTTTCTGAAAACAAACACGTTTAATTGAAACTTTCGGTCGGTGTCTTTAGAGTTTAAATTCTCGCTCGTCGTCGGCGGTGGTGTGTCACCCGGGTAATGCAAATTTCCACCCGGGTGAGCCTCCAAAGGAAAGTTTGTATCCGCAAACAGCCTCCGATGGTGCGACGTGTCGAGACACTGGCAACTTTTAATGTGTTATGTGGGGTGGGGCGTTGTTGATGGGACTTCGGAGTGGAGTTGGACTTTCCAATTAGGATATTTATTTAAATACACAACAAAAAGAAACATTACTTATCTTAACTTGGAAAAAAAAACAGAAACATAATTAAAAAAATTATACTAAATACCTATAAAACATGTCCTCCAACTGTAGGCTCATGGGAACGGTCTCAAGAATGCTGGCAACATTGCCCCTTTGGATTGGCCAAACTAATCCGCTGGCAGAGTTGGCTGCCAGCCTTCTTGTCACCGGAAGAATACTTTAATTACTTTTCAATTTATTTCAGACGTACGGTAAGAAATAATCTATTACTAGTAGTCGCTAAGTGGTCAAAGTTCGACCACCTATTTATATTTTTTAACGTTGTTAAAGTTTAAAATTATTGTTATGTTGTATTGAAGGAAGATTTAATTCTGATGTACGATGTCAGGTACAATACATAATTTAGAATGTGCATGGGCAGATTGAGTAAGTACAATTAACAGAGGTCCCCAATCTAGGCCAAAATATTCTTTACTTGGCTTTGCAACCAGAATTCCCGCTGAAGTAAACAGCACAAGAAAAATACAAATCGGAGACTAACCAAAACTGATAAAGTAGCTATCACAGGCGACCGTTTTTTATTGTATTTGAACAGCACATTGGCGACGAATACCCACAATTATAAATATAAAAGTTTTTGACCTTTTCGACTACTAATTCAAATCCAAACTCTTTTAAAAATGAAAAAAAAATGAAAAATGCTTTATTACTCCAGAATAATTTAGACTATAGGTGGTACTTACAATATTCAGTAGTACTCAATCCTAACAATATTTTTTATTACGTCTAAAACTTATCTAGAAAGGAACGTGGGATCCCAAATTAGGCATTGCCTGTTTCTTGGGCAACCAAAAAAAGTTATTAAGTGACAGAATTGCAGTATTAAATAATTTTTTTTTGCTCTATGTTGGTCTTATAGTCTTAAAATAGTAATTATATTCAAACATAGGCCCTGAACAGGGCATTGCAACAGAAAAAAATAAGATAAAATACAAATACACTCAAATTCAATTTGCGAAACATTTGAGTAAATTAAAGAATAAAATAAATAACGACTGATTGCATGAATATAAAATTAATCAATTTAAATGAATAACAAATAAGTTAAGAAACAAACTTTTGAAGATTATTATTGTATTATTTAAAAAATATATACTAATATGTTGTATTTTGGTCAAATTAATTGTTTGTTAAACGTACTTTTTGTTTTCTGAAAAATGTTGACACGTCAGTTTAAGAGCTCGAGCGCGCGAATACCAAACTCAATAGTATTTTAATTGTTATCGGCCACCTGGTGGTTGATCGACGCTCAAGGGGTTAATGCTACACATTTTCACATACTAAAAATTCATTTGTTAATAGGATCTAAAATTCTAAACCATCCCTAAATAATGTAGGTTTCATTTTATGCCGGTCAAATACAATGTTCCAAAGAGCACGCTATAAAGACCAGGACAGGCCGAATTCACAACAGTATAGTATTACAAATAAAAAAGGAATATTGCTAATGTAAGTGCTGTCGCCCATTGGTTGACCCGCATCTGCGGCCTGGGTCGCGACGGACCCGGCAGTAAACCGAGTCGAATATCGGGTACCGTCCTATAGAACAGGCTCGTTTGCAAGGGATATGGTTTGTCCTGCGTCTACTCATTATCAGCTGGTGTTTTACAGAGGCCATATTTTTTATTTGGAAAGAGTTTGCTTCAATTAGTTTGTAGTTTTAAAGTTTTAAAGAGTTTTAATTCAATTAGGTACACACGCTTGCACATCGCTGTCAAATTTCCTTAAAAGACTTTGAACTTTATGTAGTAGGCATATGGTTGAAAATGTATTGATGTAATTTGACAGTTTTGGATAGGTTGATGTGCCTTTATATCTATACATATAATAAAGCTAAAGAGGGTCGAAAGTCTGTACATGGAAGATATTCGAAAAAAAGTAGGCTGGGGATACTTAGAATCGATAACAGGACACGTTCTAACAGTTTTTAGAATTTTTGTCTTTTTGTCTGTTTATCTGTTTGCCTGTTTATTTGACCGCGCATCACGTGAAAATGGCTGAACTTTATCCCGCTAACAGGTTCCTGTGGGACAGTGTAGTCTTCGCGAACGAAGTTGCGGGCGACAACTAGTTTTTAATATGTGCATGTGGCTTGCTTTATGTTTTGCTATTGGCCAATAAATGATTCTGATTTTGATTCTGATTCTGCTGATTGTCTCAGGCTGCATTTTCAGCGTCAACGGACTTTTTTCGCCGTAAGGTTCTGATCGCAATGGGTGCGGACCGGTTCGTGAGGGTTTGAAACCGGGTCGTCGTCCTTATTCAACGAGTATGGCGTCTTGGGCCTAAACGAGTGTGTATTTATAGTGTATCATTTGAATGTATAATGGTGGTTTGAGGATCGGGCGGGCTGAGAGGCTATGTCCGGTTGTGAGCTTATACATGGCTTGTGTAAAACTTTGTCATAGTTATAGATAGTTATAGTCATAATATTTATTGCATCACGTTGTACAAAGATCTTACAAAAACTGTAATTGAGAACAGTTTGTGCGGTCTTGCAAGGTCACATCTTTGTCACTTTTTTCCCCAATTTTTTTGTACGTTGGAAATTACAAAAACACAAATGTTGAAAAAATATTCCATGAGCAGGATTTGAACCTGCACCCTTCTGACATACCGGGTGAGGTGCTCTTCCAATGGAGCTATCGTGGTTCTAACCGGCCCGCCGAAATTATTCAACACTATTTACTTTTTTACTTTGAAAGCCAAAGGCGCCCATTCAATGTCAACAATACCGTTGCACAGTGTGGGATTTTTGATCAGTTTTGGACACCTTCGTTTTATGTTTTTATATGTTGCATTATATCTTGATAAAGCCTACTATGAAACTAAAACATGAATATCATGTTTAATTTTAACGCTATAATTTTTTGTAGGTGAGGTCAATAACCTTTAGTAATCGTGTTTACTTTTATATCTCCTAAAGTAAAATTGATAAAGCCGTAAATTTTTTTTCTTGGCTTTTAAATAATAATCCTAATAATATATTAAAAACTCAGCATTGTACCTTAACTACATAAAAAGTTATGTATTTTTTATTTTTTTTTAGTTATTTTTATTTTTTTGAATTATTTTACAATATTAGCGATCCATTACATCTGTATTGCATTAAGCATTAGAGTACCCATGTTAATTTAAATTTTCAAACACTAATCTTGTATGATTCAGCATTTATGGCACTTCTAAGTTTTTATCTGGTTTCTATAGGAATAGGGTTGACAATTCGGGGTTACCCTTGTTTTATAAAAAAAAATTGACAAATTAACACTTCCCAAATAATTTTTCGCATAATTTACCCGTACAAGTGTTTTATGAATCTATGTATACATATAATAAAGCTAAAGAGGGTCGAAAGTCTGTACATGGAAGATATTCGAAAAAAAGTTGGCTGGGGATACTTAGAACTGATAATGTTACAACAGTTTTTAGATTTTTGTCTGTTTATTTAACCGCGCATCACGTGAAAATGGCTGAACGGATTTGGATGAAACTTTGCACATAGACAGACCATGACCCGGACTAGGATATAGGACTTTTTATCCTGGTAACAGGTTTCTGTGGGATAGTGTAGTCTTCGCGAACGAAGTCGCGGGCGACAACTAGTAAATAATAAATAAATATTTTAAATGAGCTGTGTGAAAGGAAGTTAAATGTTATTATAAGTATTTTCATTCATCATCAGAATTAATGAGGACTTCATCTGTGCAAAGAATTAGATCCGTGTCTTCGTTAATAAGTGACTCATTGGGACACACAACACACATCATTACATCAAAAATTCAAAAAATAAGTGGCACTAACAGGTGCCCGCTCAGTTTCTAGGCCTCCTAGTTTATAGGAAAACCTGAATCTGGTCTTGGGTGTTGGTTCTGTTGTTTTCAAAAGTGACAAAACTTTATGTGGAATAGGTAATCGCTTTTTTTTTACTTGCGGTTTTCTAGGGATAAACTCGTTAGGTAGGGGTCCGAAGACTCGAGAGTACGGCGAAAGAGGTCGAGGATTGTGGTTTTCTATCTAATTTTCTTGTGTGGTGCTCTCGGTCATATCGCCAGATTTATTTCTGGATTCACCTGCCTGCTCGGACAACATTCTTATCGGTAAAGGACTCGCTTCAATGATTTGCCATCCATGTAATCCATGTTTTGTGTACAGTGACTGACATATAGCACCAGTTGTATTTTTCTACATATTTTCAGCCACGGAAGCACAAAACACTCGAAATTTTGCAACATCTATTGGCAAACCACTCGAAAGAGCAACCAAAATTGTGTGAAAATCGTCCTCCAGCAATTCGTCAATGTCTAAAATGTTTGCAAAAGTTTGGCGATTTCCATCTGATAATGCTGTCCGAACAGTATTGCCGTCATTGCTGGCCCCAGAATTTGGTCGAACAACATCCACTAAAAGCGTATGCAGTACTTACTGAACACTATTGAAAGACTAGATGACAACCCTACCTATAATATTAAAATAAATAAATAACGGCAATCATGCGTTATTTTAATACAGTTTTTTTTTTCGTGTTAGTTCTAATTATACTTAATTGATTTTCATAAAAATAAATCGCTAATATTGTGTGATTATCGAGAAATAAATATGGTTCAATACTTGAGAAAAATTATTATATTGTCGTATAGGACTGTAATTTTCAACTTTAATTGATTGATAATGGTGCTTAAAGATTATCTCAATAAAACGTATATTTAGGAAACTTTTAAAAACATATATAAACTGAGAAATTACGTTTTTCAGGTTTCTATGGGTTTTTCTCGAGTTCTCAAATATCTCCAAAACTATGTAAGATAAAATTCTGGGAGTTTTACCTGATCCTCAAATTGATAATAACGGATCAAATGAAAACATAAAACTAAGGTGGCCGAAAATGATACCAAATCCCACACTGTGCGTTGTTAACGTCGCAACAAAATTTGCGTTAAAATTATATAAAGAAAACAAAAACGTTGGAAATTGTTAAAATCCAAGAATCTCTAAAATGTCAAAATGACCCGGCATGTCATGGGGTGCGGGTTCGAATCCCGCTCGTGGAATTTTTTTTAAACACTTTGCCTTTTTTCAAAATGTCAAAATAAGCAAATTGAACAAAGAACAAGGTGATTGTACAGTGCCGTAAATAGAAATGAAGTGGCTATATCAGAAACACATTGTTGCCCAGTGCTACAACTGTAGTAACTCTAGTTTCTCTAGTTTTTCTTGGGAGTCGCGTCTATATGTAAATGCGGCCGCAGTCATTTCTATGTAAATGTTATGTCCGGCCCGGTGGCCGGGCGGGGTCAAACACGTTCCCGGGCACACACACTCGGATTAAAGTTTGTAATCTTCCAAACAACCAGTGTTGCACCTGGTAGTGTTATAACAAATACTATTGCTCCTTTTTTATGTCTTAGATCGGTTACACTTTGGATCTTTTCATTTGTACCATACCTTTCTGTTACACGTTGTATAGTAGTTCATTTTTCTCCTTTTTAACCATACTAGTATTGTATACAATATTTATAGTATAAGTTCTTGGGGTGGAGGCCTGGTGACCTGTAAAACGAGTTTTTTCACTCTAGGGTGGGCCAGTCTCCACACACTTGATTAAGTTCACTTTTATGTATACCAATACATAATTTACCTATACACTGAACAAATGTGGAGAAAGTATTTTTTATTTTGATTTGATTTGATTTTGTATAGCGTATAGCTGCATACATAATATAAGGTTTGAGATAATAACACTCTATTCTCATAAGAAGTGTGAGCAATAAACTGTTTACCTAACTATTTTAATACATATACGCCAGATATGAGTTGCTCTATAGAACAATAGAGGCTATTACTTATTTTCGTTATGTAAAGGGGTTACTTCATTTAATATGCACCAACATAATTTAGTAAAAAAACTGGATTCAAAATCATTTATTCAGTTTAGGCTACAAATAGCACTTAAGAATGTCACTATGCCATCGGTTCGTAAGTCTACTCTGGGCGGGAGAACTTGTACTGATAAGAACCGGCAACAAACTCAACAAGGAAGGGCGTGTCTTTTCTCCCTTTCTATTAAAACGACCGAACTTTAAAAATAATATATTGAATATTGGAAAATGCCATTGCATAGAACGACACTTTCCATTAAGGTACCACAAAGTATAAAGGACAACCACAACATGTTAAAGTATTTGTATATATTGTATATACTATACTATACTTGTATATATTTATATTTGCAAAACTACATCAGGTATCAATTTAAATTTCCACAAAGTATTTTATAGAACCACACATACCTACATTTGACAATAAACATATTGAAACACCCGACTGGTATATATATAACAAACTTAGTACAAAGTAAATTGGTACATGGATCGGAATATGTGGTACCCGATGGTAATTCTACCATCAAAGGAGGTTGTATCCACTGCATATGTCATGATTATAATTAGGAACGGCTAATTATATCGGCTTGTGGCCCGCACAGCCTTTTGTGATAATCTCTGGCAAATGCGCCGGTCCGCTGTAACACGGGACAAAGGCAATTGTTCATTGCTTTGCGCTAAAATGTTTCATTTTAATCAAAATGTATTGTGTGAGTATAGTGTCTGGTGTACGTTATCAGGCTATAGCGATACTGTAGCCGAATGGGTTAGACGCATTTGGTCATGCGCTCAAAAAAGGTCCTATTCGCATTTAGTTCTATTCGTATTTGGTCCTTTTCTCATTTGGTCACATTCGCAGATGGCCACACTTGATCGAAAAGGTGGCAAAGTCAAATAAGTTTTTAATATAACTAACTATTAGTATTTGTTCACAACAAACCCTAGCCAACTAACTCAGCCGAATAACTCCATGGTTCGATTTCCGATAGTGAAATTGTAATTGTTGAAGTGTCATCGATTTCTGAATAACATGTTTAACAATGAACTTAAAAATGTTCAAATAATTTTTAACGCAAATTTTCTGACATTCCGGGTCAGGTGCTCTTCCAATTGAGCTATCGTGGTTCTAACTAGCCCGCCGAAATGATTCAACACTTTTTACTTTGAAAGCCAAAGGCGCCCATTCAATGTCAACAACGACTACCGTCACTAACATCCGATCAGAACTTAAAATATAATAATTCATTGTTATACTATTTTCAAAAGTAAGTTTCTACGAATTATCTCTTTACTACAGATCAAAGAGTTTCTGCAGTATAAAGGTATTTTTACTAGGTACCACGTTTTGTTAATTTTTTTTTATTTCTTAACAGGAAAGCCCTTGAATAAATATTTTTCGTAATGATACGTAACTATAAGCCTAAAGGTGGAATCACAGTTCTCCTATAATCCTTAAGTCGATAAGGGGAATACTCTTATATCGATACACGTGTTTTTTGGTCTTTATTATTTTAAGTTTTCCAAAACTAGATCGCAGAGGCGGTTGTTGTAGGCTTATCTTGATGTACTTGTCCACATACTTATTCGCTGCTCACTAAGAAAATCTTTTGTGACACACCTCACAAGATAAGTCAAGGCATCAACGTTAGTGAGCTCCAGCAGTAGGTAAATACTAGCCGGTCCTCAGCATCCGCGGAATAGTTCATGCAGCTCTTCTCCACTTCAAATGGATAGGAAGCATTTCTGTGGTTCAGTGACGTCACTTAGTTTCAAGGGAATTTCGGGGCGAAGTGATCCTTCGGGACTGTTTGTGACCCTTTACACACTTAACCCGGATTCTAACTCCTCGCTTTCAGCGCGAACTTTACAACTTGGCTGTTTGGAAGTAGGTAAACGTTTGTAGTTTGAAGATCGAAATGTAATCTTTTTCTTACAGAAAATGGGGAACTCAATATCTTTCATTTATAAATCTATTTTAATATTATTAGTTGAAGTCTAATGTCTTCCACATAAAAGGAAAAACGAGAGGTTTACGCATAACCAAGATTTCGCAAATAATAAGGTGTGCGGCAAAGAAAATGTTGAAAACTTGCAAAAAAGGCCTGCATGGGCCCAGCGTGGTTTTTTTAAAGTTCTTAATGAGAGGAAGGCTGTTTCTCGTTGATTTCTAAGAATTTAAAGTTTATTATAAATAAGATAAGATAGTAGCCTTTACCCATCAGTTGTAGTGATGACTTGATTCCGATGATGGAGGGCCTTTGCCCAGCAGTGGGGCAGTTATAGGATATCTACTTTACTTTACTTTTTTGTAAATAAAAGAGTATTTTATTAGTTTTAATAACTTTGTTAAATTATTAACGTAAGAAAAATTATAACTCTCGTGAAAAATAATGAGAAAAATCATCTCAAACTCAAGGTAAATCATCAAAAAAAATTATATTTTGCTTACTAATTTTAATCCTTTTCACCCCTAGGTTGCCTGGAAGATATCGCTTTTAGTGATAAGGCTGCCCATTTTACGACTCCTGTTTTATGTTTTCTTTATTTAACATGTCTGCTTTTTGTTTATAAATAAAGTATTCTATTTTATTCTAAATTTAGTTTCCGAAACTGCCAGACACACTGTGTTTTAATGTAACAGTAAAATTCTGCCATTACTATCTTAAATAAAAATAAAAAGCAATAGTTTGCGGTATTACTAATTTTATTACTAAAATTAGCGTTTCAATTATTACAAGTTTGAATATAAAATGGCGGTCATAAGACACTGGAATGGCTCCAGAATCTCCAATAAAAGAAGACGGGTCGCAATGTTCATCTCTTCAATTGAATTTTATTGCGTTTTGAATCCCATTTTAATTTCTACAGCTTGCCAGGCGAATATTTAACTGTCGATTTCGATGGTAATATTTTATCTGGTGTCATTAAATTAATGTAGCAGTTTCTCTCTCCCTGTGTATGTGTATCAATCTATAGAGAAGGTTCGTATCCTACTAAGGGGTGTATATAGTGAGCTAGTAACTACAGTAATATGCCTATATTCTTTTCACACGTTCTTTTCCACAGCTAAAAAATAAACGTCCTGAATGGGTAGTACGTAAAAAAATGTTTGGACGATTCATAAGCACTTTAAAAAAATTGACGATTGAAAAGAAAATGATTTTGACATATTGAGATAAGATGGTGGTAGCTAGCCAGGTGGACAAGCAAACCCTACCAATCAAACCGAGTACACGAATATGTACCCCCGCTGGGAATCGAACCCAGGACCTATGGGTCTAAACCGGTGGTCTTAACCACTAGACCATAGAGGTAGTTGGAATTATGGAGTTTTGTGGTCTTGATACATATATTCATTACTCTCTCTCCTTCTCCCAAAACGGATAAGACAGAGTATCAAAATCGCTATGTTTGAGTAAACTCGCGAACATAGTGACTTTGACTTTATAAATAGGTAAAGATATTGGAACAATTCAATAAAGACATTTTAACAGTGATTTACATTACTGATCGTTATAAGGTTTGTTGTAGCCTTTGGTAAGTAACGAGGCTATTGTCTGTCTGAATAATATATTTTTACGGATCTACTCAAGTTTATTTCAAATATATATTATAATATTATGCTGTCGGGACTAGATCTGTAAATAGTGTTTCATTTTAATGCGTAGTGTTTGCCACACTAACAAGCTTCCATACCCTTAGTAACTGAACTTCTAATTAACTTCTGTTAACATTTGTTTTCATATAACCACACACTTTTTTACAATGAGCTAAAATAGAGCATGTTTTACCTCACCTTGCATACCTGCTCAATGGCGTAAACTTGGAGAATCCATATCCAGTAGTGGACTAATATAGGCTGATGATGATGATGATGATGATGATGATGATGAAGAAGAAGAAGAAGAAGAAGAAGAAGAAGAAGAAGATGATGATGATGATGATGATGATGGTGATGGTCATGATGATGATGATGATGATGTTTCAACTACGCCGTGAGCCATAGCAACAGCAACAACCAAGACACTAATTTAACAGCCATTTTCATTTAATTTTAACATAAAATATCAGCAGATAATTTGTGTTTCAATTATTGAGAATATTTACCCGGTAACATTTAATAATTATTCCTGTAAAATATTGAGTTTCGGCCAAATTCAAAAGTTTCTTTCCCAATTTATTCGTTACGAACTCACCCCAAAGCAAATACGGAGAAGCCGAAATATATTATTGTACCGTTCAGCTATTGTTTTAAATAAAATTTAATCTATTATTGGAATACAATTTCGCTTAATGGCGATTCATTAAATTTGTAATAGCACGGAGCAGATGAATAGCGCGCGTGCTGCTGAATTGTTAATCAGCTTTGGTTTTCAATGTTGAAAACAATTAGCACATATTATGTATTTATTGAATGCAATTATTTGTTGCAAATGTAGAGCCTACTATAATAGCAGTTTATGAATACGGTTATATATAATTTTCGTAAGTTTAATTGCGAATAATTTACAATTTAAAAATCGGGATCACACTATTAATGTCCTCAGTTATTGAGTACACTTATAGTGTGATCCCGATTTTCTCGATTATCCCGATTATCCCGATATTGGACTTAACGTATTGTGTTGAAAAGTAAAGTAAAGTATGAGCTAGACTATTCAGGGTATAGTGCGCTTCCGCTTTTCCTTATCGTAATTAAGTTCCATGTGAGCTTTTATGCATCCTTTACTACTCCATCCATTTTGTTGTATGAGTATTTGCGACTTCAACCATCCAAGATATCGGCAGCAGTCTCCGACTAAAGCTGTACAGAGTCAGAGTCAAAGTGGTGTGTTTAAGTGTGGGTGCTATCGCGGGACTATGATGTGTATATATTATTACTAGCGGCTGCCCGCAGTTTCACCCGCGTGGTTCCCGTTCTCCTGGGAATATCGGGATAAAAAGTATCCTATGTGCTAATCCAGGTTATAAACTATCTGTAGGTACCTATGCCGAATTTCATCCAAATCTATCCATCCGTTGCAGCGTGAGGAAGCAACAAATATACACACATACACACAAACTTTCGCATTTATAATATTAGTGTGATATGTATTTGATATTTTTCTACAAACCAATTTACTATATTTAATTGTAAAATTAGCGATTAACAGCATAACTACGTCAATATAAATAATTATCATTATATTATTCTTACTAATTATAGAGAGCTCCTGGCCCTTGTGGTATCACAAGCTGGCAAACTAAGTAGCTAAAGCTATAAGCAAGCCAATATGCGTGTCTAGGATTTGTAGGTATATGGATAAACGCGTGACTATGTTATATTATATTTCACGAAGTTATGGTAGCCCGAGCAATAAACTGAAAAACGAGGCTATTTGAAACATGTAACATACCTGGTATGACCTTTATTATAAGAAATTACAAAGAGCCTTGTAGCTTTTGTATAATCAAAAGGCATGATCGTCATCATCACTTGATAAACTATATGAAAAATTACAAAAACACAAATGTTGAAAAAATTTCCACGAGCAGGATTTCATTCAAACGGGTTCAAATCCTGCTCGTGGAAATTTTTTCAAGATTTGTGTTTTTGTAATTTGTTTGCAACAAAATTTGCGTTAAAAATTATTTGAACATTTTATATGAAAAATACTCGCGGGACTGTGGCGATCCGCAAGTTAAGTGTGGATCTATCACTCATACTTACCCAAATACAAAAACAAAATATGAAATACACTTTGCCCGACCTGGTAAACGAACCCAGGACGCTCGGCTATCAGACTGAGCGCTTTACTATTATTCCACCGAGGCGATTCCGAGATTTACGCATAAAATTACATACCTACTGAAGTTTCAAAGAAATTCATGTGTGTGTCTGTATTAATCTAAAATTAGTCAAAATTACTTCAACATAATAATTTTGTACTTTTTATATAACTTTATTGTTAAAGTACTAACGGCAACAGCTCCAATAAACACTGTGTTACCACGCTGCATTGTTTATTCTCCAAATTCAGGATCCCACCTTTTATGGCGTCCTAAATCTAGCGTTATTTGATTACGCTTTCGAAACCGAAACTCGAACCGTAAACTGCGCGGCGCGGCCCGCACTGTTTGCAATTTTCGACGCTAATTTTCAATTTCAGCAGAATCTCAGGTCGCCTCGCCACGCCAGCCATGTTTAAATGAATGAAAATGAAATATGAAATATTTTAATTCCGGACAAGAAAATAACGGTGTTGCCCGTAAAATATTGCCTAGGTGGGAACGTTTCGGATGCCTTCGTGTTTCCCGCGCTCCGCTGAAAATAAGTAGTTTACAACAAAAGCAACCGTATTTTGAAAGCGGTACGACCTACATTCGCTTGAAAATGCTAAGCTTGACGTGCTTCATAGCGTACATTTTCAATGGAAAAGATTGTTGTCATAAGAAATCTTTGATGTGTACAAGATTCGAGTTGGGAAGCAGAGATTTGGCGCGCCTTTACGTTGGACGCCTATTCTTCGCTGTTTGTTAGGTACCTGCGATAAGAAAGACATTAATGGAACCGGGGAAGTTCATATTTCTCATTTTGTTTTCCTTAATCAATAAAAGGAGGTATTACGTAAGTGTCAAAATGGCTGAGGATGGCAACGCCTGTTATCCGGAATCATCACTTATTTTACTGTCTGAACTAAACAATTATATTAAACTGCTGTAATGGTAATACGTAGATAAGATAATCGTGATGTCGTGTAATTGTGATGTCGTATCTTTGTTTGCCCACATCATCATGGGGGCAAACAAAGATACGACCCGCAGGATGGAAAGCGGTTACTGTAGCCTTGCATAATTATCAAGATAATCAAGTTCGCATACTTAGTTCTTATACTTTTAAATCCTGCAACTTAAATGGATCTGCCCTTTAAACCTGCTGCTTCCGTTTCTGTTTTTCAGCAGAAATAGGTATAAGAGTAGTCACTATACAGTCGGGTTTTGGGCAAAACCCTGCCACCAGTTTAAAGAACCCAAACTTGGATTTTTCAAACGTCATATGTATAAGCACTTAGCCTTTATCTCACCTGATGATAAGGCCGACTACTGAGGTACTGACTATCTTATCACTAGGTGCCGAAACACAACAATGCTACAAACATGGATGTTATGGCGACATATTTAGATAAGATGGTGGTAGCTAGCCAGGCGGACAAACAAGCCCTACCACCAACCAAACCGAGTACACAAACATGTACCCCTGCTGGGAACTGAACCCGGGACCTCTGGGTCTAAACCGGTGGTCTTAACCACTAGATCACAAAGAAAAACAAGCAAAGACCATTAAGTAGCCTTGCAACAATCGCGATTATAAACCAAACTGAGTAGAATACATACATACCACAGCTGGGAATTGATTCTTGGTCTGACAGACATCAATAAATACATAGATAGTGGTGGTTGCTAATTGCTTCAAGGACCTCTGGATCTGACAGACATCTAATTAAAAGACCGCAGAAGCAGTAAATAATCTATTCTCATTTATATAGGGAACCCTAGCTTTGATAGTGTATATATTATATGTTTCCACACAGTGTGTACGTCAGTGTAGACTAATGAAACATTATTGTTCAATATTGTGAGTTGAATTTGTCCTCGGTGCTTTGTGTATTAAATAGTTCCAGCGATGTTCCTCATCTTCATATTATGTGTATACAGGTACCCAGCTTAGATCGGAATAATTGAAATGAATTGAAATGAAATGAAATATTTATTTACTATAGACACGGTTTACAATGTTGGTATTGAGAAACATTTTTTTTAATAGTGCAGGCGTGCTCTGCCGATTTCTCAGCACGCAGAACTTTAAAATTAAATGTATACAAAACAGCCATGACAAAAATTATAAGACAATAAATCATAATACCTACTAAAAATAAAATAAAAACCAAATACATTTCTAAAATTCAAAATATCATTGGTTAAATTATATTAAAATGGTAAGCACATAAATTAAATAAACACAGACAACAAAATAATATAGATTAAATACAAATAATAGAAACAATATGGTTCAAAGTTCAGGATTAAAATGTAAATTAAACGCAAGTAGATCGAAATAGTGTTTTAAATTTTAAAGGTTTTATATTGCGTAAAAAGTAATTCCTTATTCCTTGATTTTATCATTATAGCTAGGGTTGGCTAAAAGAGATATCTTGTTATCCTATTAAAAACATATATGTGAAATGAGAGCCAAGTTCAATATTGTGATATTGAACTTGGCTCTCATTGCGGGCTGGAATCCCGCTCGTGGTTTTTTTTTCAATACTGTCTTTTTTCATATTGTAATTTGTTTGCCACAATATTTGCGTAAAATTATATGTAAATAACTTATAAGTAATTGTTATTATGAAAAAAAATAGACAAATTGTAATTTGTTCGCAACAAAATTTTTGTAAAAATAACCATAATCATGTATTTCATTAGCTTACCATTAGGTACAAAACATTAGGGTGTTCGGTCCACTGTGCAGGCGAAATTGATCGCTGCGGCACCGCGACAGGCCGTTATACGTACACCGAACACTCGCACCCCATTTGTATGTAAATAAGCATCTGCGGACAACCTCTTTGCACAATGACAATTTTTAACGCAAAATTTAGTCGCTAATACAGTGAGAAAATTCCTTGTCGACATTTTCGCTGTAAACTGTGTTTCAAACGTTTTTTTGCTTTTTTAATTTAGTAAAAGCGTCGTTAATTATTAATTACATAATTTGTCCATGCATTTAATGACCTTAAATAACATATCACGTTTTTAAGCTTTTGTTTAACACATTTTTACAGTTTGAAAAAAAGATAGCGTTGAAAAAATTCACGAGCGGAATTCGAAACCGTACCCCATGACATGCCGAGTCCGGTGCACTACCAACTATGCTATCGTGGCTTAATCCAACTCACCGAAATTAATCAACACTATCTACTCTTACTCTGTAAGCCAAAGAAGCCCTATTCAACGTCGACAACTATGTCATCAACATCCGATCTTAATATTTTTACAAATATTGAAAGATCAGTTAAGAATTAGGCAAGTTAATAAATAATATGTAAATAATCATACACTAATGAACTGTAGCTTCAAGATCAGCAACATGCGCGTGTTACCTTAATAATGCAAGCATCTTAGACATGATATACTCGTTTACCGGCTCAGTAATTTAAAGATGCATAGTCTATAATTATGGATAAATAGGTACAATTTGATACTAATTTTGTTGCAAGCAAATTACAATTTGGAAAAGCGTTAAAAAGTCCGCTCTGACAAACCGGGTCAGATGCGCTTCTAATTATACTATCGTGGCCACAATTTGTTCAACACTTTTCCAAGTACATGGTTTTATGTTCAAACAAGTTTTCGCAGTGCTACACACAAACCATAGCTTGACAGTCGTACTAATAGTTTAGGAAACTACACAAACGCTATCGTGCGTTTTATGCTAATGTGGAATATGAAACTGAAGCATTGTGACTATAAATTCGGTGGTTCCCCCACAGTGCGGTCGCAGACGGTCTCAACTTTGATACGAATGCACATCGCGCGAGCACTGCGGATGCAACCAAGTCGTTAGGCACACTGCTCTTTATATCTCTGCTAGCTTTGGCACCGAAATGGAAGTTGGAGGTATCACTGGGTTATGTTGAAGTACTGTCGATGTACAATTTAAAGCACAAATGTTTTACCTCATTTATTTAAAAGCGTAAGCATGTTCTTTAGCTCAAATTATTGATTAATTATTATTAAAGCTGTGCCCTGCGGTTTCACCCGCGTTAATTAGCGACTGTTCCACACCTATTAGTCATAGCGTGATGTAATATAGCCTATAGCCTTTCTCAATAAATGGACTATTCAACACAAAAAGAATTTTTTAATTCGAACCAGTAGTTCCTGAGATTAGCGCGTTCAAACAAACAAACAAACAAACAAACTCTTCAGCTTTATAATATTAGTATAGATTAGTGTTGAAACAACTGTCAATGGGTTTGATAATTTTCTACGTATTTACCTTTTCTTAATATGTGCCATATAAGAAAACATAACCTTTTACAGTGTTTGGTCTTTCGAGCCGGATAAAATAGAATCATACTTATTCGTTATTTGATTGCCTTTAAAACAACTTGCGGTTTTAAACTACGTAGCTTTTAGGCACAGAACACCAGAAAGAGCTTTTAGGGTAAGTTATAAGCTTCAACTAATAATTACTCTAGAATGTAGGTTTCATCGTCTGAAAGTTATTATAACATATTGTGATTGTATTCAGTAGTTTTGACGTGGGTTTACATATCATCTAATGGACTGAGTATAATCTAGCATCCGAACACGTAATTGGTATTAATAATTTTCGATTATAAGAGCTTATCATATGTTTTTAACTTAAAAGTATGTACCTGATCCATGATATGTATAATAAATTAAAATGAATTTAGGGAATCTCTGCTAGTTGCGTACATTTTCAGAGGGTCTGCCAAAGTTGGTATTTAACGTTCAAATAGTTATTATTTTTCAAGAGCTAAAACTAGCACTTTATATATTGTAATTCTTTTTGTTCATTTATATTTCGTAACAAAAAAAACAAACAAACAAACAAAAGGTAACAAAAGTAGTAATCTACTTCTATTAATTGTAATGGAATATTTATAACTGATTTTTCTCCATTTATTCATCATAATTATTATTTTATCCTGATTTTGCCTAGCCTCACTTTATCCTGACATTTCTGGAATAGCGAAGGGTTCGAAAAATTAATTTAATTTACGGCCTCAAATTTGAAAATTAAATGAATCAGTCCACTTGTCTAAATAGTCCCGGTCGGATTGAGCCCGCGGGGAGTCTACCCGGAGTCGCGGTGGATAATTAAATAGTTTTATTCAGTTAAAACAAGTATTTAGGACTTTATTTTCTAAATTATTAGTAATTATTTAAATCTTGACATCAAAATTATTGTTAATTAATCAATTGTTTATATCTCATTATTTTATTTCTTTTGACATCAAAATTGTATTATTACTTGTTTTATTCTATTTGTTTGAGACATTAATTGTAATTATAATAATAATAATCTTGTATGGGTCTACGTTGCCTGAATAAATAAATTTATTATTATAGGGGCTGGTGTCTCCTGTAAAGTTTGAAAAGGCCTGTCTAAGGAGGCACTATTTGCTGCTTAATAAAACTGTATTTTAGATAAATTAAAAACCTTTTTCAATATCAAGTACTCCACTTAAAAAAAGCTTACCTGTATCAAATAGGCAATCAAAAAAATGCAAAATAATAACATTCTACTAGTTTATGCTAACTTACATAAACCTCCTATCCTTCTAACCTCCTCCTATCAGCTTGATCCGTCATGCTTACTGACCGTGCGTGACCGCGCGGAGCTTACGGCGAGCAGTTCGGCTCACTGTACTAATTATACAAATGCTCGCATCGAAGATGTTACGTTACGGTAAAATGCTCCAGTAAGTCGCCAACATTATGATGTTTTAAACTGACACTGATAACAAAATACAACGCTCAGGCAATACAACGCTCTCTCTAAAGCAGAAACTATCAATATTTTCGCTGATAATGCTATGAAGACTAAAAGTTATTTTAGTTGCAATAAATTATATGGAAAATCTATAAAATCTATTAAATGTGGATCCGATTGAAAATTACGATTTTAATTTTATTTTGTAAACTCAATAATTTAATTTAATTTATTCTTATTTTTATTAGTCATTTGATTTTGTTTGTAAACAGTCATTCAAGTATCAATTTAATTTAGTAATTTCGTCTGATATTTGTGTTATACCTATTAGTTTACTCGCTCATTTTTATTGCATGTAGTCCTCACCTGTAATTGCAGTGACATTTGGATTGTGTTATTATATGTGCATTTTTGTTATGTAAATTGTATTGGTGTTCACTGTGTTAGTGTCCGATTAAATAAATAAATAAATAAAAAAAAGTGTTGATATATATGAGATAAACATTACAAAGTAAAAAACAGTGTTTCGTTCTAGAACCGAACCAACGACCCGCACGTACAAAGCGGAGTAGATAAAAGGCCGATGAAGTAATTAAAAAGCGACTTTTCTACTTTTCTTTTGAAGTCCTTTGACTATCTGAACATAAATTCTCATTATGCGAGCGTTATCTTCGATTTGACTTGCAAATGAGGCCGGGGCACGCCGGGGCGGGGGGGCTCCTGACAAATCGCACGGTATCGGATGCTTCCGATTACGGTTTGTTTTTAACACGGACGCCGTGACAGCTGCGCGTTACACTGATTGCACAACGCCCACATTCTGATGAACATGTACCGTGCTTTGTTTTTGGTGACTAAACATTTGTCTTTTGGAACTTCTACGTGATTTGGAAGGCACGTAAAGCCGTTGGTCCCGGCTGCAATAGCAGTCGTAACAACTGCCAATCCGCACTGGGCCCGCTTGGTGGTTTATTGCCCGTTCTCCCTGTGGTATTACCATCTACATATATTGAGAGCTCGTTCCCTAGCAGTGGGGATATAAAATGAGCTAATGATGATTTTCACAACCAAATACATTTGTGTGCATGTTGTGCATTTGCAATAATTACTCATTCAACATGTACATATAATTGCGGGCGAGAAGGCGGAGCTTGCATGCTACATCCAAGCTTAATAAACAAATATGTTAGCGGAATTAATCCTTTATATTATGTTAATTTCACTGTTGTATGATTTCTTTGACTTCGTGCTTCGGAAGGCACGTAAAGCCGTTGCTCCCGGCTGCATTAGCAGTCGTTAACAACCACCGCCCGCACGATGTTACCAGCTATAGGGAAAGCTCGTTCCCTAGCAGTGTGGCCGAAAATTTGGTAAAGATGATTTTCGCAGAGTAACGCTTGTTGAAAGAAACAATGCAGAAGGTAAAATCTGCACAGACCGAGTCGCTGGTAGAACAAGAAGCTTAATATTTTCATATGGGACGTGCGTAAATATAATGTTAAATATAAACGTGCGCTTCCGCGAATAAACTCATCAAACAGTCATTAAGAACGCGAGTGCACGCCTCACGCGTCGCCGGATCGGCGCGGCGTTTGTTGTTGGTGTGCTAACGACGTCGTTAAGTCATCGCGGAGGGTTTGTGATCATCGTGTTTGACGTCTGTTTGTTGAAATGGAACTCTTTATAGAGTTTAATATAGGGCAAATAGGGATGTGACAACAACAATAATTAATACCAGAACATTGAAGGTGTAAATGTAATGCCATTAAAAACATAACTTGTAAAAAAACCAAGTCTCGCAACTCAGTTCTTTTACCGCAAAAAGTTGTGAGATCCATGTAATACCAAGTCGGTTAATTTATTCAGTCCCTACTTAAGGAACTTTCTGTCTTAAGTTATTACGTAATTAGCTAACCTAACAACATCTTATAATGACCATATCAATATTAAAAATCTTCTATGATTTTTGATACAGTGTCATTCAATCCTTATAAGCGCTTCGGTTCCTACTGATCTCGCACTTATCTCTTCTGACAACATCGAAAACATTGCTCCAAAGCAACACAAATTTCGAGCAAATTTTTTCATATAAAGTTTGGCAGTTTTCAACAAACGTTCTTGTACTACGAATGTGACTACGAAGTTTTATCAACGTAGCATGCGCTACGACTGTTACGATACGACTGCTACGGCTCGTAGCGCGTAGCGTCTGATAACTATCGGCGAACTTTATTGGAGCACAGTCAGATAAAAATCACTTTAATATTTGTGTTTTGCTTTGTTTAAAAGACTGAACGAAGCATTACTATTATTATATTTTATTACTATTTTATGAGTTAGACAAAACTGTAGATTTTTAGTAGATTTTTTTGTAGATTTTTATTTTGACAATAATTCAATGATATGACAAATTCCAAAGTCGTAGGCGCCGAGGTCACGTATTTCACAACTATTGCCAAAGGAAGCTAAAGTCGTAAACTCAAGCCATTTCAATACGAAATATTGTAATATTAACTTCTAAAAAATTCAACGCATAAGTATCATCCTTTCTCAAAAGTTATCAGTATCCACAATCTTGCAAACATTCAAAGGTCCTAAGAGGATTCCTTGCACCCTCAGACGTGTCGCGAGAGGAATGCCAACGCCGCCGTATCGACGAAAGTTGGGAAGGTGCCGTTCTCGGACGCCGCGCTTAATTGGAAAAGTTGGGGTCTCGCGTGACTGTTTGACTGGCGACGAAGTTGACGACGTCTCATTGGCGAAACCTGCTCTTTTTATTGGCCTTTCGTAGGGCAGTAACCAAGTTGAACCGAGATTTTGTACCTAAGTTACACGACAACCAAAAATCCAGCTCGAAGGACCATTTTAAATTGATTTCATTCCATTTAATTTTTCTTAACGGTTACTAATCAATCACAATAATAAAATATATTCAAATTAAATAAACGAAGGTATTTTAAGAATTACATTAACATACATGCATCTTCTCACAAAACCGCAAGCACTCAAGTAAGATTTCGTTCTACAATCCGCAAACAAACCTCAATCAATACTCAATACAAAAATCATCAATACTGTCCAGGAGAGCGTTAACACACTGTCTATGGTGAAAGCATTTAACTATATATCTAAGCTAAAGATCAGGCTTGAATTAAATACCAAGGTCTGTAGGTATTAAATAAATAAATAAATAAATGTTTCCCACACTCACACCAATTATCTAGCCCCAAGAAAAGCTTCCTTAAGAAACTCGTTATATGGTTAACTAGACAACGGATAAACATACTTAATATACTTAAATACATACTTATTATACATAGGAAACACCCAGACCCGAAACAATATAGAAAAACAGGTATTTCTAAATTGATCCGACCGGGGATCGAACCCGGGACCTCAGAGATAGCGACACCATGAAAACCGGTGTGCAAGCCACTCGACCAAGGAGGTCGTCAAAAAACTTTAAAAAGTGTTTTAAATCATGTATTTACACACATAAACATACTACGATTCACACGGCTACAGCTCCACAACAAGAACTACTTCCAACCAAACCGTGTAAATTAGAGATAAGATTAAGATAAATATGTGTTTAAAGAATATTTATTTCTTATTAAAAACCATACAGTCACATACATAAGAAATTAATAAAATAATAATTTAATGTGGGTAAGTACTAACTAAGGAGCTCGATGGCGCAGTGGTTAACGCGCCCGGTCTGCGATTGCTGACGTTAGGCAACTTTCGCAAAGGCCGGTCATCGGATAGGTGACCAAAAATTTATCATCTTGGGCTCCTCCGTGCTTCGGAAGGCATGTAAAGCTGTTGGTCCCGGTTGCATTAGCAGTCGTTAAAAACCACCAATCCGTAATGGGCCCGCGTGGTGGTTTATGGCCCGTTCTCCCTATCCATCCATAGGGAAGGCTCGTGCCCCAGCAGTAGAGACAAAAATGAGCTGATGATGAAGTACTAACTGTCCAGTAGTTAGCAGATGTATTGGGATGGGAATCGTTCAAGTAGATTCGAGCTAAACTGTGTACTTACATGAGAAGTTAACACCTGTTTCATACGAAAACACTCATACATTAAGTAATCTGTGGTGAGGTGCATAATATAATTTAATATACACCAAAAAAATGGACCCTGGAATGGATTTATTTCTGACCTCATTTTTACATAGGAAACAGTAGAATAGAATAGAATAGATATTAATTTATTCAAGTGACCAAGACTCAATGTGTTAGTATTACTTATTTATGTTAGATACATGCTTTTTAAATATTAATCTTATTATTAAGGCAAATCATTAATATTCATCACTTTGAGTAGAATAATTTTCAAACGAATGCATTATGTTTTATTGAGGAGAAAAATATGTACCACTTGAGCACGCCTCCCTGTGACCGAGGACCCATGTGACCGTGCCCCCTTGAACATGGACCCAGCAAAATAATAATAATAATAATCCATTTAATTTAAATAACCAATGTGAATAAAATAAATGAAATAAAAATAAAATTACAATAAAACAAAAGTAAAATAGGAAAATAAATTAATATTAAAATAAAATAATGTAAGATGAGGAACAATGTACGTGGCCATAGCCAACCTGTCCTTAATAATAACGGTAAGTTCAACTACAGCTACATAGTTGCGCAAAACATACCAAAGATTGAACACACTTGCGAGTAGATCTGCAGAGTACATTACAGTAGAGACAGTAGTGTTTCATTTCACTGTGTTCGCGTTAACTTTAAATTCCAAAATGGTTTCCATTACAAAATGAAATAGTTTTATTACAAAAAGTCCCCATT
Source organism: Eudonia mercurella (assembly GCA_963082485.1). Classification (NCBI taxonomy): domain Eukaryota; kingdom Metazoa; phylum Arthropoda; class Insecta; order Lepidoptera; family Crambidae; genus Eudonia; species Eudonia mercurella. The sequence continues at coordinate 14,303,160 of OY720045.1, read as the reverse complement.
CCTCAGCAGCGTATTGTAATATTTTAGAACAAACGTGGATCCAGACCGAAGGCAATAAATAAAAGAGATAGCGGCGAATCCTCCGCGGAATATAAATTTAAAAGTGGCGTCTTCTGTTGGATTTAGCTATAAAGCATTCGGTAGTGTGAAATATTGCGTTTAAAACTGTTCGTGTGTAATAGGAAACCCTTTTTAATTCAGAAGTTTAAGGGTCTTACAAATAAACAAAGAATAAGCTTCGAATAGTCATTCCGTGTTTTGTCTCTTTTACTCTAATTTGAAATGACGTTTACATGACGGGATGTTTGCGCTAGAAACGCGACGGTGCACTCATTCAAATAAAAGATACGCCGCACAAGCCGACGGCCGAGCTAGTGTGCTGGCGGACCGCGCGACCTTCACTCAGCTGCATAGACGTGCAGCGTGCATTCAGTCATTAAGTTCTCACCGATCGGCCCGCCCGTGACGTCGCGTTATACCATCAGCTCTGCGCTTCAGAACCTTCTAGAACTACTCGTGAATTGCCTACCGGCCGGTACACCCCTTTATAAAGTGCGCGTGCGCGTGTCAGCATCAGCTCCATCTCCACGACAGTCGTGTCGTGGCCACGCCGTCAACGTCAGCCAAGTAAGTCCCAAATATCCCATTATTCATCATCCATCCCTCCTCAGCTCCCTATTCCTCCCCAATCTGCCCACTCTGCTGTGTCGGCATTGTCTTACCGGCAGCCGATACACGGAATAACTATTCGGAGCTTATTATTTGTTTATTTGTAAGGGGGTTTATATATAAGTTTCCATGTTTGACTGGTTTTCGCAACTCCTTAGTAAATGTATCTTGGGCATACCTTTTTTAAGTACAGTCACGAGCATTAACAATGTAACTCTTAATACAATTGAATAAGAGTCAAAACTACTCAAACTAGTCGAAAGTGTATACATGTCAATGCTAGTGACTGTACCTGAACAAAAGGAAGATTTAAATTTTTAACTAATGTAGATGTTAGGTTAAAAATATCCTGCTATTTTGAAAACGCCCACAAACGTGTCTCTAAGGCCTGAACTCGACATATTTTCAAATGTCAGAAATCACAATCAGGTAGGTCACTTGTGGCCCTGAGTTTACTTGCAACTTGCCCGCGACTTCGTCTCCGAAAACATGTATACCCCGACCTAAATATTAAAAAAAGCATTTCATTACCCTAGTTTTAAAGCTTTATGAAGCTTCTAATCATACAATACGTAAAGTATATCACATGTATAATACAGATTAATGCTAACACTTACTGTTTCAATTGGATTTCTTCAGTTTTGGTCACAATTGAACCGCTTATAGAAGTTTAACTCTTATTGCCAACATTAAGAGTATATTTGCCTGAAACAGTGTTGTTATGGAATCGTTTTCCACCGTACAAAGCCTTTTTAGAGTCAAAAAAACCTAATTTTAAGCCTCCACTGAATATTTGACGTTCATATCTGGGAATGTAAAATTTTATTCCCTCTTTTGATGGCGCGTCGACAATCTGAGACAAGGAGCAAGACTTCAATTTTTACGACGATTTGGCTCGGTTTTTTTGTAAGTACTTTTGACAAGTACTCTTACCTTTTAAGATACCTTATTATGATGTTTGAAGTCATGTGTAGCTTGTGTTCGTATACGTTTAATAAAATAAATTAAAGTATATTATTCTACAAGCCTTTTTATAAGTTTATCGCGTTTTTGAAATATCAACACTTCAATTTGTACGAGTAAAATAAGAAGTTTGCATAAATAATGTGAAAGATGAACAGACACTATATGTACAAATAATCAAAGTTACATTTTATAAATTGCATTGTATTACGACCACATCCTCTGCGAAAAAAGTCTACATACTAAAATTTAACATACGTTCCCCGTACATATAATTTTCTTTCTTAGGTCCTTTTAAAACCACTCACAAGAAAGCTGACATTAGAAGCTATATGTATTTATGTCTAGTATTATTGCCAAATACCATATTCTGCTATTATTTGTCACGTGGAACCAAGCTGTGAGATAGTAATCAGCTGATAACAATGATATGAACAGCTAATCGGCCATTTCACGAATGAGTGCTTTCCAATTGTGATAGTTAATAAACGTGCAACTAATTGAAGCCTGTCCCTCCGACTATCAGATGCACAGTGGCTGGGGACAGCGCTTAATGAGGCGCGATCGAAATTCAATATCGCCGACTGCTCGCTGGCAGGCGACAAACCGAAATGATTCACTCGGAAACGCTTTTTCCGTTCTTTTCTGCGATTTATGTCGAGTTCGCGTATCTATTGAATTTTATGTAATGTTTTTTTTGTACGATAGCTCTTTGATTTTAATGTGAGCACACTAATAATCCTCAAAAATTATAAAGATTAAAATTTCAAGAGTTAATTAAGCGTTTTTATAACATAATAATACTATCAGATGCCTAAGAATTCATACAAATCCATTTATTTTTATTTGAAAATCGACACTTACGTTATGCATGTAAAGAACAAATTTTACGACTTCATACAGGTGCATGGGAAACCTTATTAGAATTTTACAGCAGCCGCTGCACAAGACTCTGGGTCTGAATCGCAGGAACCATTACAATGATAAAGCCACAGTTACCAGCTGGTTCGTCGCCTATCAATCGTCTATCAATGATATTTAAGCGGCGGTAGCTGACCGGAATGCTCGGATTTAATGCCAGAAATCGTGGTTCAATCCCCACAACTTCGTTACACTAGTGACGTGAACCCATGCCTCACACAAGCGTATCGGCTTTCTAGATTGGTTAACAAGACTATTATTAATGTACATTAATTGATGCATGTTTATATCTTACTAGCTGACCGGTGGACTTCGTACCGCTTTGACAGTTTCCATAACAACAAAACAAACAAATCATTCGTCCGCTTAAAAACACCCGTATCCCATGATGGACCCCTATAGCAGCGCCACCTACCGGGTCCAATTGTAAATCTAAACCATTCTCGAATCCACTTGGACACACACACACAGAAAATTTCATCCAAATCGGTCCAGCCGTTTAGAAGGAATTCAATAACATACACACGTACAGAAGATTTTTACATACAAAGATTAAATTTAGATTAGATGAAAAAACTTTTTTATAATAGGCTACATACAATTTGTGCTCCTATGAAAGTCACTACGCCATTAGATCGTAAGTCTACAACGAAAGACTTCGCACTGAGACGCTATAGTTATTGTTCTGAACTGAAAAAAACGGCCAAAAAACTTAGCAAGGGCAATTTCTTTTTGTAATGTTTCTAACAGCTTCAGAATAAAAGCGTCAGAACTATTACAGTATGCCTTATCTATCATAAAAAGACTGGAAGGACTCTTCAGAACACTAATCAACATAAAAATTCATCTAATCATCAATTCAAAAATCAAATTTATCAGTCAATACCCCTATACCAACTGTATCATTAAGCAACGCTGTTATTTCCGATGTGTTTCAACAACTTGAGAGATGTAAACAAAAATTGTGCCTTGCCAACGAGATTCCATTTTTACTGCTATAAGATTAAATCCATTTTTCCTGTAATTGCAGAACGTAACCCAATTAAAGCAGATACTGGAGAGCTGTGCGAACTTGAGGCGTTTCTTTTTGATAGCCAATTAAGCGCATCAAAGGGAAGGATTGACACTCAGTCGTTTCCCACGGGTTTTTGGGAATGGCTGAGGGATTATGGGCGATGGCTGGTACGGTAAAGAAATGTTTTAAGATCGAAGAAACGACAGACGTTAAGTTTTTCTGCCGAACTTCTTGGCATTTTGTGAATTTTCTTTGTGTATTTGTACCTACGAGCACTAGTGAAAGTTTAAATTACAAAGTAGTTAAGAAAATGAAAAAAATCTGTATCAGATCGTTTAAGGATCAGAAAATTCAGTATATATTTACAATATTTTATAATTAAATCACAATAACAATCCATTATTGAAATGAAACACTTTAAACGGGTCTACTTAATGAGTTAATTATATTTATTGTTATAATAATATGACATGACCTCTGTTTCCTATTGATTGTATAATATCTGTTAATATGCATTACGAGCTTCCTTTTAATGTAATATCATTGATTACGAGTAATAAAGTAATTGTATGAGTACTTGCTCGTAGCTATTTGCAACCTAGTTATCTATACCGTGACAAAGATTTAAACTTTATGTTTTGTTTCGGGTATGTGAGTGTCTTTTGCTACTTTCGTATTTGTATTTTATAGTATTTTGATTGTTTTATTATTACCCATTCATTTAACCAGCGCGTTATAATTGCGATTAGTAACAAATTGTTTTACTTATTTGTTACATTGAACATAACCTTGAAAAACCTGTTCAACCCCTTTTTCGCGAAACACCAACTGCAACTTTGTCGACACGATAGCAAACGTTAACTTTTCTCTTAGCCGTTTTTTCCATCGAAATAATTAATGGTTCCCCACGGCTGGGCTGTGATTTGACTAACCAAACCCGTTTGATTCCAGGTAAGCAGCGCCTCGGGAGCACCCGGTGGGATCGATTCAGCCAGTAAGTTTGATTACAAACCCAATCCGAGGCGAAGGAAAGAAAGAGTTGTTCATGTCAGCTTGCCCGAGCGAGAGGAAACGAGAAAAATGTCCCGTTATGAGTTGACGTGACGTTTCTTTGTCGTTTGTAGTTGCTTAAGGGAAGTATACATAACGTTTAATAAATGACTGTTGCAAATAAAAGGGATATTTAAAAATGCGACAAACTTATAATGAAATTCAAAGAATAGATTATATGAAAGAACTTTTTAAACTATCATGGGCACTTGCATTAGAGTAATTATTGAGTATCCGATATTTCGGCACAGTTACGTGCGCCATTATCGAGTTAAATATCGGATACTCAAAAATAATAAACATGGTAAGAATCCCGCTTATAAAACTTTAGATAAAACTATATCTAAAGATTTATAATCTTGTCTTTTCAGCAACGCATTTTATTAAAATTGAATGTTTGACGGGTTTTAACGCGAATGCTCAGAACATTTGTGGATGTTTGTCGTCATTGTTCTAAAATTATTTGTAACAAGTATTTTAATTTCGAAACAACCAGTGAACAGTGAAATTAATAAAATAGTGACAGAATTAATTTCACAGTTCCTAGAATCAAACCTTCAGAGGGAAGGTTAACTTGAAAATTATTATCCAAAGAAATACTTTTATATGAACTGTTTTGTTTATTCAATTCAATTCAAATTCATTTATTCAGATAACATAGATCCATATGGTTAGTAACAATATGCACTTATTAATTATGTTAGTATACATATAAGTAATATAATATAATATAAAATAAACTAATTTATAAAAAGAAAAGTCTATTATTAAGAAGGTTGTTAATCGTTCCCGCAATTTTCCATTGTTTTAATGTTTTAACTAAGTATTAGTTTTTGAAGCAGTCTTCTTTGAAAACGTTTAGGGAAAACTTAACCACTATACTTTAAACAATAATCCGAATTATTAAACATTCTGAAACTTTTGTGTTCTATTAATTGTAAGTAAATTTTTAACGGGATCCGGCAACGTGGTCAAAACGTTGGGAACAAAAGTATGCTTACGATGCCTATAGTAAGTAGTTTGCGTTAAGATCTGTTAAGTATTTATTGAATCTGAATCTAGATTAAAGTTATAATTATTTTAAAGTTCAATTAGATACGTCATACTATAAATAAAATCAAATATTAAAAAGGTTGTAGTAAACAGAGCTACGAGATATTGTTATATATTGTTTGACGACCTCCGTAGCCGAGTGGCTGACACGCCGGACTTTGGGCGGCGCTAACTATGAGGTCCCGGGTTCGATTCTCGGTCGGGTCAATGTCGAAAACGAACTTTTCGATATTGTATCGGATCTGGGTGGGGTCCATATTGGCTCACCTAAAATTTTTTACCCGAAATTTTTATATTTACCGATTTGTGATCCGAATGATCACTCTTCCTAAAATTTTTCTTCCTAAAGTTTTTATTCATACAATTTGTAGTACTTACTACAGACGATGTTCATAACACTCATGTTGCCGAAAACTGTAATTAATAATATCACTAATGTTATATTATTTAAACTCCTTTATAATTTATTATTCCTTTATATTTTATAAATTATAATTTAAACTCCTACTGTTGTTTTTCATAATGCTTTTATCCCTAAACATAATTTCCATTGTAAAGTGATGCATATTAATGTGAGAAACGCCCTAAAGTCTGTGTTTATGTCAACCGAAGCCTAAGCGAATTTATTTTAAAGTCGCTTCAAATAAAAATGATATGAATTTGAATAATAGTTTAACAGACGGTTATGTTGAGAAAATATAGGAAAACAAATAATATTTTATTAGATGTTTATTGCTACTGACATTATGAAGTTGAATGATTCGGAATTATAAACATTAGTAACAGATTAGTTAGGAATTGTGATTGTTAGGATGAAAAATGTAAGGAAGAACATTTTCGGATTTCCAAGAGCTTTAGCTACTTACCTTGTAGTCAGAACAATGTATGTGATATATACATATATATAACAAAATTTTACCTATTAATATTAAAAAGGTCATAGTAAAAACAACAGAGCTACGACATATTGTTTTATCTCTTTCTCGATGTAACACAGGTTTTTCCCATAATATGATTTTTACTCGTGCGGTCATTGTACAAGCCAACACAATTAATTATAATGCCCTTTGACTCTTTGTACACGACTGTAAGGTACTCGCAACAATGCGATTGTTTGTGAAAGCAGCCATGATTGTGGCTAATTACGTGTGTAGTATTTGTGGACCTAATCCCTTTGTGATAAAGCATAAAGGTTGGTGTAGCAGTGGCCCTTTTTGAGGTCGAGTGTTGATACGATCGTAATGCTCTTTTGTGTTGTGTGCATCGTCACCGTGGGTGGGTGTAATGACTGCCATCTTACTGCCGTTTAACTGTCTCCGTAGTCAACTACAAGATCACTGGTCTCAGACCCAGAGGGTACATGTTTGTACTTGGTTTAGATGGTAGGGCTTGTTTTAATTCGCTTGGCTAGCTACTACCATCATGATTTTGGACAATACTTTAAGGTTAGTAGCATTACTATGTAAAAATATATATAACCTGTCCCTCAGTGAAGTGTGCTTACACTTTCGGCTTTATCACTTAACGAGAGATGAAGATATAAAAAAATACTTCGTATTATGTGAGTCATCACAAAAGGCCAAAAATCTTTTCTTCTTTTTTTTAATAACCGTTTACAAAATATTTTTTGAACTTCAAATTCTAAGACAAGACTACAAGTCTATGGAGAAAACTTTGTACCGAAAAAAAAACAGGCATCTTGGAGGTAACCCAATGTTTTACGTACAAAAGGTGAGCAATTGTCAAAATCAACAAAAAATATATAAAATAAAACTCAACACCTGGAATTTCCCTCGAAAACTACTTAAAAGTCGCTGGAAATATTGACTTAAACTTTTCAATATGCTAATTTCAATTTGTAAGTAACGCAAAGTTTCGCCTAAACATTCCGGTTCGTCGTACAAAACTGACAACAAAGAAGATTTATTTCCAGAATACAATGAGACCCGTCACGCTCCGTCCCACGCCCAGCGCTGGCCTTTGCCTCCGCTGCCTCCAATCGGTCCCGAGATCGTATCTCGTGTAATTCAATCAAAACTCTCGAGAACTCGATCGGGCGTTATCGATTCATCGGGACGGACTCGATATCGAAATTTGGTTACTACCACAGACTTAATGAAGGAAGTGGCCGCCTACTTGAAATTTATATAATGCTGATTAGATTTATTATCATTAAGTAGTGAAGTTTGTGTAAGAATTAAAAAACTTCTCGTAGCTTGCAATACGTTAAAACCTTATTTTTGCTTTAGATCTAATTTTGTAGGTATCGAAATAGAATTCCATTCGTAAATTTTTTTTAAAACGTAAATTAAAGTAGTTAGTAATGTAATGACTAATGTCTCATATACTATCCCACAGCTGGGCAAAAGCCTTGATAATGTATAGGTAATCACAACGCTTGTCAAAAGCATGTAGGTGATCATACTTTTTAGATATCGAATTAATATTTATTATTTTGTTTATTTATGGATTTATTATTAAGGATAACACTACGCTTACAACAATATAAATGTTACAAGAGTTTGCACTTAAAATTAATTATTTAACAAACTGTTATGTAAATTTTACTTTTTATTTTTAAGTGCTAATTGCTGCACTGAAGCTGCATCGTCGGGTAGGCATTTAATTTTTTCACTGTATTTTATAAATATCTAATTCAGTTTCAGTGCAGAAATTAGTATTTCATCTGTAAAGATGAATCTGCATAGCCCTCGGTTGCAATAACCGTTGGATAGATGGCCTGCCACTAAAAAAGCAGTCAAAAATCAAAAAGCAGTGGAAAAAATTCAGTGCTTACGTCAGCCTTCCCGGTAGCATAATGGTCAGTGCAGCTGCCCGGATTGCGGAAGACCCAAGTTAGATTCCTGGCTGGGTCGGGTAGGCATTTAATTTTTTCACTATATTTTATAAATATTTAAACTGATACGTTATGTATCAACACATTTCTATAAATAGGCAAACTAATAGTTACAATTTCAAGTCTATTTATATATGCATGTTTTAGCTCTATGACTGCAACACCAAAAATTATGTTCACTCAATCCATCTTGAAGATAGCAACGAGTAGCGGTAATTAAGGGGTTCATTAAAATGAAATTAAAGAGCATCGCCGGAGTTGGAAACAAATTATTGTTACACCCGCCCCGACGCGAATTCCATTCTCAGCTTCAACTTTTCACTTCTCTGTTTTGATTAATATTACTTTTATAGCATGTTTCCAAAGTATTTTTAAGCCAGGGCTAAAAAATATAATTTTAAAGTTTATTTTTATTCTCAGGCAAGTTTGTTAATATATTGTTTAATTATTGTTCAACATTATGTCCCAATTTTTTTTTGATGTAATTAAATTACAATTGCATAGGTATGCTTCTAGACTTAATTATTTTAATGTTACAAGATGCCTACCATTTCGATTATTAGGTACTTCTTAGAAAATTAAACCACCCTATGGTTGACTGGTAAAGCAAGTTTACGGCATTAAGTCCGCCATGTAACGTGATGTTGCAAAAAACTTAAATTAAAAAAAGATAGACAATAAAATCAATGTATAATATATATCAAGTTCGTTTTTTTACGGGTAAAATTGTGGGTTTAGTATTTACATTTATTTGAAACACCGGACACAAGACATTAAAATCCTTATAACAACTTATAAGTAAAGACTTGGATTGGAAATTTCAATGTATTTCACTCTGCAAAAGATTCGAAATGTCAGAATAACGTTATGATACAATTCGTATAAAATCTTACTTAAATAGATAAAATAAGTGGGTCGCAGCTAAAAGATTATCTCACCGTCCATCAGCCGCAATCTCTTCCTCATCAGCCATTCCGAACGCCATTTAAACGTTTATATAACCGAACATTGACGCGACCCACTTTTTAAAAACTTAGGGAAGAACACTTAAGTCACCCAAGTATGTCGCGGAACGACTTTAAAGATGGCAGCGCTCAAATTTATAGTTGTTACAGTTCAGGCGTAAGTCTTAAGCCTTGAAAGAACCTTTTACTTTTCTTTCCCTCTCCTCCCCCTTTTTTAATAAATCGTCTCACAAGGGCACCCTCCGTCTGAGGGCCAATACGCCAAGGTCGTATTTTTGGAAAACCACTGCTTCCTAATTATAACATACTGAAATCAGCATAAAAATATATTTTATTGAATATGACTTTTCCAAAGTCTACCCCGAGGTGATGGTAGAAAAATGTTTGTAACTACATACGTCATGCAATTTTGTTCATTTCTGTACTCTCTACTGCGTTGTGTAAGGATAGACATGATTGGCATCAAACCCCAAAAAAAGATATATTAATCCCTAAAATTAAGCTAATGTACTTGTAGTAGAAGCAGGTTCACATCGTCTACCCGTAAAACAAAAAGAAAATGTATTAGCATATTTGTAAATGCTATAATGTTCTAAAACACGTTTCTGTTACTGTTTCCTATAGTTCTTTAAAAGTCGAGTAAAAGTAAAATTAACGTTAACCCGACTCTTATACCGTTCTAGATATTTGGCAGCAATAATACTATGAAAGACGTATAATAAACAGTAAATAAAGAGCAAAGACACATAATCGATAATGAGTTGTAGCACCAATAGACCTCATTTAGAGTACCTAGTAATTTATTCATTTATTCATACATTTAACATTTAAGTACATACCGACTTACAGTTGCCCAAAACGCCAGTATGTTTAAATTATAAATACAATATGTTAAAAACTAATATTAACAATAGCAAATTAAAATGATGTTAATCTAAGTTATTAGATTTAAACAATGTCAATAGTACTACATAATGTCACGGTTAATAAATTTCAAATAAAAACGAGAAAATAAATAAGTACACAATTAATTAAAATTATAAAATAATTAATGTAAATAATAAAGGTGATAAAGAATGGCACATGAAAGAGAAATAACTTACTAATTTAAATTCAGACACTATACTACATCATTTACATATACAAGGGCTTGCCTAAGTAATAAGCTAAAACTGTCGGCAAACAGGTCTATACTATAGTCATAAGCGAGCATATCTCCGACAGAGCGTAAAGCACGAATAATAACATTAGCACAGCAGTTACTCTACCATTGATGGAGTTATATCTGGCTGCGTCGCTACTAATCATCAAAATAGTTGAGTAATAGATTTGCAACGGCTCGGAAGGTGTGGAAAAAGTGTGGGGAGGCCTTTGCCCAGGAGTGGGACAGCTATGGCTGTTATAATATAATAATAGATTTTAACTTTTATCTGTGTCAAAGTAAAGAACTAAATATAGCCGTTTTTTGGCGCTGCTTTGGTCAGCTCTGCATCAGTTAATGTTTTACTACTTTTTGTCACTATTTCTATTTCTTTGTCGAGTAAGTATAATATTTTAAACTAGATGATAGTACAAAAAGAAAATAACATTGCAATTAAACATTTATAATTACTTTAACTACGAAACTTTAGCGTTTAAATAAAGTATTTTTTATTAAAATTAACTAAAATTTGTTAAAGATCCATTATATTTTTTTTTGCATTTGTTACATCACATCAAATCCATTGTTACTAAATGTAATGATGGATAGTATTACATTGTTATTTCTTTGTTAGGATTCTATTACCAATTTATATATTTCATTTAACTTAAAACACAATCATTTTCGGCAGTGTCATTGGAGCGATACTCCCAGTTTTACAGACACTATTAAAATCCGATCTGAATTATGTAATCCAATTCCGAGTACAAACAGAGTCGATGAGGCGAATCGACGTTTTCAGGCGTTGAAATTTACGATCGGGCGCAGAGACCGAAACTCAGGCTTTATTTGAAAATGGAAGTCGTCCATCGATGCGTTCACTATTCATAGCTGGATACGTAGCAGCTTCTTCTGTAGAATTGTATGATCGCGACGCAATGTACGACAAGCACGAATGTCTATGTTCGTAAGTTCGATTTTCGTAAAAAAAGCCTCTCGGTCTACATTCACAATCTGAAAGGAAATGTTAACAGTTGCACGTTTGTTGTACATTGCTGGTGCGTGACTGTCGCAGCACGGTACACAATGTTTAGCAACGGTAGTGGACGTGGAGTTTAGTTTCGTTACAGAACTCCTATTCGACCTTTAGTTTTACAATCGAATTTCTGATATTTGTTTCTGGTATGGCTGTAGTGGGGTCAACGGTTTTAAGTGTCGATGTTTTTTCGCTATATACTTTCTATATTTTGTAATATCACCGTACTTTTCTCTGAAGGCGTAGTGGCCACATCCTTCGAGAATCCGATATTACTGCAAGTACACCGATGCGCAAAGCTTACAGGTGTACTGAACTGAACTTACTGCAAGTGGATATTTATGAGCAGACAAAACGGTCTTCCCACCGTCTTAGTCGTCATTTGCGCTCAACACTATTACCTACCACTAGCATTGTTTTATGTATTAATTACTTTGTATTTTGTGGTATAACCACTTGAATTTTGTAGTCTTGTCTTACATTTTGAGTACTTTACCACTGTGCAATAGTTTTGCAATGTAGGAACTTAACGAAAACGAATCTTTAAGCAGTCCATCGCGTGTTCGGGCTTATGTTCGGGCTTATGTGTTATGTACCATGTTTTATGCAAATATATTCTATTCTATACTATTCTATTCTATTCTATTCTATAGTCAAGAAAAACAAAATGAGGTCATAGTAGGAAACTAAGATACGCAGTTCTACATAAATTAAAGTCTTTGTACTCTGGTGCTTACACCTTTTGACAATACCTTTTCTATCAGAGGCAATCAAAGCCTAGTATTATAAATTAAAAAATGTTAATTGGAGTTAAAATTTTAATTAGTATTTAAGATTTAGATAGATATTTTGTTTTTGTTGCACGCTACATAAACAAATTTGACTTTATACTATTAACATATACTATTAACATCAATTTATAAATATTGTAATACTAACCTACATATTTCCACAATAAAATATACTATTGCTAAATGTTCAAATAATTTTTAACGCAAATTTTGTTACGAACAAATTACAAAAACACAAATGTTGAAAAAAATTCCACGAGCAGGATTTGAACCTGCACCCTTCTTCAAAGCCAAAGGCGCCCATTCAATGTCAGTTGCTGACTGCATTTGTGTTTTTGTAATTTGTTCGCAACAAAATTTGCGTTAAAAATTATTTGAACATTTATAAATAGCTTGCTTACTTCTTAACTGATCTTTAATATTTGTAAAAATATTATGATCGGATGTTAGTGACGGTAGTTGTTGACATTGAATGGGCGCCTTTGGCTTTCAAAGTAAAAAGTGTTGAATAATTTCGGCGGGCTGGTTACCACGATAGCTCAATTGGAAGAGCACCTGACCCGGAATGTCAGAAAGGTGCAGGTTCAAATCCTGCTCGTGGAAATTTTTTCAACATTTGTGTTTTTTTATACTATTGCTAATAAAAAAATGTAAGAAAATGTCTTACGTTTCCAGACAGTTTTTGGGTGAAAAGAATAAATAAATAGATAAAATTATATTTTTGAACTTCAACTTTGAACTCTTTCCACGTTATATTGCATTTAAAATGTATGACTCTATCGACGGGCGGCACCACTACGGACATACAAAAAGAGCATTTGGTGCCATCAAATAAAGCTGGTGCGCGTCGCCGGGCGCCGCCATTTCTAATATTTATGAGTGGTTTAGTTGAACCGTTTCCTATGCCATCGTGGAATGGAGCTTTTTGCCTCTGTACTTTGACGTATTGGTAAAGAAACATAAACTCAGAGGTGATTGCTTTTTATTGTAATTTTACCATTTTGTGGAGTATTGGTGAGACTATTGGTCTCACACCTAGAGGTACAGACCTCGATTTCCAGCGGGGGTATACATGTTCTAGGAGTTCGATGGCGCAGCGGTTAACGCGCCTGGTCTGCGAGTGCCGAGGTTAAGCAACTTTCGCAAAGGCCGGTCATCGGATGGATGGATCTCCGTGCTTCGGAAGGCACGTAAAGTCGTTGGTCCCGGCTGCATTAGCAGTCGTTAAACAACTACCAAACTGCACTGGGCCCGCGTGGTGGTTTATGACCCGTTCTCCCTATCACCCATAGGGAAGGCTCGTGCCCTAGCAGTGGGGCCATAAAATGAGCTGATGAATCATCATAAGGACTTGCTTTGCTAGTTACCATTTTATTTAACAATCTGTCGTCTGTCGCAATGACAATGGTATGATAGTGGTAAAGTTGTGGTCCCATAGTTTGAGATCAGATAACCAGTGTCTCAGTAGCTGAGGATTTCGGATGAAGTAGGAATCTAACCTCGGCCCTACCGTTACCCACCAAGGTAAAATGAAGGCCAGACGCTTCCCTTTTTATAGTTTGTTTTAGGCATACTTTGCCATTTTGGTAACTAACTTGTACTATACACGGCCCGTGCCCGGTAACGTAGCGCTAAAATACGCCTTGAAGCAATTAACGTAACATTTCACATACCGTCGCTCGCACAACTAACAGTCTTATCCCATTTTTGGTATTTTTTCGGCACAAATGTTTTACAGCTCATAGTTTTCAAACAACCACTGGAACTCATAATAGCGGACTTTCTAAGCATAGTTGCATTTGTGTACATTCTGTAGAAAACCATTACGATAAGTTACAGTGATAATTTTAAAAAACTATCAGTTGGAAGACGTTTGTACCGAAATAATACCAAAAATGAAATTAGAGAGTTAGTTGTACAAGCACTTGAGTAAATACCTCATGTAGTACGAACGACGATACGTGTAAATTGTTTAGTAAGATAAATAGTTTCAAAGAAGTTTTTGTTTTGTTTTTTCGATGCAGAGCCCGGGTTTTTGATCACTGACCCGTATTTGCGTGGTTGTGACCAAGCGTGGTGATCTGGGGGCACGGCCGTGCCCCCACCAAGTCGAGCAAAAAAGCGTCACGGCCGTACCATCCTTTTCTCGAAGCAATTCAGACCATTTTCGACCCCCTGTAACTTCGTTGTGGATAAAACTAGAAGACTGAAATTTTCAGTAACCATGCAGGCATTGTAAAGACACGTATATTTCAAATTTCATTCAATTTGAACCAGTATTTTAAGAATTATAACGGGTCAAATTTCTTAATTTTGTCACTCACTGACTGACTTACCGATCATCAAAATTCTAAGGCACTTCTAGCAGACCTAGAAGCTTCAAATTTAGAATATAAGTAGTGTTTGGTGTATGAATCAAGGAAAAACTAAAATATTTTGCAATTTCGGTCCAGTTTTCTAGATACACCAACTGCATAAATAGCTTTGTAATCCCATATAAATGTATAGGATTACAAAGTTACATGTGCAGTTAATGAATCCACTGATTCATGTATAATATAATGGAATAATAGGTTCAGTTAAATTTTTCAATATTGGCTTTATTCGTAACGATGTTTTATTTTATTTATTTTACGGCAATTATTATTATTGCGTGCGAAGCCGCGGGTTTAAGCTAGTCCCATATAAATATAGGCGCATGGTAGTGCCCCTGCCAAATCGAAAGGAAAAAAGTAGAACTGTCTCTACAAAATACAAAAAGAAATGAGATCCCATCAAAAACAATACTTGTCAAAAAAAACCAAGTCTCGCAACTCAGTTGTTCTGCGGTAAAAAGTTGTGAGATCCATGTAATACCAAGTCGGTTATTAATTTATTCAGTCTCTACCATACGCCATCGCCTGAAAACACGTGTAAATTTAATCGCCTGAAAACACATGTAAATTCAATTATTTAGTGCGATGGCCAAGTCTCAATATATTTATATAAAACATTAAAGAATGTTATGGACCACGATCGTGGTCTTAGAGACTGGACGTATTAAGACAGAAAGTCGCTTAAGTAGAGACTGAATAAATTAATAAACGACTTGGTATTACATGGATCTCACAACTTTTTACCGCAGAACAACTGAGTTGCGAGACTTGGTTTTTTTTTGACAAGTATTGTTTTTGATGGGTTAAGCTTTTACCCATCAATGGTAGTGATGATTTGATTGAGGCCTTAGATGGAGATCAATGATGGATTCCTTTGCCCAGCCGTGGGACAGTTATAGGCTACTTACTTTTTAAAAACATCAAATTGGCCCTCGCACCAAGTAATAATATCACATTGTAAAATAAAATATAGCTTTCACTGTAATGCAAAACGTTAAATAAAGAATGAAAATACAATCGAACTTAAATATGTAATTAATTAACATAAACTGAAAGCAGAATTTCAATTTTATTATCCTTAAATTAATTTGTTATCAAATCCCTCAGATCTTGTATGTTTTTACCAGAAGGAGCCGAAGGAGGACATTAATGAGACAATTAATTAGGAATTTACGGATATCACATAACGGTCAGTTCATCATTCATCCCGCCTTGTTCAAATAAAAGAAATTAATAGGCCGAAATTGGTCGACTTCAAAAAAGATATTATAAATAAAAGCAGTGTTTCGTTGTTAGGGAATAAAGCAAATGGTCTCATATTATCACATATCTTACCATTCTACATTTGCCAAACATACTCATCAGCTGTAGCGATGACTTGATTTCGATAATGGAGGTCTTTGCCCAGCAGTGGAGCAGCCTTTGCTATTTACTACTACTACATTTGATAAATAATTATTAAGTATAATTGTAGTAACAATTTTAAATTTGCACTTCCCATCACTATAAAACAAAGTCGCTTCCCGCTATCTGTCTGTCCCTATGCTAAGATCTACGGATTTTGATGCGGTTTTTTTAATAGTTGGAGTGATTCAAGAGGAAGGTTTACATGTATAAATACATGCATAATATAGTAGAGAAACACTAATAATATCAGCATTGCAACCGTGCTAAGCCGGGGCGGGTCGCTGTTAAAAATAAAAAAACGTCAAGTGATCCCCGTTATGATAGAAAGAGAAGCTTCTATTCCTTGCATGGGTCTACTTGAAAATCTGTACCTATACCTTTGGGTCATCGCCCCTACAGAATTGGTTGAGTAGATGTTCCCGACTTTACAATACAGCAGAACACTATAATATCCGATATAGATCCGCACATCATACATCGCGAACAACGCTCAGACAACTCGACATACATTATTTATATCGTTGTATTCTACGATCCTTTACCCAAGAAGTATTACCAAGTAGTTTATAAAAGATATTCCAATAGTTGTTCAAAGCCAACATACTATAATAAACTCTATTACTGTAACGTTAAGGTTCCCCGTTACGTGATGTTTAGTGGCGCTAGCTAAAACTTTATGACAGCGTAACGTTTTCGACTTTATTTCTATGTTATAAGGTGTAAAGTTTCGGTAATAGTTATTGAGGGTTCACGGAGTTGAATGCAGTATCACGTGACTAACGATGGTGAAGTTAGCAACTAGTCAGCTTAATGCTGAGTTGTGGAGTATTGCAACGTGAGTGTAGGAATAGGGTTACCACTTTGTAACTAGTAACTGGACACTTTTGATAACGGGTAGCTTGGGTCAGCTCAGGCTGTACTCTCGACTTTCATATGCTCACTATATGTGCCTAAATTTAATAAACATTTTCCCCCATATTCATAAAAACTATTTAAGCATAATTTAGTTAATCATTATTTTGTCTCTTTTTCTCAAATTCAAAATGACGTTTGTGTGGCGTTGACATAACAATATTTAACTAAATAATGCTTAAATAGTTTTTATGAATAAGGGGGCTTATGTTTAATACTGAGGACAGCTAAGGACTTTAATGATCGTTGCAGGGAGCTTTATGGCGCAGTACCTAGCGTGTTCAGGCTGCGATGGCGCAAGTTAAGCAGCCTCTTTAAAAGGGTGTCAAAGGATTATTTTTTAAATATTGAATGTTAAAGTTGTAAAGTAAAGTAAATGTATAGATGTAAGCATAATTAATAGTACTCCGGGCTCTTGAAAGTCTTTCATTGTAAATGTATTGAAATAAAGTATTGTAAACGTATACTTCGTGCTGTGTAGTTTCTTGCGCCCATTTTTCTCCACAGCTAAAAAAAAGGTGTCCTGAATGGGTAGGAGGCAAAATTGTATCAAAGCACTTTATACTTAAGTTTATTTGAATACAATATTTTGACTTTGACTTTGACTTATTTATTGAAGAAATTTTACAGTTTTCGAGGTAGGTAGGAGAAAATTGTCGCCAGCACAATTGTGCATGACATTAAAATTAATAAAGTTGCCACATGGCAAAATATTACCCAATCACCCAATGAGGTGACAACCCTACCACCAAACTGTTTGAGGGCTGCTGTTAATAGCCGATTCGATTTAGCAGTGACTGCTGTAGCAAGGAAATGGACGGATGACGGACGCCTTGATCGTAGGCACGCTACGTTGGAAAATGTTAATTTCCTTGTTGAATTGTTTATTGATTTAGAATTTGTTATGGGATACATGGAACTGGCACAAAATAAGGAGGCCCAGAAGGTGAGCTTGATACATACTCACGAACACGGATTCTCACAACAGCTCGGATCAGAATCAGAATCAGAATATTTATTGCATGTCACAAAAGTTTCACAGTACAAGTACTTAGGTCTTAAGAAAATGTTATATCATAATGTGACGCTCTGCAACATGGACTGCATCAGATCTGATGTATGTGATCATACCCGCTTTAAAATCTGTATTTTGTATCTCTACATATTGGTACCGGTTGTCAAGGTAGGATTTAAACCAAGTGTGAGCCAGTCCTCTTACTCCTGTTCGATACAACTTATCCAAAAGAGTTCGAAAACATACCCTGTCTCTACGACAGGCTTTACTCATATCGAGTAGGAGAGCCACTGCATATTTATTATTATTTATTTCTTCCATTATATTTTTTTAATATATTTGTAGATTGTTAAGGTAGTTGAGTGTTTTTCCTGAAACCACTTTGGTTTTCATTTTATATTTTATATTTTTCCAAGAATGAATAAAGGCGTTTTACGATGGCTGTTTCGAATATTTTAGCTGACGTTGATTGGAGAGCAAAGGGCCGAAAATTATTAATATCAGTAAGTACTCCTTTTTTATGAACTGGTTTTATAAAAGATGTTTTTAAAGCGTCAGGAAACGTACCTTTTGAAAAAGATTTGTTCACTAGAAATGTGTAGGGATCAGTTAGTAAATCAGCACATCTCTTTATCAAGGCGGGATCTCATCTATACCGAATGACATTTTGTCTTTAAGTTTTTTTTTATAATACAGTTTATTTCTGTGGTGTCAGTTTGAATTAGGTAAAAAGTATTTTCGATATTTTTTGTTGGTGGAGTTTGTTTTAAGTTTGAATGTAAGTTACCAATAGATGCAAAATAAGTGTTGAATGTATTTAGCTATAATCTTAGGATCTTGTATAATTGTGTTATTGTTTGTTTTGAGTTGTATACTTCTATTTATTTGCTTATTTTGTTTGTTTCATTATTAATGATTTTCTATTGGATTTATTTTTATTTTGGGATTTTTTAAATTTTGTTATGTTAGAATTTTTTTAGATGCATTTACTTACAGATTTTCTTAATATTTTTCAATATGTTTCATAACGATTTTTTACATTTTTATTTTTTGACTTGTTTACCAGTATCTTTAAAAATCTTTTATAGCGGCATGATATTTTTAAACCTGGTGTTAGATAATTTTTTGTTGATGTTTATGTCAATTTTACTATTTTTTTAGGTATGCATTTATTTAAAGCTTCTAATAATACACTGTTAAAAATATTGTAGTTTTCATTTACGTTTTTATCATTTTTAAGTAGATCAGACCAATTTATTTTCGATAATTCGTTTTTAAAGTTATTGTTATTAGTCTCGCTGTATATTCTCGTCTCAGTCGAAGCGCGTTGTTGCGAGATCCCGTGTTGTCGAGGTTGTCAATGTGTGCGTTGCTTGAGCACGTTGTATGAAGCTTACCTTCTAACTAAAATTTCTTTTACTTACAAATTAAGAGTACATAGTGTCGATAAATTTTCATAGGTTGGATAGAGCTTATCTTATGTTATCTTAGTGGGGCCTGCCGAGGTTTCCCTCTCGCAGTAACACTTCGACCCATCGGGATCTTTAGTGCAACCCCGTCCTTTCACTCTTCTTCCTCTGTAAAGATAGATGCCATAAGTTTGGCCACGTCCTTAAGAGCGAAGAGCCTGAAGTCCTCCGGTTTCGGATAAGCCGACCCCAGGAGTCCCATTATTTTCCTAGCCAGAGAGTCACAGTCACACAGTAGGTGCTGCATTGACTCCGTTTCCTCCCCACATGCCCTACACAAGCTATTTGTTAATAGATGCATTCTGTGGAGCATTTGTTTTGTGGCATAGTGCCATGTCAAGGCACCGATGGTTAATCGGGCCTGCCTTCTACTGCCTCCGCATATGAACTTACTCCGTCCTTAGGCGTTTTCACCTAGGAAGGATTTGGAGTGTGTTGGATAGAGCTACTATAGCACAATTGGTAGAGCACTTTGTCCGGTATGTAAGAAGGTGTGGGTTCAAGCTCCGTAATTGGTTATTTGTCAAATGTTCGATACAAAACATTATAGAATAGAATGGAATAGAATTGAAGAGAATTTCGTTAAATTAATAAGAAATATAACCATTACGAGTATATAGGAAGAGAGCAATTCAATTATTGAACCATGATTCAATTTCCGTGACGGCACATGAATATATCGGAGCGGATTTTCAGTAAGGAAATGTGATGAGAAATTAATATTCGAATAATATCATCGAGTTTTAAATGAAAGATCAACATATTGCGGAGCTCGCATTAAACATATTACGGGACTGAGGGAACGTCCTGTATTTTTTTTAAATATTTTTTACATTGCCTTGATCTCGATGCACTTCACCCGGAATCCTCAACTAGTGAGCCACTGGCTATCTTATCTCTAGCTGCCGGAACACAACAATGCTACAAACATTGATGTTATGGCGACATATTTAGATAAGATGGTGGTAGCTAGCCAGGCGGACAGCCCTACCATCAACTAAACCAAGTACTCAAACATTATTTGTTTAAATAACACGGCAATAAGCCAATTACATTATTTAAACATGTACCTCCCGCTGGAAATCGAACCCAGGACCTCTGGGTCTAAACCAGTGGTCTTAACTACTAGACCACAGAGGCGGTCTGTGTCACCCTTTTCTGTGAAATTTAAATATATCACTTGAGAACGGCTGGACCGAATTGGTTGATTTATTTTTTGTTCTTTTTTTTCTTAATCGTAACATCATCGTTCTGATCCCAAGGCTTACCTTGTCGTAGATAAAGCACTCGTATTATGGAAATCAGAATCAACGACGGAACCACCCAGACCCGACACAATATAGAAAAGTTGGATTGACAACCCGACCGGGATTCGAACCCGGGACCTCAGAGTTAGCGCCGCCCAAAGACCGGCGTGCAAGCCACTCGGCTACAGAGGTCGTTATTTCGTTGTAGAGGTTGTTGTGTTCGTAACAAGGTTTGGATTAAAAATGGTTTCGGCGGGATACGACTATTTACTCAGGCGGACGAGGCCGCGTGCGAGCCACTAATTTTTAAAATTCAAAATTCAAATTATTCAGTTTAGGCTACAAATAAATCTTATGAACGTCATTATGCCATCGGTTCGTAAGTCTGCTCTGGGCGGGAGACGTTGTACTGAGAAGAACCGGCAAGAAACTCAGCAAGCTTCAAGCTCTTTTCTCCCTTACAGCGTCAAAAATATTGAAAAATATCATAAAAGTATTTAATTTAAATAAAACTTGCATATTCCACGTTCCAATATGAATATTGACGTTTGGCGCGTTGACGGCGCGGTGTGTAATCAAATTGACACCGTTCGAAGTTTAATTTTATATTTTTGCGCGTTTTGAATAATCTCATTTATTAGTGCGACTGCCGAAGTTCAATTAGTTATTTTGCTAGTCGTGAACGAATTTTCTGTTACCGGAATACATTTTGTAATAACACTTTTTAGTTTGTTAAAATTCATAACTGTGACGGTGGTTTCTGGTTATTTCGTTAATATTTCATAATATACAACAGACAGAAATAAAAAATAAAGCTTTTTAAAACTGTATTTTTTGCAAATGAAAATTCAAAATTTAAAATCATTTACTCAGTTTAGGCTACAAATAGCTCTTATGAACGTCATTATGCCATCGGTTCGTAAGTCTACTCTGGGCGGGAGACCTTGTACTGAGAAGAACCGGCAAAAAACTCAGCAAGGGCTTCTTTTCTTCCTTACAGCGTCAACATATGGAATAATGGCCTATCATAAAGGACACTTTCCATCACAAATAAAAATACAAAATATAAAGGACAATCACAACATGATAAAAAAGTAAAAAAGTTAAACTATAGTTTATAATAATAAAAATAAGACAAGTATGCCAGACAAGACCAGCTATCACAGGCGGCACCTGTTCACGAGTATGACATATACCTAATATGAAAACAATGCGTCCTACTTAATTAGGTACTTACTTTAGTAGGTCCCCCATATAGCTCCGTTAGTGGTTTGCCATGAGCTCTAGCAGTATTACTGCAATGTTATTGCAGTTGGTGAGGTGAGTAAGGTGAGTTAGTTTGACTATAGTTTATGACCAGGGTGCCTAGTGTTAGTTTTGTTTACAATCCGTATTCATTCGATTACGTTTACGAAAAGGAAAATTTGTATGGCATTGAAGCAGCGCCTCCTCCGCATACAAGAAGATTTAAATTTGCCATACAAATTCACGTTTTCGTTAGTGATCGAATGGCGAATGAAACTCACACTAGGCATCCAGCTCTACGCACAGAGTCGTGCGCGCTATAAGTACGTCAAATTTTGACTAAAAATCCTAAACTTGTCTTGGGCGGGACAAACGTAAAAGCTCTTAATTATACACAAATTAAAACACATTGTCAATTATTATAAATAATAACTACCTACTTCGTTTTAAAAACCATGCGAAGGAAAACCAAGGCCGCACTGTTGATCCAGCAATAACAGCGGATCGATTGATCTCCATATCATTAAGGCGGCGCGCCGGCAGCCTTTGTCAACAGCGTCGCGCCGCCGCGGCGCCGTCTCGCCGAGCCACTGACCCAGTTATGAGCAATTATGTGATGTTACACGGTTCTACAGTACACGCAGCAGCAGAAGTTGGAGGCCACTTTAGCACCTTGTCCTAATAGCTTTACTAGTAAGTAGTTAGCAATTGTTGTTTTGACGATAGATTAAGATGTAGCTAGCCAGACAGACTTGATACTAGTTGAAGTCTACTACCATGGAGTAATAATATTATTAGTCCGTGCTACACTACTAACCACACCAAAAACAATATTAACCCTCTTTAAAAAATGAATCTAGGATCTCGTGTTCTAAGAGGGTGATCTTAAAGGTAGGCATTTGAAGTATCATACATATTAAAAACTGTTGTTTTTATATGTAGTCATTAGTAGATGCCGAATGATTTTTTTGACATTTTTATAACAAAACCTACACCAGTTAAATACAAAAAGAAACAAAGAAGTCTTATCGTAAGACAGTACTTACGGGTTGCCAAGCCATTCAAAATGTAGGCTAGTAATATTTTTTCATTTAAATTAACTTAAACTAATTCAAATTCAATTCAAATTTAAAATCATTTTATTCAGTTTAGGCTACAAGTAGCTCTTATGAATGTCACTATGCCATCGGTTCGTAAGTCTACTCTGGGCGGGAGATCTTGTACTGAGAAGAACCGGCAAGAAACTCAGCAAGTGTCCAGCTCTTTTCTCCCTTACAGCGTCAAAAATATTGGAAAATGCCCGATCATAGCAGGACACTTTCCATTACAAATAAACACAGAACATACTTATAGAAGACAACCACAACAAGTAAAAAAAAAAACAAGAAAAATAAAAAATCTAGGTTAACAAATTTACAAGAGGTAAAAGTTTCAATTTCCACAATGTCATACAGTACCACTACAGTACTCTAGTAAATGTCAAAAATTGTTTCAGAAAAACAAAGTCAAACTGTAGTGAATAATACTAAAAATAAGATAAGTATGCAAGAGCAGACCAGCCTCCACAGGCGGCACCCGTTCACGAGTATGACATATGAATCAGCCATCGCTTCGCTCAACCATATTTTAGGGAACGTAACGACCCGACGCATACGCCACCACCGCAGAGACAATAAAGAGAGCTCTAATTGTAATCAAATTTTCTAGTATAACTGTTATCGTACCCACGCTTAATCTTATAACATTGTTACAGTGCAGCTTTGCTTATGCTCTGTGAGCCTTGCCCACAGTGGTTTAAATCACATGTCGCATGCCCAAAATCTTCAAAGACAACATTAAGTTTAACCAAACTTCGCATGCATTCTCTAAGGAGACGCTTGAGCAGTCCAGTCCACGCGAAGAGCAAACTCCGGCCAAATAAACGACGGAAAGCCGCTGGGGCCAATGATTTATCGAGTCGAAGTTACTATTCAAGGCCTCTCGTTCTACAACAATCACTAGAGTTTGAATTTTGCTATAAGGACACACTTAAAGATAAAGACGGTCTGCAAGCTATGTACTTATTACGGACCCAGTGAAGGGTTCAAAACAACAGGATAAAATTACTCCACCAGATCATTTCATGTCCCCACTCTTAGGGCGCAAGCCTTCCCTGTAGCTATCCACACCTATCTTACCTATGGAGCAAACCCTGACATGTTATAATGTTTGTTTTTTTACCATAAGTTTGTCGACCAAGAAAAATGTATCAGCTGGTACTAAGGTTGTCACTTAATAATTTTTCTTTGTAACATTTAACCTCAATATCTTGGGCATAAGGATGTTTTTCAGGCATTTGGGATCTATCTGCTAAATTTGGGATTATACAGATATTAGTACTCCTATCAAATACACAGTGCATACATTACCTACTTAACAAAACTAAACTTTGAATCGTTACCCTTAAACTTTCGGTTTACCCCAAGGACAGAGCTGAGCGGTTTACTCCACCGATGTCCCACGCTGACGAAAAGGTGGGACAAGTTAATAGCCCCATCTCCCGAGATGTCCCAAGCCCCAACTTCGACCGATTCGGCTTTGTGTAACTTTGTCAGTTGTGCTTCTGATTCCTCGGTCGTTATTTAATTAACCCAGTTAGTTTCCCGAAAAGGTTTACCAATGATTTGGTAAAGTTACCGTTTGAGAAGGCAGCGTCCGGGTGACTTTGAATGTCTTTTGGGAGGTTTTTATTATCCTTTAGAGAGTGATCAGGGCAGTAAAATATAGCCCAAAGGCCTCCATCATAGAAACCTAGTCATTACTACAATTTATGGGTATTGGCCTAAGCTTTGTATCGAATAGTCCAGATCATCTTTGTCTTGGGATTACGGGATATGGGTGTTTATGTGGACGAAGTCGCGAGCGGTTGCTAGTCATAACTATAGCGTTTGAATGATAAAACACTTCAAATCCTGCTCGTGGAAATTTTTTCAACATTTGTGTTTTTTTTTATTTTTTTTTTATGAGAAAACACTGTTCTTGATTCGTTTGTAGCCGCGTACGCACCTGACCATGGGCTTTAGTGATAGGACGATAAAAATGATATACATTCTTAAAACCACTGAAAAACTTTCTTCTTCGTGCTGGTGCTGCATTGACTCCGTTTCCTCCCCACATGCCCTACACAAGCTATTTGTTAATAGATGCATTCTGTGGAGCATTTGTTTTGTGGCATAGTGCCATGTCAAGGCACCGATGGTTAATCGGGCCTGCCTTCTACTGCCTCCGCATATGAACTTACTCCGTCCTTAGGCGTTTTCACCTAGGAAGGATTTGGAGTGTGTTGGATAGAGCTACTATAGCACAATTGGTAGAGCACTTTGTCCGGTATGTAAGAAGGTGTGGGTTCAAGCTCCGTAATTGGTTATTTGTCAAATGTTCGATACAAAACATTATAGAATAGAATGGAATAGAATTGAAGAGAATTTCGTTAAATTAATAAGAAATATAACCATTACGAGTATATAGGAAGAGAGCAATTCAATTATTGAACCATGATTCAATTTCCGTGACGGCACATGAATATATCGGAGCGGATTTTCAGTAAGGAAATGTGATGAGAAATTAATATTCGAATAATATCATCGAGTTTTAAATGAAAGATCAACATATTGCGGAGCTCGCATTAAACATATTACGGGACTGAGGGAACGTCCTGTATTTTTTTTAAATATTTTTTACATTGCCTTGATCTCGATGCACTTCACCCGGAATCCTCAACTAGTGAGCCACTGGCTATCTTATCTCTAGCTGCCGGAACACAACAATGCTACAAACATTGATGTTATGGCGACATATTTAGATAAGATGGTGGTAGCTAGCCAGGCGGACAGCCCTACCATCAACTAAACCAAGTACTCAAACATTATTTGTTTAAATAACACGGCAATAAGCCAATTACATTATTTAAACATGTACCTCCCGCTGGAAATCGAACCCAGGACCTCTGGGTCTAAACCAGTGGTCTTAACTACTAGACCACAGAGGCGGTCTGTGTCACCCTTTTCTGTGAAATTTAAATATATCACTTGAGAACGGCTGGACCGAATTGGTTGATTTATTTTTTGTTCTTTTTTTTCTTAATCGTAACATCATCGTTCTGATCCCAAGGCTTACCTTGTCGTAGATAAAGCACTCGTATTATGGAAATCAGAATCAACGACGGAACCACCCAGACCCGACACAATATAGAAAAGTTGGATTGACAACCCGACCGGGATTCGAACCCGGGACCTCAGAGTTAGCGCCGCCCAAAGACCGGCGTGCAAGCCACTCGGCTACAGAGGTCGTTATTTCGTTGTAGAGGTTGTTGTGTTCGTAACAAGGTTTGGATTAAAAATGGTTTCGGCGGGATACGACTATTTACTCAGGCGGACGAGGCCGCGTGCGAGCCACTAATTTTTAAAATTCAAAATTCAAATTATTCAGTTTAGGCTACAAATAAATCTTATGAACGTCATTATGCCATCGGTTCGTAAGTCTGCTCTGGGCGGGAGACGTTGTACTGAGAAGAACCGGCAAGAAACTCAGCAAGCTTCAAGCTCTTTTCTCCCTTACAGCGTCAAAAATATTGAAAAATATCATAAAAGTATTTAATTTAAATAAAACTTGCATATTCCACGTTCCAATATGAATATTGACGTTTGGCGCGTTGACGGCGCGGTGTGTAATCAAATTGACACCGTTCGAAGTTTAATTTTATATTTTTGCGCGTTTTGAATAATCTCATTTATTAGTGCGACTGCCGAAGTTCAATTAGTTATTTTGCTAGTCGTGAACGAATTTTCTGTTACCGGAATACATTTTGTAATAACACTTTTTAGTTTGTTAAAATTCATAACTGTGACGGTGGTTTCTGGTTATTTCGTTAATATTTCATAATATACAACAGACAGAAATAAAAAATAAAGCTTTTTAAAA
The DNA here is from genome assembly GCA_963082485.1 of Eudonia mercurella. NCBI lineage: Eukaryota > Metazoa > Arthropoda > Insecta > Lepidoptera > Crambidae > Eudonia > Eudonia mercurella. The sequence continues at coordinate 14,276,070 of OY720045.1, read as the reverse complement.
CTGTATTTTTTGCAAATGAAAATTCAAAATTTAAAATCATTTACTCAGTTTAGGCTACAAATAGCTCTTATGAACGTCATTATGCCATCGGTTCGTAAGTCTACTCTGGGCGGGAGACCTTGTACTGAGAAGAACCGGCAAAAAACTCAGCAAGGGCTTCTTTTCTTCCTTACAGCGTCAACATATGGAATAATGGCCTATCATAAAGGACACTTTCCATCACAAATAAAAATACAAAATATAAAGGACAATCACAACATGATAAAAAAGTAAAAAAGTTAAACTATAGTTTATAATAATAAAAATAAGACAAGTATGCCAGACAAGACCAGCTATCACAGGCGGCACCTGTTCACGAGTATGACATATACCTAATATGAAAACAATGCGTCCTACTTAATTAGGTACTTACTTTAGTAGGTCCCCCATATAGCTCCGTTAGTGGTTTGCCATGAGCTCTAGCAGTATTACTGCAATGTTATTGCAGTTGGTGAGGTGAGTAAGGTGAGTTAGTTTGACTATAGTTTATGACCAGGGTGCCTAGTGTTAGTTTTGTTTACAATCCGTATTCATTCGATTACGTTTACGAAAAGGAAAATTTGTATGGCATTGAAGCAGCGCCTCCTCCGCATACAAGAAGATTTAAATTTGCCATACAAATTCACGTTTTCGTTAGTGATCGAATGGCGAATGAAACTCACACTAGGCATCCAGCTCTACGCACAGAGTCGTGCGCGCTATAAGTACGTCAAATTTTGACTAAAAATCCTAAACTTGTCTTGGGCGGGACAAACGTAAAAGCTCTTAATTATACACAAATTAAAACACATTGTCAATTATTATAAATAATAACTACCTACTTCGTTTTAAAAACCATGCGAAGGAAAACCAAGGCCGCACTGTTGATCCAGCAATAACAGCGGATCGATTGATCTCCATATCATTAAGGCGGCGCGCCGGCAGCCTTTGTCAACAGCGTCGCGCCGCCGCGGCGCCGTCTCGCCGAGCCACTGACCCAGTTATGAGCAATTATGTGATGTTACACGGTTCTACAGTACACGCAGCAGCAGAAGTTGGAGGCCACTTTAGCACCTTGTCCTAATAGCTTTACTAGTAAGTAGTTAGCAATTGTTGTTTTGACGATAGATTAAGATGTAGCTAGCCAGACAGACTTGATACTAGTTGAAGTCTACTACCATGGAGTAATAATATTATTAGTCCGTGCTACACTACTAACCACACCAAAAACAATATTAACCCTCTTTAAAAAATGAATCTAGGATCTCGTGTTCTAAGAGGGTGATCTTAAAGGTAGGCATTTGAAGTATCATACATATTAAAAACTGTTGTTTTTATATGTAGTCATTAGTAGATGCCGAATGATTTTTTTGACATTTTTATAACAAAACCTACACCAGTTAAATACAAAAAGAAACAAAGAAGTCTTATCGTAAGACAGTACTTACGGGTTGCCAAGCCATTCAAAATGTAGGCTAGTAATATTTTTTCATTTAAATTAACTTAAACTAATTCAAATTCAATTCAAATTTAAAATCATTTTATTCAGTTTAGGCTACAAGTAGCTCTTATGAATGTCACTATGCCATCGGTTCGTAAGTCTACTCTGGGCGGGAGATCTTGTACTGAGAAGAACCGGCAAGAAACTCAGCAAGTGTCCAGCTCTTTTCTCCCTTACAGCGTCAAAAATATTGGAAAATGCCCGATCATAGCAGGACACTTTCCATTACAAATAAACACAGAACATACTTATAGAAGACAACCACAACAAGTAAAAAAAAAAACAAGAAAAATAAAAAATCTAGGTTAACAAATTTACAAGAGGTAAAAGTTTCAATTTCCACAATGTCATACAGTACCACTACAGTACTCTAGTAAATGTCAAAAATTGTTTCAGAAAAACAAAGTCAAACTGTAGTGAATAATACTAAAAATAAGATAAGTATGCAAGAGCAGACCAGCCTCCACAGGCGGCACCCGTTCACGAGTATGACATATGAATCAGCCATCGCTTCGCTCAACCATATTTTAGGGAACGTAACGACCCGACGCATACGCCACCACCGCAGAGACAATAAAGAGAGCTCTAATTGTAATCAAATTTTCTAGTATAACTGTTATCGTACCCACGCTTAATCTTATAACATTGTTACAGTGCAGCTTTGCTTATGCTCTGTGAGCCTTGCCCACAGTGGTTTAAATCACATGTCGCATGCCCAAAATCTTCAAAGACAACATTAAGTTTAACCAAACTTCGCATGCATTCTCTAAGGAGACGCTTGAGCAGTCCAGTCCACGCGAAGAGCAAACTCCGGCCAAATAAACGACGGAAAGCCGCTGGGGCCAATGATTTATCGAGTCGAAGTTACTATTCAAGGCCTCTCGTTCTACAACAATCACTAGAGTTTGAATTTTGCTATAAGGACACACTTAAAGATAAAGACGGTCTGCAAGCTATGTACTTATTACGGACCCAGTGAAGGGTTCAAAACAACAGGATAAAATTACTCCACCAGATCATTTCATGTCCCCACTCTTAGGGCGCAAGCCTTCCCTGTAGCTATCCACACCTATCTTACCTATGGAGCAAACCCTGACATGTTATAATGTTTGTTTTTTTACCATAAGTTTGTCGACCAAGAAAAATGTATCAGCTGGTACTAAGGTTGTCACTTAATAATTTTTCTTTGTAACATTTAACCTCAATATCTTGGGCATAAGGATGTTTTTCAGGCATTTGGGATCTATCTGCTAAATTTGGGATTATACAGATATTAGTACTCCTATCAAATACACAGTGCATACATTACCTACTTAACAAAACTAAACTTTGAATCGTTACCCTTAAACTTTCGGTTTACCCCAAGGACAGAGCTGAGCGGTTTACTCCACCGATGTCCCACGCTGACGAAAAGGTGGGACAAGTTAATAGCCCCATCTCCCGAGATGTCCCAAGCCCCAACTTCGACCGATTCGGCTTTGTGTAACTTTGTCAGTTGTGCTTCTGATTCCTCGGTCGTTATTTAATTAACCCAGTTAGTTTCCCGAAAAGGTTTACCAATGATTTGGTAAAGTTACCGTTTGAGAAGGCAGCGTCCGGGTGACTTTGAATGTCTTTTGGGAGGTTTTTATTATCCTTTAGAGAGTGATCAGGGCAGTAAAATATAGCCCAAAGGCCTCCATCATAGAAACCTAGTCATTACTACAATTTATGGGTATTGGCCTAAGCTTTGTATCGAATAGTCCAGATCATCTTTGTCTTGGGATTACGGGATATGGGTGTTTATGTGGACGAAGTCGCGAGCGGTTGCTAGTCATAACTATAGCGTTTGAATGATAAAACACTTCAAATCCTGCTCGTGGAAATTTTTTCAACATTTGTGTTTTTTTTTATTTTTTTTTTATGAGAAAACACTGTTCTTGATTCGTTTGTAGCCGCGTACGCACCTGACCATGGGCTTTAGTGATAGGACGATAAAAATGATATACATTCTTAAAACCACTGAAAAACTTTCTTCTTCATAGTCTCAATGTGTTTATTTTCCTGGGGGTTTTTCACACAGATTATCTTCATCGTCACCGCTATACGTTTTCCTTTTATCGCAGTAAAGCATTATCCACGCACCAAAACGTTCGAATCAAAGAAACAACTTACGCCACGAAAAGATTACGTTTAACCCTTCAACCGTTCCGTCCCGCGGGAAATAACCAACGTTCTTGCTCAACGTTCCCCGTCAACTGGATAACGTCAAACTTAACGGTGATATAACAAGTTGAGGAGATACACAAACAGAGATTACCTCGCTTAGCACGCGATTGTATAATAGCTTTATCAATACAACTCGGAAAATTTTAAACAAAGCTAATCAGTCTTTGAAACGACGAAACAGTAATTAGGCTTTATTATTTGTTAAAGGCCAGGAACGGGTTAACTTATCTGCTAAGTTTGTTGTTTATTCTATTTTCATTTGAGTGGCTTTAATAATTATTGAAATTATTATTATGCCGGGTCAAGTGCACCTGACCTGGCATGTCATGGGGTGCGGGTTCAAATCCCGCTCGTGGAATTATTTTAACACTTTGTCTTTTTTCAAATTGTAATTGGTTCGCATCAATATTTGCGTATAATTATATGTAAATAATCATTATTGAAGATATTATAATCATGAACATTCATTGCATGATTTACCATTGATCCGGCTCGAAGGACTAAAACAAATGTACTACACTGCAAGATGCAAAATAATATAATATGTAATGATTGCATAATTATGATTTTGAAATTAATTTGATGCAGATTAAGGGTAGATATTTAAAGTTTGGATTTAAATTGTATACTGATAATTAAAATTATGTAAGCTGAATCATTGCCCATTGTCACTGTACTTGCATCTCTAGGTCAAAGTCCAGAATATAATGATCTAAATAAACATACATACATAATTCATTAAACATATTTTTAGTTTTATTTATCTCTTACTTACTTTAAAATTGAAAAACAATATATTCCAAAGATATCGCAACATTGTAACCACAATAGTCAGTCATAACTCAACGCAACGGGCAAACCACTCAGATTGTAATATTGGGATTGCTTTGTGCAACAAACGCAATCTCTATTGACCTACGGACTCAGGTCAATTGAATTGTTCCTGTCTTGATGTAGCTAGAAGGTAGGAACGTAAAAGCTGATTCTAATTAAGACAAAAGCGTAAATGCGTTTTCCTTTTATTTTGTTTTTCCTTTATCGCATATAATGGTAAGTGACGATAATCGAAGGTAAAAACAGTTAATATCAGGAATAAACAAGAATCAACTTATTGTGTTTTGGTGACAAGAGTTATCTTTGAATGCTACAAATTGCTTATTGTGTAAAATCAAAGTGCTCTCTCTCTACTACTAAACAAACGATTTCGATTTAATTACGTTTTTTACTATTATAAATATTACTCGAGTTCTTCTTCGTCTGAGACCAGTTATCTGAAACATGATAAAGTAGGAGGACTATTAGGAAGCTAGGCTAGAAATTTCCTAACAATACAATGATGTATTTTTTAAGACTCATATATACAAGTTAATGACTGGGTTCCATGTGATGGACACCGGAGACAAGGCAGGCCAAAGCGGAGATGGGGGCACGACTTGACCGCTTTTTTGCCGGATTGGTATGAGGTGGCTGATAGAGAAGAGTGGAGCCGTAGAGGGGAGGCCTTTGCCCAGCAATGGGACACGCAATAGGCTAATAAAAAAAATACAAGTTACAGGTACTTTGTCCAAAGCTTTGTCTTTTAGAAACTTGTATATTATAAATGCTAATTAATATGGAAGATGTACATTTGGACGCTGTTCAATCCCAAAGTCCCAAAGAGGCTTACATAAGGCATTAATTAAAAATGGTACACTCGCTTCAAAGCCAGTCTCGGAAACATGATATCTCAGTAATTCAAATGATTCCCAGAGGCCCCATCGGCCTGTGGACATAGGACTGGCTCGTTGGCAGGAGTGTTAGCCTTGACATTACGCTGGCGAACCTCAATTTTGAGATGTCAGCGGAAAAACGGCGGCCATTTTGCTGAGACATCGGAAATTGTGACGTGAAAGTTACTGCGTACTAAATTGATCGTGCCGCGTTTCATCGAGAGATTTGGGTAATGATGTAACACTCTGGTTCGATGTGGGTTGGTGGATTAGAACGCCTAGCCTTTTATATTTTTCTGGTGGTTTGTGAGAAACGTGCTTAAACGTAAACGTGAATAAAATAAAAGAAATGTTAAGCATAACATTAACTTGAGAATACATAATTTAATGGCCTTCAAGAATAGCATGCATAATTTAGGACCGATTTTTTATTATTTTTGTGACATAGATTATGTTGATGCTTTTATTTTAATAATGATGTTCTCTTATTTCTTACTTTTACTTATATGAAATATATTTACCATTTGAAGTTTTAGTTTATATTTGTATATCTATAATACGGGGTCGTGTATATATATTATACCATACGCACAAAGCTCTTTGTTTATTATTTATAATGCAAATAGCTAAGGAGTGAAATTCGCTGCCTTTTCATGATTTTCTTAAACATTACAACTTCTTAGCATGTTTTACCATATTCACATCTAATGAGTTTGTGCTCAAAAAACTACCAATCAAATTTAACAAAATGAAACTATATCTATACTAATATTATAAAGAGTATGTATATATGTATGTATGTATGTATGTATGTTTGCAACGAATAAACTCAAATACTCAGTAGTTTTCGGTCCAGTGACCGATGTAAAAAATTATTTTACCATTAGAATGCTACATTGGCGCTACATTGAGTAACTTAAGCTGTATTAAAAAAAAAATATACCTATATAAAATACTAAAAGCTACAATTTAATTTTCCAATACAAAATGATTTGTTTGTTTTGTTGTCATGGAAACCATTGATATATATTTAACTCAATGATGGAAACTGTCAAAGCGGTACGAAGTCCGCCGGGTCAGCTAGTACAATATATCTTGGCTGTTGTCAAGCAATGTTACAGTTGGCGGTAACTCTGAAAAATTACAAGCACAACCACGAGTCCCAGCGTACGCAGCCCTAACCCGCCTTGACGTCGTTATAAAGGACATGTCACAGATAAGAAATTGCAGCGCCCGGGACGCCGGCGCTCATGAATAATCCTCTGACATCCGACGCTCCACAATTTCGTTTACAGGCCAGGTGGCGGATTAAGCTAGTGGATGTCGGCTACGATAGCCTGCTATGTCGATAAAAAGTTATTTATTTAAGTATGCTCAGCCTCAGAAGCATTTTTACCGGTTCTTGATGCATTCATCTATCGAAGAAAACTTGGCAATAAACTCAATAGTTTTCTCTTTCATCTTTGGCATACCGAAGGCTTTACATCCATACCCTCTAGAGCGTCGAACGACCTGTCACTGGTCACTCTAAAAATACCCATATGCGTCGGCGACCTGTCACTGGTCACTTTTTTTTACATTCCCTGTGGCATTTGTGGGTCGATTGTAGCGTGAATACTATAGTTATCTCGCTCAAATGTACACAGATTGTAGTTAGTAGAACAAGGATGGCAAATAATGTCACTTGCGTCTCCAGAAACACCATTCAATGACATTTTTTTTTGACAAAGGCTTGACAAAGGCGAGCGCTTTCACACGTCCTCGTGTTTTGAAGTTTTTATTTTTATTTATGTGTATTGTGTTGTGTTGTGCAGTTATTTAATCATGAAAATAGTTTAAGAGGTAGTAAATAAAGTAAAATTTGTTTAAATAAAGGCTTTTATTTATAATTTTTTGTACAATAAACTGGAACAAAATCGCTTATCCTACTTTCACTTAACCCACTTAATCAGACTTATCAATTTTAGATATAAGAGCACCTACGTTTTAAAATTCAAACAACGTTCACGTAAACCTCAGACTTGAATCAGTTCAACACAGAACTAGGGTTTTGACCCAATTTAGCTTTAACTAAGCGTTCTCTAGAATTTCACATGAATGAAGTCACGAACAAAAGTTGGCTCATGAATATCCCTTTGCGTACCCCGGCGGGCTTGCCAATACGGCGCTCACATAGTAAATTGGTCATAGTTGAAATACTTTCGGGAACTCCACATGGGTCCTGTGCTAAATTAGAAGCCTTTAAAGCTACCGAACGAATGAACCGCTGTTGGGAGTGCAGTTTTTTAAACACTGTATTGGAAATATAGTTTTCTAAAGCTTAAGTAAATAACTTTTTATAGAGTTTGAAACTTTAAGACTTTATCTATACTAATATTATAAAGCTGAAGAGTTTTTTTGTTTGTTTGTTTATTTGTTTATTTGTTTGTTTGGTTGAACGCGCTAATCTCAGGAACTACTGTTTGGAATTAACAAAATATTTTTGTGTTGAATAGTCCATTTATTGAGGAAAGCTATAGACTATATTACATCACGCTATGACTAATAGGAGTGGAGCAGCAATGATGGCAAAACAACGTTTGCCGGGTCAGGTAGTATTATATAAAATTAATGCGAGTTGATTCGTATAAGGTATTAGTTGCTCGATAGTGCAGTGGTAACCACGCTAGGTCTGGGATTGCTGAAGTTAAGTAACTTTCACAAACAACGGCCATCGGATGGTGAAAAATTTATTATCTCCGTGCTTTGGATGGTACATAAAGCTGTTGGTCCTGGCTGTATTAGCAGCCGTTAGCAACTACCGCACTGCACTGGGCGCGCGCTGTGGCTTTTGGCTATTACTCCTTGTGGTGTTTTGTATCCATAGGGAGGCATTTGCCCATCAATGGAGACATAAGCAATTGACTGGTGATAGTGATCTGTTTTTTTGACAAGTAAAACAATTAACTTGGGAGAGAAATTAATGAAAAAAGCTACACCGTCAAGAGCGTGGCTTCTAAGTAGAAGAAGAAGAAAGTAATATTTTCTCCTCTTTTCTTTCAATACAGTCGACTTCCATTTTTCTTATCCTTCTTTCATCATCAGCTCATTTTATGTCCCCACTGCTGGGGTACGAGCCTTTCCTATGATGGAAAGGGAGAACGGGCCATAAACCACCATGGTGGTTTATGGCCCGCACCGGGCCCGGTGCGGATTGGTGGTTGTTAAGAACTGCTAATGCAGCCGGGACCAACGGCTTTACGTGCCTTCCGAAGCACGGAGGAGCTCGAGACGATAAATTTTTGGTCACCCATCCGATGATCGGCCCTTGCGAAAGTTGCTTACCCACAGCAATCGCAGACCGGCCGCGTTAACCACTGCGCCATCGAGCTCCTCTCCATCCTCCTCCCCATCATCGAGCCTTCTTTACTTCTTAGTTTAAACGAAGTCTACGTCCAAACGGTACACGGTATAATGTACTTTCGAGGTTGCTAAATTCATCCTTCATGGGAACGCTTTCAAGCCCCAAGAATGCGGTATCCCAGTGGAAAAATATTCACAGTGTTGGAAAATCGTAGACGTAATACTAAACAGCTGTGTTAGAGACCGCCGGCTTAGGTCGTGGACAGTGTATATAGCAAAGCGGGTTGAAATTATTGTTTTCTAAAGTTTACGCGAACACTACACATTGAAATGAAACTGCTTTTACGGATTTACTCGTAAAATAAAACGCGAGTAGATCCGTAAAAGTAGTTTCATTTCAATGGGTTGTAATTTTTTTGACTTAGTTACAAAATCAATTAATTAAAAATATATCATTTATATACATTCTGTATAGTAACAGATATAAATATAGCCTATAATGATGCTACTTGCATCTTATCAATGATATTTGAATAACGTGAAGTAAAGCCTATAACTTTTGGGAAATGGTTTCCATCATTCAAATAAAGTCGTCGCTACAACTGAAAGTTCTTAACTTAGTCATCACTCTTGCCAAATGCAGGTTGGTAATTCCAAATCTGGACAATACATCGAAGAATCAGAAACACTCTTTCAAAGTCAAAGTCAAAAAATTTCCATACATTTTTACCAACTACCCATTCAAGACGTAAAATTTTTAGCTGTCTTGTCTGACCTAGGAAAAATCCTTGGACGTTCGTACATCATTACGAGCACTTTGCCAGTGAGCCAACTATTTTTTAAAATAATTTGCTGATTTCAGCTTCACCGGGCTTTTTGGGGGCGGCGAGAAACTTAAAGGGTTCCTCAATTCGTGTGAAACGAAGCACCGTCATAGATTTTCTAGAGGGAACGGCATTACGCACTAGCGCGTGCTAGTAGATTCTCCGAGGGGTTCGGATCGGAACAGCATGCAGCATGCTTGCTCAGCATTAAATTTATGATAACAACCATAATCTTCAACCAATACCCATCAATTGTAGCGACGACATGATTTCAATGATAAAGGCCTTTGCGTTGCAGTAAATAGGCTATTTACTCTACTTTTCACCTTAACCTTATTGCGTCACGTAAAATGATACTTGAAATATTATACGCCATACTGAATCGGATAGATGGAAGATGATAATGTGCCTACAAAATGGCGTCCATCAGTCCTTTCTTGTGTCGTATCCCTTAAGTCTTTGAGCCAATAAAGCCTTAAGGTTCCGCTGAGTCGCTGCGCCGATAAACGAACCAACGTATTTCACTTTATAAATATAGAACGGTGTTAGCGGAAGATGCGGTGGTTTAACAAGATTCCGTCTATCTGGATGTTAGTCGAAATAAGATAAGCTGGAATAAAAGGATATTTCTGAACAGCCTGGAAATAACAAGTTGTAACCAAATGTTGCTTTATTTTTATTGAGAAATCTAAGGATCGATTAAATTACTCATTTTTGTAGTTCTTACATTAAACATAACGATTTCCACAAAGTTTCTTCTCTTTTTTACTCCTTAAAAGGAAAAAAATGAAATTTCCGGAGTCGCGTCATTTTTTATTTCTTTTCAAAAATCCAAATACCAATTTTCATGTATTTTACTTCAAAACTGACGGACTTTCGTACAAACTTTCACACCCTTATTTGACCCCCTTATGGTATGATTTCCGTTAAATCCACTCTTAGTGGCTGGTTACGTCACTCAATTAACCTACAGTCTAAATTTCATCTAATTACCTTCAGCGGTTTGGGATAGGCGATGATGATTATATGTATAAAGATTACAACTTTAAAAAATTACTATTATTTCTTAACTTTATTCTTGTACGTATTGCTGAGCCAATAACTGTCTGATAAATTTGCTGTTTTAATAAGTTTGTACACTTAAAATTATGTTAACGGTAAAAGAGTATTGTACTGTTTATTTCATTCTTTAATGTTGGCTACTCTGGTCCACAAGTCGTGAGCCAGCGAAGTAAGTACCTACCTAAGCGATTCAGTCACGTACCAGAAGGGTATAAAAAAAAGCTGAAATGTTAATCGAGTAATTATATTTGCCTCTTTTTCACAAAGTACCTATGTTTTTTGAGCAAGGACTTCAATGTGGCTGGAAACTCCCTGATTACTAGCGTAACGTGCGTTTTGTTTCACGCAAATTTAGCTTACAGTATCTTTTGGTCTCTAAGTATGGTGTTGTCTGGGATTTTATAACATGAATGGTAAATTGGTAAGAGTAGCCGCGGATCGTGCTCAGTGACGTGCACTTGGAGAGGCCCACGTCCAGCAGTGGACTAGTATTGACTGATGATGATGGTAAATTCCAACTAACTCAGTGTCAGGATAAAATAATATGTCATATTAAACGGAAGTAGAATCGTTAATAATATTTATTGAGCCATGCTAAATAATAAGTCATTACATACCGTTGGTGAACGACGTCATCAATGAATAAATTTAATTAATTGATGTGATAATATTTCGAGGTCAAGTATGTGTATAATGTGCAATAGTGTATCTTTAAGTTATTTTAATTATGGTATTGTTCAATTACTTGTTAATATATTAAATTGATTATTTTTTATATTAATGTAATCAGTCGTTATTTATTTTATTCTTTAATTTACTCAAATGTTTCGCAAATTGATTTTGAATGTATTTGTAGTTTAATTTATATTTTATGTTGCAATGCTCTATTCTTCAGGGCCTTTGTTTAATCTAATTTTTATTTTAAGACCAATGTACAAACATAGAGCAATAAAAGGATTTGAACTTGAACTTGAACTTGAATAGGTAGCTTTAAGGTCTCATCATGTTATAGCAATGTAGGTACAAACTTATGTGGAAAGCCTTCCACTATAGACCATAGTACAAAAAATCCAGTAGTGGACTGTGTAGAAGTTGATAATCTATTTTTAAATTTAAAGTCAAAGCTCAAGGTCAAATTTAATGCCAACTAATTGTACAAAAAGGTCTTAATCTTAACATTGTCACGCTTGCTAGTACGTTATAATTATCTAAGCTGTCCTTATGTTACACTACTACCTTCAGGAAATCTTGATAAGCGTCCTTAAGCCCTAATATCGGAGGCGTCATCACTTTTGACGAAATCGTGCGCCCTGGGAAGCCCTTGCAGTCAAGTTTCATTAACAACGTTGAATATTACAGAATATCCATAGTAACACCCAATGGTATATAAACAACTTTGTTTAATAATAAAAAATCAAAAATGTGGGTGCACTATGTAGGGATCTGATTGTTTTAAACAATTTCGTCTTAAAAACTGCGAGTAGGCTATGAGTAACGTAAAATAAATAAATAGATTAAAAAATTGATTTATTGATTCACAAAACCGGTTACCAACCGGTACGAATTTGAACCTAATAATTAAACATACTTACGTATTAAAACTTGCGAGTACTTTGTATCCTACAAGATGTGAACACAACGTGCAATCGTTTTTTATTAAAGTACTGACGGAAAGTGCAGGTTCGAGTCCAGCGCGTGTATTTTGTCCTTTACTAAATTAAACTATTTTCGCAATAAAGTTAATGTGTTTACATTTTTTAAGTATATTTTGTGCGGTCCACCTACGAGTACTAACTAGACTATGAAGAGTAGAAGTAAAATCTGTGATAGTTTTTGTAGAAACACTTTCAACTCTTAGCATACATAGACTGAGCGGTAATTTCACACTGTTTAACCCTTTAATACACTGCACTTTGAAAAAGTTCATGGCACAATTGCCAGTACTAACGACTCGGTGCTCAGTGGGCTAATTTGGGCTCAAAGATGGCACTCAACCCAATTAGCGACAATAACGAGAAAGGCCGAAGTGTGCCACGAGCTGCGCAACTTTGAACACTATGAGCGTTGGCATAGCGTACGCTTATCATTAGATTACTTGCTTACTTACGCTCGTTTGAAGGAGATCGATGGCGTAGTGGCTAGCGGGGAGGTTGTGATCTAACAAGTTAAGCAACTATCACAATGCCAAGATCGGTGACCGAATGAAGTTCCGCCGTGCTTCGAAACGCACATTAAGTCGTTAGTCCCGGTTGTTGACGTAAGGCAGCAGTCGCTAAACCCTACCAACCCGTTTACCAGTGGTAGGTTATGACCCGTTCTTCCCCTTTTACTATTGGTTAAAAGATTGAATGTGAGTTTGGATTGGCATTGACAGATTTCGGCCGCTCCTCTTTCATTATTGATTTTTTTGGAAATAATATGCGTGTGTGTCAAATACATGGTAGTGTGTGTAATGTTTGTTTCATTGATTTAATGTATTTTTTTTGGAGGAGATCGATGGCGCAGTGGTTAACGCGCCCGGTCTGCGAGTGCTGAGGTTAAGCAACTTTCGCAAAGGCCGGTCATCGGATGGGTGACCAAAAATGTATCATCTCGAGCTCCTCCGTGCTTCGGAAGGCACGTAAAGCCGTGGGTCCCGGCCGCATTAGCAGTCGTTAACAACCACCAACCCGCACTGGGCCCGCGTGGTGGTTTATGGCCCGTTCTCCCTATCCATCCATAGGGAAGGCTCGTGCCCCAGCAGTGGGGACAAAAATGAGCTGATGATGATGATGATGATGATGATTTTTTTTGCATAATGAAAAAAAAAATTAACATTCTGCAATCCTTCTCTGTATAAACTATAAATGTGCGAAATTTCACACTCCTCCGTCCGTGCAATTTTCGTAAAAAGGGGTACAAAGTCGTTGCTTCACGTGTTAATATATAGATAAGACGTTACTGTCTACAATTATTGTTTATAGTAAGTTCTAAGTAATTCAAGTAGTCGTGGGTACAATGTCCAGTCAGTTAATGGGGTCCCAAAGGCCCAGACTAACTAGGAACAATTAGGCAGTTGCGTACTCCCAGACTATAGGTAGATCGTAGCTAACCAAATTAACCAACCCAGCAAGCAGGGTTACAGAATATTGTTGGCTGTAGCTAGCCAGCCAGTGTATTCTGTATGCGTTAGTTTGGTCGGAAAGGGATAAGATGTATAGGAAAATACATGAACTGGTGTTTTTGACAAAACTTGGTACAGTTAAAATTGGCTTTAACAAGGTGAACCGACGATCTGGTGAAGGTCGCGGGTAGCCGCTAGATGCGAGCACAAAACCGGTCGTTGTGGAAATCTTTGGGGGAAACCTTTGTCCAGGAGTGGACGTCTTCTGGCTGAGATGATGATGATGGTGTAGTGCGTGCATAAATGAATTTATTTTCATATTTATATTATCTGTTGACATATTTTAAAGATAACTAGTTTTTCCGTTAACCGATGTGTGTTAATTTTAAATTATAATTGTTTCAGGTACGAAAACAGACACAGACAGAAGTATTCCAGGTAACACATCGAAGTGATGTTTTCAAACACTCAAACACAGCAGTAATAGCCTTTATTACTTAAACTCTCGTTCCATTAAAAACAAAAGTATTTAGCTGGGTTTAACACCTTAACTTATAATAGGTATCCTTAGTAAACCTTTTCATTTCTAATTAGAATAATTATTATCGTCCAATGTGATGTTTGTAAGACTCTTTAGTGGTCTAGTGGTCAGGTTAAGGGTTAAGGGTCCGGTTCCCTGGGGGTTTATAATATTGTACTCGTTTTACTTGAGATAAGGCTGGTTTTATGTCTTACTGGTCTAACTGGTTAGCCACCATCGTCAGTCATAATAACAACGTCGTTCCAAACTCAAATTCAAAATTTTATTGCCTATTACCTAAGTTGGCATTTTGAGCAAGCTATGGTAGTAATATTATTGTTTTTTTATATATTTTACGGGTAAGCACAGTGCCTTGATCTCACCTAATGTTAAGTTATGATGAAGCCAATAATGGAAACGCACTTTACCCGGGATTCTCAACTAGTGAGCTGCCGGAACACAACAATGCTAAAAATATTGATGTTATGGCGACATATTTAGATAAGATGGTGGTAGCTAGCCAGGCGGACAAACAAGCCCTACCACCAACCAAACTGAATACACAAACATGTACCCCCCGCTGGGAATCGAACTTGGGACCTCTGGGTCTTAACCGGTGGTCTTGGCCACTAGACCACAGAGGCGGTTAAATTCGTTGGTATGGTAGGTTCCGCCAGTTTTTATATGTACAAATACTTGTACAGTCGCCATCAGATATATCGGAGCGGCCAAGGTGTCCAAATATTTCTGAGCAAGACTAAATTTCTATAAATTCTGCACTCTCCAAATGCCATTTATATCGCAACTACTGCAATGCCATAAACATCTGAGCATGCTGTTTTTCAATAATTTGACAACAACCAAGCATTCTGAATAACTGACATTTCGCTTATTCTCCCGCTGTTAAATGCCAAAATTACACGACTTTTGAAAAGGGACAAATATATCGTTTGACATTACGTTACTCTTCTCGTGAATTGTCAAAATTTGAAATACGAAATTCACACACTACTTACTTGTTTCGGCGGGCTATTCGAAATGTCTACTTTTAACATCTTTATTTGCTAACCAGTGAACTTGACATCCAACGTATAGATAACTGTAACGCTTCAAGGGTCCATTTTATACCTGACACTGGCACTCGGTATTAAATATGTTTTGTGAATTGCTACACTAATATGACAAATATCGCATCATATTCTTAACAAAGACCAAGATGTAGACAAAAACGTATTGAAAATGTAACATTAATGCTAAATCTTAAGCTATATTTTGCTTAAATGAACATATATTTGTGAACGCCTTTGTTGCTTAGATACGTTTGGTATTTTGTTCGATCAGATATTTTCGACTGGACGTATGCAAAGAAATTATTAAAAAACAGCATGCTCAGATGTTTATGGCATTGCAGTAGTTGCGATATAAATGGCATTTGGAGAGTGCAGAATTTATAGAAATTTAGTCTTGCTCAGAAATATATGGACACCTTGGCCGCTCCGATATATCTGATGGCGACTGTACCTAGGACTCTCAATCTCAATAATACTATTGAACGGTTTTGTTCCTTTAAATACCTATAAGATTCTTTCGCCATTATCGGTTCTTGGAAAATTAAATGGTAAAAGAATACCGTCGGAGTATCTTATGTTCTCGACATTTTTACTATTGTATTTGCCGATTCGCAAACATCAGAATGAGCTTTGTCGTAAATAGTAGTTAATTAATGAGACCCACATCCATTAGTAAAGCTCTTTATTGACGATAGAAGCCGTCAGATTACATCTCGTCCGGATACATGGATTAATTGGAAATTTTAAACAAACGTGGGACGATATTATGAAGTTACTACAGCCCTATAGATTATGTAATCACCTGGCACCCTGGTCGTAGGGTTGGAGGTGTTCCTGTGAGAAGCAATGCTGATGATGAACCCGTGTTGCTGGCAAGTTTAGGATTCCAGATCGCGCTCATGGGCAAGGACTAAGTAACTTAAGTATTAGTCACTTAAGTTAACAATGAACGCACTTATAGATAGCTATAGTGATACAGTAACCTTTTTTTATCGTTACTTCCTATATGTGACAGGACTGTATGTAGCTGTACTCTTAACTTAATAAATAAAGAGAGAGAGAGAGAGAGAGAGAGAGAGAGAGAGAGAGAGAAAAAGATAGGCAATTTACCACATACAGAGATTTTATAAATAATTTTTAACATTAATTCAAGAGTGTTTTGTTTTTATTGAACAAAGAAGTAAGACCTTATTTGTAGACGGCAATAAATAAAAATCATCGTACATATAGGTAGGTAAGTTTGTAAGATAACTTGTGTTGTTGCAAACAATATCCAGCTAATCCGCTTCATAGCTTTGGTGTAAATAGATAATAGACACATAATTACACAATATAGCTTAGTTGCGAATGCGTAATCGTTCAGGTAGGTACCTCGCACATATTAGGTGAAAAGGTGGCCTGGAAAACAGAAAACAACAAAAATAGGCTAAGCCCGCCCAATATATAAAAGAAGGCCTGTGTGTGTCCCGTCTGAATGAGAATCATTGTAAATATACAAGCCTAATGTCCCTTAAAGTTCACAATTTGTGGAATCGCAAAAATGCGTCGCGTGCGTAGCGAGCCCTCCCGTGACCTTTAAACCTTAAACCTTTCCGATTATAAACCGCCTTGTGGAAAGTAGCGACACGTTAATTTCTTTTTGACACGCTTTTGATACAGAAATGTCACGTGAGGCTAAGTGAATATATTGGAAATGGATTATATCTGTTTCCAAAAAACTTATATTGTTTGAGATTTTAGAATAAAAATTGCTGAACCAAATCAGTCGCCGCGTTGTTTTGCACAGTCTAAACGGCCAGATAAGGAAAACTTTCTCAAAGTATTTATAAATAAAATAGTAATTAAATTGTCATTTTCATTACTTTTTAGTTTTAAGTAGGTACTTAGCACTACGCTACTTAAGGAACTCTAGCTGAACACAATATAAATAACATTTGATTCAAAATCAAATCAATAATTTAATAATTATAGAGTGGCCTCTTAGGTCTGCTGGAATAAACTGTGATGCCACAGACTGACAGTTAGATATACTGAAAGACAAATAGACAGACAGACAAACATACAGACGGACAGACAGGCAGAAAGACAGACATACAGACATACAAATATACAGACAGGCAGATAGACAGACAGTACCATAAAACATTGAACACATTTGTACGTTATAGTTTTATATTACTTTATTGCACACACAAAAGCCATTCCAATATCCATTCAGTACGAGGTACGATTCTTCATGGTATTTCTAAAGGTAAGAATGGAGTAGGCACCGGGCGTAATTTTATTTGTGCTATTTAATTTTACAAGCACCTTTCTCTCTCTCTACAGCAATACAAAGAGCTCGATTGTCCATTTTAATTAACAGAGAGAAGGTGACAAATGATAAAATTAAACGCAGACAACGATTGCTTTTAATAATTCTAATTATGGAACGGTTGTTTTGTTCTGTAATAGAACAGGCAAGATCTTTTAGAATTTGTTGGTTTTTTTTACGATAAATCAAATGGTGTAATTGCATTTCACCTTTATTCCTAAAACTAGCTGACCCGGCGGACTTCGTACCGCATTTTTTCCATATACTCGTAGCCTATGTTACTCAGCGCTAATGTAGCACTCAATGGTGAAAGATTTTTTTATATCGGTCCAGTAGTTTTTGAGTTTATTCGTTGCAAACGTACATACATACAAAAATACAAAGCTTTCCCTTATATAATATTAGTATAGATAACTAGTCAGTTATACGGTTATACAGTTATACAGTTACAAGGAAGTCACCTTATCTTAAACTGTCGGAAATTATGAACACAACAATGTACAGATATCCAAAACTGTCAAATTTCTTCAATGAATGAATGAGTTTTTCCCCGTGTGGTGCCGGGGGTAAAGAATTGCACCACCCCATCTCTTCCCGTGGGTGTCGTAGAAGGCGACTATGGGACCATTCCAGAGGATGGGCAGCAGCGTCTCTCTGTGATTATTCTCACCTTACTGCGATCGCCAACCCGCCTGCCAAGCGTGGCGATTATGGCAAATTCCCCTCAAAATTATTTATCCTCGGGGTAGGAGGCCTTTGTCCAGCAGTGGACGTCTTTTTGGCTGAGATGATGATGATGATGATGATGAATGAGTTTTGGATTGGTTAATGCAAGCGTCTGTTCTTACAATTAAGTGCCCTCGCCCACATCCGATAATCGGTGACCGATTTTTTAGTCGGTGAAAATGAAACGTATGGAATTCTATGTTGCAACGCACACGTCCTACAGAAAGTCGGTCACAAAACCACTACTAAAACCTCGGCGAAAAAATCGGTCCGATTGTCGGTCCTACAAAAAGTCGGACGTGACCGGGAGCCGTAAATGAGATATTAGATTTCAAATCTTTTTCTATACTCTTAGATTAATAACGCCTAGATACATAGTCTTCATACAAACGCATCGCCTAAAGTGATGCAAAAAGCAGATTAATGTAGGCGTGAGCATTACGTGCTTACGGTCGCCTACACGCACACAAACAAAACTTTAATGTGTACAGTGAATGAGCAATTTCCCCGAAAGTGGGGAAATGTTATACTTACGTGAAATAATAGTACTTATAAGTAGTACAGTAGTTCATGATAATGTCGTTAAAAGATAAGTAAGAAAATAAATGTCTAACATCTTATATACTTTTTGTTGATAATAACACGATAATACGATAATGTTTATATGACATTAATCAATAATAATCAAAAGGACCTCGAAATCAAATATTTAGCTTTTCTCTTTACTAAAATTTGTAATAAAAATCAGGAGTGGTGGTAGCTCAACAATCGAAGTCACGCGCCTCATATCCGTCGTTGGGAGTTTGAATCCATGAAAAGAACGAACTGCTAGGAGGATGATATATAATAAAAGTCATAATATGTCATGACGAGGTCCTTTTTTATTATATTATTTATACACCTACGCAATAAAAACACTTTGCGTTTTACAAATAAACAAAAAATAAGCTACGAATAGTTATTCCGTGTTTTGTCTCTTTTACTCCAATTTTAAATGACGTTTACATGACGGGAACAAAACACGAAATAACTATTCGGACCTTATTCTTTGCTTATTTGTAAGGAACTTTAGGTATGACTAATAAATGAAAAGAAATATAAGTTGAAAAAAAAACAATTTATTTTAAACCAATGGGGTAAGTATTCAAAGATCGATATAGATGGCATCATCGCCGACCGTTCTCAACATTCGCCATTTTGTGAATTTGTTGTTTTTCGCTCTAAAGTTATTTGCTAAAAAATCACTTATCATAAATTCGACGTGGAGTGTAACCCAATTAACAAAGGCTAATAAAGAGGTGTCGACGAGCGGAAAGAAATCAGCTTTAATTGAACGGTAAACAAATTATCGGCATTTTAATTTTATGCTGGTTATGTTTCGTTGATTTAAAATACTACGATACAAGTAATTTCATGTGTACTAAGAAGAAAAACTACTTAGAAATAAAAGTATTTCCAAGATCTGGGATTCAATGAAAATAAATAAACAACATTTTGGTGCTATTAACCACTTTTAGTGTTGTCTTGTCGGCAACTTTAGTTAAATTAGCCACCTTCATTCCGATCACTGCTCATCATTATACCATTACACTAAATAAGGAAAGATATTATCTTACTTAAGGGCAACACTTAAAATATATTATGGTTTCAATAAATATTTTCAATAAGATTTAATTTTATAACTAACATACACCAATGAAAAATGGGAAAATAATTTCTTCTTACTAGTAACACTTTCATAAAGTCGCGGCTTGTAATTTTATTTTTAAAAGTAGTAAATATTTAGCTCAATACAAGTCAATTTGTAATACTTACGTATGAAATGTTATGTTAAAAGCTTTTTTGTCCTTATGCGATGCGTTGTGACACCCATTAATTGCACAAACCGT
Source organism: Eudonia mercurella (assembly GCA_963082485.1). Taxonomy (NCBI): domain Eukaryota; kingdom Metazoa; phylum Arthropoda; class Insecta; order Lepidoptera; family Crambidae; genus Eudonia; species Eudonia mercurella. The sequence goes on along the minus strand of OY720045.1, from coordinate 14,255,784 downwards.
CATAATGTAATTAATTGTCGGAGATGTTTGCACTAGCGCTTGATCTTGACAACTGACGTGACGTTCGGGCGGACTGAGCCAAAATGGCTTGGTTTGAATTGCTTCACTTTTCTTGCGTCTACTCGGTTTCTATGCGTTATTATTCTAAGTCTATACTAATATTATAAAGAGGAAACCTTTGTATTTTTGTATGTATGTATGTTTGCAACGAATAAACTCAAAAATTACTGGACCGATTTAAAATACTCTTTCATCATTAGAATGCTACATTAGCGCTGAGTAATATAGGCTATATTAAAAAATATATATTTTACATATAAAATACTAAAAACGACAATTTAATTTTCCAACACAAAATGACTTGTTTGTTTTGTTGTCATGGAAACCATTGATTTAACTCAATGATGGAAACTGTCAAAGCGGTACGAAGTCCGTCGGGTCAGCTAACGTTTTTTTTATTTATTTTTTTATACTAAAAGGAGGCAAACGAACAGGCGGGTCACCTGATGGAAAGTAATCGACACCCGCAAAACCAATGTAATCGCAGATGCGTTGCCGGCTTTGAGGAAGGAGTTGAATCTTTAGGAGGAAGTAGGAATTGGGAGGGGGAAGGGGTGAGAGATGGGCCTCCGGTAGTTTCACTCACCAGACGAAACACAACAGCAACGTGTGTCATTGTTTCACGCCGATATTCTGTGAGAGGGTGGTATTACGCCGGACGAGCCGGCCCATTTCGTGCTGCAACGCAGCGTGGCTCTACCACTCAGACAGTGTCACTCATTTAGCACCACCCAGGAGTCACATGTAGGGTCTCAAGGGTAAACCTACAATCGCGAGTTAAAGTTACTCGCGATTACTACTTAATACTTCATTTTAATAATAGTTTAGATACAATTATTATTATGACCATTAAGATTAATAATAAACAATTTATACGCAAACATAAATCAGATTTCGCACCTACTTATATTCCTTTCAATACTCTTTTCTTTTAGTCTACTTCCAATTGCTTTCTACTCCAAATCAGTTACATCGCTATTTTTGGCCCCCAATCACAAATTAGATTGTTTCTATGTTGACTTCCGTTCACTCCGGTCCTCAAAGCCGTGCCTCCTTCAGCTCGTAGTCTGGTTACAAAATAAGGAGACTGCAGAAGTTTAAGCTTCATACACGCTCGAGCAACGCACGCGTAGACAACCTATCACGGCTACGGCATCGCGCAACAACTGCGCTCGGACTGTCCCGAGCTGTTCCGACCTCCTCTAAATACCACTACACATTTACAGAATGCACAAAACATGCATACATGTACAGACATGTACCTGGGCGCTTCTCTCCACCTCCACGATCCGGTCAACGCGAGCCGAGGTCTTAGCCGTTGTGTTAGAGGCACCCTCCCGAACCCCTCGGAGAATCTAGTATGGCACGGGGACACGCACTAGTGCGTGATGACGTTCCATCTAGAAAACCTTTAAGTTTCTCGCCGCCCTCAAAAAAAGTGGGGTGAAGCTGAAAATGCCGTCTGAGGCAATCAGCACACTCAAACAAAAACTGCTCCGAGATCCGCGTCCGTGAGATTAGGGACTGCAGTGCCGCAGTCCCGCATCCCGCAAAATGCGTGATCCCGCTCATGTTTTGCGATCCCGCGGTACTAAGGGAGAGCAGGCCCGCGGATTAGCATTTGGGTGTGGATTGCAGTCCCTACGTGAGATGGTCTATGCGTGCGTTGCTCGAGTGCGGTAACGTATGTTGCTTACCTTCTGGGTGTCCTTGTTTTGTGGGCCGGCCGGCAGAGCAGCCTGCACCATCCCGGCGGGACGTCATTCAATTACACCAGTAATTGGGCGGCGAGTGGTTCTTTTGATTGCTTTGTTCGCCCGCGGCTGTATCGGGATTGAACTTCAATAGTGTATTCGCGAGAATGTTGCCTGTTATATACTTGTAGGTTTGTGGCAAAACAAAAGTGTTTGAGTGTCGCGTCTCGGTAAGATTAAATCTTTTTTTTTTGCAGTTTCTCATATGTAACGAAACTCAGACAATGAAACATATTTATTTTTTAAATATCTTTCAGGTAAGCACAGTGCCTTTATTCACCTGATGTTAAATGATGATAAGGCCAATGGTGGAAGCGCATTCCACCCGTAAACCTCAACTACTGAGGTACTGGATATCTTATCTCTAGTTGCCGGAACACAACAATGCTACAAACATTGATGTTATAGCGACATATTTAGATAATACGGCGGTAGCTAGCCAGGCGGACCATCAAGCCATACCACCACCCAAACAGAGTACGCAAACATGTACCCGCTGGGAGTCGTACCCGGGACCATTGGGTCTGAGACCGGTGGTCGTAACCATTAGGTAGACCTCAGAGGCGGCACATAATAATAAAACATGGATAAGTACGTATAATAATAAGTAAGTATAATAATAAAACATAGATAAGAACTGAAGCTTCAAGGCAGGATAATCACGAACTTGATATCCTTGTCTCGTAAGTACTTTTTTTACTTTGGTTACAAAACATCTTAAAAAATATAATATAATAAAGAATATAAGCTAATTTACTTTAAAATTCATTGGAAAAGGTCTTCCATCTTCAAAATGCTTTGCCCGACAGGGGCTCATAATGACCCTGTACCTATATTATAACAATTTTGTAACATTATGGTGTGCAATTCATAAAAATATTGAGTATTGAGTATTGCTTTGCTCGAGCGCGATTGTATGAAGCTTACATTCTGCAGTCTTCTAATTTTGTGGCAGGACTAAGAAGCTTTCAATGCGGTAACTCACGACGGTACTCTCGAATGCTCTTCAATAGTACGAGGATGGCGACCAATCAGATGGCACGCTTTGGAACCATTCGAGGCGGAAAATTTCAAATATCTGGCGGCGATGAGTGTTGGTGCGACAATGGCGATAAGTGGGCTATTCTTTGTGAAAAATGGTCATTATGCTCGTAAAAGAATCCTTTCTCCATTTTAATGTATGGTACAATAAGTGTACGTTAAATCAGTCACACAGACAATGTTTATAATCTAGTAGAGATTATAATAAATATACATTTAATATATTAGATAAAATCACATACATTGTTTTGATCCCATGTTAAGTAGCTAAAGCATTCGTTTAATGGAAATCATAAACAACGACGGTACCACTACCACCCAGACCCGACACAATATCGAAAGGTTCGTTTTCGACATTGACCCGACCGGGAATTGACGCCGGGACCTTAGAGTTAGCTCTGCCCAAAGTTCGGCGTGCAAGCCACTAGGTAATATAAGTACAATAAAGTTTTATATTCGTTCCCCAAATCTTTTTCAGATACCTAATTGAAAAAGGTAAGAACACTTTATTACAAAAACCAATATTGAATAGTGTCTAATACATTAATTGAGTGGAAGGTCAAGTTGCGATCTTTGGAATAAAGTAACTTTTTAAGATCTATGAAAACATATCTCGTAGTAATTTGTGTTTTGTAATAATAACTTGTAGAATAGTCAAAGCTAAGAGCACGATAAGTTGTTTTCTAAAGCTTATATAATGAAAGTTTACGCAATATAAAGTTCGTACAGAAGTGTTTCTCATTTGATTGTGTAGTGTACTTTAGCAGAACGCTTACACTTTAGCAAAAATTATATTAATTTAAATCAACTTCAATTATAGTTATTAAAGCACACAAATTTAATCGCCATAATCCAATCTGCCGTCAAATAAACGTGCATCACGATTACCAGAACCACAAATCGAAATGAAACAAACTCTATGAGCTATTAACACACGGAATAATTAAATTTCAAATTTAAAATTATTTTTTGCATGCCACATTGGTGTACATAGTAATTAAATAAATATGTACAAAAGGTGTTAAAATAAACAATTTAGTGCCCGGTAAAGGCATAGCAAACAGAGAGAGTATAGCTTACTCATTTAATACTTATAAATTTAAACATAATTTAAATTTATACGTATGTTTTTTCTATCTTTACAAGGCCCATTTAGCCATAGTGACAGCCAACCTCCGATAGGAGATGGCACATGAAGAAGATACGTAGTTGCTGAATAATACTTTTTTCCTTTGGAGTCTCGTAATGTAGTCGTGAAATGTTTTTGAATTACCTCTCTGTCCATTATTCGGGTCCGTACGCAGTACCTACGATTACGAGCTTTAGGAGTTTAATTAACTTTTAAAAGCACCTACTTTTCAGTTATATTGAGTAACTTTCGTAATGCCGACTCTTCAGACGGGCGAATATATCCTACCAATATTATTTATACCAATGTACCTATTTTGTTTAATTATATTCTTTATTGCACAAAACCACACAAACAGAACAAATCAAATGAATTTATTAACATAAAAGTGATACAGAAGTTAATTTTATAGGTAGGTAGTTTAATCGGAACTGGCATGCAAAAGAACAAAAAGACATTAAATAGCCAATAAAGCTGTTTATATGAATCAAACATTAACAAACAATAAATACTAACTAAATATATATGAAGAAACATAACTTAACACCCAAAATAAAAATAACAAATTAAAATTAAGTCGGTACCTAGCTATAAATTAAAAATGTCTCTTTGTTACATAAATTAGTTAGCCGCTTAGCACGGCACGCGAACATTAACGACATCATCCGACGAGCTCTTGTCACCGTCGGCGTTCCAGCTGTATTAGAACCCAATGGCTTGGCACGCGACGATGGCAAGAGACCGGACGGCATGTCTTTATTTCCTTGGAAGTTGGGTAGGCCTTTAGTGTGGGATGCAACTTGTGTCGACACTCTTGCACCATTCCATCTTCCTAGCACAGCGTGCTGTGCTGGTGCTGCTGCTGCGGCTGCAGAAAACCTCAAGCGGCGAAAGTGTAATAACCTTATCGGCAATTATAATTTCGAGCCGTTTGGGGTTGAAACCCTCGGGCCGTGGGGTCCGAGTGCTCGTGTTTTGTTTAATGACATCTCCAAACGGCTGGTTGACACTTTCCATGACCCAAAGGCTGGCTTTTTCCTTGGCCAGAGGCTAAGCATTGCCATACAACGTGGCAATGTCGTCAGTCTCTTGGGTACTTTACCAGTCGACTGCGACGCGGACGAATTTTTTGACGCCATATTTTAGTTTGGTATTAGTTTTAGTTACTTTAGGTTATTATATAATCTCAGATATTACAATATAAAATATGGAATAATACGTTACACAATTATATATGTGTAAAGTATATATTTTATTTGTTTCTGTCCTGTATATGAACTAATACGAGTATATAGGTTCTTATTGTAGGTACACCACAATACACTAGGATATTAATTGACGCTTTCCACATGTGAAGCAGAAGCAATTGTGAAATGAGAAAATGATTTTCACCAAAGAAATTTGCAAATGGGGTCACAGCGACCTGCACTGCAACTGCACTATTAACCCTACAGCCGTCAAAGGCTTGCGCCGGTATTAAAGACCCGTGACGCGTAAAGTAGTGTTACACGGTTTTAAGTGAAGTGTTCAAGTTTGTTGACGAGAAAACGGTTGTAGCGAAAAGTGACTTCATGTATAATTTTATGAAAGTGAAGTTTCGTTAATTGAACTTTGCATTCTTTTATGTCCACCTCCACCATAATTTTATTGCAGCAATCATAAAACGTTTTTTTTTTCTATTCACCAACGACGAAGTGCTTCCACCTTTCCCCGATCCGAACCGAACCCCTCGGAGAATCTAGTAAGGCACGGGGACACACGGGCACACTAGTGCATGATGCCTTTACCTCTAGTAAACCTCCGTCGGTGCTTCGTTTCACACGGCTTCTCGCCGCCGAGGCAATCAACAAACTTTCTCCAAAAAAAAGCTTCCGTAAGCCAAGAAACGGCTGAAGGTGAAAGCGCACTTCATCCGAAGCCTTCAACTACTGTGGAATTAGCTATCATATCTTTAACTTTCGGTACATAGCAAAGATAGACTTGTATGAGGTAGTTAGTGGTTGAGTTTATCTCATAACATTTTGTTAATTGAAGGCCCAGCGAACTTTGGCAATATAAATATTACTTATATGTTACATAATACCTATATGCTATCAAAGTATGTAGGTAATTACTCGCTGGTATATAGTTAAAGCTATTACTCTTTTGTTTCATTTACAATGGTAGGTTTTATAATTGACTTTTGCTGCTGACTGTGCAAAACTTATCTAAACTTAACTAAACTCGTACGTAAATTTTCTATGAGGTAGCAAGCCAATTGTACTTGGCTTCTTCTTTAATGAATAATCCAAGAACTGGTTACAGAAGCATAGGAAGATAAGGAGAAAAGAAGTTACGGATATGACCCATAATTTTGTTTCCCTCGCTCTTTATACTTGTTTTTTTTATATTAGAAGGAGGCAAACGAGCAGGCATGTCATCTGATGTGAAGCAATCCCGCCTTTAAGGAGGGAATAGGCTCGTTTCTTGAAGATCCTTAAGTCGTTATGGTCCAGAAATACCGCCACTGAGAGCTGGTTCCACAACACTGTAGTTCGTGCTAAAAAATTACGTGAGAAACGCACAGTAGTGGTGGCATAAAAATGTATTAGGGTATTCATACCACCCCCAGACATAGTGACGGGCTTTCTGGAGATAAAGTCACTACTGTCTAATAGTATTTGTTAAGCTGCTGACTAGTGTTACGTAAGAGCTAATAAGCTTTACTCAAAGCTGCAATAATCCTCACTCCACACATATTGTTTGCGTTCAAACAATAACTTCGTTAAGTCTGGATGAGCTAAGTCCCTGGTTGTACAGCAGGCGTGTGGAAGTTGCCAGCTGATTTATGCAACTCCCAGCTTTAGATAACATGTTTATAGCGCGCTTCGTTGTATAATAATTTGAATTTTAGAACGATTGTTATATACTTTTCATTATTTTGAAAACGTTTGCCAACAACAAGCATTGATTTGCGATGATTGAATCTTTGTTAACTCAACTGGTAGTTTTATTGTTTATTACTACTCAATGCTAAGCACTTTGCCTCCATCTCACCTGATGTTAAGTGATGATAAAGCCGTAGGTGGAAGCGCACTTCACCCGGTAACTTCAACTACTGAGGCACTGACTATCTTATCTCTAGCTACCGGAACACAACAACGCTATGAACATTCATGTCATAATGACTCATTTAAATAAGACGGTGGTAGCTTGTCAAGCGGACCAGCAAGCCCTACTACCAACCAAATCAAATACGCAAACATATACCCCTTGCTGGCAATCTAACACGGGATCTCTGGGACTGAGATCGGTGGTCATAACGGTACTAATGAATGCGTTCACATTATCTCTAAAAAAATTTAAAATGAAGTGTTCGATTAATCAAACACTAGGGAGATATGGGTTAACCACTAGACCCTAGACACAGAAGCGGCTCAATAATTGTTTAGTTTTAGGAAGCTTTACAACCTTATTATAATATTGATACTTATAAATGTAATTTAAATAACACTTAGTCAAAACATAGTTTTATAACAGGTATAAATATTTACAAAACTAAGTAGCTGATAATTCATACAATAAATAAAATATTTTATATTTTCAATTAAAGTACAAAAGAGTACATTATAAGGTTTTACATCTTTTGATGGGCAAGATAATTAGTATAACTTTATTATTGATAAAGCACCGTATGGAATGAGCTAGCGACCTTCGCATTAGGCATTTGCTCACCTTTACGCTTTGGGAGCGAACAAAAGCCCCCAAACAAAGAGTGAGGTAGCCAATTAACGCTGAGCCTGCCTTTTGACTACTTTCTCGGCACTAAAAGGACTGAGTTGCAGCTAAACAGCTGAATAACGGTTGTACTAGCGCTAATTCAGATAAATAACCTTTTTTTTGTTTTTTAAGTTCTTATTAAGGTAAAATAAATATATAATTTATTGTACACTACCAATTTTTTTTAATAGATTAAAGTATACCTACATATTATAGGTTTCAGATTACGTTTGGATAGACAAGACAGATTTACTTAAAAAGTTCTGAAATGCAATTTTACACATAAGTGTAAAATTATTATTTTTTTTTTTTTATAAAAAAAGAATGCAGTTATCTCCCATACTGTTTATCCCGTTTATGGCCCGTTCTCCCTATCCATCCATAGGGAAGGCTCGTGTCCCAGCAGTGGGGACATAAAATGAGCTGATGATGGTGATGATGATGATGATGATGATGTTGATGATGATGACGATGATGATGATGATGATGATGATGATGATGATGATGATGATGATGATGAATTCAGACCAACTCCTTCCTAGCTGTTATCCAGTAAAATTTCAATTAAGTTCTATGTTATTTTTAGCGACGAAAACTGATATACACACGCCTGCACACAGACTACCACAAATGTTAAATTTCTTCAATAGACTTTGAACTCTAGGTATATGGCATATGGTTGAACGTTTATTGAACAACGTCTGTGCACCAGGCTACTGTGTTGAACACTGGTGCCAGTGCCACGATACCGACAAATCAAATTACCAACGTCAAGAAACAAATCTGCATACATTTTTTTGTGCACAATAAAACTTTCACAGAAATATGCGAAAGAAACTTTTGAGCGAAGTTGTTCAGAAATGCCTCAGCCCTTTGAGCGTAACGGGTAATTCCGCAAATTCTACAACATACAAATTAAATTCTTTTCCGGTTTTTTTTTCCGGCAATTTCCCTCTTTGGCGGAGGTATTAATTAAGTTGGTCGGCCGGTGGCCCCAGCAGGGTCGATTGAAAAACTCATTCGCTCCACGCATTTCAATGCTATTTTGAATTAACTCTAAGCCAATAGAAAAGCGATGAAATCGGAATAAGGAAACTTTGTGGTGTATCTTTATTTTCAATCTTGGTCTTTCTTTCTTTCTCAAAAGTCTTAAATTGTAATAAAGTTGGATATGAATCATAACAATACGTTTATGCAAAAAATTTTATGCATAGCCCGAGTTTGTGACCACCAATCCGCAATTTTGCAAGCGTGGTGATTGAGCCATCATCATTTGGAGTGATGACTTGATTTCAATGGTGGAGTCCTTTGCCTAGCAATGGGACAGTCATAAGCTAAACACTTAAAACTTTAAAAAAAAAATCGGTATTACTTAAAAAAAAGAGCGGTATTTAAACCCTGCACTTGTGACATGACATGGTCAGGTGAACTTCCTTATGCTATCGTGGCTCTTTTTAATCTGTGCAAATTTATCAACACTAACTACTCTTACTTTGTAAGCCAAAGAAGGTTTATTCAATGTAAATAACTATGTCATCAACATTTTTCCAAATTCTAATTTGTTCGGAACAATTTTTTTTAATCATAATAATATCTATATATTAATACGTGAAGCAAAAACTTTGTACCCGTTTTTACGAAACTTGCGCGAGACGGAGGAGTATGAAATTTCGCACACTTATTGTTTATTTAGAGAAGGTTATCCAAATGTTAATTTTTTTTTTTAAATTATGCATAAAAAATACATTAAATCAATAAAAACAACACTACACACACTACCATAAATTTGACACACACGCATATGTTTTTGACACCCACGTATTGTTTGTCTTCAATGCAGCCGACATCTGTCAATGCCTATCCAAACTGACATTCTGTCTTTTTAAATTTTTCAATGCTTAGGATATAATCCGTGCAGCCTTAATATAATTACGGTCGAATTTTGACCACAGCGCGACCACTAGTATCCATAAATATATGCCGAAGTTGTTGAGGAATCCGGGTGCAGTGCGCTGCCAAATTCGGCCTTATCATAACTTAAAATCAGGTGCGTTAAAGGCCAAGAACTTGTAAGAAAAAAAATTTTTGCGCTCTTGAAGGAAGCGAGTGGAACTTTATTGTCGTAAACAACTGCATCAGATACTTACATTTTTATTGCAAACTAGCTGACCCGACAAACTTCGTACCGCCATATTTTTTTTTCCTGAATATAGTACAAAAATAAAACTACAAATTACTTTTGCAAAAGAAACGGTAATTCTATTTGACTGATAGTGATATTACGTACCATGTCATATGACGTATTGTCCGTTTGAAGTTTCCAAATGCTGTTTGAAGAACTGTACGTCATTCTGTCACATTCACTCACTCACTTTTCATATCATGATTATTAAAAATCATATTTTAGTAAAAACTGCTTTTTTTTAAATTTTCTTCTTTACAACAGGACTATAACAAACACAAAAAAAAGAATTATCCAATTTTGTGCAGTCGATCGGAAGTTATGCGCGTAGATACATTTCAGTGATTCATTTTTATTTATATAGATTTCATGGATTAGTTAAGCATAGACAATTTATTTTTAGGAATATAAATATATTTAAATTTTACGTAAATTTTGTTGCGAACAGATTATTCAAATAAGCAAAGTTTAAGAAATAAAATATATATAGAGAAAATGTTGAGCTGTCATGTTTTCTTTTAATGAGAATGTTAATAAAGAACTGAAAAGTATTTTAAGTAGATGAAGTTGTGGCTTGTTTTGAAGTATTGTTGTTTTCGCTCTGAAAGAGAGCAATTCGTCGATTCACAACGCAAGTATTTTTTAAGCTTTCCATTTTATAAATTTTAAAGTTCAAATATTTTCAAAACAATAAGCCAATTTCAATAAAACTATGGTTAGTTGAAAAAAAAGGAAAAACGTTTCTGAGACTGAATTTATGTGATTTGAAACTTTTCATAGTAAATTTTAAATCGCATAAAAGTCGACAAAACTTTTTAAAATGTTTTCTTTTTACTATTAGATATCTGTGTTTGTATTATTAAAGTTGCCTTACTACGAAAAGTCTACTCGTAGCTCGTAGTTTGTAATGGATATCAAATTCTATACATTGTGTCACCAATTGGACGCACTAGCTGAAAGTTTTTCATTGTATATGTATTATACTAAATATTGTATGATTTGGTATCGATATACTTTTTTTTTTGTAAATGTCGTAACTTCTATTAAAACTGTAGAGTTCATTGCGCCCATTCCGCAGCTAAAAGAGAGACGTCCTGAATGGGTAGTAGTTAAAAAAATGTTTGGACGATTCAAAAACACTTTTCTTAAAAGATAACTGAAAAATTCATCCAGACTCAGGAAGTTCGATTCCTACTCTAACTTCTTGAGGCTGGATGATTTTTTTATTGTAAAATTTTATCTTGTAACTATATATAGCATTGTGAAAGCAAAAAATCAAAATACCTAATTAGGACACTTTTCTTAAGTTTATTCGAATAAAAAAATTACTTTGACTTTGACTTTAGCCGCAGCGCTCTCAACTGCCACTATAACAACTAAGTTTCTAATAATGTCTGTTGCTCTCACCGCAGTTTTATTTTACTTCAGTGAGTACAGCCAGCACCCTGTAACTTGGTCAATAACTCGCTGCAACGCGCCGGCCACCACCTCATCGCCGCCACGTGTTGACTCACCCACTTTTCCGACAGACAACTCAGTAATGAGTTTTGCTTTGATTTATATTTCTACAGTTGAGATAAATCTTCCTCTTTAAATCAGAGTTGAGACGAGATCTCTTATAGAAAGAAGTACACCTTAGTATAGCTTTTTCGGCTTTTTGTTTGATTTGTAAAACGGAACGAGTTTAATACATTTTTCGTTTAGGATAATTAAAAAAAAGACCTTTTTAAGGTAATTAAAAATACAGTCGTCTATTAAAAATATGTAGCTCTTAACACAATAATGTAGGTACCATATTTTGAACAATAAAAAAATTATGATCAATTTATTTATAATTTATGAACACACAAACGAATAAGAAGGAGAACATAGTAAGAATAGACTAGAATAGTACAAGGGTGAATGATTGTTATCTTTCATGTCAATGATTTATATCTCTCAAGTCTATCTCTCCTTTGAATATGATTTTTCCTATTATTTAAACTGTAAAGGTAAACCCAGAGTAAATAGCTAACTAATAATAACAGCCAAAAATTTAAATATACGTTGTCACTAAATCCAATAACGAGATTTTCAGGTCAAGTCAAGTCAAGTGTCAAAAGTTTATAGATACATTATTACTAGTGACTGTACAATTGGCAGGTACCTACCTAATTTTGTAAATGAAGTTGCTAGAAATAAAACATACAAATAATATCTAAAAGTATGTACAGTTTCCATTTAACCCTGTCCTGCTACAAAGCTGCCATATCCGCTACTTTCCTACCTGAGACTACTATTATGTTTATGTAGGTTTATGGCATATTTATCGTTATTATAATGTTTTGCTTAATTTATAAAATACACACTATTCTAGTATGTTTTAATAGTTTCACCTCTGATATTACAGTTTATTAGCTCTCTCCGTTCGACTGGTTGTCTGGAAGCAATCGCTTTAAAGCGATAAGACCGCCAAATTGTAACTTTGTAAGTTATTTGTGTTTATGTTTATGTTTCATAGTTTTTTCACTTTTTATCAACTGCAAATATTTTGACAAAACATCTAATTATATCAGAGAATAAGGCCCTAGCATTTAAAAAACATTCAGGCTAGTTTTTTTTTACTTTTCCTGACACAAAAATTTTAATATTTTTAAGAGCGACTTCTCTGTCGGCTCTTTTGAATGAAACTAGGGGCACAAGTAAGCGGTGAAGGCATTGCGGCCTCTCTGTTTCGGCTCCTTTGAATTGAAACTACCGAAAGTGCTTAATTTTCTTTTTAATCGAAATGTCTTTTGGCGTTTTTCTTGAAAACTAGCGTATAAAAATTTAAGGTTTTTTCATAAAAATAGTTTTTATTATGTTGTTGAATTTATCCTCAAAATATTTGCAGTTGATAAAATGTGACCTTATATACAGTCACGAGCATTGTAAACAGTGTAACTCTTAATACAAATGAAATAGGTAGGTGTTTAAAGTGTATACATTAGTATACGTAGCTCGGGACTGTACGTAGGTACCAACATACCTAATTTTGTAAATGAAGTAACTGAAACTTGTTCAAACGTTGCCCAACAGATAGAACCGTATAACCGAGGAGTAGAGGTAGTTCGAGGAGTTTAAATTATTTTGTTGCCATCCGCTTGAGATGGTTCGTTATTAGTTTAAACTGACGTCGTCGGTTCAGTGGAAGTTACTTGTTACCCTGCGAATGATTCAGACGAAGTTCGATCGTTAAAATATGATGGCATTCCCGGATGTGGTGGTCTTGAAATGCGAATGAATGTAGCGAACGTAGTTATAGCTGTAGGAATTGAATTGGGAGGTTATTAAAAACTGAACAGTATTAACATAGTATTATTGAAATGTCAGGTTATTGGATGCCAGGATGGCGGACCAAATTAAAATATCTCTAGCTTTGAATAGTGTTGAAAATCTTACTAAAATATCATAATTATCCTTTTATAGATTAACACATTAAGTTTGAGTCAGGTATGATTTCACGTCAGTAGTCTATAAGGGGAATGAACCACGCTTGCTTTCAATCTGGGTGGGTATCTATTCGTTCGTATATGATGTAGATGTAGAATTGTAGAATTAATCGCCTCTGTGGTCTAGTGGTTAAGACCACCGGTTTAGACCCAGAGGTCCCGGGTTCGATTCCCAGCGGGGGGTACATATTTGTGTACTCGGTTTGGTTGGTGGTAGGACTTAATCGTCCACCTGGCTAGCTACCACCATCTTATCTAAATATGTATATCATAACATCAATGTTTGTAGCATTGTTGTGTTCCGGCAGCCAGAGATAAGATAGCCAGTACCTCACTAGTTGAGGGTCCCGGGTGAAGTGCGCTTCCATCATTGACTTTATCATCACTTAACATCAGGTGAGATCAAGGCACTGTGCTTACCCGTAAATATAAAAAAAAAATTGTATTGATTACATACATACATACATTCGCCAGATTTAGCATAAACAAAGTATGACTCCGAGGTGGAATAGATAGCACAAGTGCTGGGTTGCTAGCCCGTCGCCTGTGTGCGAGTATCTTGCAATTCTTGTGCCTTAGACGACTCTTACGACACACACGGCAAGTTAGGCAGCAGACGTGAAAAGAATGTGTCTTTTCACGTCTTAGATCATGGATTGTATTGATTAGTAAAGTTAAACACTTTATGTGAGATATTATGATGTCGCCATCCGCATACCATTATAAGTTGGATGTAACCCCGTGATGTAAGCGCCCGGCGTCCCGGCCGGGTCGCCGATGGAGTGCTCATTAATTTTGCTAATTATTTCGTCAGCGGAAACGGAGTTTTCCTTGTAGCACAGATTATTTCCACTCCCCACTTTGAACTCTGAAATTTATGTTAATTTTACTGTTTTATTACTTAAGTCTCATGCAGTGGGGAAGGAGCCAACGGCTTGGAAATAAATTAACTCAGATATTGGAAGTGTCAAATTTTTGTCAAACGAGAATCTTTAACTTTTTATTCAAAACTATTTTCAATTTTTTTTTTAATTAGAACATAACAGGAGTTATACACCTTTTTAATTGTATGTTCTATCGTAATTAGGTATTGTTACTGGTCAAGCAGTTCACTACGGTGGTACAACTCGGCCAGAAAGTTGAGTACTATAAAATGTATGCCTAGCATATAGATCTATTCTAAGTATTTTGCATTAAATCTCGTGAAACATTAATATTCTTTTAATAATAAAAATACAATACAAAACAAAAGTTGTTTCACCCACAGATTGTTAGTTTTTCTGGTGGTTAACAAATTTATTTTTTGCACAAAACTACTTTCAGTTTTCGTATTTTTACCTTCCGTGCCTTTGCATCTTACCTCTCAACGCCCCGAGTATTCCCTTTCCACTTTTGTATTCTTACGTGTCGAGCACACGCTAATTTTGAAAATTTCTAATAAGTATTTAAAATAGTTTTATCAGTTTGGGCAATTGAGATCATAAAAATGCCATTACACTATCTCGGTTCGTAAATCTACAGGGCGGGAAGACCTTGCATCTTGAAAAACCAGCAAGAAAAAGATACATTTTCTAAGACAGCTCTCTCTCAACCGTGCGTTAAAGCCTGGCGGTGACATAATAAGAGAAACAAAAGACATACAGAAAAAATATTGTTCGTTTCTAATTCGGCCACCGGGCCGATTGGCCGGCCCACCGTCCAGAATGACAATTAGCGGTCCGCTTGTTATTCCTCGCGCCTCCGCAGCCTGCAGCCTCCGCGGAAATGTCGACAAATGCCGCTCGCCGACTAATTAAACAGTGGATGGATGTTGTCGTGCCTTTTTTGAGGCGAATTGTACGCGGCGTTACAACTTTAAATATGTACATTATTTTTGTTAAAAATTCTAAATTCTAAATTACTTCTTCAGTTTAGGCTACATTAGCATTAAAATTAGTCACTATGCCATCGATTCGTAAAATCGTAAGTTAGGCAAGACCTTGTACTGAGTTAGCTCTTAGTCAAAAACGATGCATATATACATAACTACATATTTTTTACAATAACCTAATTACAATGATGTGGACAGGTAGGTTTCTAACGAAAATTAAGAAATGCAGCACAAAATAAATGTTTATAATAATAATAATAATAATAATAAATCATTTATTTCGGAATATGTTATGTGTTTCATTATTTTTTCTCTAAATTTTAAAAGTAACGTATCTTTAGACTTAGATTTGTAAAACTTAAATCACAATAATTGTTCTGTGATATATATATTTCTTTATTAAATAAGAAAATAAAATAAAATTCCTTTTGTCCACCTTCATAAAAAAACTCTCATAAAAGTGGTGCTCTAATTTATTCCTGTATAAATTTTCTTTTACTGTTATGCAATCTGTGTTAAAAATGTCTTTAAAAATTTACATATAAAAGATAAAATCTAAATTCTCCGTACAACATAAATCGCAGCAATAGAATCATAAAGTAAGTGGCGCCGGGAGTTATGACGTCACATCCCGTCAGGACCGTTTGCCACGTCACGCGACGTTGCAGCCGCGACGCCGGGAGACATTTTGTGACGTCACATGACGTTGTAATAACTCGGGAAACATTTCAGGAATGGAAAGCATGAATATGTTTCGAAAATAATAGTGTTACTGTACTATAATATACTAAAAGTCATTGCAGGGCAAAGTCCTACCAACCCTAACCCTAAAAATATATGATTAGCTTCATGAATAGGTAATAACTTACCAATCTGTAACTTACAGATTACAGCTTACAGATTGGTCTGCACCTAATTCATAACCATATACACTTTCAGACTATTATTATATTCCCGACCTGTCATAGAACTTTATACCTGACTTTTCGACCGAGTTGTACCGGCCGTGCTCACGGGCTCACACTCAGCCCGTGACCACAGCCGGTGCTATCGTGTTTTGTGGCGATTTTTCTTGCAGTTCTAGCCCATCTGTTGGCACTCCTCACGTAACTGCGATATATCTTCGCGCGTGACCCGCTCGTATTAACTGCCAATGCTTGATGAAGAGGAAGTGCGATGTACAGTTGTTTAAGAGATATAATAAGACTGCCATGTGTGGGATAAACGACAGATGTATTTAATAGACAGTTACTTGTTAAATAGATAAGATAGAAACAGTTTATTTCATCACACCCATTAGAGATTAAAAAGTAAAAAAAGCAAATGTCGAAATACCAGTTGCGTTGTGGTGGTGTTGGTTTTCAGCACCGCGACGGCACAAGCTGAGGCAAGCTTTTAGTTGGCTTGTCTGTTCAATATAGCTTGATACCCCTAGGGTTGAGACAATACTGAGGTAATTGCATCAAATGATAATTGAAGTTATCAATTGACTATCGTTATCCTAATGAAGTACTGTTCCTATCTAATGTGCCAATTGATTTTCTTTTCAAATTTTTAGAAGTTCTGTAAAAACGTCATATATTCAAGAAAAATAAATAAAGACTAACAAATTAATGAACACCTGAAATCCTGAGAGAGATCGAGAGTTTCTATGTCCAGCTTTACTCCACAAAAACACCTGTTGAAAGCAAGGTTAAAGACTCTAGAGTCAAGCTGACCCGACACTTAACCGAAGATATCCTGGACGTCAGCCTGTATGAGATTAGAATGGCTCTCAAGCAGCTTAAGAACAACAAGGCGGCGAGTGATGACGGTCACAACAGAGCTTCTGAGAGCGGGTGATAAACCGATACTTAAGGTCCTTCAGAAGCTATGCAATTCTGTTATCCTCGAGGGCAGAACGCCAAAGGCATGGAGCAGAGGCGATGTGATGTTGTTCTTCAAGAAGAGTGAAAAGATTCTCCTGAAGAACTACAAACCCATCTCGCTTCTCAGACATATCTACAAGCTGTTTTCGAGAGTCATTACAAATCGTCTCGCGCGCAGGTTCGACGACTTCCAACCTCCCGAGCAAGCCGGGTTCCAAAAAAGCTACAGTACCATATACCACATCCATACGCTATTCGTAATGCGTTTATGATTTACAGCCTGAACGAGAATATTTGGTACAGTCAGCAGCGGAAGTCGCTGACCACTTTAGTAATATATTTAAAAGCTTTTAAAAGCTTAACCAGAAGTTGGCAAGCGCCTTGTTAGAATATTAATTTGGTCCTGATAGTGAACAGAGTAGTAGTGCTGAAGTTAAGTTAAGTTTAAGTTGAGGAGTACAGTGAGAGGAATGTTCCGAAAAGTAGTTAAAATTCCCGTTTACAGTAAAAAGTTGGTAGTGATTCTCACGCGAGACGCGACGTTCGTTACGCGCGATAGCCTAGATTACACTCAGTCGATTGCGTAATTCGTGTAAACACAATCTTATTAATAATTAGAAGATAATATAGCATAACTGAGTCAGAGTTAATAAACTAAATAAAATGTATGATTATACATACAGACAGATACCACAAACTCTACCTAACCTTACTTATTTATTTACGTGCAATGAAATGTATAAATAGGTCAACAAAATTTTTATCGTGGACAATGTACATATACAGACTCAACCATAAAACGTCTTACAATAACATTGACAATAAATAAAAAACGTGATTAAATTAAAATGAGGGTATACAAGCTACCAACTAATTATGAGACTACTAACACCTCAGTCTCCATGTGACGGTCACGGACCCTGCAAAGGGTTCGAAACGTCAGGATAAACATAAAATCAAATTGATGTGTAAAATAACCGCGAGTGTGTCCGTAAAAGTAGTTTCATTTCAACAAGACATAATAAAAGAAATCCATATTTCGCACAGCAAATAATTTTTCCACATAATGCTACAAAATTCAGCTACTTTTGATGCTGACTGTATTAATATGATTACGTACCATCGGCATCGTCCCTGCATTCCAATAAAGCTCGCCATTCCACAGCATTTAATATTAAAATGCATCGCATTTTATGTTCGGAATTCTCCACTCCAATCGGATTGACTTATCGACATCACTGCTGGCTGTAAAATGAGTTATGCCAGCGGCGGCTGCCGGCGAGCGGCTGTGGAATCAAGGCGGATGCAATTATTACACATTGTTGCTGCATCCGCGAGCCTTGTTTAATAAACCTTCATTCGTAATATTGACACTATTTTATTTATCTAGCACATCGGGATACATCAAATAAGTACAGTACAGACGGCTGCACATCAACCTATCCAAAACTGCCAAATTTCTTCAATAAATTTTCAACCCTATGCCATATATTTAAAGTTGAAAGTCAATTGAAGAAATTTGACATTTGTGGTAGTCTGTTGTGCAGGCGTTTGTATTTTGAACATATTTTAAGTCGCGTTAACGTTTTCGTAACTAAGATATAGTAGTTATCTAAGTTTATCTTATTTTTTTATACGATTTTCGGGTAAAATGTGTAAAACCTTTATCTGGAAAAGATCTTTCGAACCATATTTTATGCAAATATTTTATTTTTACTCATCTGTTAAATCAAAATCAAATCACAGCTTTGGCTTTATTCATAGTGTTATATACTAACTGAATCTGATGATATAGTCCATGTGCAAAATATAGTATGGTAACCTAATACTCTTCTAGCACTTTTCTTAATTAAAAATCGAAATAATATTTTCCAAAATGTGTTTGTGTTTATACTTTAAATTACAAAATTGATTCTTAACTTTAACTTATTATTACAACAGATATTCTATGTATCAAGTAAATATTCTGATATATTTACTTGATCATAATATGGTTAGTAATATAGCAACCCCTCAACGCAACATATTTATAACTATATATGTATACAGATTTACGGATACTCGTATATTATATCATAAAGGATAGATTTTTTGATAAATTGAGCTGTGAAACTGTGCTACTTTGTAACTTTATTAATTCAGTTATTTTTCTTTCAGGTAAGCAAACTTTTATGAAAAGTGAAGAGCTTCTAAGATCTAGAGCAGGTATTTGAAACGTAATTTATTATTAATGAACTAACATTTCCTGTGTGTCTAAGTCCTTCTTATGAAACTTTCCATCGTGGACTTTAAATCGCATATATTCAGCTATGCAAACGGTTTTTTAAATATTTTCCATTAACATTTCTGTATTTCCCTCCAGTGCAGCAGTGTAGAAAGTTTCATTAAAATTAGCTTATTGGTTTGCAACAATAAGAGCTTTGAAGGTTTGTATGAGTGAGTGAGTGATTGTACTGAAATGTGAAACGACTCTGAAATGAAAATGTGCAAATCATCATCATCATCATCATCATCAGCTCATTTAATATCCCCACTGCTGGGATACGAGTCTTTCCTATTTATTTATTTATTTATTTATGGACCATCAACAGAAAAAAATACAAACTATTAATACAAAGTTATTAGATACACAACTCTAATTATAGACGGCCTCATCGTGCACCTAATACTAATTTATTAACATAAATTGCTAATTATTAGGTAAACATAATAAAATTACAAAAATGGATGGATAGGGAGAACGGCCATGAACCACCACGCGGGCCCAGTGCGGATTGGTGGTTGTTAACGACTGCTAATGCAGCCGGGACCAACGGCTTTACGTGCCTTCTAAAGCACGGAAGCTCGAGATGATAAGTTTTTGGTCACCATCCGATGACCGGCCTTTGTGAAAGTTGCTTAACCTCAGCACTCGCTGACCGGACGCGTTAACCACTGCGCCATCGAGCTCCTCGAGCAAAATATTGAAGTTATTTTATTACAAAGCATAAAACTTCGTTGGTGCACAGTGACATCTAGTACTTACTCCACGACATACTTGCTAAACTTTGCAGACTTATTCTAACAAATTGTGTTTTTTATGCGCCACGAAGTATACAATCGAGACACTTTTTTTTTCTTCTTTTTTTTTGTCAAATAAGTATTTTTATCCAACGACGTGGTCTGCCAAGACTTGTCTAGCTTAACTCTCTCATTTAGAGATTTCAAGTTACATTAATTTAAAGAGTTATCACCAATGATTTTTCGTTGTAAAATATTCTCTAATGAGAACACCGTAAGCTTTTTTTTGGGAATGAAAACATTTTTTGAAACAGAGTTATCATTAATAGGTACTTATTAAATTTTATCTACATCTTTAAATGCAATTCGAACAAAACATTACAAACTCTTCAACCGGAAAAGAAAAAGAAAAAAGTTCTATCTTATTATTACACACAATTGAAAAGGGCTATAATCAAGGAGAAAGGGATACTTTAAATTTGCCTGCCTCAAATTGGCAATGTTCAGGCGGTTTCAGGTATCCAGGGAAGTCCTATGGGAAGCCTCCGTCCCGGCTGTAAACGGGCACGAATTGTAAGGCTTCTGGTTTAATTTGTAAATGAAATTATATCCGGCTTGCAATTTATATAAGGTCGGCTCGAGAATCGACTGAAAGTATTTTCGTAATTCAATATGGGATCGGAGCGGATAATAAAATAATGAAACAGAATTATAATAAGGAATTTTGTATATTAAACTTTTAACACATACCGACAGAGCGAACAGCTTATAACGTGTAGGGAACATACTTATATAAATTACCATCTCAACTAGTGTGACTCAAACCATGTCTGCATTCCACATGACATGTGGTATAACTTTTTGAAGTAATCTTTATTTTACATAGGGACAGTGTTAGCGTAGCATTTTAAAAGCAAAAACCATTTTAAGTAGGTACGCCTGGATAGCTGCTACCATCTTATCTAAGTATGTCGCCATTAGATCAGTATTAGTAGAATTTAAAGTGAAATTGTTGTTTGAGCAGCAAGCGTTAAGACAACCAGTTTTTCAATGGTTTAGAATTCCAGTTGAAGTGTGCCTCTCGTAGATACTTATCATCAGGTAAAAAATAACTTTAAATTAATTAATTAATGGTAGACACACACAAACAGATTATAGCTAAAACATGAATAGGGTACGTTATAACTTATAAAGTATTTTGCTTATCTACAATCCTATAATTAAATTATATTAATAATATTTAGGAATTAATAAATGTATTAAAATATGATCTATCTATACAAAACTTCTAACACTGTTGGATATTTCTTTGCCCCGAAGGTAAACACGAGGTATACAGGATTCAGTAATGATGTCATTATGAGCGATGAAGCCAGAGAAAGTCGTTTATTTCCTCGAGGCATCTTCCTATTGTTGACCTAATTTATTTGGCTGTTTAACCTTCGGACACGCTCGGCTATAATTTCTTGTTTACCTTAGCTTTGTTACGTTTCGTACTTAGCGTACGTAAGTTTATCAAGGGCCGTGATTGTGTTTAGTATGATTGGTATTGTTTTTTGTTTATTTATATTTTAGGCCTTTTAAATAATCTATAGTATTGAAAAACCAATACTATTTATAGAGCTTAATTTAGATTGTAGTGCAAATCACCTTATTATAGTTATCCTGTCTAAGCTTGTAGGCGACTTGGATTTTTAATCTGTAAGTGTACAAGTGCATATGAATGAATAAATAAATTAGGTTCATAATAATATAATAAAATCTTTAGAAAACTAAGAAAAATCACATGTCACATAAATGAAAACTACAGAAAGCTGTCTAGTAGACATAAACGATATTGCCACATCCGAACATAACTGCGATTCTAAACTACTTGGAGGTTGAATTTTACATAACATTGTTATTTTCAAATTTAATCTAATTGGATGCGAATGTGAGTTTTAAAACTGTTAGGATGTCGTAATCCAACTCTCCGATGTGCGCTTGTACAACAATTGTGCCAACTTTGGCCCGAACTACAGTAATCTCGCGAAATGTGAATCTAATGTTGGTTCGCTCGTGTAACCGTTGTGTTGAATATAAACTCACTTGGGTTTGGGACTGCTCACTTGAATTTAAATTCATGAAACTTCCTTTATGGCTACTTATTCAATGTTGATCACGTTTTAGGTGTGTCTGATCTTCTAGCAAATATTCTAATTTTTATGCCATGTTACAATAAATTCTTGTCTCGTAAACATTACTAACTTTTTTCAGTACATAATATTATATTCATGTTTTTTATCCCATTTTTTTAAATTTATTGTTGTAGGTTCTAAAATGGTTTCAGAAGATATTGAGACCATTGGGGTTTTTTTTATCATAAACATCGTATTCAGTTCAGTATATTCCATTGTGGTTTAATTTAAAAAGGAAAGAAAAGATACCGTATTCTGAATGTAATAAATATAACAACTTAATGGTACGTTTCGGTTCACTGAAGGTTGTTAGAGCTAATATTACATCATCTATGTAAGCGTACCTTTCCAAGGTGTCGCCTTTGCTAGTCTATAGCTCCTATTCAACTTTGGCTTGTTTGGGTGTCCATAAAGCGTTTGCGATACAATATACTGCGATCTAGTTCACTCACAACTTTTGTCTTTTGTGTGCCTGTGCTGCAACCTAGATTTGATAGCAGTCACGAGGTAGATCGAAGTTCGAGACTGAGTTAGAAACTAAATTGACATTGCTTGTTGGAGTTGAAGTTAGTCTATTTGTGATACGGAAAACAAGGTAAGAATTTTCCTTCGAACTGTTTGAGAATTCACTTTAGATGGTTTCTTGAGTATATTACGGAAAAATATACAAGATAGTGCATGGTGTGAGAGAGATGCATGAATGTAGTAGTCAATTATGTACTTAATTTATCATTTAGTAGTACTTAATAATGTAAAATCTAATTTTAATTCTAATTTTAATAGCAACTATTATGTTTTATTTTATAATATTTTTCGTTTAAATTTAAAATTTATATAGATTATTATGTAATTGGTGATGTAATATAATAGTGTTTAATGAAAATGAAATGAATTTAATGAATTAATTAAATAAATAAATAAATGTGTTTTTATTTACGTCGTATGCAGAATAGTGAATGTCGTTTGGCTAAGATTATAGTGAAGTGTAATATCAATGTTTTTTTTTCAATTTTAAATCATTCTGATATGTTGTGTGTACGTGTCATGTATTAACTTCATATTGCACCATACACGGAGTACATGTAAACACATTTTTGTTACCAAAGGTATTGTTATAATTTCTTATTACCGCCTTGACGTCAAAACGATTGCAAATGAAAAATAGTGTGGTGAATTTTCTAAGAGAGGAATCTGAGCCTGTCCTCAGCGCTGAAAGGTTTATTTTTCAATTACTCTCACGTCTCTCGGAAGAGTGTGATGGCATGCGAACAATTTATTTTATTTTACTCCCGAATAAAAAGGGGTTTACGTAAAGGAAAGAGAAACGTTTGCAAGAAAGGAACCTTTTGTATAGAATTCCTCGGCGAATAGTTGCGTGATGACTGAAATTATTACATTTCAAAGAAACGTGTTTTATAGACCTTTCACAAAGCAGGTATGTAAGTACCTTTGAAGAGATGGGAATGTAAAATGTTTTAAATTGTGAATAATAACAATTATATAACCCTATAATTATATAATTGTTTATGTACAAACGATATTAGGATAATGTGCCTTTGATAGTGGAATTATTAATAAAACAGAACATTTAATAGCTTTTTACAATACTAATGTTACATGATGAATGCTCATTCGCCATTCTAAAATTTTATGAAACTTAGCTTTATTGTTAAATATACAACGTGTGTTGTTCATCATCATCATCAGCATCATCAGCTCATTTTATGTCCCCACTGCTGAGGCACGAGCCTTCCCTATGGATGGATAGAAAGAACGGGCCATAAACCACTACGCGGGCCCAGTGCGGATTGGTGGTTGTTAACGACTGCTAATGCAGCCGGGACCAACGGCTTTACGTGCCTTCCGAAGCACGGAGGAGGTCGAGATAAAAATTTTTTGGTCACCCATCCGATGACCGACCTTTGCAAAAGTTGCATAACCTCAGCACTCGCAGACCGGACGCGTTAACCACTGCGATGAGTTGCGATGTGTTGTTACTAAGACATAATTATTAACTTTAATTTGTCATGCAATTGTGAATTCAATATTTATAATAGTGAAGTCGTGATTAGTGATGAAGCAAGCAGCAGTGATCATGAATGTAAGAACTAAGTGGTTACTAAACCACTAGGGGCTGTGACTTGTTTATTTTGATGTGACGTCACAATAGAAATATTTAATAAAAAATTGCATAACAAATTAAAGTTAATAATTATGTCTCAGTAACTCTGTATACAAGATTTAGATCGGATACACTTTAGATCTTTTCATTTTTACCACACCTTTCTGTTACACGTTGTATATGCGACAACAAAGTTTTTGACATACTTGAAAAAATTCACATGTGTGATTGTATTTTTTTTTACATTAGTGGGTAAGCACAATGCCTTGATCTCATCTGATGTTAAGTGATGATAAGGCCAATGATGGAAGCGCACTTCACCCGGGATCCTCAACTAGCGAGGCACTGGCTATCTTATCTCTATAATGCCGGAACACAACAATGCTACAAACAATGATTTTATGGCGACATATTTAGATAAGATGGTGGTAGCTAGCCAGGCGGACAAACAAGCCCTACCACCAACCAAACCGAGTACACAAACGTAACCCCGCTGGGAATCGAACCCGGGACCTCTGGGTCTCAACCAGTGGTCTTAGCCACTAGACCACAGAGGCGGTAGAAATTTCAACAAGTTCACAATATCATTTGATGCTGAACTTAAACTCTTGACCCGTTCACATTGTTTCCGAGTAGGTACAAGTATGTACACTGTATGCCTTTCAGTCGTTTGATGTTGACAAGCGCTGTGAAGTAGACTTGGCTTTTATCTTTTTATTGAAACTAGAGGCCAGTTATGCATGCCGTCGTATGCGGGCTACGCTCCAACATTGTCTACTTTGATCTTCATTGAAATGAAACAACTTTTACGGATCTACTCGCGTTTATTTTACACATTACTTTTAATTAATGTTTATCCTGACGTTTCGAACCCTTTGCAGGGTCCGTGGTCACAGGGAGACTGAGGTGTTGGTCGTCTCATAGTTAGTTAGTATCTTGTATACCCTCATTTAAATTTCTGATTAAATTTTGTGCGTTCCGTTTTAGCAGAAAGAGCTTACAGTATTTTAGTAGGCGCGAAAATAAGTCTGCAGTATGCGAACATGCCTTAGAGGGGCCCAACCATTACATCACATTTGATAAACCACAAATACTCGCTAGAAAACAACGATTCATCCCTAGGATGATACGCGAGGCTATTGAGGTTCGAAACGTCAGGATAAACATTAATTAAAAGTAATGTGTAAAATAAACGCGACTAAAGTTCAATTTCAATTTGTGGTGTTCGCGTAAACTTTAGAAAACAATATTTGATCTTCATTTCTTTTGTAAATTTTCCCGACCGACGGCGACGTTGAGGTTTATTGTTTCAATTGAACGGACAGTGGGAGAAACAGCTAAAACAATACTGAGTAATTCGATTATGTATTTTAGAAAGTTAATGCTGTCTATCACCGGATGGTTGAGGATAATTATTATATTTTGGTAAAAGATAAAAACAAATAAGAAGCAGAAACAGTTATTTAATAAGAGTTTAATCATTGTAGTATAAACATTTAATCTAATTGTTGTTTAACACTCATATCATGAGTATCACATGTAGTGGTAAATTGTAAAAGAAAATAGAAAATAGAAAAAGAAATATTTGGTACAAAGTACAGTGTACACCAATTTAAAATACAGAAAGAAACGATCGTATGAACGATTGACATTTTACGAAAATGAGCAGAACCAATGGCTTATGTCTTCCCCTTTCTCCTCCAGAACAAGGAGGAGCTAAAGAAATTTGATTTTGTCACCAATATTCTAATAGTCCTTAACTTAAAAATAGTATAACCGTGATATTTAACACAACAGATAGCTCATCGCGTGCATATAGATATATAATATATATCAGTAGAGTAGCAAAAAGCTAAAAAAAATACCGTGGCCTGATTTTGTGTGCAGTAGGGTATTCAGTGAAAACGTAGATGCTTTTTAATGACGACTTAGCAATCTCAAAATTCCACGCTTTAGAACGTTTCTAAGCAAAGCGACTGAATTCTGAATTCAAAATGGAGCTTGAATTTTTCAAAGACCTTTTTTTTGAAGTATTCAAAGCAAATGTTTATGTCAAGTTCTGCTATATTCAGAGGTCAATTTGTATTAACAGTTAATTACGTACACTAATTAGTACATTAATTGGGCGAATATTTGTAATATACTCGTATTTGTTATTTGAAAGCGCTCGGGTAGCGTAGCTACAATTTAAGTAAATTTCGCAACGCCTGCCGGGCTATCAGATGGGTGACCAAACAAAACATACTAGAGCTCATCTGGTGCTTCGGAAGGCAATTCCTGTTGGTTGTAGTGGTTATCTAGTGGTTATATAAGAGTTTCTTGCGCCCATTCTTCTTCACAGCTAAAAAATAGACGTCCTGAATGGGTAGTAGGTAAAAATGTATGGACGATACAAAAGAACTTTTCTTAAGTTCAAAAAAATTTACTTTATCGTGAGAGCCCGCATTAGGCCATCGTGGTGAGTTATAGCCCGATCTCCCCATATGCTATTGTTCATGTGGAAAGGCCTAAGCCCTGCTGTGGGCCGTATAGGTTAATGATGTTGATTGAAATGTACTGTTTGCGTACTTGACCTAAAGTTATCTGATTAGCTCTAAATTACAATAAGTTTGTATTTTGAAAAGACAATAAAGTAAACAATATATTTTTTCTTCCGAGATACTGAAATAAGTTCAGCTTTAGGGATCAGTGTGAAGGAAAACTTATGAATCACGATGCTATCTCAAGCTCACAGCGTTGGAAGGCACAAATTACGCCGTCCTTCCGGAATGTGATAAGGCGTTGTCGCTGACTCAGAAAAAAACCCGCAAATTGGAAGTTTTACGTTTTATAACGCGACGGTGGCCGAGAGGCAAAGCGCTCGGCCCGGTACCCGAAGGCCCCATGTTCAATTCCCAGGTCGGACAAAGTGAGTTTTCGATTTTTTCGATGCATAGCCCGGGTTTGTGATCACCAACACGAATTGGACAAGCGTGGTGATTAAGCCTTTACCCATCAATTGTAGTGATGACTTGATTTAAATAATGAAGGCCTTTGCCCAGCAGTGGATTGTTAAGCTATTTACTTATGTTCACACCGTAGCCGGATCCAGTCCGGCTGCCCCTCAACAGCCGGGTAGACGATGATGGCTGGCGGTGAGAGCCTTGCCGGAGGTGGATAGGTTCGGACGGCGTCAGCTGGCCGCAACTTCTCCTTACCGTCCCGCGTGTCGTAGGCCGGTCGCGGGTTCTGAGTTCGGGGTTCCTGAAGGGAGGGGTGCCACGAGTGCCGCACTAATGAAACACTGTTCACGGTCCAAGTTGTATTTATGCACTAAGATCACTAAGTTGAGTTATTACGATACAGTAAATTAAATGTACAATGATAATCACAACTAGGTATCACCATAGCGTCTACGCCACGCGCCTCGCTGTTACACCCGCGCCTCGCGGTTATTTGTGAACTTCACTTCTACAGGTATCGCGTCAATACAAAGGTCCTAGACCTACAGGTAACACACCATATCTACTACGTAAGGTGATACCTCCGATATTACATTGAGGCCAGCACGCGCCGCGACGATGCGTCCTGCCAGGTTCTTTTTCGGTTCGCAACAGTAAAACAGAACAGGCGGATGCGGAACGCATCCCCGCTCAGACGTTTTTGACATTAATAGTGTCGCGTCACGTATGCGTTCTCACTAGAGAGACGCAATACATCGATTTTGCATGAACAACTTACGTTTTTTAACAAAAATTGTGATATCCGATAGTTTTCATTGAAACTTCAATATTTAAACGTTTAACAGTATTTGGAAAATTCGACGACCCTCATCATGTGGGAATCAAACCCACGACAACCACTATTAGTATATTCGGTTAGGAGACAAACCAGCTTTGAATGCGTTGGACGCCATATTTTTTTTTATAAGAGGTCATATGATTGTCCCGCGAAACCTTGTTCTATGGCTTACGTTAACAATCATTTAGTTTTTTTTTTCAAAATTTTTATTTTTGTTCGTGTAAGTTTTCTTTAAATGATCCTCTAATTTGTAAATTAAACGACAACTCAATCAAGCAGAATGTTGTGTTTTGTTTTCTTCTTTGCTTGACTGGTAGAGAAAGCTTCTTTTTATAAAGCCTGCAAATTCCGGTTTGGTTAGAAAAACTGTAAACATGAGTCATAAGCATGTATATTAGAATTATTTAATTTAATCCAGTATCAGCCACCGACATCGACATATCAATTTTCATGAGAATTTATACTCTTTATGTCATCCCCACCCATTCTTAGGTACCGCTCCATTGAAGGCATTTCCAAAGAAAGACATATAAGATACGGCCTTTATCCGCCAAACGCCGGAACTGTCGGAGCCAACGAGGTCCCGAACACCCACAGATATTCTGTGAGGGATCATAAAATATCTCTCCGTTATCGGGAAGGAAGCTCGGCATAATTCGCGGCTTCCAGATGAAAATAACCGTGTCGGCCGCGACATCGCGAACATCCATTCAGCTCAAGACTTGAGCCATTTCACATTTTAGTCTGTATGAGAATACAAACTTCAAAGCTTGTCTTTTAAACCTTTATGCCGATTCTAATGAAACTGTATATTCTTAAAGGAAATATAAAGATGTTGACAGTAAATAAAAAAAAACGGTTTTTAAACTGATTTTATGCCATTTGAACCTTTTCAAACCTTTTTTTACCCGTGTGGTGCCGGGGGTAAAGAATTGCACCACCCCATCTCTTCCCGTGGGTGTCGTAGAAGGCGACTATGGGACCATTCCAGAGGATGGGCAGCAGCGTCTCTTTGTGATTATTCTCGCCTTACTGCGATCGCCAACCCGCCTGCCAAGCGTGGCGATTATGGCAAATTCCCCTCAAAATGATTAATCCTTGAGGGAGGCCTTTGTCCAGCAGTGGACGTCTTTTTGGCTGAGATGATGATGATGATGATGATGATGATGATGATGAACCTTTTCATAGTGGACCGCATGATGTGGAAGAAAATAGGAGAGGTATAATTATGTTCATCAGTGGACAACACTATGCTGAAAGGAAGGAATAGTGGTCTCCCTTCACTGATTAGTCCGATGGATGACTGTTAGACAATGCCTTGTGACATAAAGCACGCCTTTTTTTAAATATATCTGTGCAATAGCCAATAACATATAAATAACAAATGTCATTAACTATAACTTCAAAGAAACATCGTCTAGCCTGTCTCCTATAAAGTTATGAAATATTCGCAGTAAATTGACTCGGAGCCTCTGCAACCCGCTTCCCATATTGATTCACGTACCAAACACTTCAAGCGAATTTGTGTCCAAAGTGTGTGCATTAAAGACGAAAGTTAAGTGTCAGCAGTTCAAAATGTACTGGCAACAGTGCAGACGTATTCCATCCGCTCAAACATCCAATTCGCACATGCTGCTTCGCAAATGTACACCTCATTGCCTGTAGACACAGTCGTAATTTGAATGAAACATGCCCTGTTATTGTATCAAGTACTGATGCAAATAGAAACTTGCATTTTCCTTTTTTATATATCTGTTTGCGCCGTTTTCTCATATTGTTTATTCTTCTGCTCCCCAAGGTTTATTTAAACATGCGGTCTGCATTTAAAAGTTTGCATTCAGTGATATTTTACTTTGCTTGTTTAGAACTGTGCTCTTTTAGTTGTTAGAACGAATGAAAAATGTGAATTCTCTTTCATTTGAAGTTGTTTGTTCTGTTTGTTCACTCTAGTTTAATTTTATATCAAAGTTTGTTTCATTGCTTAAATCTACGCATTAATTAAACTTATTAATAATAATGTCATTCCCGCTTTTGGCTGAACTTGTTTATGACACTTTCTAATTTGCCATGCCAAAGAAACTCTGATTAAAATAAATCTCAATTAAATTCCGAAAAAAGAAAATTTCGAGTTAAATCATAAAAAGCTCTGAAACTAAGTGTCCAAAGAGCTGACCCACTTACAAACTGGATATTGCCCAGCCAATTAAGAAAGTCCCTCTCAGACAGTCCTCAGAGTAATAGCTGGGGTCGTTCCAAAACGGTTGGTTATAAGATGAAATTAGTACAAGCCTTCGAGTTGGATTCAGAATGTTCAGTCTTGAGATAAATTTCACAGTGAACATATGAATTCCCGCGATAGTAACTCAACTTTAAGGATTGTAATTTAAACTTAGACTGGTAGAGGTCATTTTAAAATTGTTGATATCTTGTTTTACTGGATTGTTATATCGTTATATGGTAACTAGTGCTTTAGTTAGTCCTTAATTACAAAAGATACATGTATTATATAAATAGTTATGTGTGTTTACATGCTTAGTATTATTCAAGTATAATAAGTGATAAATTGAGTTTTGTAGTAATAATAATAAAACACAACTGAGATGCAATAATAATATTATTATCAGGCTAACATAATGTATTTTATAACATGATTTTTTTTGTCATGTTCATTATACTCGTAGTTTATTGTGTCATGCTAAACAGATTGTTACGTTATTACAAATACATAAAGCTTACAAGCTTACAAGCTTTATGTATTTGTCACCTTATTTAAGTAGGTATGTATTTAACCGGTCTTGTCTATACACGGTTTCCTAGAAAGTATAGCTTTTAAGTAAGACTGTTAATTTTAAATTATATTTATTTAATGTATTAGTAATACGGAGATAGTAAAAAATATTCATTTTCAATCTTGGATTTGTAGTAACTTTTTCCAATCACAATCTTTGAAACAACAATTTCGTAAAATTAACACTAACGACAATTTATTCCATCTGACAAAGAGGGGCCAATACAATTTTGCATATAAATTAATGTAAATTACTCTTCTCGCTGGAGTCCAATCTCGGAAAAGATCAACCAATTTCCAAACAAAAGATTTAAGAAGATACCTTTCAAGAAATTGAAAAAACTGCGAATGCGACTTGGAAATGGTGTCTTGTTGACAGGAATTAGAGCCTACAATTGCACAAAGTATTTTCTGATAGTGAACGAATTCAAATCATATTGGAAGGGAAGAAAGTGTAAATTTGAATGCAACTTGAATTGTTCTTGATTCAATATGGTGGTTGAGAGGACAGGATCGGAGAATGAATTAAATTGTGTGTCGTGAGGCTTTCAAGATATTCCTAGACTTTTTCCGGTGCTCAGTTACGGAATAGGGAAACACAACAGTCTGCAGTTGTCTGGAGGAAGTGAAGTTTAAGCATCTAGATTACTATGTTTTCGTATAACTATAAGACTTTTTAATTTTTTTCTTAAACATGGTCTTGAAGATAAGTAATAAGTAAATTTTAACTCACTGCATCTGTAGTAAATACTGTACTCATAATAATTTTTAACGCAAATTTTGTTGCGAACAAATTACAAAAACACAATTGTTGAAAAAACTTCCACGAGCAGGATTTGAACCTGCACCCTTCTGACATTCCGGGTCAGGTGCTCTTCCAATTGAGCTATCGTGGTTCTAACCAGCCCGCCGAAATTTTTCAACACTTTTTACTTTGTAAGCCAAAGGTGCCCATTCAATGTCAACAACTACCGTCACTAACATCCGATCATAATATTTTTACAAATATTAAAGATCAGTTGAGAAGTAAGCAAGCTATTTATAAATGTTTAAATAATTTTTAACGCAAGTTTTGTTGCGAACAAATTACAAAAACACAAATGTTGAAAAAATTTCCACGAGCTGGATTTGAACCTGCACCCTTCTGACATTGACTGTACTCATGCTGTATCTAGACATGGCTTTACAACTAGTTTCAGAATTAGGTTTCGATTACAAACAAAACGTAGACCTTAGTAAATCTCACACGGAGTAAATGGAACAATGGAACCAATATATCACGGGCCGAATGTGTGGACGGGGTTCCATAAATCCGATCAGTCTCATTACCTTCACGGGACATTGGCCGGGCGTCCGGTGGGCGTACCGGGCAGGCGACCATATAAATCGTGTCCGGTTTACGTATAAACTTTTGGGAAATCATCATATGTATGAAGGTTTCAGATGTTCGGTGAAGAATAGTCTATTTACTTTATATCATCATCATCATCATCATCATCATCATCATCTTAGCCAAAAGACGTCTGCTGTACTGCTGAACAAAGACCTCCCCCAAGGATTTTCACAACGACCGGTTTTATGCTGCTCGCATACGCGATCTTCACCAGAGTTTACCCGAACACTACGCATTGAAATGAAACACTTTATAAGAAAATTAAACTACTTTTAAAGATTTTCTCGCGTTTATTTTACAATTTTGGTTTTATCCTGACGTTTTGAACCCTTCGCAGGATCCGTGGTCACAAGGAAAACAAAATGCGAGTAAATTGGTTTTATTTCAATGTGTTTGTGTAAACTTAAAAAAACAATACTTATGAGGATTTAACTACTCGCGTTTATTTTACCTAATATTTTGTCCTGATGTTACGTGGGGTGCGTGGTGACTTACTGTACAAGAATATCTAAGAAAAAAACGCGAGCAATTAATTCAAAACATTTTAATTTGATACCGTTCTGTGCTCTGGCATTGCGAACGTTACTTAACTTGCAAGACCAGAACATAAACCACTTCGCCATCGAGCTCCTCCTTAGGTTGTTTCCCAAATTTATGACTTCAAACATAATGCAAGAGGCTTACAACCGTTCAAAGTTTCAGCTGACGTTCCGCTTAGCATTGTTCCATTCCTCCGTTATTTCCATTCATCGCAATGATTTATTGTTGGCGAGCAGCGATGTATGCCACCGTTTAAGATTAACTGGCTGCTCTGGCTGCAGCTGTGGCGTATTGTCTGGAGTTCATCCGCTGTCAAGGATAGCGTGAAATATTATGTCGTACTGTAAAACGGGATAACTTTAGAATTAAGGGTAACATTGACAACAGCAGCTCCAGATTCTTAAGAAACTGCTATTGACAGTGTCTCTAGCGTCTTAGACGCCCCGATTCGATCCGAAGTCTCGAAATGTAGTAGGGAACGGGGATACGCGTGGTGCCATTCCTTCTAGAAAACCTCTGACGGTGTTTCATTTCACACAGCTTGAAAAACCCTTTAAGTTTCTCGCCACTCCAATTAAAGTCTGGTGACGCTGAAAATACCGACTGAGTCAATCAGCAACTTCTATCCATAAAAAAGTCTTAGACGTCCGTTTTTTATACTAGGAGAAATCCATCGAGTCACAAGTACGAGCGGGTCTGGCTAAACCCGCTGAGAGTTATGTGATAACTCTCTCCCCAGCTCTCGCCTCCCAGTCCAGATCCGAAGGCCTTGCCAAGGCTTCGAAACTTGTTTCCCACCAGATACCCACTTCCCGTTCAATACCCACTGCAAGTGTTTGTACCATCCTATCATATCTTGCGACGGTGATTCGGAATCGTGGAAAGTAGACTCCGAATCTTAGATGTCCTTAGTCTGACTAGCTTCGAGATCATTCATCGGCTTATGAAGAGAAAGTTGAATTAAAAGATCAACAGCTGTTGACAATGGATTTAAAATAACCTCAGTCTATCGTGCTTCCTCTGATAATAAACACGTTTAATAAAAAAATCAAATTGAATAAAGATTGGTTGTATTTTGAGACAGAACTTGCTATTGACTGCGGTGTTACTAGGAAGCGTAACGGAAAGGAACGAACTGCGAAAATCTTGATGAACCGCCTCTGTGATCTCGTAAGCGGTCTATGACGTAATCTTATCTCATTTACAACTCTCATTTTCACACAATCTTGAATCATTCAACCAATCACTCTCACGATCCCGTTGAACGACCCTTAACGCGGGAAAACTACTGAGATAGCTCAGTTGTGGAAACTCAAGCTCAGTGTACCACTATCCTCCAACCAAGTTTTTTTATATCTTACGTGTAAGCACATGGCCTTCATTCGGTGGAAGCACGCTTGACCTAGAATCCTCAACCACTGAGGCACTTGCTATAAGTAAAGTAAGTGAATGATAAACAAGCTCAGGATGCGTAGTACGAGTTTCTTTTGCCAAACTTATTTATTGAAAATTTTTATATACTTGTGGTCGCCCAGTGGTCGAAATTCGACTGTAATTTTATTAAGGCTGCACGGATTGTATCCTAAGCAATGAAAAATTAAAAAAGATAGAATGTGAGTTTAGATTGGCATTGACAGATTCCGGTCACCTCTCTTCCATTTTTGAAATTTTTGAAAAAAGTATATATGCGTGTGTGTCAAATACATGGTAGTGTGTGTAATATTTGTTTTATTGATTTAATGTATTTTTATGCATAATTAAAAAAATATATGTATAACATTCTGCAATCCTTCTCTTTAAAAACTATGAGTATGCGAAATTGCATACTCCTCCGTCCGCGCAATTTTCGTAAAAAGAGGTACAAAGTTTCTGCTTCATGTATTAATATATAGATAAAAATTAGCATCATTTTTATCACCATAACGGCTAACCCTAACCTATTTAACGGTTTCGCACTGCGTCGCCCCAGTTTGCGGAGCCCCATTCCCGCGGCTGATTTATCGTCACCAGTGAATGTCCCTGCTTAGGTTGGGATTTGGTGCCTCGTAACTCTAGAGTTTCCTAATTGTGGTACTGTTTTTTTTTGATAGCGCTCTATTTTTTTCAATCGTCTTCTTATAAAAAATATATGAAAAACCTGAGAAATAAATATTGTAATACGCCAGTTACTAAGTATTGTAGCAACCGAGACTCCTTGCTCGAGCATGCTTACTGGCAGTCGCCGTGGCCTGCGTTCAAACTTAATTAAGAAAAGAAAAAGAAGAGCATCGCGGATTTTCTTTGACGGGCCGCGACTACGAATAGATTATTGTTGTTATATTCTTTAAATTAATACACTTATTTAAAACGATAAAGCGTTTTTCTTCAATAAAACACCCAGTACCTCAAGTGTATTTGTATACCGACATTTTTATCAACTTAGTTTATTAATCTAATAACGAATGAGAAGTTATGCTCCCACGATCCCCATGAGTTTTATTAAAGAGGCTTTCACTAACACCGTTTGCTGATATCTTAGGAGAATTAAAAAGTGAAGTTGCACTATGGTTAACTTAGCAACACTCATGTACGCTCATAAACACTTCATTCTATCATTACGGTATATAGACATTCGGCAAACGACAAAAATGCAATTTAAATAAATGTAGTGTTGTTACGGATGCAAGCAAACATGCATACCAAAACCGATAACCCGATGGTCGGTCCTTTTGTCCATAGATTTCCACAAATTAACGCCTGATTCCATTAACTGATAAATGTTCAAATAATTTTTAACGCAAATTTTGTTGCGAACAAATTACTAAAACACAAATGTTGAAAAACATTTTTTTTTTCATTAACTGACTTTCTTTTTTCCGACCAAGATATATCCATTCCCTTATTTACTTGTATAATGTGTTGAAAGCTCAATTTATTTAAAACATAAAAGGTTTTTAACATTGATATGGCCACTATAAGATGTTGTTAGGTTAGCTAATTACGTAATAACTTAAGACAGAAGGTCCCTTAAGTAGGGACTGACTTTTTACGGTAGAAGAACTGAGTTGCGAGACTTGTTTTTTTTACAAGTTTGTTTTTGATGGTTTGTTTTCTTCTACCCTCCATTAGCAATATACATTACAAATGTTAAGATTTCCTTTATTTTTAATTTCATTCTTTACTTTATTTTCTTTCTTCGCATCATGTTCACGTTGGTTAGACACAAGTCAGGGTCGACCTAGTGTGGACACCGCTGGCAACTTTATTCATTTGTCATGTATACTCTTGTTTTCTTGTAAACCCATTATCTATGTTACTTACTTGTTTGTCAAATAGTATGTAAGTTTTAATGTTTAATAAAGATTATTTCTATTATTTCTATTTCTATATGTTTGCTGATGATGTAGGTAATACATATGACCAACAACACTATCAATTATGAATAATGAGTTGCCGGTAGCAAGACGAGTGGCTGGATTACCTCATTAATGAATGAGGTAAGCCACCTCCATCAACAAACATGAAAATTGATTACATTTGTACGTTACTATGGAACTCGATGGTGCAGTGGTGAACGCGCTCGTTCTACGATTGCTAAAGTTAATTAAGCGAGGTATTCCTCAAAGCGCTCCCATTTTGGAGCGCTCCCAACGAAGCGCCCCAAAATAGCAAGAATCAAATACTAAAAATGTATCTTCTCGAGCACCTACGAGCTTCGGAAGGGTAAAGCTGTTGGTCCCGGCTGCATAAGCAGTCGTTAACAACCACCAATCTGCACTGGGCCCGCGTGGCAGTTTATGGTTCATTCTCCCTATCCATCCATAGGGAAGGCTTGTGCCCCAGCAGCTGGGACGTTAAATGAGCTGATGATGGTGTACTTGTGAAATAAACTTTTAGGGATACGTTTGTCGTCCTCAATTAATACGGAGGCCATTAGCCGACCGCAGGCTAACGCGCGTTAACGGCAGACATCTTGCGATACCAGCCTTCGTGCCTTCCGAAGCTCGAAATAAATTACGCTTCATTTCGTTTGCGAGATAAGAGACTGTAAATATTTTACACTTTTACAGTTTTTTAATATTGTACTCATATAACTAATAAACAATAGGATAATGTGAAATGGAATTACTAATTCAAATACACGTACCACCACTAGTCTAAGACCTAGAAGTCCCCGGTTCGATACCCAGCGTGGGTAAATGTTTGTACCTACTCGGCTTGGTTGATGGTGGAGCTTATTTTAAGTTCATCTGGCTAGTTAAATATGTTGCCATAACATCAATGTTAGTAGCATTATTGTATTCGAACAGTTAGAGATAAAAGCCTATATTAGTCCACCGATGGACATAGCCCTTGCAGCGTGCACACCACTGAACACGATCCGCGGCTTCTCTCACCCAGCTCTTGCCAGCCATCTTGCGAAGTTCGTCGCTCCACCTAGTCTGAAGGCGTTCTAGATAACGCCAGTGCCTCAGTAGTTGCAAATTCCGGGAGAAATGCGCCTCCACTTGCTTACCCGTAAAAGAATTTAAAAAAAAAGTTCATAACTCGCAATAACACAGAATAACAACGACTGAAGAGCCATGTCTAGCTGTGTGAATTCGTTCCGGCGCACCCGGGAGCGGCATTAGCTTGGAATTTTAATTACAAAACAAGTGACGAGCTAACTGGTCGTCCCAGTGTGAAGGTTTGAGGTTTGAGTTTTTTTTAGCGCAACTTGATGCGGTTGTGGACTGTTGGAAATAACGAATGCGTTCGTGACGTCACTGGAATAACTTTTGGAGTGTCACGGCTTGGCCACGTTACAGCGCAACTGACGAATTGCATAGAGTGTGACGCAATGGTTAAACTACCTATTTTTTGTTGAAACAAATGACAAACGACTCTGCTTCAGATGGGCTTCAAGTCTGCTATAAAATAGGGACAGATTGCAGCGTCGCGCTGAACGCATTATCGGCAATGCAGAAGTCATTAATACTCTCGAATCTCTGCAATTGCGTAGAGATGTTGCGTCACTCAGCGTGTTTTACCGCTTATACCATGGCGAGTGCTCTGAAGAGCTCTTTGACCTCATCCCACCTTCTCCCTTCTTTCATAGAAGTACACGTGCTGCTCTTCGGAGTCACCGCTTCACTGTCTCAAATATCCCATCGCGCACAAAGAAATTTGATGACTCGTTTCTTTGTCGCACCTCCAAAAGGTGGAATAGTATACTAGCACACGTTTTCCCTCCTTCCTATGATATGGGGTCCTTCAAAAGAGGCGTGAAGAAGCACCTTGTGGGCCGGCAGAGTGAGGTTGACTGATGCTACGTTTGTTTTCACGCTGCACCAGTTATCTTCGCGTCTGGACTCCATTTCTACTTAACATCAGGTGGGATGGAGTCATTTGCCGATCTATTTATAAAAAAGGGACATTTCAAAATAGCGGAATCAAAGCTCTAATGTTAATCGTAGTTAAAATGGTAGGTGTACTGAAGTCGCTATCCCGAAAAAGGTTAAGAACTGAGCTCCTAAAATACCTACAACTGTCTACCCCATTTACTTGTGAAATTCTGAAAATACTTTTCTGAAAACTACAGTTAATATCTTCATAATAAAACAGCTTCTCCAAATCCAAAAAACAAAATACCTACAAAAATATTAAAGCAAAATTATTCCCGAGCCCGAAAAACTATATCTGTATGTATAATAATAAACCTTTTTCGTATCTCGCCGTGCGCTCGTTTTTCATACGAGCAGCGTTTCAGGTTATAAAAAAAATTGAATAAAACGGTTTATCTCTGCGTCCGTCGCTCCAGCGTTAGTTTTGGGTCGCAACGGAAAAGCTACAACCTGCATGAGTGATGCAGGTTCCTTTGTGACAAATATTTCATAAAAGCCTTATAAATTTAAATCTTTAAAAAGTAATTTCAGGCTAGGTGGAACAAGGATCGTCGTAAGGTGACTGGTAAGAGCTGAATGAGAGTAGCCGCGCATCGTGCTCAGTGGCGTGCACAAGGAGAGGCCTGTGTCCAGCAATGGACTAATATAGACTGATAAGCTGCTGATAATAAAGATGAAATCAAAAACGTTATATTCTTATACCTAATACAAACTTCAAAGTTTCATATTGTTTTCTAAAGTTTACGCCAATACGGATCTGCTCGCGTTGCCTGCATAACCCGCGTTAAGGAATATATACCCGACGTCAAGCATAGGTGCGAAAATAAGTCTGCAGTATGCGAACATGCCCTAGAGGGGGCCAACCATTACATCAGATTTGATAAACCACAAATACTTGCTAGAGAACAACGATTCATTCCTAGGATGATACGAGAGGCTATTGAAATTAAAAAAACATCCTAATTTCAATAGAGAAGATGGTTGGAATCTACCACCAGCCTGGGATCCCATCATACAAAATATTAAATCCCAGCCCCAACACCATACTGCCAGATCAAAAGATACTGTAAGCTCTTTTTGCGTAAAACGGAACGCACCTAATTAAATTTAAATGAGGGTATACAAGCTACTAATTATGAGACGACCAACACCTTAGTCTCCCTGTGACCACGGACCCTGCAAAGGGTTCGAAACGTCAGAAAAACATTAAGAAGTAATGTGTAAAATAAACGCGAGTAGATCCGTAAAAATGGTTTCATTTCGGAGTTTCGTTTTTTCTAAACATTCTTAAACATACTATGCTTAAGAACAATACACAGATCTAAATAGTTAGTAGAAAACATAAGATAGAAAATATCCACTATCACCATCACTGCCACTTTTGAAGTGCCCACTGCTGGGCACGAGCCTTCCCTATGGAGAGAGATACCACAGGGAGAACGGGCCGTTAGCCACCACGCGAGCCCAGCGCGGTGCGGTGGTTGCTAACGACTGCTAATGCAGCCGGGACCAACGGCTGACGTGCACGACAAAGCACAATGGAAAGTTTTAAATTGCATTACTTGGTATATTCTGTATGTTTATATGTATGTTCTTTATTAACAGTTCTCTCATCATTAGCTCATTATATGTCCCCACTGTTGGGGCACGAGCCTTCCCTATGGATGGATAGGGAAAATGGATCATAAACCACCACGCGGGCCCAGTGCAGATTGGTGGTTGTTAACGACTGCTAATACAGCCGGGACCGACAGTTTAACGTGCCTTCCGAAGCACGGAGGAGCTCGAGATGATAAATTTTTGGTCACCCATCCGATGACCGGCCTTTGCGAAAGTTGCATAACTTCAGTCTTTACTGCGCTATCGAGCTCCTCTCAACAACAATTCTCTAATTAAAATGAAATAGCAATAAAAAACAACTAAAAAACACCAGCATCATTCGTTCTCTACTCTCGCTGCATCTAATTATTCATCCCTTGGGTCAAACGAACTCATTAACGATAATCATGTTATAACGTAGCACGAACTGCATCAGACAACAACAACAAGCAAGTTGGAATGTTGCGATCTCATTATGGACCCGCAGAGGCTTGCATGTTATAATCATAAGAGACACACATACATACATACTCTCACGTCGCGTCGAAAAAGAGGTTGCCAACCTTTTTTGCATTTAAATCCACCGCTAAAATGGGTGTTTGGTAAAAAGTTGTTACCTGTTTACTTGATCAAACGCGGGATCGTATTATGTTGCACTGTGACATCAGCCTAATATCGCTCAAACATTTTACTAATGCGCGCAGTCGCCGCCTCGCTGGTGTACTTTATTGGTAATCTACCTACCTTTTAAAAATGCTAGTCGGTGCTATAGTAAATTTATCAAATTTTTATTTATTTAACATTGTATTTTCTCTGTAAGTGGATTTTGTAAATTCTGTAGAGAAATAAATATCTTTAACCGTTAGGTGTCACAATCATATTATAGAGATATATTTTTCCATACAAAACACAAATTTATTTTGTTAGTTATTTTTGTTCAACCCTGCATGTTTTGACTTCTGTTTTTATTGAACCATGAGGTAGGCGACCGAGAACAATGTATCAGCTGGACCTAGGGTGGTCTCCTTGCAATTTTACTTAGTACCAAACAACCTTAACATCGCGGCTATGTGGTGCTTTTCAGGTATGTTAATAATATGGAATAGAATAAAAAAAGTTTATTAATGTCATAACTATTACAAATATCACTATACAAAATAAAATAAAACAATACAATACAACTTTAAGTGTGGCACTAAAAGGTGTCCACCCAGCATAATATCAGGTTACCTAGAAGAGTAACCTGGCGCTG
This sequence comes from Eudonia mercurella, assembly GCA_963082485.1. Lineage (NCBI taxonomy): Eukaryota > Metazoa > Arthropoda > Insecta > Lepidoptera > Crambidae > Eudonia > Eudonia mercurella. The sequence continues at coordinate 14,214,637 of OY720045.1, read as the reverse complement.
GTCTTCCGCGAACACCTTAGCGTGAGAGCACAGCAGTACGCAACAATTTGGTTGCGTATTTACGCAGTACGAACTAAATTAACTAGTTACATTTTAAGATTAAACTAAGTGAATAACGCATGAACTAGTGGACGGACGAATTAAACACAATTTGATAAGAATACATGAAAATAACTTAAATATTTTTATTTTTTATTTTATTTTATTCTATTTTAATATATTTTTCAGCAATTCTAGTTGATGCTGTTTGTATTTAAATACGCCGAAGTTCCGTATTTAGGATTATACACGTATAACCATACACCCTGTAGACGTACTGAATGGTTAGTTGAAAAAAAAATTTATGGACGATGCAAAGCACTTTCCTTTTAAGTTTATTTGAATTGAAAAAAATACTTTGAAATAACTCACCGTTAGTGACCTCGGTGGCACATTTAGCATAATCAATGTAGGGCTTAGAGGTGGAATAGATATCAGTGATGGGTTGCTAGTCGATCGCCTGATGTGCGAGTTTCTTGGAACCCTTGCCCCTTAGTCGGCTCTTACGACGCACGGGAAGTCAGGCAGTTGATACATTATTTTCACGTCCATGGGGCATTGTAAATCATCATCATCATCATCATCAGCTCATTTATGTCCCCACTGCTGGGGCACGAGCCTTCCCTATGGATGGATAGGGAGAACGGGCCATGAACCACCACGCGGGCCCAGTGCGGTGCGGTGATTATTAACGACTGCTAATGCAGCCGGGACCAACGGCTTAACGTGCCTTCCGAAGCACGAAGGAGAAGCATTATAAATGACATCTGCAATTAAGGTTGCATTAGGATGGGTGACGGTTTTCAGAGACCAAGAATAATAAGAAAAGAAGATTACTGGATTGGTGATCTACCCCTACACTGAAACTTTGAAAACATTATGATGTATTAAAAAAATAGTTTAATTAATTCTATATTTTTTGTTTCAGGTAAGTCTGAAGTTCCCCTCAAAATTATTTATCCTTGAGGGAGGCCTTTGTCCAGCAGTGGACGTCTTTTTGGCTGAGATGATGATGATGATGATGAATTCTATATTTTTTGTTTCAGGTAAGTCTGAAGCTGAAAATGAGCTGTGTCGATCGACATTAGACATCTACATCAACGTAAGAAATATACAATTTTTGATTAAACAATATTATATTTCTTTGAAGCGTCATTAGCCGCACAGATAATAGAGAAGCTCGACTCGAATACTGAGAAATCGTGGTTCAAAATAGTTTAGACTACAAATAGCTCTTATAAATGTCACTATGCCATCGGTTCGTAAGTCTACACATAGCGGGAGACCTTGTACTGAGAAGAACCAGCAAGAATCTCAACAAGGGCATTTCTTTTCTTCCTCACAAAATTCTCCCCAGAGCTCCGTTTTTTATACATGTAAGAGGTGGCAAACGAGCGAGCAACGTGTTACCATATGGAAAGCAATCACCGCCACTCATTGACAGTCATAAAACCAGAGAAATGAATATGTAAGCTCGTTTCTTGAAGGTGCCAAGTCGTAACGGTCCGGGAATACCGCCGCTGACTGTAAGCTTATTCCATGGAACTACTGACGAGAACCTATTTCTAACAGACTCCTAAGCGTTCGAGATGGCAGTAGTAGACCGCCATCCATCAAGATGGTGTGGATGGAAAGACTGTCGATTGTGTGTAGTGCGGTAAAGGAAATCAGCGGCAGGGATTAAACCGAACAATTCCTCAGAGCACTCCCCATTATAATTTAAAGGCGATAAAATATATATAATCTATATTGTGTTTATGTATAGCAGGACCGATCGTTGTGGCGATCCTTCGGGGAGGCCTAAGCCCAGGAATGGGCGTCATATGGCTGACGATGATGATGATGATGATAGCATTTAAATTCAAAATCAAAATATTTATTCGGCGTAGCAGTTGCATATTACAAACGCGAAAGTTTGTAAGTATGGATGGATGTTTGTTACTCTTTCACGTAAAAACTACTAAATGGATTTGGATGAAATTCGGCATACAGATAGTTTATAACCTGGATTAACATTTAGGATAGTTTTTATCCCGATATTCTCACGGGAAAGAATGGAAACTGTCAAAGCGGTACGAAGTCCGCCGGGTCTACTAGTGCTATTATAATAACAATCTTTAAAAAAATATTGTTGTTCCTACTCATTATCCTAAAATATAGATATATGTGCTAGATTGCATATCAATTGACTGTAACTAACTTAATTAAAATTAGTAGTAAACATGTTCCATATTCATAAGGTTGCTAAACTTGGCGTTATCAGTTGCCTAAGTTTCCCTTACACATAATATATTCGTTCAGTGAAGCGGTTTAGGTTACGGAGAGAACTAGCACTTCGAAATCACCGCCTTTGTAGTCTAGTGGTTAGGTGGTAAAACCACTCTCAGACACAGACGGCCCGAGTTCAATGCCCAGTGTGGTTGCATGTTGGTACTCGGCTTGGTTGGTGGTATGACTTGTTTTAAGTCTGCTTGGCCAGCTACTATCTTATCTAAACATGACGCCATAACATCAATGTTATACGTGTGTAACAAAAGCCCTGTCAGATCCGTAAAGGTTTCTGTACCGAAATTGCTCAAATTACCCCAAAATTATATGTTACAAATGTGACCACACTTTCCATCAATGGCGGCGGCGCGGCGCCAAAGGTCCTACCTACCGAAGTGCCGACAAAAGTATTGCCATGCAAGTTTTATCATTTAATTTTTTTTTATCGGGGTAAATTTTTTTCGCTTATTACTTTAAAATAATTACGTAAATAGAACTAAATCTCGATACCTAATAACGCCTTTACGGATCGGACAGGGTTTTTGTTACATATTATAACATTATTGTGTTCTGACAGTTAAAGATAATTTAGCCAGTGCCTCAACCCTTGAGGATTCCAGCTGTGGAAGTGGTGAAGGTTTTCAGAAAATTTCTTATAATAATGACATGGAAGCTGTGCTTCTTCTTCTTGGAGACTTCTCCGTGGCCTAAAGATATGCATTTTAGTTAGGTAACAACTTCAGGTTATGTCTCATGTGTTGGACTGACAATATGGATTCAATTATTCAAGAGTATAATTTAAACGCTCACCAGAAATATTTTTTAGACCCTAAGCCTAAGTACCAAATAAATTAAATGAAATTACTGTACAAATATTATTTTTGCTTCTTAAAATGGATAAATGCTCACCAAATTTTTACACTATTATTTAAATGATTGATGATACTAGCTGCCCTACTCCTGTAGGTCAATTATTCAAATGATTGAGGATACTAGCTGCCCTACTCCTGTAGGTCACGTGATTGGTTAGAAATTTAGGACAATCGCGAAGCGCAGCGTTGGGATTGTCTTGAATTTCGAGGTAATTTTTTATTAGACAACAAAAAGCAAAAATTACCAAATTGAAACTCGAGGCATAAAATATTCGTGTTATCTATTTGGTGACAAAATAACATATTTGGTCTGAAATGCATTTAAAAGGTATTCATACATTTTTATAGCATTTTTTTATAATATTTTAGGAAACACAATTTGGTGAGCATTTATCCGCTTTGGTAATCGTTTCGAATTTTATTGGTAGTTTAATTGATACATTTTTGGTAGGCGTTTAAACACAAGCCATTACTCAATATGGATTGGTTGTGTGGGGCAACTTGGTTGACAGGAGTAGAGCCTTATTAGCTTAGAAAAAGTGTGCGAGCATTGGTTGGGGCTGTATATTTGGCACATTGCAGATTACGGTTGAATTTCGACTACTGCTACCTCTAGTGTTTATAAATGCACCATTTGTAACGAGTGGCTTCGACTGCTGTAGCTCCTGATTAGCCACCCTTAGGGGAGTGGTAATTGCGATTTACCGACCCTTACATCGAAAATTACGAGCGCACGAACCGATACGAGTCGAGAGTACGGACGGAGTACTAACGAAGTAGGTATCTGTGAGTTTAGTTGTGTTTAGTTGTGAAATGTGTTTTGGATTTAATGTTGTTGTTAAAATCATTTGTTTCACGGGCATTAACGCAAACCTAACTTAACATAAACGCAAGAAAGCATAGAAATACCTTTTTAAATATTTCGACGTTTCGGTTCGAAATTGTCGAACATCAAAACATTTTTTTTCTTATTTCTGACGTTTCAGTTTGATTACGGGTCTTTACTTACGTTTGAATTCGTTAAATCATTTTCTTATAATGAATTGCAGAAGTATATAATGTGATTGTAGTAATTGTAATATATGATTTATATCATATTCACTGTACCATATTAAAATAACTAAAATGAACAAATGAAAATACTCATCATTGCTCATAATAGCTCTACCAAAGCTTTACACTTTATAGTATGTCCACCATATGTAACACAAACGCTGTCACTGCCCTGTCATAATAATAAAGTTTATCCAAAAATAAATACATCAATAAAATGTTAGCGTGCTAATAACAAATTGTGCTTATAAATTTTCTAGAATTGCAATTAAATTTTTCAAAAAATACTGAAAAAATACAATAATATCTTCATCACCTGTACTTAAGAATGATTTAATAGCACGTTCTTCACCTATGCCTTGAACTATCAAATAAGAAACAGAAATATAAATAGTTTATTAGTGTCACTAATCACAATACAATACAATTTAATTTTAAAGTCAATTTCACACAAATAAAGAGAAGAAAAAGTACTTAAAGGTTCAGCATCTTTTCTATTTCGTTGCTACGAACCACCGACATTGCAACCTAACAACCTAAACATGGCACCCAAATTAATATCCCCATTATCAGTACAGTTTTTCCAACCCCTTCATTTACCGTCCTCCTCCGACAATGGATTTCATCCCTCCGACAATGGATTTAATCCATCGGACATTGGATTTAATCCCCGGACATTAATCAGTCCGATCGACGTTCCGTCTGTGTGTCCTCGCTTCCTTCTGTGTAAGTACGTATCCGTCCTGACCTTTGTGTAACTAACGTTTTTTTCGATTTCACCCCGATTATAGTAATAAAGTAATTAATTATTCGACTGAGAATTAATTAGTATTTTATAATTATGTCTGTTATTGTGTTATCTATATATTAATACGTGAAGCAAAAACTTTGTTTCGTTTTTACGAAAATTATGCGGACGGACGAGTATGAAATTTCGCACACTTATAGTTTATATAGAGAAGATTATCCGTATGTTATTTTATTTTTTTAATTATGCATAAAAATACATTAAATCAACAAAAACAACATTACACACACTACCATGTATTTGACACACACGTGTTGTTTGTCTTTAATGCGGCCGACAGCTGTCAATGCCAATCCAAACTCACACTCTATCTTTTTTAATTTTTCATTGCTTAGGATACAATCCGTGCAGCCTTAATAAAACTACGGTCGAATTTCGATCACTGGGCGACCACTAGTATAGTTACTACTATAACAGGTAAAGAACAATTCGTTAGTTTGTATTAAACTATTGCGTCAGTTACTTTTGAAAAAAGGATCAAAATCGTAGTTTTTTTAACTAATAATTGATTAGGTATGCATGTGAAAAGTTTATTGTTCTTTAATATACAATGTTTAATGAGTTTAGCGTCGTTCTTCTAGCGAGGTTAAGTAACTCGTGTTGGGACAAATTTTTATACTATAGTAGCGATATTGAAATGAAACGTCGATATCGGTACAATTTTTCAAGGTTTAAATACTTCGTTTAGTCATTAGCTTTCGGATTGCGTATCTACAACGTGTAACAGAAAGGTGTGGTCAAAATGAAAAGATCCAAAGTGTTATAAATAATATATTTTCTAATTAGTTTTCGTTAATCCCCGTTCAAATTTATTTGATTATTAAAACGTAATATTGCTTTACATAAAAACGATAGCATATACCAGATACTTCGTTAAGTACACAACCATCAAAACTGTGCCGAATCGAAACTGCACAAACAAACTGCCGGACTGAGCAAAAACAAATGAACATCAGCCCACAGAGCCCGCCAACTGAAACTGCACCAATATGCGAATTTAAAAAAAATGGTTACCATAAAAAACACACACACTAATAAATCAGAACGTGCCAAAACGGTGAACAATCGCGCGGGCCGATTAGAACCCGGTATTGATGTTCAGGAGAGGCAATTAATCTTAGGGGGGATGTGAGGGAAGGGGGGATGTCCAAAACATACGCCGCCGCTTAGCCGGCGTGTGTCCGGGGAGGATATGAGATTTTCGATATCGAACTCTTGGCCATAGCGCGATTGCTTGATGTAATTACTGATACGTAGTACGGATGGGTAGTCTCAAGAGGAGAAAGTTTATGGAAAAGTTTAAACTATGACGTCACTCTTATTTGACTCTTAATTTTTAGTACATTGTTGTTTTTTATGTATATAGGTTTTGTACTGGCAATACTTATCTTATCTTATCTTATCTCTTACATATAAAAATATATCGTAATACTGGTGTGTAGGCGTTTCCGTGGATAACTGCCTTCCCTTGCCATCGATACGACACTAAATGTGTCCAAATAACAGAAATACTAATTCACTGACAAAAATTGTATTATTTAATATTTATGTTAATATTTAAGGGATATATTGTATAGGCCATAGTTGCCTGAAATAATGGTACTCTAATACTATCTGTGAAATGCTTACACTAACGTAGAGTACGTCATGTCCAGTCCATATCCAATTACCTATTACGTATTTTATTTATTAGACTGTGTACATATCTACTTCCATCGTTTAATTATTCTTTCGCCAGTGGCATGTCATACGAGATTAAAGTCACTATTATATATAATAAACGCATAACATTATTAAAAATATATAAAAAACAAACGACATTAAAATGTAAGTCAAGCCAATAAGGACTTTTAAAATTGACTTACGAGTATTGAGAAAATAACTACTACTAAACAGATAAAAGTACATAAGGTCAATTATACACATTATAATATACGCACTTATTGCGTAGACTTACATTTTAGATATGTTTGTATTATATTATGTCAGTATTTCCTTTGTCCACACACGGATCAAGAATTCTACGTTCAAGTAAATTGAATAACAGACACAACTATTCCGTTACAATATCTCGAATACGAAATAGACGCTCCACACAGATACTTGTCATACATGTGATATAGGGCCCTTATTATTTGAGAACAAAATCCTCCGTGTGAAACTAGGGATTACATATAATTTATGCAAACGGCGCGACACTTTAATAACATTCGTCCCATATTTATGGAGGCGTTTGAATCCAATAAGTGTGGTTGCCAATTAGAGCTCCGGCTTGCAGAAAACGTTGATACATTTCAAATAACAGTTATGAGAAACAGTAAAGCGTTATTGTCGAAATAACTGCTATTTTAGGAGCTTAGGAGCTCGATGGCGCAGTGGTTAACGCGCCCGGTCTGCGAGTGCTGAGGTTAAGTAGCTTTCGCAAAGACCGGTCATTAGATGAGTGACCAAAAATGTATCATCTCGAGCTCCTCCTTGCTTTGGAAGGCACGTAAAGCCGTTGGTCCTGGCTGCATTAGCAGCCGTTAACAACCACCAATCCGCACTGGGCGCGCGTGGTGGTTTATGGCCCGTTCTCTCTATCCATCCTTAACGAAGGCTCGTGCCCCAGCAGTGGGGACATAAAATGAGCTGATGATGATGATGATGAACTGCTATTTTTGTTTATTGTTTACATTAATAATGGCGTTCTAGAGTAAAGAAGCAGTACCTACAACTCCATTAGTTATTCTATTTTGTTTGCATCAGCCGTTTCAGTTGGCATAGTAACATTTTAATAAAAATATTCGGGTTTTTTTTTTTTTTTATGCCTTATAAGACAGCTCTTGACCTCGATCTCGCCTGATGGTGAGCGTAGATGAGGTCTAAGATGGAGCGAGCTGCCCTAGAAGATGCCTATTAACTCTCGCCTTGAAGGAATTCAGGTTATAAGTTTTTGGGAACACAGACGATGGCAAAGAATTCCACTCCTTGCCAGTGCGCAGCAAAAATGATGACATGAAGCGCTTAGTGCGCTTAGTGCGTAGTGCGGGTGGGTAGTTAATTGATCTTTGAATTTCATTATATAGTTCGATTTCCTCGTAAATGGTTTGAATATTCAAAAATTTCCAGTGTATCAAGTGGCGCTACTGATACTTCTGAGTATATTAATTTTTTAACTGTTTCCGTGGTCTTGTGGTTAAGGCCATTGGCCTCAGACCCAGAGGTCCCGGGGTCGATTCCCAGCGGCGGGTATTATATGTTTGTGTACTCGGTTTGGTTGGTTGTAGGGCTTGTTCATATTCATATTCATATGTTTATTGCACTCCATAAGTTACATTGATGTTAAAAATATAAGTAGGTACATTTATGGACCCTGTAGGGTACGGCAAGTAGGAGAGTTGTTCGTCCGCCTGGCTAGCTATCACCATCTTATCTAAATAATTATGTCGCCATAATAATAAAAATAAAATAATATTTCATTTATTCAGACAATCAATCCAATTTTATTAGTAACAATAGATGCCTAAAATTATGTTAGTATACTAACATCTAACATCAATGTCTGAGCATTGTGGTGTTCCGGCAGCTATTAAAATAAATCTATAACCCCGAACACTTTGGTCATAGGCGGTCTAGGAGGTCTTTAGGACATATTAAGCGTATATTTGATCTGAGCGCGCGCTAAATAATGGTCATGAAGTTTTAAAAGTCGCAAATTAATGGCCGTTCTCCAGCCGCGCCGGAAAAATAATAATTTAAGAGTAATTTTTTACAGAGAACGGTTCCCGCGCTCGATTTTTATTTATGCTAAGCTTCTGGGAGTTTCTCTCTTTATAATTTATGTTAGTTGTTGTTTTGAAACATGGGTGCGAGAAAATTTTATTATTTTTATTGAATAAGTAGCGTGGTGTGGCGGGCGAGAGCCAGGGAATTAGGTTCAGCAAAGTTAAAATGACAGAGTAAAGGAAAAAAATTTTTTTGATTATTTACATATAATTTTACGCAATGGATTGAGCCACGATAGCATAGTTGGCAGTGCACCTGACCCGGCATATCATGGGATGCGGGTTCGAATCCCACTCGTGGATTTTTTTCAACATTTTGTCTTTTTCAAAAATGTTTTTGCTTATTGAAAACTATTTAAAAAAAAACTGTAAAAGTGTTAATAAAATTTCTTTAGAGTGGGATTCGGACCACTGAGATACCGGGTCAGGTGCACTACTAATTAGGCTTCAAAACTTGCTCGTGGAAAATGAGTACTTTTTCAGAATTGTAATTTGTTTGCAACTAATTATGCGTTAAAATTATTTGATTTATAAAATATGTTATCGCCTCAATAGCAGATTGGCAAAACGCTCGGCCCGATATTCGGTGGTCCTGGGTTCAAGGGACAGAATAGGCAAAGTGTGTTTTAAATTCATCTCCCGGGTTTGTATCACCGCATTTGGCAAACGTCATGATTAAGCTAATACCCAGAATTTGTAGCGATGACTCATCATCATCATCAGCTCATTTATGTCTCCATTGCTGGGGCACGAGCATTCCCTATGGATGGATAGGGAGAACGGGCCATAAACCACCACGCGAGACCAGTGCGGATTGGTGGTTGTTAACGACTGCTAATGCAGGCGGGACCAACGGCTTAACGTGCCTTCCAAAGCATGGAGGAGCTCGATATGATAAATTTTTTTGGTCACCCATCCAATGACCGGCCTTTGCGAAAGTTGCTTAACCTCAGCAGTCGCAGACCGGGCGCATTAACCACTGCGCCATCAAGCTCCTCACTCGCCTTTGCTCAGCAGAAGGGCTAATTACGTAACTACTATCATTTGGTTCGTCAGTCATTTTCAAGTTTCTTACTGAATAATTATCTTTTACGCGTGTAACATGGCGTAGTCAAACAAACAAGTAAATGTATCTAATTCAATTTGGCGAAACCCTCGTATGTTAATGCTTTGCAAGTTAAGTTGGTTGAGGACGAACGTTTTTTTTTTACTGTCTTACGGGTAAGCACTTGGGCCTTCACCTCACCTGATGCTGGAAACTCACTTCACCAGGAATCCGCAAGTACGAGGCACTGGCTATCTTGTATCTAGTTGCCGGAACACAACAATGCTACAAACATTGATGTAATGGCGACAAATTTAAATAAGATGGTGGTAGCTAGCCAGTCGGACAGACAAGCCAGGAGCACACAAATATGAATCCCCCGCTGGGAATGGAACCCGACACCTCTGGATCTGAGACCGGTGGTTTTAACCACTGTACCGCAGAGGTGGTTGAACTTATTTCTTTGGCGTTGCTCTGCTCAACTGTTTTATTATCTTTTCACTTATTTATAACTTATGTACACACAAGTGACAGAAACAAAACACGATAAAGAAATTCAAGGACGAAGCTATTACTTATTTCAGGGTATGGGAAAGACAGTTTATTTATTTTTGTTTCTATTTAATACTATTTCAATGCGCATTCTATTAATAATAAATAATTAGTACGTCATTCAAATACCAAATTAGCATTACTTGTTATCCAACCTACAGTAATATTGATGATGCACAAAACCTCCATAGCTGACGTTGCGTTCGCAAAATGCGGCTGTTGATAGGTTTATAATACAAATTAACGCCAGACTTCAGAATTTACACATTGTTTGCTTATTTTGATTAGTTTGAAACTGATTGGCGCAGGGTTTCAATTTAGTGGTATAAAGTATCAATTCAGAATAATTCAATTCAAAATCATTTTATTCAGTTTAGGCTACAAGTAGCTCTTGTGAGTGTCACTATGCCATCGGTTCGTAAGTCTACTCTGGGCGGGAGATCTTGTACTGAGAAGAACCGGCAAGAAACTCAGCAAGTGTCCAGCTCTTTTCTCCCTTACAGCGTCAAAAATATTGGAAAATGCTCGATCATAGCAGGACACTTTCCATTACAAATAAACACAGAACATACTTATAGAAGACAACCACAGTGTAACAAATTTACATCAGGTAAAAGTATCGTAACTCGTCGTAATCGTAAATATAGTAAAATCGTAAATATGGTAATCATACCTATAAGGATGCAAATACTTGACAATGGTCTATTTTATACATTATTTAAAGATTAAAGCTAACTTATTTAATTTTTTTAAAACCTCTAAAGCCAGACCTAGAATTATACACATTAGATTTAATTTGACACCTTATAAACTTCGAGAAAATAAAAGAAAAAAACATTTATTGACAGACACACACGATTTACAGTACAGTTATAAACATATAGGGATGGTTCTGCCCTTACAGCGCTTATATACTTACTATTACCCAATGTATGGACTAATTTAATAAATAAATTGCAGCTTAATATAATAAATAAATAACTTGAGAAAGGTGATTATTTAAAACAATACAAATATGTTCTTTAATTTAATGTTGCTATAGGCCATCCAAAAACGACTAACGCCCATCATCATCATCATCATCAGCTCATTTTATGTCCCCACTGCTGGGGCACGAGTTTCCCCTATGGATAGATAGGGAGAATGGGCCATAAACCACCACGCGGGCCCGGTGCGGGTTGGTGGTTGTTAACGACTGCTAATGCAGCCGGGACCAACGGCTTTACATGCCTTTCGAAGCTAGGAGCTCAAGAATATAAATTTTTGGTCACCCATCCGATGACCGACCTTTGCGAAAGTTGCTTAACCTCAGCACTCGCAGACTGAGCACGTTAACCACTGCGCCATCAAGCTCCTCCTTACGCCCAGCCTACTACAAAATGTATGTTAAGTTTATTGTCACCAGTGTCCAACACTTTAAGCCACTCGGCTTAACACTGGATCGATATCAGTTTTCGTCGCCAAAAATAACGTAGAATTTCATTTAAGTTTCTGGGTTATAGCTAGGAAACGGGTGGTCTGTACTTTTTCTAGTGATTAAAGTAAAAACCGGCCAAGTGCGAGTCGGACTCGCGCACGAAGGGTTCCGTACTTTATGACGTATTAAAAAAAACTACTTACTAGATCTCGTTCAAACCAATTTTCGGTGGAAGTTTGCATGGTAATGTACATCATATATTTTTTTTAGTTTTATCATTCTCTTATTTTAGAAGTTACAGGGGGGGACACACACATTTTACTACTTTGGAAGTGTCTCTCGCGTAAACTATTCAGTTTAGAAAAAAATTATGTTAGAAACCTCAATATCATTTTTGAAGACCCGTCCATAGATTCACACGTGTGGGTTTGATGAAAAAAAAAATTTTGAGTTTCAGTTCTAAGTATGGGGAACCCCCAAATATCTATTTTTGTGTGAAAATCTTAATGCAGTTCACAGAATACATTTACTTACCAAGTATAGTTCTTATAGTTTTGGAAAAAAGTGTCTGTGACATACAGACGGACATGAAAAATCCATAAGGGTTCCGTTTTTTGCCATTTGGATACGGAACCCTAAAAAGAGATGAACACTCTGGTTCCTGTCAAACACTGGTAGTACACTACCCTATCCTGTTGCCCGTCTAAGGTTCACCCAAATCAAGAATGACTTTATAAAATGAAAAACAAATACGCAATTAAAAAACCTTATTGGTTCGGTCGACTGGCTTCTTTCAGCTCACCGAGCATTGTTCAATTATTATCTGGTTACACCACTCGTCTGTTTGCGGCTCACGACCAGCTAAATCAAAGCCTCATTTGAACTGTGCTATTGGAATTTAGTCGATACAGTTATAAGGAGAAAGGAGACATTCGATTGATGTGAAACACAGTGATAGTATCTTTTGGCATGTTGTTAATTTTTAAGCTGAACATTTCCAAATAATTGTTCGCTATCAAAATATGGTGACTCATCCGATATTCATTTTCGCTGGCGTAGAGTAAAAAACAAGAGGATTATGTAAATTGGAAATTAATCGAATAGCTTATTTTTTTTAAATAGAATATTTGTAGCTATTTATCACAAATAAATAATATCAAGATGGTAGTCTTCCAGCACTCGTTTTCCCTCCTTCCTATGACATGGGGTCTAACGAGGCGAGTAGGCACCTTGTGGGTCGGCAGGTGAGGGTAACTGATGCTGCGATGTTTTCACGCTGCACCAGTTGTCTTCGCGTCTGGACTCTTCAGGTGGAATGGAGTTATTTTCTGTGTTAACTATATAAAAATAAAAAAGAATAAAATAATTATTAAAAAAGGTTTTCTCCTTTTTTTTATTAATTTTGAATGGAGCCTCATTTGAGTTTATATTTTTTGGTTTGGTTTTTTGGTTTTTTGTTTATCTTTATTGTTGGCCTCTTGAATAGATGGCTGCTGCCTTCAGAACCTTCAATATATATCCTGTTAGGGCATAAAGTAAAGTAAAGTAAATAGCCTATATACTGTCCCACTGCTGGGCAAAGGCGGCATAGCAAATTTTTATATTTACAAAGACAAAAGACTGTACACTATTACAAACAACACCATGACAGTTAAGTATCGGTTAATTTATATTTTAAAAATCTATATAGAATGTATGATTATTAACATATAATTTTACGCAAATATTGTTGCGAACAAATTTACACGATGGCATAGCTGTTGGTAGTGCACCTGACCCGGCATGTCATGGGGTGCGGGTACGAATCCCGCTCGTGGAATTTTTTCAACACTGTCTTTTTTCGAATTATATAGAATGTAGATAACTGTAATAACGGAGAACCCTCATAAATTGTTCAAAAGCACACCAAAGGCCAAAGGAGAATGAAGTACGCATTTTTATTTACATTCTCACAGAAAGAATCGCACAAAAACAAACAGCCAAGAATCTTCTGAATGGCGCGCTCGCAACTTTACGAATCCACGAAAAGTTGGCGATAAGGCACAAAATAACAAGACCCCAGAAGGTATTCTTCATACACACCGCGCGAGCAACGCATGCATAGACATCCCCTCGCGGACACGGAACCTCGGACGCCGATCCGATCCGAACCCTTCGGAAAATCTAGTAGTAGGGCACGGGGACGCGCACTATATGGTGCGCGATGCCGTTCCCTCTAGAAAATGTCGGAAGGTGATTCGTTTCACACGGTTTGAGGAAACCTTTCAGTTTCTCGCCGCCCCCAAACAAGCCCGGTGAAGTCGAAAATGTCGTCTGAGGCAATCAGCAATCTCTCTCCAGGAAAAAAACAAAAGGAATCTCGGAACAACTCGCAACAGTTCGAGCGCAGGTGTTGCGAGGTTCCGTGTCCGACAGAGGTTGTCTATGTGGGCGTTGCCCGAGCGTTTGTATGAAGCTTAACTTCTGCAGTCTCCTTATTCTGTGGATAAGGCCTCCCTTAGAGCTGAGTGATGTTAATTAAAATACTTTATTTCTCGGCCTGCTAAAATCCTTAGCCCTGATTAAAATCACCGTACTTAGTTGAGTTACAAGAATTCCTGAACGTTCGGTCGGTAACGTTTATTATTTAAGAGTTGTGGGGTCCTTCAAACGAGGCGTGAAGAGGCACCTTGTGGGCCGGCAGAGTGAGGGTAACTGATGCTGCGGTATTTTCACGCTGCACCAGTTGTCATCGCATCTGGATTCCATATTCACTTAACATCAGGTGAAATGGAGTCATTTGCCGTGCTACGTATTAAAAAAAAAAAAAAAAAAAACTGTTACACTTTTCAACTTTTGCGGTTGACTTTGATGATATTTTTTATCGTCATCATCTCATTTTGTGTCCCCCACTACTGGAACACGAGCCTTCCCTATGGATGGATAAGGAGAACGGGCCATAAACCACCACGCAGGCCTAGTGCGGATTGGTGGTTCTTAACGACTGCTAATGCAGCCGGGACCAACGGCTTTACGTGCCTTCCGAAGCACGGATGGGCTTGAGATGATAAATTTTTCGTCACCCATCCGATGACAGCCTTTGCGAAAGTTGCTTAACCTCAGCACTGGGGTGCAACCGCAGACCGGGCGCGTTAACCACTGCGCCATCGAACTCCTCGAGATTTGTTTCGAGATTTTTTTTATAAGTGAGAATTATTTTTTAATAAATGAGTCAACCTGTATAATCTCATCAAGATTAATATGGTTTACCTGTTAAATACTATTAAGAAATTTCTATATTAAGTTACTTTTTAAGTTAAGTAAATGCATTAAAGCATTAAGTATTACCGACCAAAGCAGATGCACGCCGACCATTTCAATATTTACCGAGCGCTCGGTATTAAAATAATCAAAGTTGATTCCGCGCAATCCAAACATTTGTCAACGATGGAGTGCAGATATTGCACGTCGAAATTAATAGTGCTTTCGGTGAAATCTCAGCGAAATTTCCCAGTATTTATGTACGAGTATTATTACATATGCGAACGGTATTGCCTCCTGGTAGGTAAAAGAACTTAATTTATTAAATCTACAGTGGGGAAGCTCCTCCTCATTTCCTCTTTCGTGATAGTAAATGACGCTTCCACCTTTGGCTAGGCGAGGTGAACATGACTAAGTGCTTAAGACCTCACCATTATCAGACCATTACCACATCATCACCACACCCGATGTCACCCTTGGTTCGACCTCTGCGGCACCTTAATGCACTCCGTGACACCAACACTGGTTTTGATTTTTCGTTTGATAACTGGTCATAAATTATGCCGGCATTAGCAAAATATTGTGAAGCATTAAGTGACCAAAGGAGCTTTACTGGCATCGAGGATAGCGAGGATGCCGAATGATTTTTGTTTTCTTCCAAGTTTGTAGTTGATTCTTATTTTATTTTTTCAGACTATAAAAAAAATGATAATAATAATATGTCAAATGTTTTCTAATGAGTATTTACTGCATTTATTTTATAGTTATAAAATTATGTAATACCTGACCCATTTTTTTCAGAATGTAATGTTAAAATTGATTATTACTATGGTGAGATGTTAAATGTTACACATCACATGAGACTACAGTAAGGCTCGCTCGTTTTTTTAAAATTCGTTATAGGCACTTGGCTTTCTCACCTGATGTGAAGTGATAATTAGGTGGAGCACTTCACCCAGAATACTCAACTACTGAACCTCTGTCAATCTTATCTCAAGCTGCCAGAATAAAACAATGCTACTAACATTGATGTTATGGCGACATTTTTAAATATGATGTCGTAGCAATCAGGCTACAACAAGCCCCCCGCTGGGAATCAAAACTGGGGTCTCTGGGTCTGAGACCGTTGGTATCAACCATTAGAGGTGAGAGAGAGAGAGAGGAGGAGGAACCACAGAGGTTACTGGTACTTATACCTACAATGGCACCAGAATCACCGAGCTCCGCAAAAAAATGACAAATCTTTTCGGAAGTTAAAATAATCGTTTGGTTAAGAAAACTCATCACAAAAAGAGATAGTCCTGTCTGTAGCCGACAATGGGCGAGGCTGAGGCTATTTGTGACGTCACGGGACTTGAATTAAGTGCACGAGCGCACATTAAGGATGTCAGCCAGTTTGTTTCAATTTATTATACTTAGCTGAGTCTTGCTTGACCTCGATCTTTTTTTTATCCGATTAATTCAGTTTAATGACTTTCATTGTGAAATCAGTCGTCATTTTAACATTAAAATGCTCCTTACGTTGCATTCATCATCGTCGTTCACGCAACGACGCAATCTAGTCGTCACTTTACAAATAAGCTAGAAACAAGAAGAAGAAATACATTTGTTGGCACACAATAAGTACAGCAATTATTACATTAAAAAAATATTGGAAAACAAAAGTACGTTCAGAAAAAAAAAACTTAAACAGAAGACAAAGAGTGGCCAACTAGGCCCCAGCCTACAGCGACATGAGACCGCTGCAACGCTGAGATTCTGGAGGGGCCTAATCGGTGACGTCACAACAAAAACACAAACAAGCTAATTAAGTAGTAAATAGCCTATAACTGTTCCACTGCTGGGCAAAGGCCTCCATCATTGAAATCAAGTCATCGCTATAATTGATGGGTAGTGGCTTAACCACCACGCTTGCCTTGCCACTGGGCCATCGACGCGTTGACAAATAAGTCAAGTTTACTAAAATAAGATGGCTTAACAAATACTGAACCAACAGCCAACATTTAGCCTTCTATCCAATAAATTCTTGTATACATACATACATTAGACAATACATACATAATGAAATAAGAACTGTGTGCAAATTTTCAGCTTTCTAAGTCCAAGGGTTTGGGGAAGGGCATTGATTAGTCAGTCGATGAGTAAGTCAGATCTTTTATTTATTTATTGATAGAGTTTTACCCTCTCTCTTTTAAGGCCGGCAACGCGTCTGCGATTCCTCTGGTTTTGCGGGTGTCCGTGGGCGGCAATGGTTACTCTCCATCAGGTGACCCGCCTGCTCGTTTGCCTCCATCTTTTATAAAAAAAAAATATTTAAAAAAATGTTTGGACGTTTCAAAAGCACTTTTCAGTTTATTAAAATAAAAAAAATTGAGTTTGACTTTGATTTGCAACGCCTTGTGAAAAAATTGCAATATAGTCAGTCAAAACTCAGTGTAGCATAAAACTGATCGAGTTTTGTGCAAACCCTATACGCTTTTTTTGTTAAGTTCTTGATAAATAAGGCTTGTTTGTGTCCTGGACAATATCTTGGCGTAACAATGGCCGCTTGTCTCCGAAGGCTTTGTGCCGAGATGACATCGGACGCTAATGAAGTGCACATCGCTGCGGCTACAATGTTTCTAATATTAACTGTGAAAACACATTTTGCAGAACTGTATCAGTCTTTGACAAACATATTGGGTATTTATTTTTTTTGCAAAATAAATGTTTTTTTTTTTTATAATGGTGTACTTACTTTCTAAGTGAGATTATACTCAAAAATGAAAAGAAGAATCAGAAAAAATGCTTCCGTAAATTTGGAATGTTTTTTTATGAAACGGTCCTAATACTACTACTAGCAATCGATTAGTTAGCCAGTATTGCACGTACTACACAAACCATAAAAATACTTAAAAAATGGTCTTTTTAATACTAAAAGCTACTCTCAGGATCATATTCCCACTTTTATCTAAGTCTTAAATGAGTTTTATTTGGAACAACTGATATTTTACTTTATCAGTTGTTCCAAACCGATAAAAATATAATGATCTTTTAAACAAAACAAATAAAAACCTAATGAACCATTCATACGAGAACTTTTACAAAGTATTCCGTTAAAACTATATTTTTATACGTATATAATTTTGGAAACACCACGGTTTTGGTTTGTATTAACTTTCTTTAAATAAACTGAAGTAACATGTCTTTTGTGTCGTTAAATAAAGGAACGGGACTGTCTCATTAACTGGAGGGCACCTGGTCACCCTTAAAAAGGGACTCGTGACTTTTTAGATAGCCTCGCTCCAGATAACAAATAGGCACATTATATTACGATACTCTGTACTTGAAATTAAGATGTGTAAGGTTTTAAGGTAAATCTGATAATTAATTTTCGTAGGCAGTACAAGCCTTTATTTGCGTTTTATGTAACAAAAAAGATAAAGCTTATGTTCGAAACGATATAAAATATGTAGTTTTGTTTAGTTTTAACCTTTTTAGTGGTGTCGTTTTTACAATTCCACTTATTGCCAGAAACGAAACGACTTAGCAAGATCGGTGGCCCTTGCTAAGGCAGGCCAAGACGATACAGATCTACCAGTTACACTGTCAAAGTGTCAAAGTGGTCGTTGTTGTGTACAACCACGACCACTTTGACAAGAGCTAAGAGCGCCTAACTGACAAAAACTTGTACATGAGTATTTTAAAGTAAAAATCTATACCAGGATTTGATAAGGTGTTTTAACACATTTTTAAATCTATTTATCTCGTTAAAATTATATTAATACCCATAATAAGCCGTAACTTTGTGGAACACAAAAAGGGTCACTATGTGAAAACGGAAAGGTCACGTGGGTTAATAGACCAATCATTTTACAAAACGAGGGAAAGTTTCCTCACTATTTATATCAATCCTACCCTTCAGTGAAGTAACAAAGCTTACATTTTGAGAGCGCTTTTTTTAATATTGTATAGATATGACAAGAAGACGTAAATAATATGTTTTTTTTTTTATAAATAGTTAATGCAGAGATTAATCTGTAAACATAAGCATAGAATACAGAAGTTACAATAAATATTTATGAATCAAACTGGAAAATTTTAATGATTGTCAATCGAATCAATTAGGTACTTGGTGCCATTAAATAAAAAATACCTTTCTTGAGACGTAGAAAAAAACAATGAGCTACAAAATAATGTGCCGCCTGAAGTGATTTCACGAGAGTTTCCGTTTTTACGGACCTCCACTGATAAAAAGGTCACTAACAAAGACAAGACAGGACTATCCCATTAAGTGAGTGGCACTTGGTCGCCCTCCGAAGGGACGTTTTTTCCCGAGTCGCGTCCGCCCCAGTTAACAAATGGCGGTATTAGCTAAAACGGGAACACGGGTATCCCCCCGAATTGAGATGTGAAGAGATTCCAGAGATGTGGCGTGTTACTCGCTAAATTGCCGTAATTAAATTTTATGTTGAAATATTGTTTCAAGTATCAAGTTTTTAAGCTGAGCTACACACAAACTTCTCTACAGCTTTGAGTTATACAGCCGGTTTTAGCAACACTGCTTTACGACTTACGTTTTTGTAATTTCCTCGCATCAATGGTCTAGTGGCTAGATCACCGGTCTTATAGCAGAAGCCGGGCTTGATTATAAGCGTGGTTACAAATTATTGTATTTTGGTTTGGTTAGTAGCAAGACTTCCTCAAGGTAAGTCTGACAATGTTGGTTACGGTAGCTAGCTACCACCATTTTATTCGCATAAACTCTGTTGCCTTAAGAGGGCGTATAAACCTAGAAAAAAAACAGATTCCACCCGCGCCCCTTTCACGCCCCGCTTTCGTCCGTGCGTACGGCGTGGCGGCCAACGCAACAGATTGGCAGGTCGCTCCCTCGTGTGTACTCGTGTTTAGTGCGATCGCGCACAGTATACCTAAAATAATCAGATAAAAACCGGCTAAGTGCGAGTCGGATCACCTAGCTGTACTTCGAAACACTAAAATACTCTTTGCTGGTGGTAAATAATACGCAAAGGTAAGTAATGATATCTTATATTTTTATTATATATTGCTACTTTAAATATTTAATATTGTTTTATTTTATAAAGGCGTAGGTGCCATGAAATCTTTAAGCATTTTTGTATTATGTAGATTATTTTTTGTATCGACTATTTGCTATCGACAGAAGTAACTGCAACAGTCAGCGGTTGCTGTCGACACGTTAAAGGTCAAAGGCCTACCATCCGACGCTACAGCTACCTCTATTGATACCAAAGTGCTGCTCGTGTGTAAGTGCTCTTACTGTTATCTCGACGTGTCGTGTGACGACGTGACGACGTGTGAGTGTCGACAATGTAAAAAAAAGAAGTCTAATTTTATTACAAAAATATCGCTTTATTTACATAGATTCATAGGTTTACATTTTTTTTTCAGAGTTCGTTCCCTGGCTTGTACCTGTACTGCAAAGAACAGACAGAAAGAAGGTAAGTTAAAAACATTTTTGCATTAAATTATGTATTTAAGGTCTGTTCATTCTAACTTGTCTTAAAATGTAACAATCTTTATAGGACTTACTATTGAAATTTAATGAAAAATTTTATTGTTTTTTTAATGGTAAAAAAAACTAAAATATTGTTTACACTTAAGATAAACAGACTTTCTGTAATCAAAGTCAAAGTGTCAAATATTTTGTATTCAAATAAACTTTAGAAAAGTACTTTTGAATCGTCCAAACATTTTTTTTACCTACTACCCATTCAGGACGTCTATTTTTTAGTTGTGGAGAAGAATGGGCGCAAGAAACTCCACAGTTTTAATATAAGTAACGACATTTACAAAATTATATGCCGTTATCAAGTTATACAAGTTTAAAATTACTTAACAATATTTTAAATTAGAAATACCTGTTCGGGTGATTGAAGCATTTTTAACCCGTGCTGTTTTGTCTTGAATGTAATCAGACACTTTATAATAAGCTTTTTTACAAAGCTTTTCTTTAATGACGATTTTAAATTAAATCATAAGACAAAAGAGGAATTCTCTTGCAAAATGTTTGGTAATATTTTAAATAAATGTGTAATTAATTCTAAGAAAAGCCCGTCTCAACCTACAATTATTAAAAATGTTCAGTCAATCAGTATGGTTCACCAGAACATTCAAGGAATGATGGGCAAAGATCCAGAGATTGCATTGTTCATGAACGATAATAAAGTTGATATTCTGTGTATTACTGAACACTGGCTTAAAGATCATCAGTTCATGTTCAATTTTAATAATCATTTGGTAGGTAGTTCGTTCAGTCGAGTAAATTCAATTCATGGTGGCTCCTTAATTATAGTTGATAAGAAGTTAAAATTAAAGGAAAGAAAAGACATAATGAGCCTCTCGGTTGAGCAAACAATAGAAATAGCTTGTGTGGAGCTGGAGCGACTTGTTGTTTTAAGTGTATACAGGCCTCCGTCAGCATTGTATGATTATTTTGAAAAAGTAATGGATGAAGCATTATATAAAATCCGCAATGTAGGTAAAAAGATAGTTGTTTGCGGTGATTTTAATATTAATTTGTTAGAAAAGTCTACAGGTTCTATCAAAATTAAAAATTTATTTCAATCATATAATTTGAATAATTTATTTTTGGAGCCGACTAGAATAACTGCCACTTTTGCCACTTGTATCGATAATATATACACTGATCTAGTACCTCTGTCTAAACTCATTATTAATAAACTAGACTCTGATCATTGTGGCCAAATGGTCAGCCTTCCACATCAGTGTCAGCAAGTGAAGAAACAGATTATCACTGTTGTACCAAAAACTGCAGGTCGTCTGGAACGCTTCAAAACAATCTCTATGATAATATATGTTATGTAGAAATATAATGATAACCCAAATAAATTTTATAATGATTTCTTTTATAAATATTGTTTAGAATTTAATAAAACTTTTATTCCAAAGATGATCTCGGTTAGTGGTACTGTTACTTTTAGTGAATGGGTTACAATTGGTATCCACAAAAGTAGAAAGCGACTTTATGAGCTATATGACGAACGCAACTATAACACCAGTGAAGATTTCAAATTGTATGTCAAAAAATATTCTAAGTTATTTAAAACAGTATGTCGATTAGCAAAGGCAAAATTCCTGAGTTCAAAGATTAAGCTAAGTGATAACAAAATAAAAATGACATGGAATATTATAAATAGTGAAACTGGAAATGTCAAAAGTCGTAACAATGAGTACAAATTGAGCTTCGAAAATCAAATCTTAACTTCTGATGCTGATGTTGCTGCGGCATTTGAGAAGTTTTTTACTGATATTCCAGTTTCAACTACAAAGACTTTGGACTCGTCCCCCACTGTAGCTGAAGCGGTTCTAAAGGAAAATGTCAAACCTAGTGAAAACCATTTTAGTTTTCAAAAAATTGATTTTAGAGATATAATTAAAACTTTTAACACTCTTAATAAAAAAAAGACTGCTGATTTGTGGGGTAATTCCGTTGACGTCACTAAATCCGTTATTGAGACAATAGCTCCAGTTTTAGCTTGCATATTTAACGAATGTATTGACTGTGGTGTTTTTCCTGACCTAATAAAGCACAGTAAAGTAATTCCATTATACAAATCAGGTAGCACATCTGACCCCACTAACTTTAGACCAATTTCTGTGCTACCCACATTTAGTAAAATATTTGAAAAGATAATTCTGGACCAAATTCAAGTTCATTTTTATAGAAATAAGCTTTTACATTCATTTTTCAGGTATCGCGAGGCATTTCATCTGCGAGCTCTTCGAGATCTACGAGATCTTCGAGCTGGATTGTACAGTCAGCAACGACAGACTTTTCATGTGTTAACATATAAAAAAATCAATATTATGTTTACATTCTATGGTTTTTATAAAAATAAATATACGAATAGCTTTAAATTAAACAACTGTAACGAACTAACAGAGTTGATGAGAGATTTTCGCGTACGAGTTTGACCGGATAGCATTCATCGGCTTGTGAGATATTACGACATTTACGAGCTGCAGCAGTTCTGAAATACAAAATAATTGTAAATCACAAGTTTGTACGGTAATATACGAAGTATGATACAATACTTCCAGAATAGCTAATTCAACTTAATTATGTATGTACTGTGAAAAAAAATTACTATACATACTGCCACCAATACGAGTGGTCAAAAGCATCGTTCTGTTTTGCATATACTATACCCGGTACCCGCGTCGCTGTCATTGCTTCAGCGCTTCTAATACATTGTATAGTGAGCTCTAAAGTTAATGCGTAAGGGTCGATATTTCAAGGTGAGACTACTCATCACCAATGAAAAGAAATAATAACAACATTATGATAATAATATCTTATTTTAACGAAATATTTTCTCGGCGCCCTGAGCACAGAAACACAGTCCTCTCGTCTCAACAGAGTGATCGCGACTAATCGATGAAACAAAACATGCCTGTTACCTCGGGTCAGGTGCGACAGACTAGAGCGTTCTGCACGGAATAAGAATGTCGTAAGCGCCGAATTAGTTTTAGTTTATTTACTCGTAAAATATACATTTTTTTTTCAAATCGCTAATACAGTCGCTCGGTAATATAATTTGATATTATGTGTTAAAATATTGGCTCAGTAATATGCGTCAAATTGAAAATAAATTGATTCTAGTTGTAAAGTAGACGTAAGTTTGTGATTTTATTTTATCGATAAAATTTTAATATATTATGTTTTCGCTTAAGCCAGTCCCTTTCAAGTATGCTGTAGTATCTATGATATTTTTTTCGGGTAAATCGTGGTTTATCTTCTAGTGTTAAAATCAAATCTACGATTGGTGATTTACCTTTATACCCCCTCTGAAGCATTTTTGTGTTTCAACAGTTAATCGATTAGATAGATAGTTTGAGTCTTCGACCTTATCGTCACTTACCATTAGGTGGGATAAAGGCCAAATGGTTTTAGGCCTTTAATTGGTGGACTATCCGCTAACTAGCTTTTGATATCTATAGCGCCATAATTTAGTGTCTTGATTTAAGTACAACACAGAACTAGATTGAGGAACTAGGAGAGAAAAACGACTGCATAATTTATATTTAAGTAAACAGTAAATGGGAAATATAAATGCAGAGAGATCCATAACTTCATTCCAACTTCATACTCTAATTTCAGTTCGTGGTTAAACTTTATGCTGGTATTACTTTGAGTAACATATTTGACGTAGCACTGCTAAATTGCTATGTAGCACTGGTAGCCGTCGTAGCATTTACATACTACGAATTACGTAGCAGTGCGGCTAACTCGACGTAGTCCGTAGTTAATCGCTGCTAATGTAGTTAGTGCATGCTGGTAATTACGGGTTGGAGTTTAATTGTACCTACATGACGTAATTGTATTATACTTGTTCATAGTAATATGTAGTCACATGTTATTAACTTTTCATGACTTATATGTATGTATGAATATGATTGATAAGGGCTATGTCCAGTCAAAAGAGTGTTAAAGTGTACATAGACAAAGTTATAAAAAATACCAAAATACTTTTTTAAATAAATATTAAAATAAAAAAGTTAGAAAGAAAGAAAAATTCAAAATTATAATCAAAATACCTAAATAACTAATACAATAGTGCACAAATAATAACGTGTTTTGTGTAGGTACTTTATTTTTTCACGTTTATGGCAGTTAAATGTTAATAAGACTACAAGAGGAGCTCGATGGCGCAGTGGTTAACGCACCCGGTCTGCGAGTGTTGAGGTTAAGCAACTGTCGCAAAGGCCGGTCATTGGATGGGTGACCAAAAATGTATTATCTCGAGCTCCTCCGTGCTTCGGAAGGCACGTAAAGCCGTTGGTCCCGGCTGCATTAGCAGTCGTTAACAACCACCAATCCGCATTAGGCCCGCGTGGTGGTTTATGGCCCGTTCTCCTTATCCATCCGTAGGGAAGGCTCGTGCCCCAGCAGTGGGGACATAAAAATGAGCTGATGATGAAGACTACAATCATAGATTCAAAGCATTCGCCAGCCGGATCACTATCGCATAATATAATTCTGGCCTAGACGCTAGACGTGATTAGCTTGTGGTATTATACTTCTAATGAACTCGATCGTGCGGTGGCTTGCGCGTGCGACTTGTGATCGTAAATATTAAGCAACTTTCGCAATGTCGAGCAACCGGAAGGGTGACCAAGTTAAAATGTGTGTTACTTTAAAAGGCACGTTTAGAAATAAGGTTTCGGTTGCTACAGGTTGCTTGTCGTTAAAACTTACTATAATTATGGCCGCATCTCTGAAAGCCTTCATATTCTTTATCTGAGTTATGTTCCAATTCCAATTCGATTCCCAGCTGGTGATATAATGTAAGTGTATCAGAATCAGTATCAGATTTATTTATTTGTAAGAATTACAATGATGAAAATTGATAATATACAGTTTTGAGTCTGCCTGGCTAGTTACCACATCTAGATAAGATAGATAGCCAGTGCCTTAATAGTTGAGGATTCCGGATGAAGTGCACTTCCACCCCAACCTTATTGTCAGTTATCTTCAAATGAGGTGAATGCCTAGTGCTTCCCTGTTGTAGAATAAAAACACAAAGTAAGTTACTTCTACTGCATTATTGAAAAGTTACTACAGGGGTACGGTCAGCAACGAAAGTCGGTGAGTACCGTGTCACAAAAGTTAACAAGTGCTTACTTTGACAAAGTACCAAAAAAGTGTTCAGCTATTTTTGTTGCTGACTATACTTATTGTCCCCTTCTAATGGACATCACTCACTCCAGTGGCAACAACGCAAAAAGGTTTTGTCGCTACGCACATAAGCTGGCCGCGATAGGACATTGGAATTAACATATTTCATTAAAACCACCGCTGCTGGGCGGCTGGCGGTCTACCCCCGTTTTTAACAATTATTATCGTGTGTAAGCTCCAAACATTAAATAAAAATGTGTTAAACACCATTTGTTTTGATGTTAAACCCATCTTTCGTGCGCAGAATAACATTCCGAATATAATACCTATAGATCTTATAATTAAATAATATTATATATAAAAATAATATTGTAGGTAATATTAAGATGTCGTCGAATCCAAAATTATCTTAGGGCTTGTTTGTCTGCCTGGCTAGCTACCACCATCTTATCTAAATATGTCGCCATAACATCAATGTTTGTAGCATTATTGTGTTCCGGCAGCTAGAGATGAGATGGCCAGTACCTCACTAGTTGAGGATCCCGGGTGAAGTGCTTCCATCATTGGCCCTATCATCACTTAACATTACCCATAAAATAAATATTTATAAATTAATAATAATCTATAGCCACATGTATGAAAAAGCTACACTTGAGAACGGCTCGACCGATTTGGCTGATTTATTTTTTGTTGTCTTCGTTCGTTAATTGTCAGAACAAGGTTTGTATATAAAAACAAGTTTTTCAGCTGGTAAAACCTTTACGGGATACGGGTGTTCACTGAAGCGGACGAAGGTGCGAGCAGGCCACTAGTTTAAAATAAAACAAGCAAATCATAATGCAACATTGTATTTGGTTTTTCGCTACAGTGAAGATGCGGTTGTCAGTACAACATTCTGATATTTACGAGGCTGAGTGTACCCGGCTTATCCGACTCGCGGCCGCGGCGGATTACACCGGTCCGACGGAGGCCGCCGCAAGCAAGGAACGGACAAATGAGCCTCATCCGTCCGTTTAAAAATGCCTCGTTGGAGAGGCTGGGGGTAATAAATCACTTTGTGTCACCTGTTTTAGATACTTTGAGGGTTTCTTAGTAAATAAAGAAGTATTGTAGTTTCTTAATTACATGAAATGGCGACAGACCCTTGTTATTGTCACCGCGATTCAGTCTGAGTACGACGCTATCTCTTGGCATTATAACGAACTAATATGTTTCTAATAAACTTAAAAACAAATATTTTATTATGTTTACTGGTCTATGTTATGTATTTCACTATGTGTCAACATGGCAAAAAACACTAAACCTACTCTTATAAGACAAACGAAATATATAAGTAGAGCTGTTAAGTAAATTCAGTCGTGACGTCACAGCAAACTGTCTTAGAACGCTCGCTGTAAACAACTTCCGTCTGGCGGCGCGGAAAATTGCTCAAGAATTTATGCAGTTATCCAGACTTTGTTACTGATTTTAACTAGATCCAACATGGAAGTTTTCACCTTTTTCTTGTAAATCTGTAACAAGAAATAGTTAAATACAATTCGCTTTCTGCATTCTCGTTTAAATTTGTGACTATTATTTTCTGCATTCTTATGAGCAGTAAATAAGTATAAATAAATAAAGGTAGGATTAATTTAGCTGAAGTAGACAACAAGGTATAAACAGAGAGTGGCTTAAACCCGCAAACTTTAATAAACTCCATCACCATCATCAGCTTACGAACACCAGAAATCAGAATGCTAAAAGCGGCGGAGTCCCACATGTGGTAGATACAAAATTAAAAAAAAAATTCACACATTTCGCAGTCCCCCGCAAGAATCGGAGCATTGAAAATGAATTCAACAATTTACGAAAAAAAACATTTTATTTGAAATAACACAATCTAATTTGAATGCACTTCTCGCCTGCATCCGCATCTTTTAACACCATTACCATGACGATCGGTGAATAATCAAAGAAGCTACATCATTTTTTATATATGGAAATACCCGTTTTTCTACAATACAAAATCTAAAGGGAGCACCTACAGGTCACAATTGTTAACCGATTTTCAAAATTTTTTAACCCTAGAATGCTTTTTTAATTTTTTTCTTAAGACGGTTTTTTTTAAATATTTACAATTTAGTATACAAACACCCCCCAAAAAACACGTTTTTTTTACATTTTTCAAAATTCCAATAAAAGTTGCCAGCCGATTTTCAAAATTCAAACGCTCACACGTGTTTCGATAAATTCCTTAACTCTTGGTATTATTTTTATCTCGATATTCCCAAAATCCTTGGAGTTATGGCACAATACGTCTCAGGCGATTTACATGTGATAACCATTTTCAATGGTAAAAACATTCCAAATAAACAAAAACTCATTTTACTTCATACGTTGGATTCCTCGTTACTTAACTAAGCGTTGATATACATTCAAATATAAAATATCTGTTCTCAATTTTGTCTACAAATGATAGCTAAGTTTGATTAATATCGCTAAAAGATATTCATAGCCGAGTTATACCAATATTTCACAGAATACGAGAATGATACGTAATTCAATAATCATTGAATTTATAACTTCAGTGGAGCACGGACTCACGGTCTATTACGGAGAGAAGCGTCCAACAGTTCGAGTTTATTATTATGTCATTCAAAGTAGTTATTGTCCAATATTTTTGTGATAAAGATTTAGCAAACAGTAATGCTTTGAGCTTTTCCTATTTCGATTTATTCAAGGTCGGTCGGAATAACAAAGTCAAACGCGTGATTAGGGTATTCAAGTTTTACTAGCGAACAACACCACGGTGGCCTAGTACCAGAGCGCTCGGCCCGAAGATACCCGAAGATACCCGAAGTTACCGGGTTCAATTCCCAGGTCAATGCAAAGCCCGAGTTTGTGATCACTAACCCGCATTTGGCATCGTGATGATTAAGGCAATACCCATCAATTGTAGTGATGTCTTGATTTCAATAATAGAGGCCTTTGTCCAGCAGTGGGACAGTTAGTAATAGGCTATTTACTTTAGTTTACTTACATTACTTCCCACAATTTGAACTGAATATTAACAACAACATACGGTGCATTAATACAGCCAGTTTTTTTTTAAATAAACGAATCTGATTCCTGGTTAGGAAAATTGATTTATTAAAAGTCGAGTCATTTAAGTTGTCATCGGAATCGGACCCTAGATTCCCTTGGAGTATTTTCCGCTAATTCCTGTTGTTTCAGATTTGGACTACCACTTAGAAAACACTGCAAATGAATATGTAAAATTATAATTTCAAAAATATTTTAAAGTTGTCGATCCAGGTTTACGTATCAGATAACTATAACGTCATAAACAATATACACCACGCATTTGTCTCAATAACTCGGGAACTCACAATAGCCGATGCACCAGTAATCCTTGAGACAAAGCAACGATCGATCATGTCGCGTGCGACACCAATTGTCGCGCGACAGACGGACGCGCGCAAAATTGACAGGAAGCTATAACTCAACACCACAATACAAACAATAGCAACTTACAGCTTCAATTTCAATTTGCAGCTTCAGTGCAGCAATTGGCACTTAAAAATAAAAAGTAAAATTTACTATAGCGTTGTGTTATCAAATTTGTGGTATTTCATCTGAAAAAAGAATCTGCATAGCCATCGGTTTAACCTTTGGATAGATGGCACTGTGCCGCAATAAGCACTCGAAAAATTAAAAAGCAGTGACAAAATTCAGCGCTTACGTCAGCCTTCCCGGTAGCATAGCGGTCAGTGTAGCCGCCCGGATTGCGGAAGACCCAGGTTCGATTCCTGGCTGGGTCGGGTGGGCGTTTAATTTTTTCACTGTATTTTATTTTATTCAAATTCAAATTCAAATTCAAAATCATTTATTCAGTTTAGGCTACAAATAGCTCTTATGAATGTCATTATGCCATCGGTTCGTAAGTCTACTCTGGGCGGGAGAACTTGTACTGAGAAGAACCGGCAAGAAACTCAGCAAGTGTCAAGCTCTTTTCTCCCTTACAGCGTCAAAAATATTGGAAAATGCCCTATCATAAAAGGACACATTCCATCACAAACAAACACAAAAAAAGGACAATCACAACACCCAAAAATACAAAAAAAATAATAATAATAATAAGTTTGCAAAAATTACATCAGGTACCTACCAATTTCAATTTTCACAATGTCATACAGTACTAATAAAAATCAAAAATTTACTAAGAAAACAAAGTTAAAGTATACGAGTACAATAATAATAAAATTAGATAAGTAAGCAAGAGCAGACCTGCCTCCACAGGAGGCACCCGTTCACGAGTATGACATATGAATCAGCCATCGCTTCACTCAACCATATCTTAGGGAATGTAACGACCCGACGCACATGCCACCACCGCAGAGACAATAAAGAGAGCATGCCATATATATATATATATATATATATATATATATATATATTTAATAGCAATTTAAGCAGTGGCAGGGTTCTCCCTACCTTCCTATGAGCTTTTAAGGCTGCAGTCAGCTTTACTGCAGTGTTATTGCAGTTGTGAAAGCAAGACGCGTGCTTAAACGCCGGGAAGAAAAAACGGTGATGTGAGGTGAGGTGATCTTCATCATCATCATCATCAGTCTACCTATACTAGTCAACTGCTGGACATAAGCCTCTCCTTGTGCACGCCACTGAACACGATTCGCGGCTACTCTCATCCAACTCTTGCCAGCCACCTTGCGAAGACCTTCGCTCCACCTAGTCTGAGGGCGTCCTACACTACTATACGAATAATTATAATAGAATTAAATAGAATAGATATGCAACATTGTACAAGATGGTAAATTACAAGTCTAATAGATACCTTACAGAATTTGACTCACACAAACTATATAAGTATAATTATAATGTTTGTTGCTTTATAAAACATATAACTATGTTATACCTATTTAAAGTATCATGGTCACTTGCAATATTTATTAACGGGATTCTTACCATGTTTATTATTATTATTGTGAGTATCCGAGGAGCTCGATGGCGCAGTCGTTAACGCGCCCGGTCTGCGATTGCTGAGGTTAAGCATTTTTCGCAAAGGCCGGTCATCGGATGGGTGACCAAAAATTTATCACTTAGAGAGCTCCTCCGTGCTTCGGAAGGCACGTAAAGCCATTGGTCTCGGCTGCATTAGCAGTCGTTAACAACCAACAATCCGCACTAGGCCCGCATGGTGGTTTATGGCCCGTTCTCCTTATCCATCCATAGGGAAAGCTCGTGCCCCAGCAGTGGGGACATAAATTATTAAATTAAATTTGTTTACGCTCACACCAATTATCTAGCCCAAGATAAGGTTCTATTGAAACTAGTTAATATGGTGAAACTAGATAACGGATAAATATACATAAACATAAAAAAACACCCAGACGCGAAATCAATTCAGAAAAACAGTTTTCTCTAAATTGACCCGACCGGGAATTGAACACGGGACCTCAGAGATGGCGCGACGCCAGACCCGGCGCGCTAACTACTCGACCACGGAGGTCGTCATAAATGTATTAATAATAAATGAGCAGTTGCATGCGCCATGATCACGGAATTACCGGATAAAATATCGGATACTCACAAATAATAAAGAATTCCGTTAATAATTACTCCTTAACTATGTTAGTATTAATAAATATAATGCTAATAATGCATTTCTACGCAAACACAACATCTTCGTTAACTTCAGATAGCAATATGAAGTAAAGTTATTGTAAATAGCCAAACACTTTTACAACAAACTTTTACAACGTTAAATTCAAGGCACCGCTACAATTTACAGGTATTGGCTTACCTTGTCAAATCAATTTCGATAGAACCTAAATAGAGCGAAGTGGGGAAAGCAAAAAGCGTTGCTACGAGTATTACCTTCCAAAAACCTTTACCAAACAGATATTGGCCAATAACTTGATACACCGGGCGACATATTAAATTCCAACAGCCCTCTTCATCCAGTAATGGACAGGAGCTCTACTCAGCGCTCCACTCAAGTTAAAAATTCGATGATTGTTGGATTGTATCACTCTTGGATGACAGTATTAAGAAAAGAATAGAATAAAAATTGTTTGTTGTTCACTGTGTACATATATAGTCTTAATAGTATTTTTGGACACAACAGAAAAGCTGTAAGGTATTGTAAAAACTTGGCCAAGTAAATTATCTTTTACTGAATTTTTATTTATATACTTAGGGACACAAAACAAATTACTTGATCATGTGTTTACAGTATGGCTTAAATATATTGAAATAATGTTTGTAATACAGCTTTTTTGCAAAAACAAAGTAACCGATACAATTACAACAATGAATTAACAAATATTTATCTGAATTTCTTATTTGAATTAAATAACGATGTAAATCAAATTTAACAATCATGTGTAGTCAAAATTGAGTATTGAGTAGTTGAATGCGTTATCAGCGTTAGGTCATATAACAAGCCATAACGCTATCGCACCTGCTCTAATGGCGACTTATGCTAATAGCTGCTGTTAGCTGTCACGATTAACATACAGACACAAACTGCAATGCGACCGATTGATTTATAGCGGCAGTAAGCGATAAATGATGATATACGACCAATCGAAATACAGGTGCTGATCTGCATTTGTGGATCGCTTTTGTTAATGTCGTCCAATATTTAGTATTAGATTCGATTTTTATTTTAAATTTATATTTAGATGGCTGAAGTTAAGTAACTCTCGCAAAGGCCGGTCATCGGATGGGTGACCAAAAATGTCTCATCTCGAGCTCCTAAGTGTTTCGGAAGGCACATAAAGCCGTTGTTCCCGGCTGAATTAGCAGTTGTTAACAACCACCGCACCGCACTGGGCCCGCGTGGTGGTTTGTGGCCCGTTCTCCCTATCCATTCATAGGGAAGGTTCGTGCCCCAGCAGAGGGGATATTAAATGAACAAGTAATGGCGATGGTGCCAAATCCTTGCCCAATAATATTTAACAAAAAATCATTCATTTTTACGCGATATTGCGTTGCGACATACTCATAGGAATGGAGCAAATAATATACTTTACATCGAACACTTCATTTTATAAAGGTATTAATAGTAATTGAGTATAGATCATTACCATTTGAAATATATATATTTTTTGTAGAATATGTATTCTTCTCTTGAAAACATTCATCACTTTTCGACATTAACAAACATTCAAACCAACAATAACTCAACTCAAAAATGCGTAAATAAACACAATTAATGGAAAATATTTTTTAAAAACAACAACATAATAACAGGTGTTGAAAAAATTCCACGAGCGGGATTCGAATCCGCACCCAAACTAGCATCAACTATTCTATCGAGGCTATCGTGCTATCGTATCGTATAACCACGATAGCATAATTGGCCCGACCTGAACCGGCATGTCATGGGGTGCGGGTTCGAATCCCGCTCGTGGAAGTTTTTCAACACTATCTCTTTTTTTGCATAAAATTTTGAACAAAATTGGCGTTCAATTACATACAACCATAATCATAAATACTAACAGGTGCTAAAAAGTTTACTTACAAACTGACAGACCAACTATTCTATGTAAAGCGTATGCAAACGTAATCATTTTTATTTTTATTTTTTTTATTTTATTTTAATAGGTTTACCAACAGTTGTTTACATTAATACAACTATAGACTCTTACAAGTTACTTAAGCTAAATGTAACAACTAATTATAGGTAAACACTGCATGCATAGAAATAAAGACAATTAAACACTAAAAACTAATTAGACTAATTTAGACAAAACATACGTAGTATATGAATGTGTGAATATTAATATGAATATATGAATGAAAGAATGAATAACATTAGAAATCAGTCAAAAATATGAGGGCCAGAAAGATGCTTCCAAATCGATTTGCGGTATGCATTTAAGGAGTCATTGTGTAAATCAATCATATGACTGATGCTATTAAGCAGTTTACAAATCCTGGGTACAGGAGAGCTACCACCCAGTACAGTTCTCCTAAACGGTGGACACAACGGGGTAATTGGAGTTCTAAGAATTCGGGAAGGAACGCGAAGTTTAAATAAGCTTATCAATTGTGGACAATCAATTTTGTTGTTATAAATTTTGTAAACGAACATTGCATCAATAAGATCCCTACGTTTTTCTAAACAGAGTAAATTAAAATATTGTAGTCTTTTATTGTTACCGTTATAATAGTTACCGTTATAATTATAAGTCTATTCATAGAACAGTCACAAACATAGTAATCTAACATAAGTCAAACAGAAGCGTATATCGCTTAAAAAATGGTTGTACATTTTCACCTTCTCATTTATTTAAGGACTAATTTTGATTCCTGTAAAGTTGCCATTTTTGACTTATGTGCTTTAGTCTGCCGGCCCTAGAATTTTTAACGTTATAAATAATAACGTTATATTTGTTAACGTTATAATCGTTAACGTTGTAATTGTTAACGTTATAATTGTTAACGATATAATTGTTAACGTTCAATCAATCAATCAAATATTTATTTGCTTAAATATGGTACACAAAAGCGCTTAGAATTAAATGTTAACCAGCATATTTTAACGTTATAATTGTTAACGTTATAATTGTTAACGTTATGATTGTTAACGTTATAAATACAATAAGTGCCAACACCGAAATTAACATAGTTATCAACCAGATAAACAGTTCAGGCAGGCATGTGTGATCCAATTGTACACCGAGAGTCGTTTGAAAACCGTCATGTTCAGTATAAATACGTAATGGAGTTTGACCGCGAACATATTAATGAGCTTTCATTTCACGCAATAATAGTGTTGCACAATAACGGGACACACTGTCGGTACCAAATAGTAAAGCGCACTTGCTTTGCGATCACAGGCAGTTGCCTAGTGCAAGTTTTTATTTAAAAATATACCGCCTATATGGTCTAGTGACTAAGACCACCGGTTTAGACCCAGAGGTCCCGGGCTCGATTCCCAGCGGGGGGTACATGTTTGTGTACTCGGTTTGGTTGGTGGTAGGGCTTGTTTGTCCGCCTGGCTAGCTACCACCATCTTATCCAAATATGTCGCCATGACATCAATGTTTGTAGCATTATTGTGTTCCGGCAGCTAGAGGTAAGATAGCCAGTGCCTCGCTAGTTGAGGATCCCGGGTGAAGTGCGCTTCCATCATCAGCCTTATCATCACTTAACATCAGGTGAGATCAAGGCACTGCGCTTACCCGTAAAAATATAAAAAAATATATCACACTAATATTGTAAATTTGAAAGTTTGTGTGTATGTGTGTGTGTGTGTGAATATATTTGTTGCTTCTTCACGCTGCAACGGATGGATGGATTTGGATGAAATTCGGCATACAGATAGTTTATAACCTGAATTAACACATAGAATCATGACTGAATAACACAAATTTTTATCGCGATATTCCCACAGGAATGAAATTCATAATTTACTACTTAGGTCTTGGATTTGATGTTGGGAATAAAACCTATTTGGTAAACCTACTGGGCGACCACTAGTACTTATAAAACTACCAAAACATTACCACAAAATAAAAAGGGTTCTGAAGGTAGGCTTTATAAATACCGCGCTCGAGCAACCCACACATTGCTTGCACGGACAAGGGCCTCGGCGGGCTGTTCCGAGGTCCGTGTACGAGTTCTGTGTTCATGAGAAGTTATCTGTGCACCGCAGTGCTCGAGTGCGTTTGGATGAAACATATCTTTTGCAGTCTCATTTGACATTACAATGCAACTTACATTCAAAGTCAAAGTCAAATCATTTTATTTATTTATTATTACAATAAACACTATGGAAGGCCAAATAATAAAACTAAAAAGTTTGAACTAAACTACTGAATCTACTACCAGTTTGGATTTCGAATAGCTATCGACCGAGAAGAGCTATAATGCATTGATGCATTAAAAAGTACCTATGACATCCGTACACAAAGTTCCAAATTAAAACAAAACAATATAACATACCTTCTAAAGCGAAAGGGAACACATTAAGGTTAAAAAAAGGAAAACAATGGATTAACGGATGAATTATTGAAAAATAATAGACTTACCGTATTGTGCGTGGTCGATAGCCCGAGCCCGCCAAACCCGTCACGTGTCGCTCAATAATTCAGAGGCTGGCTTCAGTCGAAACCGCGCGGATGCTTGCATATTACAATAGGATTGCAGCAATGATATCACGCGATACAGCGCTGAAATTGTGATCGTCATTGCTTTAAACGGGGCGGTAGACGCCAAACAATCAATTGCGGGTTCGAATCCCGCTCGTGGAATTTTTCAACATTTTGTCTTAACTGTTTATTCTCATACTTAAAACAAAATTGACATTGAAATGACAAACTACGCGGATTGTGTCACGATTCAAATAATTTATTTAAAATCAAATCAAATCATATAATTAATTTTGCACACTGTCACATACAAAAGGGTTTAAAAAAAAGCATAAAGATATTAAGGTGAGCAGTGAAACAGTGGCAAAAAAGTCTCCGGCTCAGCATGTGTCATGGTAACAGCAAAGTCATCGCCATGACGCTGATTTTCAGACGGAGGCCGAGTTGCATTCGTACTACAAGCTACGATTATTAATGTTGTTCCATGCATCAATGTTTTGTTGTATAATTAAATTAATAATATTTTAAATATGATAAAATGAAAATAAATTATTAGTAATTAAATTGATCGAATAATATCTATATTTATTCAAAATGTCAAATAAGAAAAAACAGTGAATTAATTAAAAATGATGATATTCATACTACATTATCAACCAAATCTTTATTGATTCAGATACAAAACAAACACGTTCAGTGTTTGTGTTTGTTCACTGTTTTATTTTTTTATTTTTAATGTATATTTCAGATTGTAGTCCATACTGGGTTAGTGCAGTATTGTTTAAATCGCTAGTGTTAGTGGTTATTACATCATCATCATTATCATCTCAGCCAAAAGACGTCCACTGCTGGACAAAGGCCTCCCCCAAGGATATGAGGGATATTTGCCGTAATCGCCACGCTTGGCAGGCGGGTTGGCGATCGCAGTGGGTTGAGGGTAAACTCAGAGAGATGCTGCTGCCCATCCTCTGGAATGGTCCCTTAGTCGGCTTTTACGACACCCTCGGGAAGATATGGGATGGTGCAATTCTTTATCCCCGGCACCACACAGGGTTATTACATAGGTTAAGATAAAATTTAACGTGACTATTATAACCGTATTACTAACTTTTAAAGTAGGAGGCAGTTGAAACTTCTTTATTCGTTGGTATTTTAATTTTGCGCACATAAAATTTGAATGATTTTTTTTTGATAAAGTGGTTTCTCCCTTGTTGATCCCCATTTATATCAAATGTGTAGTGGATCTTTACAGCTTTACAGTTCAATATACATAACAATTGAATTTAAATAGATAGACAGAAAGATATATATAGTTAGATGGATATATACATATCTGTCTATCTAAAATTTTGGTAATATTCATTAATCATTATTTTTTAATAATGAATATTACCAATTATTACAATTAGGCAGGAACACCTGGACTAACAAGTCCAAAAACTGCATATAAAAAGGCAGCGACATACAAACGCATGACGACACTATGTTTATAAAGATGTCTGGTTTACTAAAGAACATTTTTACATATGTATTTATTATATCATTAGGTCCTGTATGACATTATAAGAAAACGACTATGTGAAATAGAAATAAACTCCCGAATCAATGCGTTTCACAAAGTGTTTTCCAGCTCCATACATATGTAAGCCGATGGAGGTGGAAATAAAAACACTACATAAATCTTCGAGTCTGCTTTATGGAGTCCCGCGCTGTGTTATCTGGGGCCGAGTTATTTTCCTTATCTTTATAGTGGGGGGTAATAAAATACCGCAAACACTCAACGATTGGGCCTGATAGTGATATCGCAGTGGAGTATGCGAAAGAAGGTTAAAAGCAATTTTAAAATTTCGAAGTTTTAATTCTTTCAAACCAAAAAAGCAATTTTAATGAAACTTTCTATGATTATGGGAAGGTTGACCAGTTGAAAGTTAGTTCAACTGATTTTATGGGATTTGAATTTTTTTATAGTGAAATTTTTTAAGTCGCATAAATTTAGTTATAACATAGAAACATTAAAAAAAAAGTTTATATATAAACGTTTTTTTTACGAACTGTCGACATCCTTCTCGGTATTTTTCTAAAGCATAAAAAGTTTAATTAAAATGGGCTTATTGGTGTAAAAGAAATAGAGCTTTATACACGATGCCGAAATGTAAATAAAACTTTTTAAACTATCATAGTCACTTTCTTTAGAATAACATAAAGGGTAAAAAATATTAACGGGATTCTAATAAACTATTATATCTTGTTATTTGTTGCGTTGCTTTTTGTTGCTTGTTAGTCTATCTATATTATGAATAAAAAGGCAAAGTTTCTAATTTTGTTTGTTTGTTTGTTGAGGATAATCTCTGCAACTATTATTCCGATACCAAAAATTCTTTCACAGATAGAATGCTACATTCCTTTCGGGTAACAAAGGCTATATTTTATTATGATATAGAAAAGGTTATGTTAAATATCTCATGATAGACGCTATTTAGCTGTTTTATCGGCGTACGCTTGCCACGTTTGGTAATTTCCGATTTCATGATTCGTTAATCATGAAATCAGAAATTGATTTGTTGATTATTATAAGTAAAGATATGAAATCCACCTGAAAAGTGCTAGTATCCTATATTACGGCCCAGTTGTATGCGCTAAATGTTCTACCCTCATTCTGAGCCGTTTTTGTGCTTGACACATTTGTCTGCCCACAAATATCCAACCGCAGTTACTTCAAAACTCACAGCAACAAAAACATGAATGAAATAAGTCTGATAATAATTATTCAAGTAAGATAAAGTTGAAAAGCCTTCTCATAATAATGTGACTGACCCAATCCTCGTTGGCCGCAGTTGGCTTTTACATAGTTTACCGGACTTTCAGGGGCGGCGAGAAACTTAAGGTTCCGTAGTGTTGATCGACAACCATCTACGACAACAATCAGGACCTACACAACTTCCAAAGCATGGAGGAGCCCATGTGTTACTTGGTCACCCATCTTTTGACACGACATTAAAATAGTTGCTTAACATCTATGATTGCATACCGAAAGCGCAAGTTTGCGTCATCGATTTCCCCATTCTTTCTATGTTCTTTTTCTCATTAGTATGATAGAGATAACTGTATCCTTAAAAAGATAGATAGTAATCAAAGATTGTGCTTCTCATAACTTATACTACGTCTAAGATAATACTTTTCTTTATTATGACTCTTACTTTAATGCCATAAAATATGTTTTGGATTGGCGCTGCTTCCGTGAGCGTAGGGCTGTATATCATTGTTGCTTAGACTGTTTCTGATGTGGAATTAATCGAGGTAACGATTTACAGCCCTTCGTTTAATGTTGGCCCTTCGCTGATAGAGAAACACGCAACCACTATGTAGATATTGTTTTCCTTGATCGATATATTATACCGACATTATTTTGTCTTGACATTTTGACGTTTCATGACGTTTCTTGACGTTTCATTGTTTTAAGTTTACTATTCATCATCACCATCTCCAACTCGTTTTTCTATCCCCACTGCTATGGTACGAGCCTTTCTAATATGGATATGGAGAACGGGCCATAAGCCACCACTCGGGCCCAGTGCGGATTGGTGGTGATTTTTAATGACTGCTAATATTAATGTAGCCGGTACAGTCAAGGTCAAAGATATGTATACACCACAAAGTGACAAAAACCGTAGTCATCTAAACGGTCATAAGTTCGGCTACATAAAAATATACATAAATTAGTATACATAATTTGAGAGATAACTATGTATACAACAGTGTCAATAATATGTCCGTATTTATAAAACCATAAACTTAGAAACACCATAAAGTTCAAAAATATATATACACTACTAACCATAATTATATATCCAACCTGATAATCAAAATTATGTAAACAATAAAAAATACATAAACACAACCCTATTGTCAGCGGCATATGAACTACTTTGCGTTATATCGAACTCCATAAACTTGAATATCTTGATGTAATCAGCCAGCCACTTGACGTTTCAAGTCGTAGAACAATTGCTGTTCCAGACTCTTTAGCAAATTACTCTTTTAAAAATAATGTGTCACTGTTTGATTTTTAATTCCAATTGACTTACCTACCGTAACGTTCGCGTTGCATTTGCAATAAAAATGTATCGCATAAGCCATCATGCAAAACATCGGATTATTGCATTATGCGAGGATGGTGTATCCGTGTCTGACATAGCTGACGAATTGGGTATCACGGTATGTACGAAAAAATCAATGTAAATAACAGTAACTTATCGCCGAAAATATAACTTTCTATGGGCTTTAGAACAATACTTCGTCATAAATAATACGAATTATTTTCCATTTCAGAGAAAAACTGTTTATTTATGGAAGCAAAGATGGGCTGATGAAGGCGTTATTACGAAACATGTGTCATTTGGCCGACCAAAAAAAACCTCTGCCATTCAAGACCAACAATTACTAGAAGACGTGAGATACAAACGATTCGTCAACACGAGCACATATGCTGCTCAGTACAATGTGTCTGCAAATACAATAAGACGTCGCTTACATGATGCTGGATTACATTGTAGAGTGCCTGCTAGGAAGCCACAATTAACGGATAGGCACAAGAGATTGAGGTATGCTTTTGCGACACGTTACCTGGACTACGATTTTAGTGATGTTCTGTTTCTTGACGAGAAAGTGTTTACATCTGCAGCTGACGGTCGCCTCAGATTATGGCGAGTTGACCACAGCCGCTATGAGGAGGGTAATGTTCGCCCTAATCGGAGGAGTGGTCGAATATCTGTTGGCTATTGGGGGTGGATGTCCGCGGGCGGGCCAGGTGAACTTGTGGAGATTACTGGTCGATTGAATAGTCACGGGTATATTGACATATTGGAGCAGGCACTTGTTCCAACAGCTCGTGCATGCTTTGGGAATGGACGTATCGAATTCGTTCAAGATAATTCTTCCATACATAATGCGAGAATAGTGCAGCAGTGGATTGACGACCAAGATGACCTTCATTTAATAAAGATGCCCCCTAAAAGTCCGGATATAAATCCAATTGAAAATTTGTGGGGCCTAATGGTTCAAAACTGGGACTCTTCTGTTGTGAGAACCACTGAAAGTTTGAAAAATCACGCAAATGAGATTTGGGATTCGTTTATAGGCACAGATGTATGTTTCAACGTGGTAAACTCGATGCGGGACCGATTAAACGCGGTTATTGAAGCCGATGGAGGATATACACGCTACTGAGCAATTATTGCAGTAGTTTAGTTTTTTTTTGAAGGGGAGATATTTAGTTTAGTTTTTTATATATTACAGATATTATAAGCATATCTTTGCCTTTTATTAAATCTACGAAAAAAGAACGAAATAAAGTAAATCGCCAATTCTCGGCCGCCTTTCGGTGGCTGCCCCCATACTAATAATTAAATCTGTTTACCTATAGAATTCATTTTCAATATAGTAATGTTCATTTTTAGTATAAGGGGCCAGTTGTAGAGGGGTAGTCAGTAATTGACGATTTACCCTGTACCTATGCATAAGTACGAGCTAAAAATCACGTCGCTAATGAGATCTATAAAATAAAATAAAATATATATCAAATAAAAATGCAAAAAAACATCAAGTTGCAGGATTGGAACGCGGGACAGCATGTGACTCGACAATTACACCAATTGCTGAGCCACAGGACCACGGTAACTGATGACTTCACAGACGAAATATTGAAATGCATTACCTTAATACTTTAAGTTGACAGTTTCAAAATTGCAAAATATGATAAACACGCAATGCCAATAACGACGTAACAACCTGACAGGTTATCACATGAGACAAACATATGCAATGACAAGTCTGCACTGTTTTCGTGAATTGTCAAAACAGTCCATTTAAATTTGTTTCGTATGACAAGATGATAAAGCTGATTTTCGCAGATTAGTATTCTGT
The DNA here is from genome assembly GCA_963082485.1 of Eudonia mercurella. Lineage (NCBI taxonomy): Eukaryota > Metazoa > Arthropoda > Insecta > Lepidoptera > Crambidae > Eudonia > Eudonia mercurella. The sequence continues at coordinate 14,172,891 of OY720045.1, read as the reverse complement.
ATACATATTTCTGTAGCAGTTATGGAATCTATATTTAATGACATAAACATAAGTACAATATATTGCACCATTTGCAGGATACTAATTATGTAACTTTGATTGTATAAAAGTTTTTGAACTCTCCTTATACATATTTATGTGGCCATTGAAGTTTCCATATTTATTAGTATTTGTATGGGTATATATCTTTTGAACTTTTTATGATTACTTGTTTTTTTTCACATTACTTGCATATATATCTTTGACCTTGACTGTACCAACAGCCTTACGTGCCTTCCGAAGCACGGAGGAGCTCGAGATGAAAATTTTTCCAATGACCGGCATTGCGAAAGTGAACCAGTGCGCCATCGAGCTCTTAAGTTTATTTACTATTAAAGGTTTCTTTTTCAGCTAAGTTCGGTTAGAAGTCTTCTTTCAGAAGAAAGAAAATGTTCTGTCTGTTAAAATACTTGATAACCTATCATTCTGTCGAAACTGTTCAGTTCTGAACAATGTGAAACGTGTTGTTAGTTTGGCTTTAAAATTACTGTTCACTCTGTCTTGCTTACTTACGAGCAAGGTGATGGAATATTTTAATAATATATACATAATAAGCTTTGTTCGTGTGAGACGATAAAAAGTTGGCGCCTTAGATCGTGTTGCGGCGGTTCCCGACACCTCTCAACCGCCATGTTTTATTCTAAAGCGGTTGGTTAAATCGAGTTGAATCTGGCTCGAACTGGCGGGATTTGGTTTGAATTGGCTGAATCTGGTTTGATATAATTTTGATAACATAACAGTATGCTTACTGTCTTTAGATATTCTATTTTCATGGAGTCATAATAAATTTTACTTTGTGTTTATTAAACAGTTTATGGCTTTTATCAAGTTATCGGCACAAGTGAAAGGACGTTATGTATTTACAAAAAAGATGATCTTTTGCATGGTTGTATGACTATGGCTATTTATTTGAAAAGAACAGTGTTATTTTATAATAAAAATAAAGAATATAAATACACTTTCTGAGTTTCATGCCTTCTTAGTTTAGATAGATTTACCTATAGATTTACGAACCGATTGCTAATTGACTGTTAATAAAATATTTTGGACATTTTGTCTTATTGAATGAGTAGCTTAATTGTTGAATAGGTAAAAAAATAGTTACTAGAAATATGTGCAATGTCGGGACAGCAGTTCGTATTGGTATGGAGAAAAAAGGTTTGTTTTTCTTTCTGTTGAGTAATGCTTGGCCTTTTCCATTTCAGAACAAGTTTTAATTGATTTACTTCCCAGTTTTTGCACTTCGGATCGAGTTTGGTTCATTTTATTCGCATGACTTTCATCCAAGCCAACCTACTGTACTTTCGAAAAAGTTTAGTGTAAGCTTTTAATTACTTTGCTAATACTAGATTACTGGTTGTCAACATTACTGGTTTCACTTATACAATTGGAACCCTTAGACGGATCTACATGCGTATCTACATTTATTTATGTGTAATTTTTTTGTCAAGTCAATGCTATTGATGATCTTGGTTATATATAATTTTACTCAAATTTTGTTGCGAATATATTACAATTTGAAAATAGTGTTTAACCCGTCACGCGCCGTAGGTATAATTAGCGCGCCACCTTACGAACATACGACTGTCGTACATATGGCGCGCGAGGACTTAATATATTTCCACCTATGGGAGAACCACGATAGCATAGTTGGTAGTGCACCTGAATCAGCGTGTCATAGGGTGCGGGTTCTAATCCCGCATGTGTAAAATTTTCAACGCTAATTTCAATGTTTTTGTCCAAATCGGTAAGCCTGAGCTTCAGTAGTTTTTACGCTGGTATCCGACTCATTTGATTATTGACTGCTGTTTTACATTTTATTAAGTCTATTGTTTTTGTTTTATTAGTAATGATGATGATACTGTTGTTATTTATAACAATTACAGTGAAACGCACTTATCATCACTTACTGTGATTACTTTAGCGCTTTAGATTAACTTTTGTGGGGTTACAATGTCATGTTCTGATTTGATTGAATGACTCGCGTTTCCAAGTGAAACATGAAACCACAACACACACGTGTTTTGATACCTTTAGCGATGGACGGTGGCGGTGTGACGGATATTACGAATTTGTCGTAATTTGAAGTTTTTACTTATTTTTTTATCACTAGAGTTGTAATCAAGGACACAGCCTGTTTGATGGTGGGTTACAAATAAACAGAGAATAAACAGAGAAGCTTGGAATAGATTTTCCGTGCTTTGTTTTTGTCATGTTAACTTCACTTCAGATTAGAGCAGGTAAAAAAAACAAAAGACGGAATAACTATTATTCTGTTTATTTTTAAGGTCCTGTGGACCGTTTCATCTATTTTTTTAAAAACACGCACTTGCTTTTATATATGGCGGTAATTGAAAAAATATTATTTAATTTTTTGGTAGGTACTTACCCCAAAACAGGGGAGCGCTTGGCCTTTCCGCGTTGAGCCAGCGTGGTGGGTTATGGCCTTATATATATAGTTTTTGAGGAGCTCGATGGCGCATTGGTTAACGCGCCTGGTCAGCGAATACTGAGGTTAAGCAACTTTCGCAAAGCCCTGTCATCGGATTGGTGACCAAAAATTTATCATCTCGAGCTCGAGAAGGCACGTAAAGTCGTTGGTCCCGGCTGCTTTAGCAATCGTTGACAACCACCAATCCACACTGGGTCCGCGTGGTGGTTTATGGCCCGTTCTCCCTATCCATTAAAAGGGAAGGCTCGTGCCCCAGCAGTGGGGACATAAAATGAGCTGATGATAATGATGATGATAGTTTATGAGAAAAGGCCTGAGACCAGTAGATGCACGACGTTGATCATGAACGATGCTATGCTTAAAAAGTGCAAGAAAATTTTACTTCGTTAAGTTAAACGCAAATAAAATGTCCTCTCGGAAAGCAACTTAACTCAACCTCTCGCTAATAAATTCGTATCTTGCTCGGCACAAATTGAATTTTCCTACAAAACCAACGCTGTTTCACATCAAATTACATAATCGCCCCGCGGACGGACGGACGGACGGTTTTTTCCCCATGTTTTTCACTCGAGCAAATGGGTTGCATATTTTTTCATGATTACCGCTGCAACAAAGGAGTTTGTTCGCTCAGCTGACATCGTGAATGTGCTTTCGCAATGCCGGGGCTTCGGATGGATATCCTTATTTTATTATTAATACATCTTTATTGGAATTAATAATATCGTATCACAAATATCATTTGGCTGAAATGTTGTAATTTTACAATTATATTTATTATTCAAATATTGAATATAGTTTTTAAAATATAATTGCAAACAAATATTTAAAGGTAGGTAGTAAATCATATAAAGAAAATGTTTCCCAACCTCACTTAATCGAGCTATTTCTTAGATTTGGGCTACGTTAAATTAGTAAATAAATAGTCCATATACTGTCCCACTGCTGGGCAAAGGCCTCCATCATTGAAATCAAGTCATCGCTACAATTGGGCAGTTGACTAGTAATTAGTCAATAGAGAAACTTTTTAGCAACAGTCAAAACGATTTTTATAAAGAAAATGTATGGGAATGGTGAAATATGACGTCACCATTTTGTTCCGTGTCAAATCAGTGTTTATTATTAACTTTTTAGGTTACAGAAAATCATGCTTACGTCAAATAAAAGTGGTCAATGTTTTAAGAACTGTCACGTGATTTAATTTAATAATAATAATAAACCAACGGTGCTGAGCACTGAAGACCACAGTAACATATGGAAGAGTAAGGAGCTTCACGGGTGGTACTACCGGGCCACAACAGGGCCCGGTGTGGATCTGCTCGCGTCCGTAAACTGGCTACGATTTGGAGACCTCTTTGGGGAAACCGAGGGGTTTGTCTGTGCAACTGCAGACGAAGTCACGATGACGAATAATTATCGGAAGTATATCTTGAGGGACGGTACGGTCGACATTTGTCGGGCATGCCGCCGTCCTGGTGAGTCACTCAGGCATATTATTTCTGGTTGTTCTCATCTGGCTAACAGTGAGTACTTGCACAGACATAACCTTGTAGCTAGGATTATTCATCAGGAACTTGCTCTTCGATATGGTCTTGTAGAATCTGAGGTGCCGTATTATAAGTACACGCCGGCACACGGAGAACTGTCTCGAAAATGGTTATGCCACGCTCTACTGGAATCGATCTGTTATCACGGACAGAACTATTATTGCCAATAAGCCTGATATTGTGTTGACAGATCGATCGACGCGCCAGGCAATGCTCATTGATATCACCATTCCGCATGACGAGAACCTTGTGAAAGTCGAGAAGGACAAGCTCACCTTGACTTGGCTCACGAGGTGACCGTTATGTGGGATGTGGATTTGACGATCATTGTCCCCATAGCCGTATCTGCAAACGGCCTTATAGCGAAGAGTCTCGACCAGCATCTCAAGAGGCTTTCGCTGGATGGCTGGATCAAGGGTCAGGTCAGATACAGAAGGCAACACTCCTGGACATTGTCAGGAGGTTTCTTTCTCTGCAGTCTTAATCGCCGGTAGCTTGAGTCCTGCTCCGCTGTTGGCAGCGTTCTAGGTTTAGGTTTTTATAAAAGTTGTATTTTTGTATGATATTTTGTTATATTTTACTTTTTATATAATTTTTATTTAAGATTAAAAATAAATAAAGGGTATTAAACCCTTAATAATAAATAACTTTTTTTGCCTCTAACAAAAACACATTATTATTATTATTATTTATTTGTTTTATCATCATCATCATTATCATCAGCCTATACTAGTCCATTGCTGGACATAGGCCTCTCCTGCACGATCCGCGGCTACTCTCATCCAGCTCTTGCCAGCCACCTTGCGAAGATCGTCGCTCCGCCTCTCTCTTATTTGTTTAATGTTCTGGAATTATTTGCTGTTGTTGTCAACATCCCTGTTAATGGGTATCGGCTTCATCATCACACCTCCGTGCCCGCAATGTGTTTAAAAATGGTGCACGAAGTTTTCGCTTTGCCTTGGACTTACTTATCGCCAGTCAAAACATGCTATATGGGATTGCAAAATTTTGTATACTGATCTCCAAACTTCAGTATGAAGACAGCATCGCTAAACAATAACGATTATGATATGTATATTTGTAGACGTGTTCTATTTATATATTTTTACAAGTTTATGTACACATATAAGAGGGTAACAAAATAAGTTCTACGAGTGAATGTAGTACAAGGGCGCTGCTTATTTCTGTTCTGAAATATCTTCCAGCAGGCCCGCAAAAGGAAACGTTATAAATAATGATAGAATTAATGTGCTCTTAAATATTTATAATACACATACATACTATAATATACACATACATACTAATAGTGTTCTATTTAGAAAGAGTACAATTAATTATTATAAGTAAGATAGGTCATTTTTGAACGAAAATAATTTTGGTTGTGTTTGTGTGGTTGTTGGTTGTTCTATTAAATTTTCTATTAAAGTTTCTATAAAATAAATAAATAAATTATATCTGTGGAAGTGTGAACCTCTTATTACTCCATGAATAAATTTGTATCGATCTTCAGGAAAAGCGCCCTTGAACTCATAAATGCGTCGCTTGTTTTGCAGTCGACATCGGAAAATACCTTCCTAATGATATTTTAACGACGCGGGTCCTGGATGTTGACGGGATATCCCGACTGTTTTTGTGGGTGGCCCGTTAGACATTGCGTAATAAAAAACCTGTATATGTCTTAAAGCACCCCATTTGATCGGATAAAATTGGAAAAGTTCAAACGTTTAGAAGATAAAATGTCGATGTATTATCTGTTTTGTATTTTTAGCAAATTTTTTTTGTGTTTAGTTAAAGTAAACCATTTATTTGACGCAGCGCAATTTGACATATAGGAGCTCAATGGCGCAGTAGTTAATGCGCCCAGTTTGCGAGTGCTGAGGTTAAGCAACTTTCGCAAAGGCCGGTCATCGGATGGGTGACCAAAAATGTATCATCTCGAACTCCTCCGTGCTTCGGAAGGCACGTTAAGCCGTTGGTCCCGGCTGCATTAGCAGTCGTTAACAACCACCTATCCGCACCGGACCCGCGTGGTGGTTTATGGCCCGTTCTCCCTATCCATCCATAGGGAAGGCTTGTCCGCAGCAGTGGGGACATAAATGAGCTGATGATGATGAATTTGACTTAGGTTCATAAGTTAATCTAATACTTTATTCTATATTTAACCGTTCATCATAGTTATGTTGAAGATCAGTTTCACCGCCTCAGGGGTCTAGTGGTTAAGACCACTGTTTCAGAACCAGAAATCTCAGGTTTAATTTACAGAGGGAATAGGTTCGATGTACATGTTTGTACTCTGTTTGGTTGGTGGTAGGGTTTGTTTTAAGTCCGCCTGGGTAGCTACCACTATCTTATAAAATATGTTGTTCTAACAGCAATGTTGGTAGCATTTTTGAGTTCCGACCGACAGCCCAGCTCCACACGACTTTAAAGCTTATCCTGACACCCCCTACCAACCATAAGGTTATAAAGTTAAAGGTGTCAGACATCCTTGCGCAAGCACAAAGGGCCATCTGCGTCAGGTCATAACGCCAGATAAGAACCCGCCGAAGCGCATTTTTCATCCGGTACTTTTAAGACAAGTGTTTCAAGCTAGTTGCCCCGTGGACACGTTAAGTCCACTACCTAATATCCGGATAGTTTACCGGAGCTGTAAGCTCGCTCACTTCTCGTTGCACTAAGAGCACAACTCGCAGTTCCACTGCTCGGGTCATCAACTCTAAAGTCGACGAAATGTCCTCTTTGGTGGCGGAGTTGTAAGCCCACTCACTTCTCAGTACCCATCTAGGCACCTCGTCAGTTTCACAATCCTACGCGGCTGACTGAACCGGAGACTTTGCATCTAGCGGGCGCCTCTACTAGTTATCCGAACTAGTACCGAAGATGTTGCAGAACTACTCAATGAAAACCACCGAGCAGTGTTCTGCTCGGTGGTTTACCAACTAAGGGCAACTCACGTGCCCCGCAAATCCTTTCACTTTGGGCCCTTCGAGACCGCTACTCGGACCTGCTCGCTGTGCACGAAATGGAAGCCTGCATGACCGGACCTCAACCAGGCAGACGAACATTCCCACTCCTGCAGCTAACCACATAGCCACCACGAGGTTAACCCATGTCCGGGACGTGCCGGAGACGCCCGCGAAGGCAAAATCGGCAGGGAGCCTAGGATCCGGAACTCCCGTGGTACCCTTGAAAAGACAGCCGGACTCGAAGTTCCAGCTGCCACACCCTACCTATCATGGTCAATAGATAGGGACCGTACTTATCAGGGTCAGTAGATAGGGACAGTTCCGATACAAATGTTTCGACCGACAGTTAGAATAAGATAGCCTCCACTTTCGGCCTTCATCATCATCATCATCATCATCATCTCAGCCAAAAGACGCCCACTGCTGGACAAAGGCCTCCCCCAAGGATCTCCACAACGACCAGTTTTTTGCTGCTATCATTCAGCGGCTTCCCGCGACCTTCACCAGATCGTCGGTCCACCTTGTTGTTAGCCTGCCCACACTGCGCTTTCCGGTACGCGGTCGCCACTCAAGGACTATTTCGCCCCAGCGGCCATCAGTTCTGCGAGCAATGTGCCCTGCCCACTGCCACTTGAGCTTAACATCTCTTCGGGCTATGTCGGTTACCTTTGTTCTTCTGCGGATCTCCTTATTTCTGATTCGATCACGCAGAGAAACCCCGAGCATAGCCCTTTCTATTGCTCTTTGAGTGACCTTGAGCGTTCTCAGTCCGACCACGTCTTAGTCCCGTATTTCACCACTGGCAACACACACTGATCAAAGACTTTTGTCTTGAGACACTGCGGTATATCGGACGAGAAGATATTTCGTAGCTTACCGAAAGCTGCCAAGCCTAATTAGATTCGAATCGACCTTTTATCACCATTAATTTAACAACTCAACTAACAAACTGCAACGTTGATTATAAGAGCTGAGCCCTTGATGTGTAGGTATGTGACTCTACTATTTTAAGAAAACATTGTGCTATTATAGGAGGTATACAATATAAACTTGAAATTCAACCAGAAAACGATAAATCTCTCAAAACTGCAAGAAAACAGATACAAGGTTGGGATAAATAAATAAGTTTTAAAACTATAAATTATTTCCTTCGTTTTCAATGCACGCCAGTCCTATACTTTAACCGTAATAATGGAAATTGAACTTTGCGCAGCCGCGTTAAGGTAGAAATTTGTACAATGACACACTGGTGCTGGTTATGCAAAGTTTACTTTGTGATAGTTTTGTGGAATTCGTTCTATTGTCAATATCGTGCGAGGAGGCTTGGAGTAACAGCGCCATTTTTGTTTGAGTCGCCTAACGCCATCTATTTTCGTAGTTGGGAAACTCTTGCTAAAAGTTTTTCTCGTTTTCCGAAGCCATGGACTAATCCGAAACTGAATTCTATAATTCTATTGAATTGATATTGAACTGAGAAGAAGAACAACATAGAAATTATAGCATAATGATTTAATATGTTCATTTATTGACGATGTTATTCATGTTTAGATTCATAAAACAATAATAATCCACTATAACAATATTCAGGATAACTTAACTTTAGGAACTATAACTTCAGTATCACAGTCAAGTACAAATATTAAAATAAACATAATTAAAATATACAGGTATGCATAAAGATAAAGGAGTTTATTATAAATTATAATGTAGCTACTGAACACTGCCGCGCTCAAAGATATCAATTAAAGATATAAATTGACATATGATTTGTAACTTAAATAGTGATGTTGCGCTGTTTATTTCATTTGCCAACACTCATGTACATTGACGAACTTTTACCAGTTAAAACATTATTTCACATCCTATTTTACAAAACAAAAAATGTTTTAAAAAAAACCATTACTGCAATCGTCCCTTCACCTTCCTACCAAGAACAAACAACTGTCTGGCATCAGTCAGTCATGCAAGTGAATGATTTGATTTGATTTTGATTCGACAGTGGTCGAATAATGTTACCCAATCAGCCCAAATAGACACAACCGTTTCGAAGGCAAACAATTAGAGCAACCCAAATGGCAACAATAACAAAAGTCAACCGAAGTCATAACAACAGGCTCTTTCAATAGGCAAATTCAAACGGATCCAATTACAGTAATCTTGAGGTAGCCAGGGGTTAATATTGTTTCATAATTATTAAACAAATTATTAGCGCAGTGGTAAACGCGCTCTGTCTGCGAATGCTGAAGTTAAGCAGCCTTCTTAAAGGCCAGTCGTTGAATGGATTATCAAGAATTTATGATTTTGAACTTGCCGTGTTTCAGATAGCACGTAAAGTCGTTGGCACTGGCTGCATTAGCGTTCGGTAACAACCACCAATCCGCTCTGGGCTTGCGTTTGTGAAGTGCTGCATGGTCCTCCCTGTGTTGTTTCTAGAAAGGTAGTGCCCTGCAGAAGGGCATAGTATGAGCTGATGGTGATACTTATGAGAAACACAAAGATCTTGAAAAACATTTGTTTAACACAATTAACGTGGAGTGGAAAGTGACGGGGAAAGTCCACGATTATGCAAAAGTTTGACACATACAAAGAGTTGAACAAACGACAATGCCGCCGCCTCGATGGCCGAATGCTAAAGCGCTCGGTCCCATACCTGAAGGTCCCACGTTCAATTCCCAGAATATACACTTTGCCTGACCGGTCGGGCAAAGTGTCCCCAAAGTGTGCCCAGTGTGTGATGATCACCAACCCGCATTTGGCAAGCGTGGTGATAAGTAATTACCCATCAAGTGTAGTAATTTCAATGATGGAGGCCTTTGCCCAGAAGTGGGACAGTTATAAGCTGTTTTTCACTTTTACTTTACTTTACTTAAATTTAATGGCATCTTTGCATCACCCTTAAGCATAGAAAGTTTAATTAAAATTGGATTATTGGTTTGAAAGCATACATCAAAACTTGTATAGAATACCGAAACGTAAATCGGTTCTTAAAAAAATGATTATTTAATAACCATTAAAAACTTAAAAATAAAGACTAATTGATACTAATTATAAAAACAAATGAGGACTGTCCACGTTCCAGCATTGAATTTATTTTTCCCTTTCCCCGTAGCAGTCCCGAAAACACCCCCAAGCCCCGAAGATCCGGGAATAACCATTATTAATGGTCCCAAATCTCGTCTGCCGCGAGCAATCACGTATTAATCAATGTACATAGTGCTCGGCAGCTCAGTTTTCGTGTCGCCATTAATTTCCATCAATGCTGTGGCATGGGAAAAATTTAATGGTAACTCTGGATGGACCGGCATGACGTTTACAGGGCATTACAGGGCATACTTAGGCATTTCCTAATTCCAGTTTTATTAAAAGTAAAGCAAAGTCAAAATACATTTTTTTTTAAACTTATTTTATAAATTTTGGATTTTTTTTCCTAACTATATTATATTTAAAGTAATAAATTGTTGTTTATCTTAAATAACGTCAATGTATGTTTGTTTGTCTTTAATCACACCGAAGGTTGCCTTCAACGAAACGGATATGAAAGGAGAATAAACTACTGTGAATTAACATTTAAAGATACGTGACATTTATTTTTCGCAACAAAGTTTTCGTGAAATTTTATATACTTAAAGATACTGTTTCTTCTAATGTAGATAACTCGATTCATCGTCATCATCATCATCATCAGTCTATTAGTCGAGTGCACGCCACCGAACACGATCCGCGGCTACTCTCATCCAGCTCATAATACTCTATTAGCTTAGCTAGTCCGATATAAAATTATATAAATACTAATATTATAAAGCTGAAGAGTTTGTTTGTTTGTTTGAACGCTCTAATCTCAAGAACTACTGGTTCGAATTAAAAAATTATATTTGTGTTGAATAGACCATTTATTGAGGAAGGCTATAGGCTATATTACATCACGTTATGACTAATCGCTAATTAACGCGAGTGAAACCGCGGGGCAAAGCTATTTTTAACAAAACTCCTACAGTTATCGTACAGACGCCAGCACATCAACCTATCCAAAACCTTCAAATTTCTTCAATACTTAAATGTTCAACCGTTGTGCCATATACATAACGTTCAAAGTCTATTCAGGAAATTTGTCAGTTTGTGGTAATCTGATGTGCGGGCGTGTGTACATGTCGCTTTGATGTTAGGTACAACAAAGTAAGTTAGTACCATAGTAGAATGAAACAAGTAGGTCGACTCGGCCCCCGAGCAAGCGATAATCACCTAAACTTGTAGGGCTGTTCGTCTACTATATTCTACTATGTTAGTACCATCTGATCGCTAATGCGTCTTTGTCTGTCGCCATGGCAACGACGAAGGGGATGCGAAGACGACGACAGCGCCTAGCGGCAGTCGCCCGTAACAGCTTCTCGGCACCCTATCTGATGTAGTTCGCATCTTTTCTAACAGAGGGCGCTGTCATAAATTTTTATAGTATTTATATTATCAATAAATACTTTTTGCATTATTTTTTTGTATTAGGGGCTTTAAAGCTAATTAAATAGGTAACCATTGTTTTTTCTTTCTTATCTCACGTCAATTGTTATTAACCTTATGTATTTCGTATTTTATAAATAAGATTAGGCTCACACTTATTCTAATACTTCACTAATTAAGTAATGCCCTCAGTTCAGTATACCTAATAGAGCATGGGAATATGTACTGTTAGGTACTAGACAAGTTTGCGGTTGTTGTATATTTTAACCGGTAAATGTAGATTTACCGGTTATCTAGGCAACAAACAACGGGGTAGGTATAATAGGTACAACAATAATTAACATCCCGGTTAACGCGGTTGTAGTAATTAATCACGAGCACAATACCAATTAAAGCTAACTAATTACATTCTGATAGCTCCAGAGATGTTACTAATAGGGTTCTAGGTAGATTAGGCTCTGTGACAGCCAATGTAACCAGTTTATTAATTTTAATAACATAATAGTTACATAACTATATTTTGACATTCACACATCATCTCCAACACGAGTATAATTACTTATTACTTTCTGAAGATGCCTCACAAAAAACTCTTTTAAAGTAATTTTTTTTTTGTTCTGTAGAAATAATAATGACGCTTGTGTATAGAATGGGTTCTCTTCACTACCAGTATGAGTACAAGCGTCATTATTGTTTCTACAGAACAAAAAAAAAATAATCCAAAAAATTACTTTAAATGAGTTGTTTGTGAGGACTACTGTCCAGAGGAGCTATGGGGCTTGAAGTTTTGTCATGATTGTTCGCATCCAACCCGGGGGTCGAATATGAAAGCAATATCGAAAGCTATAGGCTATAGCTTTCGATATTATTCGATATTATATTTTGATATTATATTAGAAAGCGAGGCGAGGGCTTCGCCTACAAAGCGATCGAAAGCGAGAGTGTTACGCGGTTGGGGGGCCGACCGTTTATCCGTTCGGCTCGGCACATCTTTGTATAGGTATAAATAAAATAAATAAATGAAGTTGTCTCCAGTAGTTCTATAATAAGATATAGTACCTATATAAGTACTTATCTACACCACATAGTTTTATCACTAAAAAGGTTATACACCACAATGGTTGTACAACACAACCTTTGAATGGACAAGATAGTTAGGTATTTAACTATAAAGAAAACAATAATTTGTTTTCTATTGCATTTGCATTATAGTAAGGACAATGACATTTTTATGATACGATTGCTACTTTTGAATGAAACTTTATGGAATGTTATTTTCTTTTATATCTAGGTACCTAATAAACCTTTCTGTTATTTAAGTACTAAAACGTACGATTATGTTTGAGCAAATGCAATTGAATCTGTGGTAACGTTTCTATTCTAATTTTTAGAAAACGAATTTTTAACTTATATCAGAGAGTTCAATAATCCAGATTATTTTATACAATCACAGACCAAATTTCGGCCGACTTTAATCCCTTTGCCTGGATATCAGTTGCGAGTGGCGAGCCTTCGTTGCGAGTATTTCAAAATGGCCACTCAAGATGGTGGACATGTTTGGATTTATTGCGAACGTAAAAAGTTTCCGAGCTCGAGATGCTACTTTACGCATTTCAACTTTTTATTTATGATTACGCACCTGTCATCGTCATCAATTTTGTTTTGAAAAAGTCTTATTTAAAAGTTAGTACTTTTATAAGGCACCATTGGGGATCTCATTTGGAATTGGGGACTTACCAGCGATATTTGTTTGCGAGATTATAATGAAATGAAAATTTACATCTCTAAACTTTTTGCGAAAAGCCTTTACTTCTACTGAAACATCAGAACTGTCCCTCACAGAAAGTAACTTATTTCATTCGTATTAGTAAGTATATTATTTAATTACGTAAAAATACAGTAGATTTCGGGTATAACGACGATGAAGGGACCACTCTATTTTCGTCGTTATATCCGGAAGTCGTTATTGGCAAAGGTAAAGAGATACAGACACGTACAGATGTAAGTTTATGTTAATAACTACTATTTTACTTACTAAACCCAGTTGCTACTCAGAATATCAATTTGTAACTGAACCATAAATTGAACTCCGAAACGTACACGCTTCCCTACCTACTTAGCTGATATCTATAAACAAAAGGTAAAGATCTCCACACTTGCTCACCATCTGTGTCGATGTAAACAAAAGATAAGAAATGTTTGTGAAAGAAAGATATGTATGTGTCTTTGGCGGCCGACTCCGGTCACAATATCTGCATGGGATTTCTAGGTTGTTACAAATGATTAATTAAAAACAGTCGCTACACCCGAACTCGGCGATACATCCGAAGTCGTAGCCACATGAATTTTGTACTAAATTATGCTTTAAATTCTACAACCAAGGTCGTAATAAATGAAATCCACTGTAGATTGTTTTTATTATTTATGTTTAGTTTTACTTCATATTATTGTTATTTTTATTGTGCCTAGTGTGTTGTTTACTATCCGTATTCTTTCGAATACGTATATTTAACAAAAACGAAGTTAGAACCTAGTTAGTATGGCATTGAAGCAGCGCCTCCTGGCGACATACGAGAAGAGTTAAAATTTTGCCAGACAAATTTTCGTTTTCGTTAACGTGATCGAATAGCGAATGAACTTGGCACCCCGATAGCACATTTTTTACTTTATAGATTCTAGAAATTGAGGCTAAGTTCGCAAGAACTGTGGTTGTGATTCCTAACACAAGTGTATTAGCTTTCTGAATGAATTAACCCTTATCATTCTTTGACAATCCAACCTTTCAGCCCTTTTTGTTGGAATAAAGATATAATAACCCTGGTTTTAAAGGTAAGAGTGGGCCTCGCATCTTATCTATCTTCCTTTATAAATAACTAGTGGACCCAGCGGACTTTACCGCTTTAACAGTTTCCATTAATTCCCGTGGGAATAACGCGATAAAAACTATCCTATGTGTTAATCCAGGTTATAAACTATCTGTATGCTGAATTTCATCCAACTCCATCCATCCGTTGCAGCGTGAAGAAGCAACAAATATACACACACACATACACACAAACTTTCGCATTTATAATATTATATAAGTGTGGTAACTTTAATAAAATGTAAAGTAACCGATGATACTATGACAATCTAAAGCTTTCTTTCTGACCGTTAATACCCTCGACAGTAATATTGGTCCTGAGCTGAAAGTCATCGATTACATTAAAGATTCAGGCTATAAGAAGCAGCCTAAGCCGATTTGTCAATGCTAAGTGAACCGGTCGCTGGATATTAAGAAACTTTTACCAATCTATTATATAACTTGGAACATAAGTATCTAAGTTATTGTTTTGATTTTATAATGAAAGTTTATAATCAGAATCAAGTACTTTTTGCTTTAACAGAATTAAGTATACCTACTCTACTTACTTAAAAGTATAAAAATAATTAAGTTAAATTATTTACTTAAATAAATTCAAAATGTCAAAATTTTATATGAATAAAACTAAAAATACACATTATACTCAATGTTGAACAGGACTAACTTAATTTATCTAATTTGTTTAATTACTAGTTAATGTATAAGAATTGCGTCGAATAAATGTTGTGTGGTACAATATTGGCAATCTAATCGATCACAAAATACCATATGTTTTTAAGCTAAGCTACTAATTGTGTACTTATAGATAGTAACCACTACACCGCAGAGCTACTTATAATAAAAATATGAAATACGAAAAAAAAAAATACGAAAAATACAAAGATGGTATTTATGAATTTAAAAAAATATTAAACAACATCACATACATTGTTCTGACCCCAAGAAAAGTAGCTAAAACACTTGTTTTATGGAAATCAGAAACAACGATGGTACCACTACCACCTAGACCCGACACAATATCGAAAAGTTCGTTTTCGACATTGATTCGACCGGGAATCGAGCCAGGGACCTAGAGTTAGCGCCGCCCGTCCGGCGTGCAAGCCACAGGTGCCGAGGTCGTCAAATATCGACTAATGACTTCATTTCTTTGTTTCAGTTGTTAATCAGTAACTAAGACAAGATGGCGGCGTTCGTGGCGAAGCAAATGGTGGGCAATAAACTCAGCGCCGTTAAAGGTAAGCAGTTTAAATTAAAGTTTCCAGCACTGGAATAATTTGAAATGTATATAATTGATGATTATGTATTTTACGCAACCTACGTATGAAAACTTATCTCAAAATTTTATTTTTATTTAGTTTTTGACTTCTAATATATATCTTAGGGTAATAATCAAGTCTTAGGATAAACGAGTTAGTCATCGTCTCGTAAGTAAAGGCAAACAACAACAAAAATTGTCAAAACAGTTTTTATTACTTCTGTTTTTAAAGGGTTTTTAGACCCATACTTTTTAGTTCAGTAGTGTTAAAAGGGCAGAAGTGTAGACATAATAACATTCGTTCGACAATATTTTATTTTAATTACAGTGATATGATTATTTAGGTACATATAATTTTACACAAATATTGTTGCGAACAAATTACAATTTGAAAAAAGACAAAGTGTTGAAAAAATTTCACGAGCGGGATTCGAACTTGCACCCCATGACATGCCGGGTCAGGTGCGCTACCGACTATGCTATCGTGGCTCAATCCAACTCGTCGAAATTAATCAACACTTTTACTTTTTTCAACACCTTGTCTTTTTTTAAATTACAGATATATTTCCTTACACTTTAACCCCCTTATAAATAAACAGAGAATAAACTCCGAATAGTTATTCCGTGTTGTCTCTTTTACTCTAATTTGAAATGACATTTACATGACGGGAACAAAACACGGAATAACTATTCCGTCCTTATTCTCTGTTTATTTGTAAGACCCTACGTTTTTATTCAAGTAAGCTCACTCTTAAAAGCAATTTCAAATATAAGGTAGTGGCTATTCTACCACACCATTCATCTATCAACAACAAAAAAAATATAACAATCAACCTCAACCTTAGACCAAAGATATTTTACTCGGTAATGAATAATGATTTATCGGGAATCTCGCCGCATTTATACAAAGTCGTGACTGAAATTCGGTGTCCGACCCCAAAAGTTATACTTAAGTAAATTACAGTTTAAAAATAACAAACTAGGTACGTAACTATATAACCAACGTTGCGTTTAACGGCGTGGCGCCTCGTAAGAAAGTATCGATAGATCGTGACCCGTAGTTATTGGGCCAATCGGGAGGATCGCGCTATTGTGATATTGCGTGACCCGGAGCTCCGAGACAACTCCGATATTAAAGAAGCATTTTATATTTTCTGTGAAATGCTTTACTATCTTTTTGAGTAATAGGAAGGTACAGTCAGCAACAAAAGTCGCCGAACACTTTAGTCCCACTTCATAATAACATCATACAGGTGGATCCACTATGATCGCGAAACGCATTTTTTAGAGGTAGTTTGCTGATTGCCACTGGCCATTTTCAGTTTTACCGGGCTTTTTTTGGGGCAGCGGGAAGCTTAAAGGGTTCCTCAAGCCGTGTGGAATGAAGCACCGTCAGTGGTTTTCTAGAGGAAACGGCATCACGCACTAATGCGTGTCACCGTGCCCTACCCCGGATCGGGGAGCGGAAAAACCCGAGAGCGCCTCTAAAGGCTTGAACTTCGACTCGGATTGACCAGGTCGTGGGGGTGGGGAAAAGCGCCCAGGTACATGTCTGTACCTGGTATAGAGCGCGTGTGAACCGGATCGTCGTACCCTTATTCTACGAGTACGGTATCTTGGGCCTAAACTAGTGTGCATGTTTAGTGTATTCTGTAAATGTGTAGTGGCATTTAGAGCACCGCGCGGCGTGCGACGTTGCACGCTCAATGTTCGCGAACATACCCATTACAAGGAGCAATTGCAGGAGCGCGGAGCGCAGTAGGTGCGCTAACATGCTGTGATTTCCTGTAATTGTGACTATATCTAACTATAAAGTAATTAGCTATTGTTATTTCAACTTTGTTATGGTAAATTATTATGACTATGATTATGTTATGACGCCTCGGTGGCCTAGTGGCAGAGCGCTCGGTCTGATACCCGAAGGTCTCGGGTTCAATTCCCAGGTCGGGCAAAGTGTGTTTCGGAGTTTGCGATCACCAACCCGCACTTGGCAAGCGTGGTGATTAATCCAATACCCATCAATTGTAGTGATGACTTGATTTCAATGATGGAGGCCTTTGCCCAGCAGTGGGACAGTGTATAGGCTTTACTTACTTACAATGGTAAATTGTCATGTTGGTGATACTTAAAAAAAAACGTAATCGATACCTTTAGCTAATTTTGTTGCTGACTGTACTATGCCATAATAGCTTTACTCGTAGAAGACAAGCGTCTATTAGATTATTTATTAGGTTTGACGAATTGCTAAAGTGATTACTGGTATTGCTGCCGATTGTACAGCCGACATTGCAATGTCTGCCATTACGTGTCCCTATAAAATATAGTGACTTCTATTTCTTCTCAAGATGCGGAGCGTTATAAACAGGGTGGCCAGTGCGAGGTTTATTTTTGTCATTCGATCACGATAACAAAATCAAGGTTGTCTATGGCAAAATTTTAACACTCCTTGCTGCTCACCAAGAGGCACTGCTGCTTCAATACCATACAAATTCCTTTTAGGAGACTTGAACGGTTTCGAATCCTGTTTCCTAAGAACTTAAAATAATGTTTTCAATTACTTTAGACTACGAAAAAATTCCCACTTTCTTTTAATTTAAATCCCATAGGATCATACACATACCATACCAGATTTTAGATTTAATATTATACCAACCAAATCGCTAATACAAAATGTTATTTTTAATGCCATAAACAAGAAAAAACACTGTAAACTCCCAATAGAGTCAATTAATTTTATCGTAGCAATTAACAAAGCGATCCCTCATCCGCAATAAGTAAAAAAACGTCATCTTTCATCCCGCCCTTACCTTTCATCCCCCCTTACTCCCTACTCCCCCAGCGCCCCCCCGCCGGCGTTTAGCCGCAAATTTCCCAAGGGCTCACGGTTTTACGCCAGAAAGATAAGGATTGTATGATTTTCTTTAATTGTGATAGGAGGGAATGGTAATTTAAAAATAATTATCGCAATTACAATATTAAATAATTTGATTAAAAAAGTGTAAGAAGCAGAGAATGGTAATTGGAAAACCATTACCGCTATCATCATCATCACCATCATCTCAGCCAAGACGTCCACAGCTGGTCAAAGACCTCCCCCAAGGGGATTGTATTTAAAAAAATATATACTGCGAGCAAGATTCGAAGACACACCTTCTGACATATCAAACCAGATCCGAATAGATAGTTGTATAAAAAATATTTGCAATACAAATAGCTTACTATTTCTATAATTATGATTTAATGGTGGGAATTATATTAAAAAATAATTTAATTTCATTAAATTTTAATTATTTAAATAAAAGTAAAATATTTTATTCTTATTATTATAGTAGGTAACAAAATACTTAGTGTATTTATAAATAAACTTAGCTAAAGGAAGACATATTCAAGAAAATTCATTAAGACAGTAGGTACACATAAATAAATAACAGAACTCTTATTACATTGTAAAAACATTAAGTTTTTTTTCAAATACTTATCCAACTAACGCGTATAGATACCGAATACAATCATTACTAACTAAATATTATTATTTCTCATCATTACTTAACTTGGATCGTATTTCATTAAGACCTTCCATGCATTACGTGTGTATCTGTTTTCTAAACTATCGCATTTGAAATACAGTACTTTTAGTTTGACTTTTTTTACTGGTAATCACTTAACCTTGGACCTAAAAGGTGGAAGCCCACTTCACCCGGAATCCTCACCTACTAAGTAACAGACTGATGGCTATCTTATCTGTAATTGCCGGAACACAACAATTCACAAACATTGATGTTAAGGCTACATATTTAGATGAGATGGTTTACTAAATAGTAACAATTAATCTTATTAATAATAATTTAGCTACCAAACTCATAGTCCATTGAATACTCCTTATTATGAAACAGACTGATCAAAACCTTCCTTCTCATTCCCGTGCTATCGTTAGGACTATATCCGTCTCTTTCGCATTCTGTTACAAAGACCTTTTTAATCTTCTCGGCTGAGCTCGGGAGTAGGATCTGTTTCCTCTTCTTAGCCTTTCTGCTTCTCTGCGAAGCTTGTAAGGGGCCTGTAACGTCTTCTGAGCAGTTCTGGTTAACGGGGGAGTGGAACAGTTTCTTACTGACAGGGTGCATGTTGGGTTTTGTTCTAATAGGTGAGCTTGTATCCATCTGAAATTAAATGAAAAACTTTATTATCATAATGATAATATAAGTGGTACTTCATCATCTTCATCATCATCGCCCATAGATTATGTAAGTCATCACCGTTCGCAGTCTACAGAAGTCTACTGCTTATTAAAAGCCTCTCCATTTTGGGTACAAATAGTTCGCGATTTTTCAGTGTCAGGTGACTTTGCATAAAATAATATATTCGTACAGTGCTTATTTTATAGTTGTAAGTTTGTGTGTCCATAGTACAGTCATATTAAAGTTGTTTTTTAATAACAGCCACATAATTTTCTTTTCTTCTGTCATCGCTTACCTGACTGATTGTCTAACTTGTCCAAACTTTCCACTAATTAATGCCAACAAAGTAGATATACCTACGAGTAATCTAGCCATGTGCCTACGTGGAAAGGGTTTATAAAAATCCCTTTGAAATCAGGGGACACGGGTGTTTATGCAAACAGTCGGCGGTTCGAATGCTAGTTTATTGTAAAACCAACATTCACAAAAATAATTGTAAACTTTAAGCTTTTTATAGTATTAATTAAATTAAGCTTACAATTTATTTTGGATACATTTTATGTATCAATGTAAACGGACAATAGTCGCCTTCTATTTAGATAGTTTTAGTTATTTAAACTGCGTATATTATTTTAATCATTATAAAATGGGCCCGCGTGGTGGTTTATGGCCTGTTCTCCCATGTGTTGTTTCCATCCATAAGGAAGGCTGGTGCCCCAGCAGTGGGCATCAAATGACTTGATCATGTGCATATATTATTTAAATCACTGTGTAAAAAACTTACCATACTACAGTCCGGACTGAACTCCACAGAATTGTTCATAATGTTGTTTGTAATGAGCACCGCTAAAGCCTCCCTTGTGATAGTGTTCACGGGCGTCGAGTACGGACCCTGGGTGGCCATTTTGTAAGCAGGTAGACGGATAACGTACGCACGCGGCGATAGTCGGCGGTAGACTGAATGGGGAAGGAGGTTAGACAAAAAAAGGTTCATGTATTTTTTCTGACGTGTGAGGTGTTTTGATATGATCACCTCTGTGTTATAGTGATTTAACCACTGTTCTCATATGCAGAGGCTACAAATTTGATTGCTACAGGTACAGGGCGGTGTAACTAATGTAATTATTATTATTGAAATCGGTCCAATTGGTCTCGTTCTAAGTCTGCCTAGCTAACGAACACTATCCAACGTTAATTTTTCGTTATAACAACAGTACTTGTAATAGCAGCTTTATTGTGTTACGACTGCTAGACTATTCAAATTCAAATTCAAAATCATTTTATTCAGTTTAGGCTACAAGTAGCTCTTGTGAATGTCACTATGCCATCGGTTCGTAAGTCTACTCTGGGCGGGAGATCGTGTACTGACTACAGATGTTTTCAACAAGACACACTATAGTCGACATTTTTAAATAGCAGAATTGCGAACCAGAGATGAAGCTAATGTAGTACATAATAATTTTGTGTAAACAACTACGTTGTGGATAATAGTGATTTGTTCGGCTCTGTCAGAAGTTTCCGTATATAGAACTTGTTAGTGACAGCTTTACGCTTTGCACGCTCCAATGAAGCCCCGTGTAACCCTACGCATAAAGTTTATTTGTTTTATTAATTAATTAGTACATAAATAGACATTGAGAATAGGTAAACTTTTGTAGTTCAATAGAACAGGTTCCTTATATCTAAAAAAGGATTTCTTTTTGAGTGCTTCTAACTTAAACAAGTCTTTCTATGTCTAGTAACGTTTAGCACACAACACTAATTCCGAGATTATTATTTTCTTACGTTTTGTAATTTCCTGATAGAAAGGGTATTTCCACCAAAACATACTATTCACGATAAGTCATAAATATTACTGGTATTTCAAAAATTTTACTCCAAACAATTAGAACAATATTTTATCTATGTATATCGCTAGTGCATTGTGGCCACGTTGTGGCACAAGCCATTCTTGCTATACTTGTAAGTTACTATCAATTTAACATTATAGTCTTCTTTTTTATCATAAAAGCTACCCTTTTGATAGATAAAGAACCTAAGTTTCAATAATAAAAATGTCTGTGCAGTAAATCACACTAATATTATAAATGTGAAAGTTTGTGTGTATATGTGTGGCTTAATATTTGCTGCTTCTTCACGCTGCAACGTATGGATGGATTTGGATGAAATTCGGCATACGGATAAGTAGTTTATAACCTGGATTAAGTTTTTGTCTCGTAATTCCCACGGGAATGAATGCAAACTGTCAAAGCGGTACGAAGTCCGCCGAGTCCACTAGTAAAACATAATAAATAATAATTGCTTTAAAAATATAATTTATTTTAATATCTGAATTTCAATAGTTCCAATAAAAATAAAAATAGCAATGATCGTGAGTTAGCTAGAATTGGCAAATACTCATTTTAAAAGTAACAAGATATTTTCTTTAAAACATTGTTCAGCGATACAAAATGTAAATGCCATTAAAAATGTGACTTTTGCAGTAAAAGCACTAAAAGAGAATATCAAAGGCTTGAATTTTATCGTCAATTAGTAAAATAACAAAATACATTTCGTAGAAATTCTCAGTCCGTCAAAGTCAAAATATTATTTCGATAAGTTATGTCTGGAGTTTAAATTAAACCAAGTGGACCATTAAAATAGATCCATCGGGTAATGTTTCTATCATCTCAAATTTCTCTAACATTAGCCAAGTCCGTAACTTTTTTTATAATATGCGAATCGTATATTACTTCTTGATTGCGTTTAAACGTTTTGTTTGCTAGCACGCTCTTGTTCTTTCCAACAGGCTCCACTGATTTAGACCTTAGACGATTCTGATCCAAGACTTTGGCGAAATCTTCAAAAGTCGGCGGCAAATTTGAATAGGACGAGCATTTGTTTTCAGGCATGTTCTTTCGTTCATCTTTAAATAGTTTGAAAAAATCCGAGCACGAGTCGCCCGAACCTTTGCTGTTAAGGTTTTCGTTCGACTCTTCAGTGTCAGAAGATTTTGGACTGACACCTAACAGGAGCTTGAGCTGCTGACTCTCTACAGGTTTCTCTTGTGCTCCAACATCAGACATTACCTCAGGTTCAACAGAATCCGAGGAGCCATTCAAAAAGCTGAAGTTCTTGGGAAAGTGCTCGACCGTCTCCAGTTCTGCTTCCACCATCTTCCTCTTGATGTAAGCTGCGACGTTGGCAACAGACTCTTTGATGCCACATTTAGTCGCATACTGCTGGAATTCTTCTAGAAATTTCCTTAGTGTGAGGTTGTGAGTCTGACAGTACTGTCTGATGATTTTGCTGACTTCAACGATTTCAGTCGTAGTCACCCCGGCCTGTTTAATGTCATGGAACCCTTCGAGTTTAAAGATGCACTTCTCGTTCTTGATAGACTCGAGTTTAGAGACATAGTAGGGCTCGACGGGGCGTTCTGGGTAGATGTTAGGGAAGTGCCTCCTGAGGAAGGCGGAGGTGGGGGGAGGATTGGAGAACAGGTCGAGCTCGTGGCGGCGGCTGGTAGCGCGTTCCTCTAGTGGTAGCTTGTCCTCCTGCAAATTATTTACTTTAAGTATGTTACAATAATTACAACACAATTACAGATTGTAAACGAAATGATGTGTGTTTGAGTTATGAAATATTTGTTTGATTTGTCTGCCTATGGCATTTACAGCGTGCCCGAACTTTTTAGGGGCAGCGAGTTACTAATTGTTCCTTAAGCCGTAGTGATATAACATCCTCAGATGGTTTCTAGAAGGAATGGCATCACGCAAGCATGTCCCCGTCTCCTACAAGATCTTTTAGTCAGTAGTAGTTAGTTAGTAGCGTAGTTGTTTTCCGACAAATAGAAGTATATGATTGCCAGTTCAAAAGCTATTAAGGATTCCGAGTGAAGTGTGCTTCTACCTTCGACCTTATCATCACTTAACATCAGGTGAGAGGTAGGCACTGTTGAAGCAGGAGCCTTTCCTCCCCGAGGTAGTCGGCCATAAACTACCACGCAGGCTCAGTTGTTTGTTTACGACTGCTAATTCAGCTAGGACCAACGGCTTTATGTACCCTTTGAAGCACAGGTGAGCTCGAGATGATAAATGTTTGGTCACCTATCCAATGACCGTCCTTTGTGAAAGTTACTTAACTTTAGCAATCGAGCAAACCGGGTGCGTTAACCACTGCTCCAGCTTCTCCAAGTGCTTAACCGTAAGAAGTCGATCCCACCCACCATAGCCTCCAGGTAGTGGTAGTAGTTGCAGACATCGCGGAACTTGTTCTGCTGACCGCAGTGCACCCACACGATGAACGCGCGCCGCACGGTCAGGTTGGAGTAGGCGGGCGCTGGTGGATCCAGCAGGCTGTGGCCGCCGCCCACCACGATGTCCAGGTCGCTGTTGTAGTGGCTCATTGTCCTGGAAAGGTTTATATTCTTATCAAATATAAAATATTTAATTCTATTCTATTTTATTCTATTCTATTTTATTCTAATATAAGACAAAATGCTGTGTTTCAAAGTCGCATCTATGTTTAATTTAAATGGATTCAATATATGTATAGTAGGTTTAAATTATGACAGTAGTAATTATTATTATTTAAGCAACATTAATCTATATTGTCGTTATTGTTAAAAAGATTTACAGATTTTACACACAACAAAAAGAAACATAACTTAACTTAAAATAAATAACAAATTAAAAATTAAATACCTACCAATAAATAAATAAATCCATGATTAGTTATATCAAATAAAATTAATATTTGAATAAAAAGATTAACAATAATAAACATTTACGAGTATTTGCAAGCCAGCTTTTTAAAATATATTCGTACTGTTATCGTATTTTCTCAACACTTTTTTAAATTTTCCGCAAATCTTAATCTCCATGTTTTGAGTAAATTCATCATCATCATCATCATCAGCCTATACAGGCCCAGCAGTGGCCGCCACTCATAAATACAAAACAAAAATAAAACATGATGTTGATTTAATAACCTCTGTAGCTTAGTGGTTAAACAACCGGTTTCAGACCAGACCAGAGGTAATGGGTTTGAATCGCAGCGGGTACACAATATTGTACCCGGTATTGTAAGTGACTTTCGCTATTTCGGTCGACTGACCGAACTCATAAATTCATGACTAGAAAAAGATTTCATGACTGAATTCCTGAAGGCATGTAGTTTTTCCTTAGGGAAAAAAATTCATAAAGCGTTCCCTGGTTCTCCACGTCTTCGTTCCTACGTCTGTGTAAAAGAATCACGTCAAGATCGACAAACAAACAATTATACAAATAGACTTTCGCATTTACCGTAAAAGACTTATACTTATTTAGTGCCATATAAAAATAAATATTAAATTTAATGTAATATTACAAATCACATCAACACTTGTAAAAAAATTAAACACTTGTTTTTGAATTATAGTAATTATTAACATCTTATCATGTTTATTACATTTGAGTATCCGATATTTCGGCAGTTGCATAAACATGGTAAGAATCCCCTTAATAATTAGGTACTCTAATGCAAATGACCATGATAGTTTAAGTAAATATATTTAAGCATATAATTATATTTATTATTATACATACATACATACATACATACCATCACGCCTTTTTCCCAACGGGGTAGGCAGAGACCACATATTATTATTATACTATTATTATACTATAATTGTTCGCAACAAAATATGCCTAAAATAATATATTACATACATTACATCAGTTACACCATGGACTTATAAATAACACGTATAAAAATATATTCTACTATTCTATAAATAATGGTTTTATTCCTTCTTTTTTAATCTTACCTTCGATCCTTTACTTTGAAGGCATTGACTATTCCTTAATTTATGACATTGGGAAAGCTGTATTTAAGAATTCATTTTTAGGTTAACACTTTTTTAAAATAGGTACGTTATAATAATAATAAATAATAAATAATAAATGTTTCCCACACTCACACCAATTATCTAGCCCCAAGAAAAGCTTCCTTAAGAAACTCGTTATATGGTTAACTAGACAACGGATAAACATAGAAAATAAACATTTTAAATTAACATCTTAAAATAACTATACGAACAACACGAATAGCTTTCACTAACTTCTACTAAACAACTACGGTCGCAAAGGCTTTTAGAAATTAAGTATCACAGTAGCACCAGTGTTCGACACAGTGGCCCAATGTTCGACACCAGTTTTAGTCGGTTTGTACTGGGTACAGCTAGAAAGCAGGAGAACTGAATTAAATTGTTCATTAAATATAAAAATCAAAGGTCGCTCACTATGGGCCTCATAAGAAGGCTCAAGTTCACTCAAAGAGCAATGGAGAGGTCTATGCTCGGGGTTCTCTGCGTGATCGAATCAGAAATGAGGAGATCCGCTGAAGAACAAAGGTTACCGATATAGCCCGAAGAGTTGCTAAGCTTAAGTGGCAGTGGGCAGGGCACATTGCTCGCATGACTGATGGCCGCTGGGGCGGAACAGTCCTCGAGTGACGACCGCGTACTGGAAAGCGCAGTGTGGGCAGGCCTCCAACAAGGTGGACCGATGATCTGGTGGCGGTCGCGGGAAGCCGCTGGATGCGAGCAGCACAAAACCGGTCGTTGTGGAGATCCTTGGGGGAATCCTTTGTCCAGCAGTGGACGTCTTTTGGCTGAGATGATGATGATGAAATTCAAAAATCAGTTACTGGCCCCTATTTCTAATGATCATCGGAACATTTCATCATCGAACATCGAACATGTCGGTCACTGGTTATTGTCGAACACTAGTGCTACTTAGCCACCTTAACCAATCTTTAGATAAATGGAATTCAAGACTCACCTTGTTTATCGTCACACACTAATTAGTCAATAACTCGTCCTAATTTAAATTGATAAAATGTCACTAAATATTTATAATATCATTTCATTAAAATTAAAATATAATTAAAGCTGTAATAAGGCCGCTCCGCGAAAGAGCGCTGTCCAAAGTAACGATTGGGTTTTTAAAATGGCTAAAGAATTGCAGCTACCCTCGTTATAGGTCATTATGTAATAAGTACCGATTTCGAATGAATTGTTAAGAGATTTCGTAACTGTGTCTTTGCTTGGAGTGATAGTTTTTTTTGTGATTTTGCTGTTGGCTTACAAACGGCCTTTTCAGCTTGACTGGACTTTTTTGGGGGCGGCGAGAAACTTAAAGAGTTCCTCAAACCGTGTGAGCGAAATACCGTCATAGGGTTTCTTGAAGGAATTGGCATCACGCAAGCGTATACCGTCCTTCCCTCATGGCTAGGACCTCGGCTCGGATTGACCGGGTCGTGGAGGCGAAATGATATTTTATATGGAGTTTGATTTTGTTATGTTGGAGGTCGGTTGCGCGCGTTGAAATCGCGAATGTTAAGCAACTTTCGTCATGACTTTTCTCCGGATGGGTGAATGTTTTTTTGCATGCTTTAAGAAAGTAAATAATGCTTGTTGCCAGTTGTTACAGTAAGAGGGTTTCATTTGACTCTAACAAAATTTTGCCCTTTAAAGCTTAATAAGGGTTCCTTGTTGACTACGGAACCCTAAAAAGTGGAAATGCTGCCAATAAATTATTTTCAATTCACCAACACACCTGCATTGGATTATCACGGTAGATTATAGCCCAATCTCCATAAATTGGGATGTTTATAAATTAATTTGGACATTTACCTGGACTTTATTAGGAGCGGTGCGGTGAGTGGCCCCAGCTTCAAATCTCGGCTCTGCTTGCCATTCTCACTGCAATCTTGTACTTGTCTTTCACTAGCCGCCACCTCAGCCAGGGTAGTTGTGTTATTTAGATGTTTAAAAATATTATGAGACTTTGTCGAGCTCTTCTATGACTACTTACTTCATGTTGTATCGCAGTCGCAGGTAAAACAACGGTAAGGGATTAGTTAACCTGTTCTAGCATTGTTTTGTCTAGTATTGTTGATTTCCAATCGTGCAGCCATTGAGAGCATCGCTTCTTTTATTGGAGGCCTTAAAACTTTTAACAAATGACGGATGTGGATGTTTGAAATCATAGATTGCGGTACTTTTTAGCGTTGGCTTTCTTTTGTGTTAAAATTTTACTTTGTATTGAAATTAAACACTTTTTAAGTAACTAGCCGTCACTCGCCCGCTTCGCTGTGCGAAAATAATGGATCAATGAATGCTAAATAAAATAAGTATTAGGTTTACCAACATCATATATAGCCATTTGCACAATCTCATGTTCTTACATACAAATTTCCATGAAGGTCAGTCAAGCCGTTCTTGATACTACTATATAAATCTGTAGGCTCTGTCAGTACATGCAATTTTCCTGACAAATTTTGGGATAAATATTCGTTTTATGACTCACTGACAACAATTCTACGATTTTTGAAATTTTTGTCTGTATGTCCTCTTATAACTCAAGAACGGCTTGACCGATTTTGATGAAAATTTGTATGTAGTAAGAACATGAGATTGTGATAGGCTATATATTTATTTATTCATTTACATACACAAGACAAATTACAATTGTTACAAAGTTATACAATGAAAATAGTGGTTGTAATCTAGATCGTTATTTAAAAATATGTGTACAGCTAAACACTAAATACAAAAAGAGCTGGACAAGTTAATTAGTACGAATTGTGGGTTTTACATGCTAAATGTACACATCTGCAAATAACCATAGGTTGTGCAAGTGCGCACATTAAACATGGATGGTTGGGAGAAAGATTCGACCTGAAAGGATATCAGATTTCTCATGTAAAGTGCATTTGATAAAGAGTTTTCTCTATTTACTTAAAAAAAATAGGTACTAATGAAAAGACATTTTAAAAGCAATTATTTTTATTTTTTATGTAACATATGTAGTATATACAAATAAAGATGTGGAAAATGTTACGAATTTGGTACAACTGTAGCTTAAAATCATATGTAAATATACATTATTAGTAATATGTACATTTTTGATATTTACAAAATAAAATATATACATGGTGGAAATGACGACAAATGGCAGACCAAGTCTGGCGGCTGTGTCGATGTCCTAAAAATATCTGAAACAATAAACATTTAATGTCACTATAAAATTATAGAAGACACTTGCAACTAGTCTTTTCTTTAGTTTTTTCTAGCGATAACCACTTAGAAATACTTTTTTACGTCCGGTTTTGCCGAAAATATTTACAAAAAATTTTGCAAAACTATCAATTTTTTACCAAAATATTCAGAACGATAGATTAAGCAAATGGTTGTTAAACAAATAAGAATATATATATACATTTTAAGTAAATATAGAAAACAACTAAAATCTAAAACATTATTCTTACCATCGATAGCAAACAGCTCAGCTTGCCGAGACATAATCTGGTCCTTTCTTCATTTTCCTTTTCCTGTCTAAAGCTTTTCAAGCCTCTAGACGTCTACCTTCTACCGGTACAAGAAGGCCAGCTTCGTTCTCTGTGGCAAAAGGGACTGGTCCAGATCCAGTTCAGTTTAGATCTGGTTGTTTTAATTCAGACCAGCTGATGAAAATATGCACTGTAGCTGCTGCAAGGTCCACCAGCAGGCAGCGACAGGCAATAAACCGTCTGGCCGGGACCTGTAAAAAAAATATGTTATTAATTTGAGTTGGTATCAGCATTGTTGTTAAAATTTTATAAAAGACAGTGGAACAGGTGCCAGTGACACGATGCATTTTAATAAGCTCAGTACCTTAGATTATATACGCGTCCCAAGTAGAATACACACACAATTTTCCCCGCTGGTAATCGAACCCGGGATCTATGGAGCTGGGACCGGTGGTCTTACCAACTAGATCACAGGAACATAATCTTAGCTCATACAAACTTCTCGTGTCATTTGACTAAGTTACTCATGTATAAAGTCACTCATAAAGTTATGCTACATTGGAACGTAGCTTGCATATAGTTTGCAGATACTGTATGTGTACACCAAACCAATAAAAATTTATACTAATATTATAAAGCTGAAGAGTTTGTTTGTTTGTTTGTTTGGTTGAACACGCTAATCTCAAGAACTTCTAGTTCGAATTGAAAAATTATTTTTATGTTGAATAGTCCATTTATTGAGGAAGGCTATAGGCTATACACATCACGCTATCACTAATAGAAGTGGAGCAGCAATGAAAAATGTTGCAAAAACGGGAAAATCGCTAATTAACACTAGTGAAACTGCAGGGCATAATAGATATAAAACATTTACAACTGTTTGAATTCTGAATTTATAACAAAATAATTTAATTTGGTGCCTCACGAAATAATATTAAGAAATATAAACTAATAAACAAAATATAATTTATTTACATAAACTAGAGCAATTTTAAGATAAATTGAGATAGATACAATTTGTCTATCTTACAGGGCAGGGTGTTTGAATTTTGAATAAATTAAATTATATTGGTATGGTTCAAAATAAAATACAACACTTACATCACGTAAGTCTCCGGGTCAATCTTGTAGAAGCAGTGGCTTCGGCGAAAGACCTGAAGAAGGCTGCCACATTATTTGAAGTCCTCTTCTGTGTGTTGGATTGGGTCACCCTTGTCGCGAACATGCCTGTCCCAGGAACCCATTGTGCGAGGGATAAATCCCGAGACGTCGGAGGTAGGGTGAGGTGTGAGATGCCCGATGAAAGCACCGGTGACATCCAATAGGGAAGAGTATTTGAAATGCCTGGGATTGGCTGAGGGATCTGGTTTGGATGAGTAGGAGCTTTAACACTGAATTCTGGTTTAGGTAAAGAGTGAGGGAAAGGCGACATTACCCAATAGCTATACGGATGGAAGCTTGGTGCTGGTGTAGATGTTGAAGGTCGGAGTCTTTTGGTGGCCTTATGAACAGGATTTCCGTACGAGTATTGTATTTTGTGAGGAGAATTTACTAAGGGTGGATCTAGTGTAGTTGTGCTATCAGAGGTCAATGGATTTGTGAACAAACTGACCCAAGATCGGTTGTCAGGAGAATCCGTATTAAAGGATTTGGGTGAAGCGGAAGGTGGCACGTTAGCGCTGTCTGTTTTTAACGAGAACTCAAGTTCTGGCTGAGATTGAATTACGTCTGAATGAAAAGGATTCCGTGACCATGGCTGACGAACCCAAGGCTTTCGGACCAACTCTTCGATCTCGGATTCACAAGACCACGGTTCCCTGCTATTGTATAGGGGGATTTGTGGGTCAATTACAATGTTATCGAGAGGACCGGGTATGACGGGTGAAGGGATCTCGTGGGATTCTACTGTGAATTCTGGGATGATGGTAGGTTTGGGCATGTGCCAGACAGACCTCTTTAAGGGTGGCCATCGTCTATTATCTTTGTTGTTTATAGATTCTGGAAAAAAATCAAAATGTTATTCCACATTACAGCAGTTTTAACTAAAATTTTATTTCAATATTATAGTTTTGCTGGAATCTAGAAAAGACAGAAATCGATCACACAAAATCTTTTAGCTTTAAAAAGTCTTATTTATGTACATGGTAATGGTACAGCCACTAACAAAAATTTCGTAAATATCCAATAAGATTTGAAAGTGTTTTTAGTTCAACGCATGAGACTTAGTAACTATTAAATGACAACATTTGCGCAGGCAGTATTCTAACAATAGTCGTTAACCCGCATTGAGTCAGCGCGGTTGTATATGGCCTAATCATGTGCTGTTTATAGGACAGCTTGAGTCTATCAACGGGACGTTCATAGACTGATGCACTTGGAATTTGTTGAGGCTAACTGATTTGACAACTCACCGCTCAATCGGAACTGGACTTTCTCATCAACCACCATGTTGTACCTCGACGCCTTTGCCCACTCCTTAATATCCTTAGCCTGTTCGCGTCTGAAGGCTACTGCAATCTCCTGCCTAAGCTGAGCAGCTTCGTCTTCGTCTTCTTCTTGGATGCTGTCAATTTCGAGTAGCTCGAAGGAGTTGTTACTCGCGTCTTCTGCTGAGGAGTATGAACTGCTCAGTTCGGACCAGGAAGAAGCGGTGAGGGGGCGAGGGGTGGGCGCGCGGCAGTCGCAGCGGAGAAGGTTGCACTTGAAGCATTCGTGGTGGTCGTCTTCTTCCAGGAACGAGACCAGCATGCGGCGGACTTCATGCAGCCCGAGCTCCTGGAAACGAAATTGTCACAAATAAGTTAGCATTTCAAAGAAGAAGAATTATATTTTGTGATGTTTTTCAAATACTTTTTTTATTTTACAAAAGCGGTCGTCCTTAATCTTTGTAGAAGTGCATAATAGGTTAAAAAAGACAGCAATAACTACAAAAAGATGTGATTTTTGTTATTGTTGGATAAATACCTAACAGTTGGATTGAGCCCCGATGTGACTATGATTAACGCTACTTCATATAAATCGTTATAATTTTTGCGTATTTCTCCCAAGACATAAACTATAAACAAACGTTGAAAAATAAGAAGAAAAGCATTTGGGTAACTTTAAAATTAATTAGTTATTACAGTTTGATTGGTTCGTCTGAAGACATATTCATAAATAAACGTCATTTCGTACTATATATTATATTATTATGTAACAACTTCTACAATTATGTACTTATTATTGCTTTCACTTGCCTGCTTTGACAATAATTAACTTTAACAGAAGCATTTTAGTATTAAAGTATGAGGTACTGTTTACAGTGTTTTGTTTTTTGACTGATTCAAAAATCTTTCTATTTTTAAAAGAGGTTGAATATTTAATAAGTTAAGAAGAAAATACGATGTTGCTAGTTGATATTGATAGTTGAAATGGCTGGTGTATAAGGCGCATTGCTATATTTGACTTTTTAGAATAAAATGTTTAAAAAATTTTTAACGCAAATTTTGTTGCGAAACCAACCAACAAAAAAAAATTTAAAAATATTATGATCGGATGTTAATGACGGTAGTTGTTGACATTGAATGGGCGCCTTTGGCTTTCAAAGTAAAAAGTAAATAGTGTTGAATAATTTCGGCGGGCTGGTTAGAACCACGATAGCTCAATTGGAAGAGCACCTGACCCGGCATGTCAGAAGGGTGCAGGTTCAAATCCTGCTCGTGAAATTTTTTTCAACATTTGTGTTTTTTTAGAATTAATTACGATGTATTGAAAATTGGTAACAACTCCAATCATTTGACTAAATTAAGAAGTTTGAATGTAAAACTTCCTTTTCCTTGTCATTTTTGTAAATATCAACTAAATACATCACAGTAGTGCACAGGCCAAGTTCACGCAATCGTAATTTAACAATATTATATTTTTTAGAATTCATATATTACAATTAACATAATATTTTAAAGGGTTTTTTGTGTGAACTAAATAAATACTACAGTTAAAAACTAATACAAATATTTGTTTTAATAAGGCGTTTACTTACGACAAAAGAAACAAGTTTAGCAACAATAACTAGATGGCATAGCTATAGTAATCACAGAAATCAACTAGCCAAACAACTATCATTACGGATTACGTCAATGATATTATTATACTAGCTGACCCGGCCTACTTCCTGGGGCTTTGACAGTTTCCATGACAACAAAACAAATAAATCATTTTGTATTGAAAAATTTAATTGTCGTTTTTAGTACTTTTTTAATAAAAAGTATCCTATATCCTTCCCAATACCTTTTAGAATATGTGTACAAAGTTTCATGACGATCGGTTGAGTAGTTTCTGTGTGAAAGCGTAACAAACAAACTCACATTCACTTTTATAATATTAGTAGGGATATCATTGAGTTTCTTGCGCCCCCATTCTTCTCCACAGCTAAAAAATAGGCGCCCTGAATGGGTAGTAGGTAAAAAATGTATGGACGATTCAAAAGCACTCTTCGTAAGTTTATTTGAATAAAACAAAATACTTTGATTTTCACTTTGACTTTGATATTGTAACCATAAAAAATGTTTAAATGTTAACCGAAATCCTCTTATCTCTAGCTGCCGGAACACAACAATGCTACAAACATTCAAAATTAGAGTAAAATATATAATACACTACTACTGCTCGAAGCTTATACTCTGGTTATGTACAGAGGTAAAGATAAATAGACACTTACCACTACGAAAGCCGGTTCCAGGGTCTCCCGTTCAAAACCGGACTTCATCTCCGAAAGTTTCAAAACACAGACTCAAATTCAGGACAACAACGGACTACCTCCCTTACCGAAGGACGGAAAAGAAGTGACGGCAAAGTTTGGGCGGCGCAGTACGCACTCGTTACCTGCGCCTGCGAATCCCGCACTCCGTGTCTTTTGCCCTAAGTCTCAATATAATACAAAAGCTCCATTGTTTGTAACGATTTCAACCAGTTGAGTATTAGCAAATACATAATTTGCTAATAGACACATTAACGCATTATCGAGGTTTTCTTTAAATATTTGACATACTAATAATACCGGTTCCCTGATAGCAATTGGATTTTTTAATGAATGCTGCTCATTTTTTCACAATTGAATGGTGTACTAAATGAATTTGTATAAATTGTTTAGAACAGCTTCTAGAATGTCATACTTACTCCTATTTTTGTGAAACATTATTTGGTTATTTTTATTATTAATGATGATGATGATGATGATGATGAGTTTAGCAGAAGAGGAGACCAGATGCGTAGACAGTGGAGCTGTAGTGCCTACTAGCCGTCCTCACCTTGCTGATCCGCAAGTTGCTTCTTCACATCTCGTTTAAAGGACCCCGTGTTGTAGGAACTAGGGAAGCTACCCATTTTTTGTCATCAATCATCATACTTATCACCCTTTAACCAGCTTACAGCAGGGTTCAGGCCGTGGGCTTTCAGAATATTGTTCATGGGCAGATTACCTACCACCTTTGCCTAATGCGGATTACTATTTTTTAACAAATGCCATCACACTGTGACAATCGGGACGTTAGTCCCGATTGTTGGGCCGTTGGGCTTAGCGTAGTAAGCGTACAGCCTGCACATTATCTTATCCAAAACTGTAAATTTCTTTAATAAATGTTCAACCACATGCCATATACAGTTCAAAGTCTATTGAAGAAATTTGACAGTTGGTGATAGTCTGAGGTGAAGGCCTGTTGTAAGTACCTTCTCTCGTGATAATTTACTTTGTTTTCCCAGCCAGGGACCTAGCATTGTTTTTTTTGTGATTACGTATCCGGAATTGCGAAAGTCGCTTAACGTGCAACTTGGCGTGGTTTTATTTTACACTCATGTCCTCTTACTGAACTACAAGAACGCAATCATACATATTATTTTTCTTTATTCATATATATTATATTATTTTGCTCAGAACTTTTCTTGTGTGCGAGAACTTTTGACAACTGCAGTATACCTAGAATATGATTGTAATTTATTTTATCATCAATAACCACACCTTTGTGTGGTCAAAATGAAAAGATCCAAAGTGTATCCGATCTAGATCTTGTATGTGTTGCTACTGAGACATAATTAGCAGCAATGATCATAAATGTAAGAGGTTACTTAACCACTAGGGCTGTGACTTGTTTATTTTGATTGTGACGTCACAATTGAAATATTTAAATAAAAATTGCATTACAAATTAAAATTAACTCTGCATACAAGATCTAAATCGGATTCACTTTGGATCTTTTCATTTTGACCACACCTTTCTGTTACACGTAGTATACTCGTATTGACAATGATAATGCATTAATATAATATTGTTTGCAATACCCTATCTATCAGGGTTATTTTATTTACTTAAGGTTAATATGATGTAATACTCGTAATTATTTAGTCTGATAGTAAATAAAATGATCTGATCTAATCTTAATATTTGGATGAATTTACTATGATGTATTGTATAATTATGACTATGATTATTATTAATAAATTAATAAAATAAATAAATAAAATTTATCGCTAGCTATCTTTGTTCAAGTTGACGTTGCCGCGTTGGCACGAATATACAAAGTAAAAATTGTATATCAATCTACCCACTATTCACAACAGCTATTCCATGTTCCCTGCTAATAACGTAATTTTTCTGGCTGCTAGAGTGTCAGGAGAAGAGTTCGTGTTGCTATCTTGCGTTAGAGCCACCGCAGACATACTACTTTTAGCATCGGCGATCGGCGATTCAGTCGCTTTTTAGAAGCTGAATGCAGCGACCACACATTCCATACCGCCATACACAGCATGTCTGCGGTGGCTCTAAGGATTACATTCACAACACCGACTCATCTTAATAGGTGACTGAAAAATAAACATAAAATACAAAATATTACGTAAAAAAACATGTAAAATGTAATTTTGCAAATTGATAGGTAACAATGAAATTAAACTACTTTTACGGGTCTACTCGCGTTTATTTTACAAGGTCCGTGGTCCCTGTGACCACGAATCCTGCAAAAGGTTCGAACCGTCAGGATCAAATGAATGTGTAAAATAAACGCGAGTAGATTCGTAAAAACAGTTTCAGTTCAATGAATAGTATTCGCGTTTATGACAAGTATCAATATAAACTTCTACTTGCACCGCACCATACATGTTGCGTTTACTTTTTATTAGAAAGAATGAAACATAATGTTATCTTAGCGCTAACACAAAATAAGAAGACTCAAAAATCATAGCCGCGGATCGTGCTCAGTGGAGAGCACTTGAGGCCTCCAGCAGTAGACAAGTATAGTGATGATGATGAGACGTATGTGTGCGATACTGCTTACCTGATGAGAGTCTCCTTATTTTGTGGCACTAAAGTCACTCACA
Source organism: Eudonia mercurella (assembly GCA_963082485.1). NCBI lineage: Eukaryota > Metazoa > Arthropoda > Insecta > Lepidoptera > Crambidae > Eudonia > Eudonia mercurella. The sequence continues at coordinate 14,136,477 of OY720045.1, read as the reverse complement.
ATAAGCCAAATTTTATGAGCGCACTGGAGGCAACAATTTTGCAATAGTTTAACAGGACCCACAGGTATACTGCCTTTGTTTGAGGATTAGACGGCGAGCTGTACCTCAATGTGGAGGTCTGAGACAATAGTTATTGCCACGTGTTTCAAAGAAATTTGTTGGTAACTTCTAGTGTGTTAGCGAGATTCGAAATAAACGTTTTGTTTAAAGTCGTAAAAGTTGGGAACGCGGCCTATTGTTCTTCGCAAAAGATAGGCTTAGTTGGAGGCTGTGTTTTTGCCATTTCGGCTTTAAAACAACGGGCACCTGTGAAACTTTTGTTTAAGCGTTTTTTTTTCTCACAGATACGGTTGTGGACGTATAAAAATACTTTTCCCTTTAGAGATATGTCCACGCCAGACATTGAACCTTATTTGCTCAACACTTTATTTTGTTTTTGTTTATTTGTTAGGAATAACCAACAGTTACACATTACATGGTAGTTTGGTATTATAGCGTTGTTCCGTTAAACGTATAAACAACTACGTTATTGGATGAGCAACAAACATAAAATTTACCATTCATTTCACCGGGTATTTCTCATGTCAGATCGCTTACGATTATAGGTTCGAGTCGCAACTGAAGCCGAAAATATTTTAAGTATTATTATTATTAGATTAATACGATTTTGTTAAAGAAATCCACGATTGGTACTTTTTATTACTTATTTTAACCTATTGGTTATCGAGACAAATATTACTGATCCATTTGTTAATCTTTTTCCGTGTTTTGTCTTTTGTGTATCGTATTTTGTGTTTGTAAGCGAATTCAAAACTAATTTATTTGTACTTCATTTCAGGTAATTACTGTCAACACATCTTCTAAGGAGTTGGTAAATAAAACTAATGAATACATTTATTATTCGTTTCCTTATAGCTAAAAAATACAGATTGCAGTGTTATGCGTAACGTAGACTATATCCATAAACATGTATAACAGGATTAATATAAAATGCAAATAATTTATTTGTATTACAAAATAAATATTTGGTCAGCAAAATTATTATTTGGCCAGCAGAATTATACAATCGGTCAGCATAAGAAATCCTTACTGTTGCTTAGGTTAAGTTAAACTTTTTTTTTCCGAGTGAAGCGCAGCGTAGCGAGGGCCAGTCATGGAAGGGGCTCCCCCCAAGGGCAAGAGTGCTGTTCAGAATGATATAAGTTGCAGACTGATTTAGAAATATTTGCTGACCATAAGTTGCTGCCCAACTAGCATTTTTTGCTCACAAAAATACGAATACTTTGCTAACCGTTTAAATAACACCCATATAAAATCAGTACCTACATTATTATTTTTATTTTTTTTATTTTACTGACTTTACAGACAAATAATTTACATAAATAAATTATATATCGTACCATACACATATTATATCGAACATAATAAAAAAGTTACGTGCAACTCGTCACTAAACTCATTGCTAAATGATGTTTGAGACAGTTTGCAACACAATTGAACTATATATACTTACGTATTTACTTCGTATACTGACTATAAGTCGTTTATAAGCGTACACTTAATAAAACGTGTGATGTGAAAGGAAGAAGCGAGTATTCTCAGCGAACAATAGGAACTGCACTCAACGTAAATACGCGGTGAATCGCTCGCATAGTTTAAAGGCATTTATCGTAATTTTTCCCGCACCTCACACTGTGAGGGGATGCCTTCGCGAAATGCGCTAGTGATGTACAAGAATCGGTAGTCGATATCGAAAATATGTAATTTAAAATACATAATTGAGTCATCAAATTACACGTATGCGGGTATTATTTTTGCGTATAGATGTTTTTGAAATCTGTCATTTTTTGTTGTGTTTGCTATGCCATTACTTGTGATGATGAAGTTAATTTTGGAAGCGGCATCACTATCATTATTCTGTAATTTGGTGATAATATTAGAACAAATCTGGTTTTTTCTACCGTCAAGATAAAGTTTAACCGTTTAAAAGGTAGCTTGGTTGCCATTAAAATATTGAATTATGTGCGAGATGAAAAAGGAATAAAAAAATCAAATTAAGATTTGCAGTAAATTACTCTAAAAATAATCAGTATGTACAGCTGTTGTTTTATGCAAAGGATGTAAGGACACATAATATTTTATACAAGTAAGAATAGGCTTTGAATCGTTTTGTTAAAATTAATTTAGGTGCCTTGCCTTTGTGTTAAAATTGACAACATATTATACAGGGTGGAATTTTGTAATGCCACCTGAAAGGAAAGTATTTTTAATACTGTAGATAGAAAATGTTACTAAAAGAAAAAATTCCTTTATTTTTGAAAAGAAAGAAAACTGCATTTAAAGATTTTCGGAAATTTGCTTGCCACACCCGGGAATAGAACCGACTAAAATTTGTAAAATTTACACCCTGTATACTTTATTTGAAGCAAGAAGAAAACTGTACCTACAGTACGACTTTCAAATTTATGAATCTCAAAGTACATAACTTAACAAATAACCTGAACTTCCATTAAGAAATGCCAAAAAGTAATTGCTTACAAAAATCCAATAATATTCCGTTGAAGTTGAACAAAGAGCTCGAGAGCAATAATTAAAACCTTTTCATACCCAACGCCTTAGAAGTCAATAGATAATTTAGTGGAGGCAACCCCTTATGATCGAGAATCGAGCGCATTGTTCTACCCCCGACATACCTACTGTGCGGCGAAAGAATGCGCCTTCTCTTAATATGCGGTCGGTGCCACGACAAATATTGCAGAGGCGGGCGGATCAAGACGCTAGGAATTTCACTGGCACTTTTGAGGCAGCCAAGGATGTGGGGAATGAGATCATCGATATTTCCCAATTGGAATATGTCCTTTATTACTTTTGCATTGTTTGGAATAGGAAATTTTATATTTTTATAATTCTTTCGTGGAGCTCGTTCATGCAGCTGCTTGCGCTTTTTGCTGTTGATCTTGCTAGTTGGGCAAATTTTGCAATGCTAGGTTGAGCTTAGAAAAAAAATAGTCATATTTGTCTATTAATACATATAATGACTTGTCCTGACTGACTGATTCATCATCGCCGAGGCAAAACTGTTGAATCCAATAAGATGAAATTTAGACTGTAGGGTAATTGAGTAACGTAACGTAACCAACCACTCAAAAAGGATTTTACAGAAATCATCCCCTAAGGGGGTCCAATAGTGGGTGAAAGTTTTTATGAAAGTCCGTCAGTTTTGAAGTAAAATACATGAATTGTATTGTATTTATTTAGCTTTTCGAAATGAAATCAAGAATGAAATGTCTCTTACTTGTTATTGTTCAAAATGAGCAATATTTTGCTCTTATTTCCTTTAAAAAAGGTTAAACTAAAAAATATTAAAATCGTAAAAGTGGGTCAGTGGGGGTCGTGCCGGTGATCCGACGTCACGTGCGCGGTCCGGATTCCCGCGCGGCCCAGCGGCGGTGGCGAGGCGCGCTCGGTGAATGGTTATGAGCTATAAAATATTTTGTCGAACCTTTTAACACATCGGCGTTTTATTGGCCCCGATATTTACCGATGTACCATTGAGTTTTGATCGCGATTCAATTGCTATTATAAGGTTAGAGTTTCTCGTTATATTGGAAATACTGGAGCTTTCAACTTTTGATAACAAAGCGTTCCTGATTTATTTAACTTTATTTCCGAGAACCAGAGAATAGCGACGAGACTTTATAGGTAAATAAAACGAAGCCCAGTATTAATCGACCCAGCAGGCAAAACTTGTTTACATTATGAAGTTTACTCATTTTTTTTGTCGTCACGTGATTATTGAAGTGAAAGTGGTTTTATAACATTAAATGTTTGGTGTAAAGTTGTTTCAAGAAACACAAAATGTTACTTACTGACGTACATAATTTCGGAAATAATAAATTGTCTTTTTTGTCAAAGGTCGTTTTGTACAGTTGCAATAAAGTATCGAATAGATAGGTACTTTGTCCCCAAATTGAAATAACAAATTTTTATATTTCCTATTCCATGTAAAAACACACACTACGCAACAAAAACTAGTTACCATTTCAAATGGAACGATAACAAAAATCCACCGACCCAGTCGAAAACCAATTACTTTCGTTTGAACTAAACTAAAAATAGCAGACATACCGAAAACTATTCCGCTTCCACAACGAAGCGTAACAAACGGCACAATTTTGCATACACAACGCGACGGTGAAGCGCTAACAATGCGAAATCATCGATAAAAAGTATCGAGGTCAGCGCAACACTATTAACGAGGGGCGGGCGTGGTGAGACGTGTCGTTGTCATGGTGACGAGTCGCGCGAGCATAGCCGTAGCCCGTAACGCAGCGCAGTAGCTCGGTACAATGTCCGGACGCGGTGAAGTGCCGCCTTTATTTTATTTGTCACAGCGAGTGTACATTTTCAACTAGCGTGCCATAATAACTTATTAGGGAGTCAGAAAGCCAACAGAAAAGATTTCACCATTTGATTATTTAGTTATTTACCAACAGAACATAACGAAAACGCATCTTAATCAAAGTGCAGTTGTTTTAAATGTTACAGTTTTTTTATACTATAGCAGTTTGTACAGTCAGCGCCGGAAGTCGCTGATCACTTTCAAACGATGTCATAATTTATTTATTTGGCTTCAGTAACTGCAATAAGTGTAATCATCATCAGCTCATTTTATGTCCCCACTGCTGGGGCACGAGCTTTCCCTATGGATGGATAGGAAGAACGGACCATAAACCACCACGCGGGCCCAGTGCGGATTGGTGGTTGTTAATGACTGCTAATGCAGCCGGAACCAACGGCTTTACGTGCCTTCCGAAGCACGGAGGAGCTCGAGATGATATATTTTTGGTCACCCATCCGATGACCGGCCTTTGCGAAAGTTGCTTAACCTCAGCACTCGCAGCCCGGGCGCGGTAACCACTGCGCCATCGAGCTCCTTTTTTTATTTATTACGCAAATACTGTGCATATTTATTGAATTTGTGTAAAATTTTATAAGTTGAAAAAATAAATTACAAGCTCAACATATAATTAATCTTACCGATCGATAACCATTCAGTCGTTACGAAGCAAAAATAATATCATGTTAAAACAATTAACCCATTTGCCGTCACAAAGAAAACGCAATAAACGTACGAAGTAACACCTACACATCCCAAATCGGAACAAAAGCATCACACTATATCATTTAGATCCCGCGTCGATATAAAAATTTATACGTCGCCGATCCCGGGGTTATAAAGCGGACTTATTTGGGATATGGAACGAATAATTCACAGTTTGCGAGCGGATAACGACGGCTGCGATCGGATACGACTGCGGATATTGGTTCAATTGTTTTGTTGCAGGACCGAAGTCGCGCCTTCGTTGTATCCGATGGGGTCGTGGGCTAAGATAAAGGTGAATGCTCATATTGTAATGCGTAGGAAGTCCTTCTCAAAATATTTATTTATATATTTAATTAATAAGAGGCCAACAGCACGATGCAAAATTATATTGTAACAAAAACATTTGATTGATTTATTTATTTAATTTAGGTAGACAACAGAATACCATGGGTCTTATAATAACATTAAAAGGAATTATACTTTCTTATACAATAATACCTAGGTATTATGATTTATTAAATTATGAAAAATAATGAAATTAGATTAATGTGTGCAGCTTTGCTAATAAGAATAACAAAAAACAAAGTACAAATTTATGTTATATGAATATAATTTTACGCAAATTTTGTTGCGAACAAATTACAATTTGAAAAACAAGTGTTGCAAAAATTTCCACTAGCGGGTTTTGAACCCGCTCCCTATGACATGCTGGGTCAAGTGCACTACCAACCATGCTATTGTGGCCCTGTCTAACCCGCTGGAAGTACAAATTCCTAAAACAAAGAGCAATTGAAAATTAAATTAAAATATTACTCTAACATGTTTTATTAAGCGTAGCAGGTTCTAATAAAATACTTTTTACGAATCTGCTCGGGTGTAAATTTTACATACTACTTATTAGGTTTTATCCCGACGTTTCGAGCCCCTTGCAGGTTCCGTCAATGTCATAGAGAGACCGAGGTATTGGCCATCTCATTATTGATTTGCAAGGTGCTGAGCAAAACTCAATGTACCGCATTCTTTAACCAATTATTAATTTGTAAGTAATTCATAATTTGTTAAAGAATGCGGTACAGTGAGTTTTGCTCAGCACCTTGCAAAGGCATAGGTATAGATCTAGTTAAGGGCCTTACACATTTTAATATCCCATACAAACTATAAAATTCTATTTTTTTAAATCAATAAGCTACGTTTATTTGTAAATAAAAATTTAAAAAAATATATCAAGTTTGTTAAGTAAGTTATAATTACAATTATTATTATTAAAGTCTTAAAAATAATCAATATATAAATGAAACAATTTTTTACGGATCTACTTGCGTTTATTTTACACATTCAATCTTACTTTTATTCTGACAAATAAAAAGACAGCTTGCAAGTTATAAATTAAATGAGATGACCAACACCTCAGTCTGTAAAAAAAAACGCGAGTTATTTCATTTCAATTAGTGTTCGAGTAAATTTCAGAAAACATACTCGTATAACCAATATGATTTCATCGATTGACTTTGAAAATTCCTTCATCTTTTCACAATCAACCATTTTGATAAAAGCCAGAATTATGGGGAGCAACTTTAAAACGGTCCCCCCGCCTCAACCCAAACGACCCAGATCAGTCCCCCAGCACTTTGGTTCCACAATCATAATCAATATACAGGCTCTTAAGGTCCCACCGACCCACATCGACGCCATAATTTGGCACGCTTCCGGTCCGCAGACAAGATGGCGCCGGCAATTTCCGTTTGGCGCGCTTTCGCCTGCATTTGACGGGGGCCTCTTTGCGTTCATAATTGGCCCTCTTTGGTTGGTGCTAGGTTCTTTTTGTTCTGTGTTTACAAAGATGGATTGTACTTGTACTATGTTAGGTTATTTTATGTTTTTATAACCGCGAATATTTTCAGGGTATGAAAATGTTAAAATTTTAGCTAGTATATGATAAATTAATAATATTTACAAGATAATATTATACTAGAAAAAAACAACCAGCCTCTATAGTAAATCATAAGCTACTAGAAAAGTTCTACGAGTCTTCTGGGACCTCGGTAACTAAGGACCGGTGATATAAAGGTCGTCGGTTCGATTCCCATTCAAGCTTCCTGAGGCTTATCGATTTTTCTAGTTAAATTTTATCTCGTAGCTATATACAACGTGTAACAGGTTAAGCGCACACCCAGAAAGTAGTTTGTTATAAATCGACTTCTCAATCGATTAAAAATATTTTCATACCCCCATCTCGGAAAGAGTATTTTTACTCTTCGATATCTGAGCGCAAAAGCCGTTTTTATCCGCTAGAGGATAAAGTAAAATTGAATTTAGAACATCGTGTGCACTAAGTTTGTGAATTCAAAACATCATCAAACCTATTTACTTCTACCTCCATGGTGCCGAATTTTCAGTACTGTAGCAACCGGGACTCCTTGCTCGGGCATACTTACTGGCAGCCGCTGTGGCCTGAATTCAAACGTAGTAGAAGAAAAAGGGATGGAAGAAAAAAGAAGAACATCGCGGACTCGGTGACGGGCCGCGACGACGATTTGATTGTTATGATTTCATGTTGAAAGCAATATAGATATTTAAAGCTTTTAAAGTGTTATTATTCGATACAACCCCCGGTACCTTAGTAACGACCCAGCGGGGTGTTACAGTACACAAGTCACTAACACCAACATTACAGTACCTAACAAAAATATTACACTCAACTTAAGGGGGTGCCGCGCGGAATTTCGAAAATTTACGTGTTTTTAAGTCACTGGTGCTAGGCGCTGAATAGATCATATACATTAAAAGGCCTAGTGTAGGTTAGCTTTATCCTTTCACAAGGCCATGGTTGTCTTGGAATTTGAAACAAATACCCAGAAACTGCATAAACAGTACGTAAAAGTAATGATATCCACAAACTTATTTCTTCAGAAACTTTGGAAATATAGCACAATTGAAACAATGATCCGACATCGAAATGTTTGTATTGATATTCCACAGGCCACTGTTGTCTTATTTTTCAATTAAAAAATATAAATATGAAAATAGTAAGACTTCTATTATTTTTTACCCAAACGCCTATGATTTTACGAAAGTAAACATTGCTCTAATTAAATCACCAGCCTACTCTGTACAGATATTAGTGTGCGTGCGTATTTGTAGTCGTGCGCCGTTGTCATACCACTGCCACGCGCTACTCGCTCTCTATCATAAAGAAACTTGAAACTCGCAGTTTTGCGTCCGCGCTGCACCCCCTTAAGTAACTGTAGCAACGTTACTTTCAATTTTTCTTAATTATACTTAAGTATTATTTGTTACAACTTAAAGATTATTCTGTAATACTTACCTATCATAATGTAGTAGTTAATACCTAAATTGTAATAAAAGTAACTTGTGATTGTAAATGTTATTTTTTGCATTTAGTCATTTCCTCGCTGAGGTGGGATGAAAAGTTACGTGTTGCACTCGAGTGCAAAGATTTTTCACCTGGTGCTCTTTTGATTCCCTCGCTAACGCTCAGGATTCTAATTTTTGAATCACTCGCTGCGCTCGTGATTCAATTTTAGAATCCTTCGCTTGCTCGGTCATCAAAATTGAGCACGCGGTTAAAAAGCAACTTTGCACTCTTGTATAACAAATAACTATTAATATATAGGTAATTTTTTTTCCGAAATTATTAAAACTTATTGAAATTACAGTCACTCTTTCATTAAATAGTTAAAACAAACGAAAATAAAACGTAAGTCAATGCAATAATGGACTTTTTAAAATGCGGTAGGTCGGTAGGCTAAAGCGTTAATATGCCCATACTGTTTGCCCCCGATGAGTATAACTAATAACTAAAATAAACCAATTTAATTGAATAAAAGTAAAATTATTTTGCATGTTTTTTAATTATAATTAAATATTCTAATTACGGTGTCTGAGGATGTGCGTTCACTCTGTGACTTGTTGTATAGCGTTGTGGATGCAAAAATCTAAAATTATAAAAATAATAAGTAACTAGAATTGATGCAACTACTAAAATTAGAAATAAACATCTATCAGATTGTAAAACTGTAAGGTACGGTGTTCCTCAAGGCAGCATTTTGGGACCTCTGCTCTTCCTTATTTACATAAATGATTTTCCTAAAGCTGTTAACCATCCGATGTTTTTATTTGCAGACGATAGTACAGTCATCTTTGTAGATGACAATTCCGGTGGACATGAAAATGAAATTAATGAATATCTTGTCTCTATTGTAAATTGGCTAAATCATAATAATCTTAAAATAAATCTCGATAAAACTAATATTGTGACTTTTAAAAATAAAAATTCTAATTTCAATAATTTAAATGTAAACTACTTTGGCAAAAAAATTGAAGAGATATCATCAATAAAATTCTTAGGGATTTTAATTGATTCAAAACTATTATGGAAACAACACATTGACCATGTTTGTGCTAAGCTAAGCAAATATTCTTATGCATTATACATGTTACGAAAAGTTGCAAATAAAGAGGCACTGTTGAGTGCCTATCATGCATATGCGGGTTCAGTGCTTAAATATGGCGTTTTGTTCTGGGGAAATGCTACGGATAAAGAAAAAGCCTTTAAGGCACAAAAAAAATGCATTAGGGCATTAAGCAAGTTGAAGCAAACAGATTCTTGTAAATCACACTTTAAGAAACTAAATATATTAACTCTCCCTTCGTTATATATCCTAGAAGCCTCTTTACTTGTAAAAAAGAATATCGAAAAACATGAAACACTTAAGAGTAAGCGACATAATAAGACATCCTGTAAGACTTATCTACTGAGGAAAAGTGTATTTGGAATGCAAGTAGCTATATACAATAGTTTGCCAAAAAGTATTAAAGATGCTGAAATATTGGAAATTTTTAAAAATTAATTAAAGAATTTCTTGGCTGAAAAAGCATACTACTCAATTAATGAATTCATAAATGACAAAGATTTTGCACGATAATGTTTGGATATTTATATAAATTATTCTTGTAAAGCTGACATTCTAACTCAATTTTAATTATTTTATTTTATTTTAATTTTGTTTGATTTTATCTTGTTTGGAAATCGATTGTTTTTATTGTTTTATCTTAATGTTTTTATTATGTTGATTGTTTTTATTTATAATCTGAATCTCAAGTAATTATGTTTTATTAAACTACATTAAACTATATTTTATTAATTATATTTTTGCACACCATTGCAATGGTTAAATATGGCGCTCTAACATTTATAAGGCCTACATTTTGTACCCATTTTTTGCAAATAAAGTAATTTGATTTGATTTGATTTGATTTAATAATATTTATTTTATTTATTTAATGTAAATGTTAAATTAACATTTAATATAACATTTAATATAACATTTTTGTATTTTGTCAAAAAAACTACTAGCTTCTGCTTCTTCTTACTTAAATTCCATGAGTGACGGGGTCCTATACTGTTGGTATATTAAGGAACTCCACTGTACTATGTTATATACCCATTTTTAGGTTTTAAAGCCGTTAGTTTTATTATTTATGCTTCAATGACTATTACTACATTGTTTTTGGAAAATATTGAATGATTATGGCGATTACGACTGGCTAATCTCCCACTGTCGAACACAGCATTGTTTTATGATGACCGATTGAGATAAGGTGATGGTAGCTAGCCAGGCAAACTTTACCACCAGTGAGTATTAAAATCAGAACGTCTGATTCTGAGATCATTCTCATAACATATAGGTTAGGCGGTAAATTTTACTTGCAGTAATCCAACGATTCAGTTAAGTTTAATATTTTAATCCTCTCAACTGTCATAGTGTGCGACAGGAACCAGTCACCGACGTTTCTTTTGTTAGTATTTAGCAACAATTGATTACATACCACCTTTTTTCCAGCTTCCCATTCATTCATTCATTCCCTAAAATTTCATAGAAAATCTATGTTATTTATTTGCGACCAAAAATGTATCGAATGCTATTGCCACCCTTATATGAAAAAGTAAAGGAGAAACCAACAAAAAAAGAAACGGCCCTTTGCCAAAGATCGATCGTTGTTTTCAATAAGTGAAGAGCCCCCGCATTAGCCGAGCCACATAAATATCGGGGACAATGTGTCGGCCATATTGGTGCGCGCTGGGGCGAGCTATCGCGCGGCGGCAGGCGGCGCCGGCACAGCCTTCGCTGATGCCGATCACTGAAAACACATGACACAAGTTAAATATAATAATATACTTACACGCGTACACTTTACACGAACACTTCACAGCTCACAAACATTTTAAGATACTGTTTTTAACTGACATCAAAACCGAGTTTAAAATTTTATGATATGCCTTATGATTAATTTATAATATCTATATAATGTTATTTGCCTCGAGCATAAATCACAATATACAGAAGGGGAACATCCAAACAGAGTACAGATTAGAGTCAAAGGGTCTATGGCTCAGTGATTGCGGGAGACCCAAAAACCTTGTTATTCTGCCATAGCCTTACATTTATGCATGGCTCGACTGCATCTTAAAGAAAAGTAATAGTAGGTACCTAATACATCATACCACAAAATAAAGAGACTATATTTTGTGTATATACTATATTTGCGCTGTAAAGTTAAGTAAGGTGCAATTTTATTAATGTAGGATATGTATGAAATAAATATAAATTGGTTTATGTTTTATCATTATCATCAGCCTATACTAGTCCACTGCTGGACATATTTTATAGATTAACTATAAATTATCTGTATATTAATACGTGAAGCTAAAACTTTATTGTACCCCTTTTTACGACGACCTCCTTGGTCGAGTGGCTTGCACACCGGTTTTCATGGTGTCGCCATCTCTGAGGTCCCGGGTTCGATCCCCGGTCGGATCAATTTAGAAATACCTGTTTTTCTAAATTGTTTCGGGTCTGGGTGTTTCCTATGTATAATAAGTATGTATTTAAGTATATTAAGTATGTTTATCCGTTGTCTAGTTAACCATATAACAAGTTTCTTAAGGAAGCTTTTCTTGGGGCTAGATAATTGGTGTGAGTGTGGGAAACATTTTTTTTTTTTTTTTTACGAAAATTGCGCGGACGAAGGACTATGAAATTTCGCATTCTTATAGTTTATATACAGAAGGATTGCAGAATGTTATTTTTTTTTTATTATGCATAAAAATACATTAAATCAATAAAACAAACATTACACACACTACCATGTATTTGACACACACGCATATATACTAAGTTTTTTATGGTGTAGAAAGATAGATATCCGCTGACTAAAACTCCCTTAAAATTATGGGACAATGGTGTTCATGCGGCTTATTTATTTATTATTTATTTATTATTTTATTTAAGTAGTAGTTATACTTTTTATAGCTGCACAAAGTAGGTTATATAATGAAATTCTTTTACCTACGGTAAGTTACGATAAAATTAGATATATAATATATTAGATTAAGTATATTAAGTATATATAGTTTTCATTGAAGTATTATATAAAAACATATAATACAACATTTAATAGAATAGAATAGAAATAATTAATCAACATTATTATAAACAAAACTTAAAACTATAAACCAATTAATCTAATAGGCCCCCTCGAACCGTTTCAGTTTCCAATCATCACAATCTCTCCCCTTTCTTTTGACGAAGTTAACGTAATAAAATTCTAATTCAGTGCTCAATATCTCATAAAGGCATATTAACAGTCTTAACAAATGCAATGGAACAAACATAAATAACAGACAGCGCAGCCCCTAACCCGATTAGACGCTCTTTGATTAAGCAAATCAGACTCCTTAAGACGGCGGCGAGGGCTAATTTTATTATTTAGCGAGCGACTCCACTCGTGCTGCGTTCACACTAGACACTGGATTCTTCTCCACAGCTAAAAAATAGACGTCCTGATTGGGTAGTAGGTAAAAATTGTTTGGACGATTCAAAAGCACTTTTCTAAAGTTTATTTGAATAAAAAATATTTGACTTTGACAGCGCGGACTTTGACGCGATACGGCTCGAAGGACCAAGTCAAGTTTATTTATTTTTGATAATATTTAATTCGTAGCGTACATTGCTTCGACGGTGACACATGTACAGACCTTAATTAATTCAACTAATTTTATTTGTTATTGTTTTTGTTAGTAGTAGGCGAAATGATTTAAGAATAATACGATTTATAATACGTGCAGCAAAATCTTGGTTTTAGTAATTCTGTGATTTTTTTTTAAATTCTATACGCTATCTTACTTCTTAGACATACACATGACATACACGGAAAGAGTAATGTAACATTAATTTGTTTAAATTTAATATTGACGTAAATGATGGTGTATTTTACAATAAATAAAATGACACCAATTAATTGTAATCTGAATGGCAATTTCCTTCATTTTTTTATTTAATCAGGTTATAAATTCATATGTATACATATCTAACATATACATAATTTTATTAGAACATATTGTGCAATACAGGCCAGTCTTTTCTACTTCCCCGTTCAAACGGGGCTGTTCACTCCTCTCAGATTTATTGGGGTTAATGAAAACGAAAACCGGAGGCTTTGTCCGCGCCCCATTGAAAGCCCGTTCGGTTACGGCGCCTCACTAATTGACTCAATATTGGCTTTCATTCACAAATCTTATTACAGTTTTATTCAACTTAAGATGGCGTTGACTGTTTGTTAACACGAAGTTGAAGGCTTACCTTTCGACTTTTCACCTTTTCTTTATGTTTTTTTTTTCTATTTTATTTAGACTGTTTTATTAGAGGCCAAGATTCACTTTGGGTTCCTGCGTAGTAAGTAGTAATTAAGCAATACTGCTGCTGAGGAGCTCGATAGCCCAGCGGCTAGCGCGTTCGGCTTGCGATCTTGCCCGCTAAGCAACTTTCGCAATGCCGGGTCGCCTGATGGGTGACCAATTAAAAAACATCTCGAGCTCCTTCGTGCTTCGGAAGGCACGTTAAGCCGTTGGTCCCGGTTGTTGTCGTAAGATGGCAGTCGTTAAAACCCACCAACCCGCATTGGGCCAGCGTGGTGGGTTATGGCCCAATATCCCCACGTGCTATTGTTCACGTGGGAGGCCTGTTCCCAGCAGTGGGACGTTTATAGGCTGATGATGATGATGATGAATGCTGCTTCGATGTAACGGCAAAGGCCTTCCTAAATTCTTCCACTTCTCTTGATCCTTAGTTGTTTTCTACCATACATACATATATATCTAAAGGTACAATCATCCCTTCCGTCGTCGCTTGCGCAGCCTCGTTCTTTTATTGATGAGTTAACAAATGACTCTGCTCTGACAGATGCATATCTATCTATACTAATATTATAAAGCTGAAGAGTTTGTTTGTTTGTTTGAACGCGCTAATCTCAGGAACTACTGGTTCGATGTGAAAAATTATTTTTGTGTTGAATAGTACATTTATTGAGGAAGGCTATAGGCTATATTACATCAAGCTATGTCTAATAGAAGTGGAGCAGCAATGAAAAATGTTGCAAAAACGGGAAAATATCTACGCGGGTGAAACCGCGGGGCACTATATCAGCTATATGGGATCGCAGAAAATTTTGTATACTGATCTCCAAACTTCAGTACGAAGATGGCACTCAATGATGACGACATATGCGATGGCAGTTAGCAGAGCGGGGTGTAGCCGGCCTCTCGGCGTCTTCAATCATTCGAACTAATTAGAAATAATAGAACTAACGAAGTAACCATTAACATTTAGTAAATTTATTTTAAAATATCCATTCATAGAAGCTATATTTCATATTTCCGTCATGCCTGGTCCCACAGATCTTCTATATTTATTTTTATTTTATAATTTACCAACACCAATTAAAATAGTTAATTACAATTGCAATAGTGTAATAATCACTTACAAGTAAACAGGGCCCTTTTTCTTACCATTTTCGTTGTTTGTTTTCTGTACATAAGTAGGTGTAAGTAATAGAAAAAGAAAAATAACTACAAATACATTTATTCAATATCACAAAAGTCCCATATAAAGCATTATATTGCATTTAATTATTATAATAAATATTATATAATATTTGCATAATGCATATATATTTGCATTTCCAATATTTGCATGCCGAATCATGATGTACGTAAATACTGTTACCATCTTAATTTACCATGCCTTCTAGCAAATAAAGAAATTTGAATTTGAATTTGAGAATTTGAATGGAACAAATAAAATATTTTTACACCATAAAATGTTTTATCTTTTTGTAGGTATATCTATCTATATTTATATCTATTTATCTACAACACTCCGTTATAAAATCTACAAACTCGTCATCAACTGTGAACACGTATCGCACCCTTGTCTGACGGCGGACTTTGATAAATTAATTCGGTAATTAATAACTTTCAAATGAACGAGTGACGTCACCCGTGACTGACACGCGCCGCGTGACAGCACGCCACTAAAAATTAATTAGACGTGATACTGCTAACTGGACAAGTTCGGTGATAGGTACTTGTGGAATGAAACGCGTTGTACGGATATACTGTGGTTAAAATGGCGTTTATATCTTCATCAGCTCATTGTATGTCATTGATTGTTGGTTGTTAGCGACTGCTAATGCAGCCGGGACCAAAGGCTTTGCGTGCCTTCCGAAGCATGGAGGCGTTTCTAGAACCCTTAAACTTTCGCAATTCCCAAAAAAATTGATCAATTTGCGTGAAACGTAACGTACCCGCTTTAACAATATAATATAATCAATGCGTACTCGATTGAAATGATTTGATATATGGGTATCTTAAATGTTGTATTCATCACCATCATCATCATCATCATCGGGCTAGTAGTTGTATTATAGTAGTTTATGCAACTGTCATATAATGAAGGGTATTAAAACACGAGTGTGAGTTTATGAAACGAGCGCAGCGAGTTTCATAATAGTAACGAGTGTTTTAATACCCGTGTTATATGCAGTTGCATACACTACTTTATCTTCACTAATGCAATTAGTCAAACAACAAGAGTAAAAGCTGACAATAGTTTATTTATAATAATTGTTCAAATTTTGGATGGTACAATTTAAAGTTAATGTTAATTACCAACCAAACCAATCCATCCACCATCCAATAACCAATGAGAGCGCAGCTGCGCGCGCAGGGCTAATCAGGAGCGAGCGCGCGCTATTCTTTTTTTATTCAATTGGCACAAGATCTTACCAAAGAGTTTTGTGTATGTAAGTTTAGTAGTTTCGACGAAGTTTTCACGTATAACCCAACTGTTTTCAAAAGCCAGCCTAATATCAAAATTTTATACAACTTGTATGAGGATTTTGACATAAGGCTCGCCAGGTTAATTGGTCGCGTTTTATTGATGTTATAATGAGATTTTACGATATCGATGTGGATATTATACCATCATGTGAAATTGCTTAAATTGAGTGTTTTGTTGTCTGCGCTATAACAGTAGTAATTATAAGTCAAGTATTGGAAACATAAGTAGAATGTTACAACATTAGTGTAGATAAAATTGTGTTATTCAACTTTTTGTCATTTTTTTATTGTTTTGTTTTATCTAGACATTATGATGAATGGAACAATTAAATAAATTGATATACTCAATTTAACATTTCCTTTATTGTATAGTTAAATCAACATGTCTTGCCTAACAAGATAATGCATCTTTTTCATATTATTTCCTCCACATGTTTTTACAAATAAATTATCTTTTATCTTTATCTGAAATAAATAAATGAATGTAGGTACTGTCCGAAATAATCGAGTTCGATACGTTGACGAGACCGACGGTTTAACGTGCCGCACGGAATTAACGAATAATCGGTTGATTAGTGGGTGGCAGCGAGTGCAAGCAGAAATCCCCTCGCCACTGCCACGCCATAAAAAACCATAACCGTTTGAGGAGCATAGCTTCTCTCCGTTCATATCGAAAGTACACTGAGCTATATATTTAACATGCACTTAACTCTCCATGAAACGATAGTGGTTAGGATTTGCGGAGTGATCACGCGCGTACCATCCACCCTTTCACGATGCATTACGCTGTGTTACTTACCGGTGGTGCAAGGCATGAGCGGCAGCGGCAAGCTTGTGCAGAAACGGTCGGCCACGGACACTCACGGTGCGTGGAAATTGCTCTTTATCAAAATCTCTTTATATCAAAATTTCTTTAACCATATTTGTTTGCTAAGTCCACCTTTGTGGCTTTGAAATCGGCACATTTGCCCAAAACATCAGGTTGTGATGAGGACGTCGTCCATCGCTCGATGTAACATGCTTACCTAGAATAACCTATTATATAAAACTCTAGCCCTGTTTAGCTAAATAGTTATAACGTTCAGGGATCACATTTATTTATTTATTTATTTATCACATAAGCAAGCAACGATAAAATTAATAAACAAAACGCTTTTTACCATTGTTTGGAATACCAACATATTGAGGATGGTATGCTAACCAGCGTCTGGTGCCCCAAAGGTTAAAGTTGGCAATTGCATTTAATTAGTGCAATTCCTTCTCTGCCCTGTTAAACAAGCTCTAAAATCATAGTTAGTTGAAAAGTGTTAGTTCAAACACAACCTCAATATCATATTAATACTCAGCATTGCCCCTTCAGACGCTTGCTTTTTGTGTTCTTTATAACGTGTAGTTTCTTTTGCAATAAACTTTATTATGTTCATAGTAAGTAAGTAAGTAAGTAAGTCATCAGTAGAAAGTTTACTTTGTTTATAACATTAACAACGAATAATCGTCGTCTTAAAATTATATTCAATTATATATCTCACTCGCTGGCGCTTAATACTTGCGCCATTGCCCCGGGCGCCTTAGAGCGTCCGTAGCGCGCAATAAGTCAGAATTTTCCTAATAATAGACAGGGAAACGTCTCGGAATGAGCGAGGAAACGACGGTTAAGGGAGCGAGAAATATCGCTGGGATCAAGTGAAAAGTATTTCGCCTTCATATACCGCGCGAAGATGCTTTGTTCTTGTGCTTAGATTGTTCGTGTCGCTCGGTGTGAGTGGATGTCGCGAAAAATGCGATTGTTATAATAATGATAACTTAGCTATACGACAAGAGGTGACGATTTAAACAGATCTAAAAATGTACGGTGAAAGTTTTATTTATTCTTAGTAGCATGCTCAACATAATATGATTCCTCAAATTTCACTTTAAAATACTAATAATTAGCACCGCTTTGCATGCCCTCTGCATGTTGAGTGGTAGTAATGCTCTTCCTTAAATGTTGTTCTTATCATACCTTGTCAGAATCTTTTGATTTTGCTTTGTAAAAAAGAAAAAAAAGAAGAAAATATAATTTATTCGCTAATATTTATTGAAAAAACATTTACGACTAACATTTACCTAATCATTTACGATAGTCATAATCATATTTAATGTAAATACTGTCATAGTCTGAAATGAAATGAAATAAAAAAAAATAAAAAATATATATTCAGTTTAGGCACAATAGTGCACTAGAAAGTCGAGAGTCTGATAGTTTAAAGAATAATAGAAACTATTAGGACTCCTGCCTTAAAACGAGAACTCAAAAATTTCTATCAAAAACCGCTTAATTACGTTAGGCACTTTTTGAGCTGATACGGTACAAGTTTTTATATATTTATTTATTTGTGCTTATTGATTTATTTATTTATTTATTGAAATGATCACCAACATATAAAACATCATTGATTTCTTAAATAATACATTGTTAAAATAGATTTTTGCTAGATGTCAATACAATTATAGGTGAAGACTACATGCAATTACATTAATAAAATTACAGAAATTTATATTTAATGAAGTGAGAAATGAGAATGAGAATTAAAATTGAGATTAAGTAATTATAAAAAAATAAAAAAAAAAAAAATAAAAAAATTTAAATAAAAAATTGTGAAACATCATTAAAATTACTGTGTCAAATCATCACAATACACATTAGGAGATGAGAGATTTCTTAAAGCTGCGAATGTCACCCATGAACAAGTCTAAACTCTTTATTTTAGCTGCACCATTAAACTCCCTTATAATACGATTCAGGGGTGCATTCTGGCCAAGGTTGGACCTGCAAGGCTGATCCACAAGGACGTTACTTTTTGATGCCCGCGGGAGCTTTAAGGGTGCATTGAATGACAACGATATTAGTAAATCCGGGACATCAAGGATGCCATTCGCTAGCCTATAGAGAAACATGAGGTCGTGCATACGTCTTCGATCCGATAGAGAACTTATTTTAAAATGATTTAATCTCTCAGAATACTTTAATAAATTCTTGCCCATATTACACGAAAACGTTAAGTGCCATAAGAATCGCTTTTGGATGCTTTCTAATCTTTTTAAATACACGTCATAAAAAGGATTCCACACCATACTGCAGTACTCCAAGCCACTACGAACAAATGAGTTATATAAAAGGATCTTCGTTTTAGGAGACCTAAAATCCCTACAGTTACGGAGGACAAATCCAAGATTCCTAAAGCCTTTGGAACAAATATCATTAATATGAACATTAAACCTCAGCTTGCTATCCAATCGCACACCGAGATCTCTTACAGTATCGACATCAGCCAAAATGTCGTTCCTAATTGTGTATTTATAGTTGGAAAGCATCTTTTTTCTTGAGAAACGCACAGAACAACACTTGGAAACATTTAAATCCATATGGTTTCTCTCGCACCATTCGACCAGGTTATTTATGTCTGTTTGTAACAAAATCGCGTCCAATTGAGTGTCAACAACCCTGTAAAATTTCAAGTCGTCCGCAAACAAAAAATAATCTGAGTTACTGAAGCACTTACCAATGTCATTAATGAAAACATTGAACAACAAGGGGCCCAAATGAGATCCCTGGGGAACACCAGAAGAAACTGGGAAAAGATCCGAAGTGTACCCGTTCACCACCACTTTTGACGCTCTATCCGACAGATACGATCGGCACCAATTCAGCATAGGTTCACCAATACCATGTACATTGAGTTTGTTAAGTAATACTTCATGGTTAACCCGGTCAAAGGCCTTGCTGAAGTCAGTGTAGATCGCATCCACCGATGAGCGGCTGTCGAGTTTCAGGGAAACAGAGTTAACAAATGAAGTGAGGTTTGTTGATGTCGACCTATTCTTCGTGAAGCCATGCTGACGAGAACTAATAAGCTGTTTGAAATGCCAAGACAGAATGGGACATAGCAACTGCTCGAATACCTTAGCAAAGACTGGCAGGATGGAAATCGGTCTATAATTTGCAATATGGTCTTTTTCGCCATTTTTGAAAAGTGGGACTACCAATGCGACCTTCCACTCGGACGGAAACATGCCAGTTCTCAGTGATTTATTATAAATTAAGCATAAAGGCTTTGCCAAGACATAAGCGCATCGGAGTGCAAAGACTGATGGTAAACCATCAGACCCTGCGCCTTTATAGGCATCCAGTCTTTTTAAAACTTTTAAAACCTGGTCGTCTTTAAATTTTATAGCGGTAAGATAATTGCTGGTCAATGTGGCTACACCATCAGAGGAAGAGCTAGGGGAATCATTCTTAGTTCCGTTACAATTATAGACTGAAGAAAAACTCTTAGCAAAGAGGTTACAGATGTCAAGACCATTCGATACAGTTTTATTCTCAAGGATCATTCTTGAAGGGTAGCGGCTGTGTGTCTTTTTTTTACTTTTGATAAAAGTCCAGAAAAGCTTAGGATTAGAGCGCAAATTTTGCTCGAGCCTAGCAGTATAGTCTCTATAGCAACTAGTAATAAGTCGGTCCAGCCGACTCTTAAGTATATCAAACGACAATTGGTCAAGAGGATTATAGTTAAATTTACGTAATTTTTTACGGTACTTGAGCTTTTCCCGCAGAACACAAATTAATTCTCTTGTAAACCAAATAGGGTATTTTTTTGATTTGGGTTTAGATTTAGGAACATGTTTGATGATAGCATCTCGTATATGTTTGTAAAAAATAGTCAGCATATCATCAACCACGACGCAGTCTTTAAACTCGTCCTCCCAGCATACCCCTTCGAGGTCCTTAATAATCAGTTCATAGTCTGCTCTGTGAAAACAAAAACGGTAGTTATCGTTGTAGGATAGTGTATCCTGTGTACACATATGCAATGCAAACTGCAACGGAGGGTGTAAGGGGTCGATGATGGTAAGCGGATCGTTAACAATGTTAAGATCAGGGACATGCACACTGCTCAAGACAAGGTCTAAAATCTTCCCTTTATTGTTGAGGGTATTGTTAAATTGCTTCAAATCGTGAAACATCGCAAAATCCAAGAGCATTGTTGAGAGATGGCTGTTATTCGTGTCGGCCAATGAATTCGAATTGCTAGCAAAACTCCATTGTATTGAGCTCAGGTTGAAATCACCTATAAATATCAGCTTTTCGATGTTATTCTGCTCTACAACTCGATTAGCGTTAGAAAGGAATTCACTGAGGATGTGTTTCTGAATGGGAGGAGGCATGTATACTGCACATAAGTACAAGTGATCTGTTTCACCATTGGCACTTAGACAGTCCACCTTGACCCATAAGTCCTCACAATTTGACTCAAAACACTGTAGGCGGCTTGAAGAAATTCGACTTGAAACCGCGACAAGTACACCCCCCCCATCCTTTTTACTGTGGAAACCGCTAGTGTCCCTATCACGTCTGTAGACAACATAACGATCGTCGAAGAGTTCCGAATCGAAAACGCTGCTATTCAACCATGTCTCACTTAAAACAATCACATCGTAAGTATTACACAAAACATTATTAAAAAAATCTGTAGTTTTGGTTCGCAGACCTCTGACGTTTTGATAATAGAATTGAAGCATATAATGTAAAATAGAATAAAATAATTTGAATAAAAAGAATTTAAAAAATGTTATAAAATGTCAGTTTTGTCAATATAAAATTGAGAATTGTTATTAAATATTCGATATAATAATGTACAAGAAAGAAAAAAAAATTATTGTATTGTAGTTAAAATTTAAGTTCCTAGTTAACAGAATTATAAATTATGAACAACAAAAGTTATATCAATTTATCTAACGTGGCACTGTCTTTTACAAGTATAAAGTTGGAGCCCTCAGTTTTACGCACGAACACTTTACCGTCGCGCACCCAAACAAATCTATAGTTTAGCTGCTTGGCTTTCAGGCGAGCAGCGGCATGCAGCGATTTCGTCTCTGGAGTAAGATGTTCAGATACGAATACAGCACTTTTCTTTCCTCCGCCGTAGCCAAGGTGGGCCGTATTCAGTTTTTCAGAAGGGTTATTACGATTGAATTTTATTGCTCCAGCCAAGAAAGTGTCTCTGAGGCGGCGACTGCTGAATTTTACTAGTATCGAACGAGGACGGAGACTACTCGTGTTGAATTTAGCAATTCGGCTACAGTATTGTATATCGGACTCGGATACTGGGCACTTGATTGTGTTCCCTAATTGTTTCACAGTGCTGTATAGATTTTCGCTTTTGTTTTCAGGGACGCATTGTATTTCCAAATTATTCGTCCGAGATAGTTGTTCCATTTGGTGCACCCGGTGAGACAAGTCACGAGTTGTGGAGAGCAGCTCGACGTTTTCGCTTTTCAACTTATCTATAAGTATTTTTTGTGAACTAATTTCATTTATAACTTTCTCTTGTTCAGTGTTAAAAAGGTTTATGTATTCGTCGATATTAGCAAGTTTGGATTGAATATCGGTTATCACAGTGTTGAATTTCCTATCCAGCTCCTCCCTTATAATATCACGGATGATGCCTGCAGTGAGACAGCCACAGCCGCTAGCGCTTGTTGTTGTTGTGATACCCGACGCGCTGGCGCTGGTACGCGGCTTCGATCGCAGCGTAACGTTATCGTAATGCGATCCAGTAGCGTTAACGATGTTTTTTATTGCAGACGTTGATATCGGAGATTGTATCGGCGTGTTAGAATTGTCTCCTCGTTTTGGCTCCTTGCAGCGGCACGATGGGCATACCCATGTATCTTTGAACTCCTTGGTAAAATTCATATAATCATCTTTGCTAAAGTTCATGCAACTATAATGATACTTGTCCGGACAGCGACAGCAATGTAAGAAATTGATTCCTTTCAGAACATTAGGACATCCTGCGCATTTTTGGGTATTCATTTCAAGACAAGGATAGAAAAAAAATAATTAAATATAAAAAATAAATACAAAACGTTTGATTAAAAAACAATGAAATTAAGTTAAAAAAAAAAAAAATATTCAAATATATTAAACTCTCGTTGCAGGATCGATCCTTTACTCGCGGCACTGTTTGTGTATATCAGAGCTCTTAGCCACTCGACCACGAGAGACCATATAGTACTGCCAAAATAAGCACACAGTTTTTGCAAGTGAAAGTCGGTCGCAGCTTTAAAGGACGGTCATTGACCTGTTTGTCTCACGGTGATTGACATCGACACTTCACTGTTTGGATTTAAACGGCCAAAAGCAATAGTTATTTAGATTTTTAAGCACTGAAACTACACTAACGTCACTATTTTACGACGAATTCGGAGTCTTTGTAGTATAAGCTGTATTTTAGTGTAAATACTATGTGGAAATGTTCACTTTTTTAACACTTTAAGTATTTTTGAAGACGGAACGAACTTAAACGTGTGTACTCAGTATAACGCTCGGACGACTACAATGATTGCCACATTGTTATAAAGGTGTTGACATTTTTAAGAACTTGGCATGTAGCACCCCGTACGAGCACCGCAAATTTTTGTGAGAGAATGTCAAACAAATTAAAATATATCTTCAATAACAACATTACTGTAAAGCTCAACAGTTACAGTAGTTGTCTAGAAAAACTTCATACATCACAAATTACTCATCATCATCATCATCATCATCAGCCCATTTTATGTCCCCACTGCTGGGGCACGAGCATTCCCTATGGATGGATAGGGAGAACGGGCCATATACCACCACGCAGGCCCAGTGCGGATTGGTGGTTGTTAACGACTGCTAATGCAGCCGGGACCAACGGCTTTACGTGCCTTCCGAAGCACGAAGGAGCTCGAGATAAATAAAACATTTTTGGTCACCCATCCGATGACCGGCCTTTACGAAAATTGCTTAACCTTAGTACTCGCAGACCGGGCGCGTTAACCACTGCGCCATCGAGCTCCTCCGCCATCGAGCTCCTTTTTACTCACGATACTTTTAGTAGTCTCGACATAATTATATCATTTATTTCAGTAAGCCGATAATAAGTACGTCTGAAATGAGCAGATGGTGAACACTTTGACTTAAATATGCTGAGTTGCAACCGGTGTTAGCAGTTATAACAATAACTTCTACAAACAAACAAATTAAATTAACAAACCATTACAAAGAAAAAACAAGTACAGAAACGCTGCATATTTCAAGATGAAAATTTAACTTTAACCTCTCTAACTGTATTTCACTCATCTTAGTACCGTCGAACCGCTTCGCTTCACTTTATTATTGAGTGTGTTCTTTTTCTTTAATTACACATGGAGTTTGCGCCAAACATCTAAGGAATTCTTCCCGTTTCACTAAACAAGGCTTCTGCTGCATAGCAAATAACATATACATATGTATGAGGCGCCCGCATTGTATGTAGGATTAATATGTATGGACAACCCTTGGTGTTAAAGATATTAAGGTTTTACTCGACTTTTATGTATCTAGCGTACATAAGCGGGGGAATATAAATTAAGAAATTATTTTCTGTGTTTGTGTGCAAGAATTCTTTTATAGTTGCTTTTGGTTTTTGGGCGCATTGACATGTTATTAGAATAATAAAGGATAAATGATAAAATTTAGATCTTCAAAAATAGATCTGTTTTCGATTGGTGTTAAAAAAGTTTTATATACTTACAATTTTAGTACTACGGTACTAAAGTTGTAAGTATATAAAAATTTAGTAGTAGTTTAGTTTAAACCGTATCTGTGGTATATTGGTTAAACCACTGGTATCAGACCCAGGTGGCCTGGGTTTGATTTGGTATTTACTCGGTTTGTTTAATTGTGGCCTGGGGATCTCCTTAGGTCATGACACATGCTGAGCGGTTGCCTTTTTGGTTCTGGAAACTCTAAACTTGTGTAAAATAGGTTTTCTAACACGAACGCTGGCAAATTGAAATAAAACACTAGACTCTAGTGTTCTGCAACGTCCCAGTCTACATATTAAATGTAAACCAAACTCCAATATGTCAGTGTAACCTGTTTCATTTTATCATCAAATCTACAGTGTTCGTTTCATTTTATTTATTGATTAAATATAGTTTCAATGAATACTTAGTATTAGTACATAATCTTATCTTATCTTATTATGACCTGCTGAGGTTTCCCTTTCAGTAAAATAACACCCCTAAGGAACTAAATAAAACTACGTCGAATTTGAAGATATGGTTAAGTTTTATGATCAGCAACTGTTATTGTAGTCACAAATTGCTGATATCCAAAGGTTTTGGGTCCAATTTCCAGGTCGGCCATAATGTGTTCTGGTTTAAGACATATATATATATATGTATTTACTCATCAAGTTACGATACAGTATTACTTATAAATTCTCAAGCTTATATCATACAGCTTCACGTGTATTCATTCTTCAAATACAATGAAACATCCCTATTCAATTACAGCTTGGAACCACCGAAACCGCAGTAATGTTTCTGTAAACCCGGAGTGCTGCGGGCGGTTTAATAATGGCGGCCGCGCGCCGGAAATTGTCGCCCCGCCATTTTGCACTCGGACCGGATGTGACGTCACCTTTGAGATGCGACGCTCGGTGATCAGTGGCCAGTCGCCAGTAGTCAGTGCCAGTTATTGCTCCTGTTATATTAATGTAGGTTAAGGATTGTCATGGTTTTGTAAAGCACAGAAAGGAAAAGAAGGACATGAAAAATAATAAAATTAAATAACTTAGTAATAGCATGAATGATACAAAATTTTAAATAAAATACAATTCATAATTAATCCAAATTAAAAAGTAAAATTGACTGTTAAATAAATTAGATTTTAATATGTAATAGGATATTAATTTTTTTTTTAATACTATTGTATTTACCAAGGACCGTTCTACGGGTAAAGGCCTTTTCCATTTCGCTCCAAGTCTTTATTAGTATTTATTAAATTATATTATGTTTCTTATTATGTTCGTTGTGTTTATGTTTCGTCTTACACAGGGTGATAGTTAAAAATCAATGTTTTGCCACTAGGACTGCTATCACTGACCCTGGATATGCAGTAACATCAAAGACGTACAAACTTATAGATTGACACAGCAAACTACTTGGAGAAGTAGCAGATACTTTAACTGCTACTTTTCCAATTGAGTACCTGCTTTATAAGGCGCGACTGCAACTATTCCCCATCATTGTTGCTAACAATAATAAATCTTAAGAAACCAAGAAATGTACTTAACATAATTTCTGTTTCCTCATAGTGGAAGGGTGGCCGAGATTGATTTGCTCCTATTCATCTTAATGATTCCTGCCCCACCTAATAAATTATATTACGGACAATACCGGCGCGTTTGTGCCCTGATTGCTGTGCCAACTTCAACTCTAAGTGGAGGGTGATAAGGTTGGCGGAGTGGCGCGTCCGTTTACGACCGGCCATGATTATGATTGAGTGCAAAAGGGTCTAATTACAATGTACATTATGTGTGTGTTGTTATTGCTATGGGTTTGTGGGTTTTACTTTTACGGTAACACTCACTTATTATAAAGAATAATAAGTTGGATACACTTTCCTTTTATTCGGTCGTCCTGGAGAGCAATTTATGAATCTCACAAGTAATCTATTACACTATCACTGTGATTGGCATCTTGTACCGACATAATGGCGTCGGAACAGACAGTCCGCATTACACCTCTCTCGCTTTAACCGCCTCTGTGGTCTAGTGGTCTCAAGTTCGATTCCCAGCGGGGAATATAAGTTTTTGTACTCGGTTTGGTTGATGGTTTGGCTTGTTTCTCCGCCTGGCTACAAACAACATCTTATCTAAATATGTCGCCATAACATTAATGGTTCTAGCATTTTGTTCCGGCAGCTGGAGATAAGATAGCCAGTGCCTCAGTGGTTGAGGATTCCGGGTGAAATGCGCTTCCACCTTCGGCCTTATCACCACTTAGCATCAGGTGAGATAAAGGTCAAGTGCTTAACCGCAAAATATTAAAAAAACATACCCATTACAGATCTGCCCCTGAATTACCATAACCGCGTCTGCAGCAGGTTGGGTACTCTTCCATTGGTAGTAGACTAACATCAGCTCCACCACCACTAAGCACTGATGCTTTGCGAAGAAACGGATTCCCAAAGAGAGTCAAATCTTTCTACAGCAGTGGTGTTGAGAACGTTTCCTCGCTATATCCGAGCTCCCATCACGGGAGACTCCTGCATTGACCACCCATATCGGGTTTTGAACCTCGCAATCCCTTTCGGGACACATCACTATAAAACACGTAATTATAATATTTCTGGCATTATTTACAATTTGATTATGTTTTTGTTTTGTTTATATAATTTTTAATGCAAAATTTGTTGCGAACAAATTACAAAAACACAAATGTTGAAAAAATTTCCACGTGCAGGATTTGAACCTGCACCCTTCTGACATACCGGGTCAGGTGCTCTCCCAATTCGCCTTTGGCTTTCAAAGTAAAAAAGTAAATAGTGTTGAATAATTTCGGCGGGCTGCTTAGAACCACGATAGCACAATTGGGAGAGCACCTGACCCGGTATGTCAGAAGGGTCCAGGTTCAAATCCTGCTCGTGGAGATTTTTTCAACATTTGTGTTTTTGTAATTTTTTATAATTTGATTGTAAATAATGTGTTGGGCACCTTTGCACCTGGAATAGCGCGGGGAGGGTTATTTGATTGAGCAGTAATTGTTTTTATTTATTTTTGTTTGACCTAGGTTTTATAAAAACTATATAAAAAGTAAAATGTAACAAAATATATACAAAAAATACAACTTTTATATAGTGATAGTATATTATAATTATATAATGTAACTTCTTATCATTATTATTAATATTATACAAAAACTAATTATTCAAATATTCTATATTATACATGTGAAATTACATGGTAATGTCTTCGAAGATAAACTATTTATTTATCTATCTAATTATCCAAACGTTTTCTGCGTAGCTAACGAGGCTTGCCCCCCTAATGGTAAAACAATGACTGGTGATATAACGACACGCACGTTACACAACCACCTTACTGCTACGACTTAAGGGTGATATTCCAACGCTTGTACCAGTCATAATTAAGTCGGTTAATCACTTACTGGCGCTTAGTATCGTGATTGCGTGGAAACGTATCGTGATATTGATACAATGCAACTTCGTAACGGCTACTTAAGTTTGAAGCACACGTTTTCCCTCCTTCCTACGAGATGGGATCCTTTAAACGAGCCGTGGAGAGGCATCTTGTAAGCTGGCAGGGTGATGGTGACTCCTCTGGCAAGCTGTAACGGGGGGGGGGGGGAAACTTGGTGTTTGCCATTCGTGATCCCGAGCCATCCCCGTGGCAGAGAACTAGATTTACTAAGTTTTTTAGTCGATACACCTCCCCTCCCTTTGTTGAGCTTTAAGAGATGGACAAAGGAAGAGTAGAAGAGTCCCACATAACCCAGGGTCATGCACAAAGCGTTTTATCGAATTTAAAAAAATAAGGCGATGGTGAATGATGCTGCGTCGTTTTTACGCTGCACCAGTTGTGTTCGAGTCTGGTCTCCATATCCACTTAACATCAGGTGGAGTGGAGTGAATTGGTGTGCTAATTATAAAAAAAGCATTTATGTAGATAACTATAAAATAAATAAAGTTTCCTTTAAGCGAAAAATGCATTATTTTGTATTAAAGGTACTCCCTTACCTCGTACAGCTCCTTAATTCATTTCATTTGCATTAATTCATTCATTCATCTCCTTAATCTTAGCTGCTTCAATGAAGTTCAAATATATAAATGATGTCCTGGGCACTCTCCCGCTTGGCAGCGATTTGGAGTCCCTTTTTTATTTGTAAAAATTATGTGTATATTTTTATTTCTATTTCCTTTTTTTTAAATTATGTTGTAAATAAATATAATTGTAATGTAAATAAATAAATAAATTATCTTACAATGATTTTTTGTAAATGTATTTCAATGACTTTCGTTGATAGACATATTATTTTTAAAACAGATTTAATCCCATTCTTTAACTCTATTTATCAACAATATCATTCTTACCTTTACTTTTTTTAATTATATAAAATTTCAACATATAATTATCTCACTTACCTTTATCTTTATATTATCTCGCTTTTGTAATTCAACAGTAGCTTAAATTGGATCGAACAACGTATGCAAGTAGTTTCTGTTCACATATCAGCAACATAATTATACTATGTCGCAGGACCCGCCCGGCCACAGATACGACACACAAAGGACCCTCTGAAGGCTCTTCTGTGAGTGACGTTGTTCTCAATCCAACATTTTCAGAGTAATAACTATGGTCGTTCATGCGAGATTTTAAACTTTAACACTAGAGGTTAAAATTCATTTTCTGGTTTGTGTTGGAATACAATAAGTGGCTAAAGGAAAACTGGACAATGGGATTTTGTCTCCAGTTATTTGAACGTTACATTGTTTGCTTGGAAGAGTAGTTTTATTGTAAAACCGTAGATTTTGCATGAAAAGGAGCTTACTGTATCAATACATATTAAAAAATCCTGATTAATTAGCTGACTCATTTCTTTCTATTCCTTCTTTTATCTTTATTTCGTAAATGTTTGCAAATAAATGACAATAAATAGCTTTAAGTCTTCAAATTTTTAGCTGGTAGAGAATACCTCAAATATTGGGTCCTTACCTATGAAATTGGCGTTTTTTTCTCACTCATTAATAGGTGTATTACTTCTAAAACTCTATACCGATTGTTAATATTATCATACACATTTAATTAAGACTATAACTCTATACCGGTTGTTAATATTATCATACACATTTAATTACGACTATAATAATTAGGCTTCAGTAATAACAATGATTTTTGATTTTGTGACTTTATTGCCCAAATATTTTTTTTTAATTTTTACATTTTTTTATTTTACCCTACATTTTTTATAGTATTAACCTAAGTAAATGCTAAGAAAATTGAAAAAACGTTAGTATGAAAAATAGAATTTTATAAAAAGTCTTCGTACAAAACACTAAGTTCATAGGTAAGGACCTAATATTAAGTCTGCCAAATAATTTCTATAGCAAAAGTTTTTAATAAATAAATAAACACTTGCAAAGAGTTTAGAATACTAATAAAATAGGTGAAGAAGAAGAATAAAAGAGGGATAAAATAAAGCAATATACAGGATGATTTACAAAAACTGAATAAAACCCGTTTGTGTTTTGATCAAAATCAGGATTTTTTTCTGATTTTTATAGTTTCTGAGGGTTTAAACAAAGGACATAACGCTAATAAAATAAATATGGAATAGAAGGATTATTGTAGGAGATTAACGTTATGTCAATATATTCTATTCCTATATATTCTACTAACGTTATGCAACTTGCCTAGGCCCTCTGATGTGATTTGAGTTCACCCCGTATATATTTTGTAACGCACAGTTTTATCCCTTTCCAATTCTCTCAACAGAATATCAACTAAAAGTATCAATTCAATCACTGTGCCGCTATTTACATACGGATTCAATTCCTCCAAAAGCTGACGGATACCGAGTGATTCCTCCGTCGGACCTTGATTTATATCCGTTTTTATACGTTCATCCGCATTTTATCCGGAAAACAACCGGGTATTATTTACATTGACAGACAACGTTTAGTTCCACGTGAAAAGTGGCGATACATTTTACACGAAGTAGGTTATGCCGGGAGGTTCTATGCAACGCCTTGTGTGTTCGAAGCAAATATATTCAATCAAATTGAAAGCAAGCAAAAAAAGAATCAGTTTGAAATAGCTGAGCATGGAATTTGAGCTGGTGGTCTGAGTACAGGGTAACCTAGTTTGAGTCTTCCACCGTATCTGTGCCTACTTTATAACCATTGTCTTTTTGTGTCTACTGTGGAAAAAAAATTAAACATTTTGAATTGAATTTGAATTGAAATGGCGGTTTAACAATATCTTATAATTACCTAATTCCAATCGTAGGATTATATAATTAAAAATTAAATTAATGAAATAAATAAATTAATATATTGTTTTTTTTTATAAATGATCTATGATACGTTCCGGTATTTGGCTTTATTCTCTTGAACCACTTGTTATTCTTAAATAAAACACATCTATCTTCAGCAAAATAAACAATAAACAAACAATAACAAAAACAAAACACATAAACAATATTAAATTATTTTTAACAGGTTGACCGCCGTTGGGCCCAGACACAATAGGAATTCAATTGTTTGTCGGTCAAATGGCGTTTAAAGTGTTAAGGCACTTCTTAGACTAATTTGTTAATCAGATACATAAAACGAAAAAAGTCACTTCACTAAATCAAGAAAACGAACGCATATACTTACATATAACAATTTAATTCAAGTTACATTTTAAAAAACCTAAGACTAGCCACAGACTAGACCAATTCGCAAAAAAAATCTGCGGAAACCGCCATTGCCGCTACCAAAAAGTATTTTCTCATTTTCCATCCTCTCAGTCTCCTCTCATGGCCCACGTGAAAAGAGACAAGGCCATTGACGAACAATAATTTCCATAGCTCCAATAAATCACGAGCAGCCCGGAAATGGCCTGAATGCGGCCCTGCCACCGACGTCGAGTGCGATGATCATTGATAGCGAAACAATACAGCCAATCTATTTGAGGTTTCGGGCCGCGATGGCCAATGTTTTCGATATTCAGTTCATCAATTGATATTGGATTTTGTAAAGACTACAGGATCTGTATCAGAGGCCTTACCATAAGCCCTTGTAGCAGTATTATTGCAGTTGTGTAACGAAACGCATGTATTTACGCCGCTACACGCTTCTCGCTTTCACAACTGCAATAATGCTGCTGTATATAAGAGTTCATGATAAGAGCCCAGGTTTTTGTTTTCTTTGAAACCACTGCATACTCGTATCACTTATACTTTATGATCACTTGCCAAATTGTAGGGTATGAAAAAACTCACGAAAAAAAACAAGTTTTTGTATGGGACCAACTTTTAAATTTAAAAAAAATCAACTCTTCCATACCTTGTTCAATATCTATTCTCCCAGGTTTTTTTATTGGCTTAAGTGTCTCAAAAATCAATTAGTTTTATTTAAGTATGTGTTTTAAGAAAAGTTGCTCAAGAGAATAAAAGCTTATGGAACGTATAGATAACTTATTAATAACTTCAGGATTGTACAAAGGTTGTATGACTCCACGACTCTTCCATACATTACCCAATACCTATTCTCCCAATGTACGTAATACAACTGGTTTTCCTTGACTTTTTAAAACTATTTATTTGGATATAACACCTCCTCCGGTTTAAATTGTAACTAAAAAATAACCCTGTATTCCAGCGTTGGTAATTCGTGTTAAGAAATGGATACACTTGCCCTTTATTTGTTACATTAATTGATCTTAAGAAGGCTTTATATATTCACTGCCGCACCTTTGCTAGAGACATTCACTGGGCACCGCACCTTTCTCATTGCTTTTTAAATCGAGACAACGCCCATGCGTCCAATGCATATATCAAACGATTAGAGATATTGTTTTACAAAATCAAATTTCAACTGTTTTTGTCTTATGTCGTTTACTTTTATGATCGAGTTTTATTGTAATAAAAGTTACAATATTTTTCCTTAATCTTTAGTTTTTTTAGAGCCAAAGAATATACATAAATTGAATCTATATAGCAAACATCATCATCATCATCAGCTCATTTCATGTCCCCACTGCAGGGGCACGAGCCTTCCCTATGGATGGATAGGGAGAACGGGCCATAAACCACCACGCGTGCCCAGTGCGGGTTGGTGGTTATTAACGACTGCTAATGCAGCCGAGACCAACAGCTTTGCGTGCCTTCCGAAGCACGGAGGAGCTCGAGGTGATACATTTTTGGTCACCCATTCGATGACCGCCTTTGTGAAAGTTGCTTAACCTCGGCACTCGCAGACTGGGCGCATTAATCAATACTTAATATTAAATTAAAAACTATATCATTAATAGTAGTGGGAAGTATGGTCCCACTGCTGGGCAAAGGCCTCCATCATTGAAGCCTCAGTCATTGCTACAATTGCTGGATTAATAGATCTGATTATGTCTATATGTCTGTCTGTCTGAATCTGATTTCAACATTATACTTGGTCCACTAAAGCTTTGATTCACCTCTCAGAATAATAATTTTGATATTTTTTCATATAATTAATTTAAATTAGGGATTCATTTATATTTTTTTATATTTATGCATGCCGTGATTTCTTGTTAGTAAAAATTAAAAAAGGTTTGTGTATCTTTCATAAAAATCCATTATCATCCTCATCATCAACATCTCAGCCGAAAGACGTCCACACTGCTGGACAAAGGTCTTCCTCAAGGATCTCCAAAAATACCGCTTTTGTACTGCTCGCATCCACCGGCTACCCTTGACCTTCACCAGATCGTCGGTCATCATCATCATCGTTCTTAAATTTGAAGATCAGTACACAAAACTTCTTGCACATCACATGTAGCATCTTTTAACTGACGATAGCTAGGTCCAGGCTATACAATTCTGTAAAAAAAAATATCCTAGGACAAGATGATCTAAGTTGCTAAGAGATTAACAAAGAGGATTTTTCAGTAAACAGATTGAGTCCGGCCGTAAGTTGTTTGGCTCGCGTCGCTGTAGCGTCCCTCATCACCTGCGCGGGCGCGTGTGGAGTGGCTCTATAAACGGGGCGCCGCCGCTCTCGGCCCGTCCACTGTCAATAAATTAGCACCAAGTGCCGCACTCCGTGAAATACAATCGGTGTGGGTGGCGCGAGCCACGGGCGGTAGCGGTTTCAGAATTTATTTATTTTCGTTTTTTTTACTGTGAGCATAGCTAAACTTTATTTAAAACATAGCAAACATAGGAGTTTGATGAAAACAGAGATTCTACCATTTATGTTTCATATTTATTTTTTATTCTTTTTATATTAAAAGGAGGCATACGAGCAGGCGGGTCACCTGATGGAAAGTAATCGCCGCCGCTCATGGACACCAAAATAATCGCAGATGCGTTGCCGGTCTTGAGGAAGAGTTGGATCTTGAAGAGGAAGTAGGAATTGGGAGGGGGGAGGAGTGAGAGATGGGCCTCCGGTACTTTCACACACCAGACGAAAGTCTGGTGAGTGAACAGCAACGAGTGCCATTGTTTCACGCCAATATTCTGTGAGAGGTATTACGCCAGGCGAACCGGAACATTTCGTGCTGCAACGCAGCGTGGCTCTACCACTTAGACAGTGTCACTCATTTAGAACCACCCAGGGGTCACGTGTCTCAAGTCTCAAGGGTAAACCTACGGACGCGAGTAACTTTAACCCTTTATATTATGATCATTACGCAATACCTACGTATAATGTTTTGGGAAATAAAAGTAACGGGAAATGAAGAAAAATCATAGGATTTTATAAAATTCGGTTGGATATGAAATACCTATTACGAGCTCCGTGTCTACAAAGTCGCGGGCAGTCTCTGGTGATATAAACGAGCCCGCTGTAAGCTCATGCCTCGCTTCCACGCCCAAGATGACCCCTAAAGTGGTTCCCGAGCTGACAGATTGAATGTACGCTAATTCGATGGGCGAGCACTCCACTGCTTTCGCCTTTTAGTTTTCTAGACGTTTACTTATTTCCACAGTTGATTTAGCTCTTTAGCACACACTGTTTATTTGTTAAAGTTTATCGAGCTACTGTTTGAACGGCAGCACACAATTACTACAAATAGTTGTACTAATATAGTATATCTACATTTAGAGGAGTCTTAGTCATAAGGATGGCCAGTTCAGGCTGCGATCTTGCAAGTTATGTAAGATCTCTCAAAAATTAGAAGTCAGTTAAAAATTGTGTATCTATATCGCTTCATTTCTATAATTATACTGACTTAGCGAATAAACATTTAAACTGTTTAAAGGCAACATTAGAGTGGGTTTTTTTTAACTTATTTTTAGTCTATTCGTTAGTCTAAGCATGGACTAATAATATATGAGTTTAATCATTTATTTCCTGATTTTCAATCGCAACTATGGTATATACTCCACTCCTACCACCTGATGTTGCACACCAGTTTGATTGTTACGGACAATGAACTGTAATAAAATGTAATTAAAATCCACTGGTTAATGAGATTAATGTAATTTTAGTAGGAAAGGGCGGATAGAGTTATGGTAGCAGTAATAAATACTGTTCCTGGATGAGTATATTATTTAGATCAGAAACGGAAGTCAATTTCAACTCATTTTATATAAACAACAATAATAACTGTTTACATTGTTATGGCAACTATTTAGAAAATGACTTTATTGTAATATAATTGTTATAAGTAGCCTGCCAGTAAAGGGCAATATTACTCCAACAAAACAATGTCAAACTAAAATGAAACAACTTTTATGGATCCAATCGCGTATATTTTATACATTGACTTGATGATGAACGAACATGCAAAAAGACGATAATGCAAGTGACAAATTCATTTTGAGACGACCAACACCTCAGTCTCCCTTTAACCACGGACCCTCTACAAGATTCAAAAAGTCAGAAACAGTTAAATGACATCAATCTGTAAAATAAACGCGAGCAGATTCGTAAAATTTATTTCCTTTCCATGTGTAGTGTTCGTGTAAACTTTAGAAAACAGATAAATCAATAATGTTAACAAAAATATAAATAGTTTTCTACGAATAGAGTTGGTATGTTACCCATTACCCATTACCCATCACCCATTACCCCTTACTCATTACCCATTACCAATTACCCATTATCCACATACTCATGTTATGCGAATTCTGTGTCTATTTGAAAAGCGTCGTGCACTTCCCACAAGCACGCCATCTTGTTTATCGATACCGAATCTAAAGCAGCTTGCCCGCGTCCATCAAAGGCCGGGCTAAGTATATCAAATGAATTGTAAATGAAATCAGTGCGGAGTGGTGTGGGCGGGCGGGCGCGCGTTTATCGCGGGCAGCATCGCCCCACCCGGTAACCCATTGGCGATGGTGGATTTGAAATGTAAACTTTTTTCTATCTTAAAGGGAAATGGCACCAGTGGTGTGGACAGCAATCAGTGATCGACACTGTGTCGCTTTAATCATTATGTGACATACATACAACTTACTTATAATTTTAAATTCTAGTTTTGTTATAAAAAAAAATCTCATAGCCATTGTATTTTCTGTAATTTCTTTTCTTTTCTATTATTTGTAATTTCTCTATTATTGTGGAGAGAAAAATAAATGATTCATTCATTCATTCATTCATTGTACTAGCATTTTTACACTAGATGTCAATGAGTATTTGGCAAGCGTTGTTATTAATCCATTACACATCTATGTAGTGATAACTTGGTTTCAATAATGGAAGTCTTTTACCAGCAGTGGGACAGTTATAGGCTATATACTCTTTTACTTTTAAATAGCATTAAAATAGGTCTGCAACCGAATTTTGACTTAAGTAGCAGTTGAATACAAAACACCGGCTGCCTAGCTGTAATCCAGTAACATTTTAGTGAGACTATGATATTTTGGGTGATGAAATTTGGTGTTTAAATCTAAAAATAAATTAATATAATTAATTATTTAATTTTTTAAATTTGAAATTTTTTTACTAGGCTTACTGTGTTGAAGACTGGTGCCACTGCAATATATACTTCAAAAGTCAAAGTCAATGTCAAACATTGATTTGCACAATATTGTGTACAGTACATTGAGATGAGGAGAGTTTCACCCAAGTTCTTTCAGTAACACGTGTTGTGAGACTCCATTTTAATTTCTATCTACAGTACAATTGTACCCTTACCACTAATAATAAAAAATACTTGAAATTGGCTAAATGGTAAACGCGAAGTCAATTATTAAGATAATTATTTAATTAATTGAGATGAGCGACAATGTCAACAATATTCTGACTTAATTTTGTAGGCATGCAAATGTCAATACAATATAAAGTTTTATATACAACATACGTACATAAATTCTTCTCTAACTTCTCTTACTTCAAATAGGCACGTAATGCCGTCCCGGCTGTCGTTAACAGCCACCAGTTACCAGTCTTACATGACTTTACAAGAAGAGCACGATGGCGCAATGGTAAGCGCGCTCGCCGCTCGGTCTGCGATTGCTGAAGTTGAGCAACTTTCGCAAAAATCGGTGATTGGATGGGTGACCAATAATATATCATCATCAATTTAAACATGTAAAAAAAGGCTCGTGCCTGTTTGATCATGTGTATTTAAATTGAAAACTATTTTCAAGTTCAACATTTATAGCGAATCCTAATTTTGACCTTAAAACATCGTATTTCTGTCAATTACTAAAAGTTTATTATGTTTTAAATGAATTTTATCATTTTATCATTCATTATTATTCATTTTTTATTTTATCAAGATTTCAGAATGAAGGCAAGCCGTGGTATTCATAATAATTCATGATAATTAGGAAAAAAAATATCGTTTTAATTTAAGATAATGACTTTAAAGTAAACATTTGCATAATTAAAACAGCTTTGTTTGCGCAGCGGCTAGCACAACACGTGTAGGTTGTGATTATGCAAGTTTTACAATTTTACAGTGGCCTAATTAATGTTTTAACAATAATTATGCGTACCAAATTAAGGCGATTGAGGATCTCCCAAACAAAATTAGAAACTTTGAAAAAAGGACAAAGTGTTGAAAAAAATCCACGAGCGGGATTCGAACCCGCACCCCATGACATGCCAAATATTAAGATCGGATGTTGATGACGTTGTTGTCGACATTGAATAACCTTTAGTTTACAGAGTAATAGTAGATAGTGATGATTAATTTCGGCGAGTTGGATTGAGCCACGGTAGCATAGTTGGTAGTGCACCTGACCCGGCGTGTCATGGGCTGCGGGTTCGAATCCCGCTCGCGGAATTTTTCAGCACTTTGTCTTTTTTTTATTGTACTTTGTTCGCAACAAAATTGCGTAAAATTATAATATATAACCATAAAATCAACAATTTTCGGCGAGTCAAAGGCTCTTACGACAACAATCGAGATTAACGCCTTATCAGGCTTCATCACCCCCAGCTAATTTTTATGTCCTCGTTGCTGGGGTACGAGCCAATAATTACCACGCGGGCCCAGTGCGTTGTGGTGGTTGTTAATGCAGCCGAGACCAACGGCTTTACCTTCCTTCCGAAGCACGGAGCTCGAGATGATACATTTTTGATCACCCATTCGATGACCGGCCTTTTCGAAAGTTGCTTAGCTTTAGCAATTGCAGACTGGGCGCGTTAACCAATGCGCCATCGATCTCCTCCTCTTTAACATGCTTACACAGATATATTACAAACATTTGGTCTGTTACTTAAATGTTGCAATACTGAACGCGCAAATCGCTGCGCCTGCGCCTTCGAGCTTCTCGTAAATAAATTTTTATCGCATTTTATTACGAAAAAGTATTTGCAATATACTTACACTTACAATACTATAATTTAATACGAGTTACTGACGTACTACCGTATGATTTCGTAGTCATAGCGCTACGACGTTGTAGCATATTGCTGCTACGAAAATCGTAGCTGCTAAGGGGTTTGTGTAAGCGTTTTCTGACTGACGGTTCTTTCTGTTTCAGGTAATGACTGCTTTATAACGGTACGATGGAAATAAAGATTCTTTTTATATGAAGACTAAAACCTCCGCAGGCGAGCACTCGTAAATATCACAGAAATACTACATAGTTTTTTTCTCAGTATTTCAATCACGCACCGCAGATCCTATCCTTTGCCGGAATCACTTAAGCCTTTATGCTACTGCCTACATAAAATCCGCATTACGACTGCGATAGAACGAATTATTCCGTACGTTAGAGCGAGACGGGGGTACGTCGTCACGCCCGCCTTCCAAAGAACAATCGCGGAGTACAACTGGCGTAAGAGGTCCCGACTTTTATTTCTAGCGTAATGCGTAGTTTCCACGGCGTAACTTATTGGGCCCTGAGTAACATGAGAAGTGTAATTCATAATGCGGGCCCATTCCGCTCAGTGAAGGTATTGTAGGGAAGTGGTTTGAGCTCACTTAGTTTTTATTGGTCTATTGGATCAACCTCACTTAGGGATTTATGAATTTAAAAAGGATACATGTTTTGTCCTTCTGGTTGATTCAAAAAAATTACTTTCAAAAGACTAACGAGTCTAACAAAGCTATGGAGACTAAAAAGTAGTTTTTCTCAAATTCCTTAGTTCTTGTATTAAACTGGATTGACTTGAATTATTGAATCGGTATCCTCAAATAAATGGCTTATTTAATCTTATATTGAATCAAAATCAAATCAACTTAAATCATTTATTGCATTCATGTAGTATAAATGTTAAAATGAAACAACTTTTACGAGTCTTTTCAATTAACGCGATTATTAAAATAAACGCGATTATTACAATAAACGCGAGTAGATCCGTAAATTTTAGAAAACAATATAGTATAAATGTGTTACAAAGCAAAATTTTGGAAACTTAAACATGAATCCTGTTAGGGTATTATAATTTTAATAATTACAATAGGTAAGTATCTTAACAAATATTTTAATAATAAATAAAAACTTAGGCACTTCATAATAAGTGGCTACTCAATAAATATAAAAGGCTACTTATTTTGTAATTCCATACCAATGAACAGTCAACACGTAGAAGCCTAAAAACACTTTATAATAGTAACATTGCATATTACGTAGCTGTTAAAGTGCCAACTAAAGTAATCTTTACTAGTTTACTCTTTCATTCCGAGTTATTTGTAAGCTTATACATTTTAGTATCACATAACAACTTCAATGTTCAATTTTCATTTTAAAAACACGTTTTTGCAACGAATATTTTTTTACCTAACTTTTCATTGGTTGATTTAAAATCGTATAAATTCAGATGAATAAACATATTTACTTAAATATTATTTACTCTCTGTTTACAGTTTTTTAATAATATTTAAATCCTCTGTGGTTTTAAATTGTCAATAACAGTTTTAGGGCTTTACTAAAAAATAGAGTTTAATCTTATTCCCGTCATGTAAACTTCATTTAAAACTGCCAGTACCTACTCGTAGATGAGCCAAAACACAAAATAACTATTTCAAGCCTATACTAGTGTATTTGTAAGAGGGTTACAAAATAATTCGGGAATATGATTATAGAAAACGATAGTGCAAAATAAAGTCAAAACCAGTGTGTGACAAGACCTAGTGATCGACATTTTATCCTTTAATCATTGAAAATTGGGGTCAGCGGCTGATTTAGACTGGCAGCATTGGAATAAAGGCCTCCTGCGTCTTAGTTGTCATCCATTAAAATTGCAATGAAATTCTATATTATTTTTTATCTTCTTTCTTTTATTATTTTTGTATCACCCAAGGTTGCCTGGAAAAGATTGCTTGTTAGCAATAATGCCGACTATTTTGTACTCTGTCTCTGAGTCAATTTATTGGTATCCATCTTTTTGTGTGCAAATAAAAGTTTCATATTATTACAAGTGGTCCCCCGCGACTTTGTTCGCGAAGACTACACTATCACACAGAAACCTGTTACCGGGATAAAAAACTATCCTATATCCTAGTCCGGGTCATGGTCGTTCTATGTGCAAAGTTTCATCCAAATCCGTTCAGCCATTTTCACGTGATGCACAGTCAAATAAACAAACAAACAGATAAACAGACAAATAGACCAAAATTCTAAAAACTGTTGGAACCTGTTCTGTTATAGATTCTAAGTATCCCCAGCCAAATTTTTTTCGAATATCATCCATGTACAGACCTTCGACCCTCCTTAGCTTTATTATGTTATGTATAGATTAATTTTGGCGACGAAAACCGATGTCGAACACTCGGTTACAGTGTCGAACCCTGGTGCCACTGTGATGCCTACCTAAAAATGTGACTTTAATTCTTTTTTCCAAGGCTAGACAGGTTAGTAGCACCATTATTCGACACTTTAAGCCCACTGCTCGACACAGTTTTCTTCACCAAAAAACAACATAGATTTGCATTCAAATTTTACGGTGTCATCGCGTTAGAACTAAAATCAGTTATGGCCACCTACTTTGATGATTAAAAGACAAAAAGGTCAATCTCTGGTTCCTGTCGAACACCGGTGCCACAATCCTAGCTATATTTTGATTGAACTTCTCTTCTTCTCTCGCGGAAGCGGCGAGGTTATTGATATAAACAGTGATTAGGATTCAGCGGGCGGCCGCCGGCATTCCGCGACGCCATATTATACTGCAGCTCATTTGAATATTATATTGGACGGTATTAACACGACCGGGTAAGTGGAGCGAGGAAGGGAGCGTCCGTAGTGAACCATAGGAGCTTCAACATACAGCCATACTTATATTTAACTGACTCTGTGGTCCAGTGGTTAAGACCACCGGTTTCGAGCCCGGTCTCGGGTTCGATTCCCAGCGGGGGGTGCATGTTTGTGTACTCGGTTTAGTTGGTGGTAGGGCATGTTTGTCTGCCTGGCTAGCTACCACTATCTTACCTAAATATGTCGTTATAACATTAATGTTTGTAGCATTGTTGTGTTCCGGCAGCTAGAGATAAGATAGCCAGTGTCAGTAGGTGAGGATTCCGGGTGAAGTGCGCTTCCACCCAGCCTTACCATCAGTTACCATCAGGTGATGTGGAGGTCAAATTTTCTAATTTTATTTAAAAGTATTTGTAGAGGAGAGGAAAGAGAGAGGAGCTCGATGGCGCAGTGGTTAACGCGCCCGGTCTGCGAGTGCTGAGGTTAAGCAACTTTCGCAAGGGCCGGTCATCGGATGGGTGACCAAAAATGTATCATCTCGAGCTCCTCCGTGCTTCGGAAGGCACGTAAAGCTGTTGGTCCCGGCTACATTAGCAGTCGTTAACAACCACGCAATCCCTACTGGGCCCGCGTGATGGTCTATGGCCCGTTCTCCCTTTCCATCCGTAGGGAAGGCTCTAGCCCCAGTAGTGGGGACATAAAATGAGCTGATGATGATGATGATGACTAGTTCTTGTCGGACACTGGTGCCACTACTCTGCTTACTTACAGAGTTTATTGTCTAAAGGTCGTGGGTTCGATTCCCACTTAAGCTTCCTGAAGCTGGTTGATTTTTCTAGTAAGTATAATTTTATATTGTTGATACACTTACATAAAATAGTAAGTATATCTAACTAAGGCAGACTTAAACAATGTTTACCACTAACCAAACGAGTACAATAATAAAGTACCCTCCACTGGGAATCGAACTTGAACGCTCTAATTCTGAGACCGGTGATATAATTATAGTTCAGTCAATCATTTATACCTATTTTAAACTATGACAATATAAAATTGAAATGTTTGAAATTCACTCTGTGAACTCTTCGCTCCTCCAATTGAGTAGTTGAGCCGATAATAAAGAGCTCAGATAAAAATGGGAAAAATTATATAAAGAAAAACAGCAAAATAAAAACGGACAACGATAAATAACTTCTAATTGTAACAGCAAAAAGGTCAGTTAAATGAGATAATAAAAAATGTTTCCCACACTCACACCAATTATCTAGCCCCAAGAAAAGCTTCCTTAAGAAACTCGTTACATGGTTAACTAGACAACGGATAAACATACTTAATATACTTAAATACATACTTATTATACATAGGAAACACCCAGACCCGAAACAATATAGAAAAACAGGTATTTCTAAATTGATCCGACCGGGGATCGAACCCGGGACCTCAGAGATAGCGACACCATGAAAACCGGTGTGCAAGCCACTCGACCAAGGAGGTCGTCAAAAAATTAGTAAAAAAGTTTTTTAAGTCAAACGG
Organism: Eudonia mercurella; assembly: GCA_963082485.1. Lineage (NCBI taxonomy): Eukaryota > Metazoa > Arthropoda > Insecta > Lepidoptera > Crambidae > Eudonia > Eudonia mercurella. Next base: position 14,093,500 of record OY720045.1, on the reverse strand, counting down.
TTTTATTGAAATTAAAAATTTAAGTAAGTCGGTAGGTCCTAGGTACCAGTCATCACACTACTCTCCTCATCAACCTAAGGCATTGATCAGACAAAAAAATCAAATCGTTGGGCGCACGTAACCTGCGTACATATGTAAATAGCATTTTTATTATGATATAGCGCTTGACTTGATAGAAATTTCACACGCCCAACTATTCTACTAGTCAAGACCTTTTATTTAATACCCATATTGAAGATCTTGTGAAAAGAAAAAAAATGATTCTGCCATTTTGTTGAATTTTCATTTTATTTTCATAAAGAACTATTCTACTTATCAAGCCCTTTCATTTGATACCCATAATGAGGTAGTAGCGATAAAATATATGTAACCCGCTATTATGTAGCGGAGCCATCTTGGATTTACAATGATACTGAATGTATTGAATTATATTGTCATCAGAACTAAAGGTGTGTGCCAACTTTCAGATCAATCCGTCAACAGGAAGGGGGTCAAATTCCAATTACTAAAGTTGACCCAAACAAATAAACAAATAAATAAACAAGGCAAACTAAATAAAACCGTTTAAAAAAGGGAAGTTGGATACAAAAGAGTCCGTAACAAGTTGCTTGTAAAATTTTTGCCCCTAAGTTGCCTTTTATAACACTCATAGTAAAGTAAGGGTGCTGTCTGTGTCTGTATAAAAACCACTTTAAAACTGTCAAGCTTTAAAAGCATTATAACCAGCCATCCACATCCCAGTATTGGTTAAAACGCAAGCGGAAACTAAAACGGTCCAAACCAAACATATATGCCGCAATTTGTCTTGTGCCGTATAAAAAATCACTAAACACCGTCGTATACAACGGGCGATTGTCAAATGCAAGGTATAATACTAAATTACTGAATGCATCGACCTATAAAAGATTTAACGCGCGCACACTGGCGAAAGGCCCCGCCTACCAAGCCTCATGCATACGTGTGCCACAAATGTGTGCGCAAAGGGGCAATGAAATATTCCAACGATTTTTCTTACTTACTTTTATTTGCCCATTCAATTGCATCCAGTTTACTACCTAAACACATTCTTTTGTGCGCCAAATCTTTGAGCGAAGCGGTGTCCCCCCGAGAATTCGCGGAAATCTGCGCTGGATAATTACCAATCGTTATTAAGAGCACAATTTGATGGGAATCAACTTTTCTATCCCCATTACTGAGTGACAATGGTGGAACAATTTCCCTTGTGCAGCCTCTTAGAGGTGTAACGGAGAGGGGTGGAGATTTCCCCCTTGGGTGCAAGCGGGACGGCAAATTTGGCGGCGGTTTAAATAGCCGCGAGGGATGGCTTCCCCCAGCATTGCCTTCCAGGCAGCGGCGGCGACCGGTCGCGCGTCCACCATGTCATAGTTGCGACACGTACTCTTAACTCCTTCTCTTTCCTTATCTCCTAGTACTTTTAGTTAACGATACGTATCATGTATTTTCTAATGTAGATAAAATTCGGTGCTCAAAATTAAAGAAACAAAATTATTTTTATATTCGGTCGTTGTTATGGTTAGTTAGGGAACATAGGGTAGGAGCGAGTGTGATATAAAGCTGGCGACATGAACTTCTTGGGTGAGTGCATTTTTTATAAGTCAACCTTTTGTTTTAAAGGCCGTTACGGCGTAGTCGTGTTGCTACGGCGGATTGCTACGGCCCGGCCCGCTCGCTACGACTTTTATGGCGTCCATAAACGGTTTAACTTCATTTTTGTTCTGTAGATGTATTTGTTTTTATAGGCCCGCTGTTATGACGAGGGTGTTTCCTTAATTTTATTGATTATTAAGATAAACTTTACGAGTTTGTAATGTCTAGATACGGCTGGTGATTTTATATATATCAATGTTCATCGTTTATTTTAAAACAAAGAAATTTGTATTTGTATTTTACGCAAGACAAATTTTATTACGGTTGGTAACGCGAAAAAAAATTAAAAATGATATTTCTTTTTATAAAATTAATCCTTACGGAAACGTTATTCTCGTCTACATCATTAACTTTACGCTTAATCTATATAGATTTCTTACCCATTTTGCATTCTTAAAAGTCATTTATATTAACATTAGTAAAAACTTCTACAGACTTTAGATAAGAAGTTAGTAAAATCTCTTTGTAGTTTGAAAATGTTAAAACTAAAGTCGAGTTCAAACACAAACTTTACTTAACTTTAAGACACAGTTCTTAAGTAATATAAGTATAAAATACTTTCCATTGGAGATTAGAACATAAGAACTTTAAAGCTCCAAGTATAGAAACTTGAAAAGTCATTGTCCATAATCCAGAGATTCTTACACTTTTATTAAGTAAGTTTCGTTCATACTTTCAAAAATATACAATTATATTTTCGTCTTGCATTTTATTTTAAAACTTAAAATTAACTAGTAGACTTTAAATTAAAGTAAGTATTATATAAAGCGTCGATAGCTGAATGGATATATGTTCAGGTAAAATGCAAAAAAAACTGGTTCAATCCCCACAGCTACGAAGATACTACTGACTACTACGGAATACTGACGTGGATCCATACGTCATACTAAAAAAACCTGCCAAGTGTGTGTCGGGCCACGCGCAGTGTAGGGTTCTGTAGCCTATCTCAATAACGCGGACTCTGAGAAGAGGGCTTTTATAAACATTTATTTAACGATAGCTCATATACTTAAATGTGGATACTACCGGCTTCACACACCTGACAACGTTATTTAAGTAGTTTCCAATGAGGAATTTGTACTGCGCCAAGTACATTTTATAAGTTGGTAACTTGTAATACCTACTATGATGGTTTTTCTTTTAACTTCGTCATATATACAACTACCGTGAATTTTTCACGTATCCATAAACAACCATTTGGCTGGCAGGGGTGGGGGGGGGCACTTAACTCTAACAAAATTTTGCACTTCAAAGCTTAATAGTTCACAAACGGATGCCTCAATAAAAAAACTATTTCCACAAACCCACAATATTTTTGAAACTGCTATCTAACGACACCACACACTATGGGGTGGACAGAAAAAAAAAATACATCCCCACTTCACGTGTAGGGTCGGTAACCTAAAAAAAATATTTTTCAAAATTTTACTTCATCACTTTGTCGGCGTGATTAATATGTATATCCATGCCAAATGACAGCTTTCTAGTACTAAGGGTCTATGAGCTAGGCTGGGGACGGACAGACAAACAGACATGGCGAAACTATAAGGGTTCCTTGTTGACTACGGAACCCTAAAAAGTAGTACAAATTAAACTTGTCTTTTGACTATCGATCGACAGTTATGTATAACAATAATACAATATAACAAACATATAAGACAGCAAAGGTCAGGTATACGACTGTCAAATCAGTTCTATACTAACTCACCATTTAATTCTTGAACAATCTAATAAAGAATAAGGTGTCGTGCCTTTTTCGGGCAACAAATCCTAATAAACACATTGAATAACTACTATAACTAAATTATTGGAAAAAATTCTAAGTTAAGGGTAAAACAAAAAATAACGTTACACAATCTAATTCAAGCTCAAGCAAACGTGCATTACGTTTGCTCAAAATGCAATTAGAGCTTTATCATGTCATATTTAGATATGATATGTCATAGTTATATATCTAGTTATATAGCTCATGTTAGCATGACCATCTAACGACACCGCACTACCAACTAACTTATCACCCGGGAAGACCATTAACATATATAATACAACATATAACTGAGTAATAAATGGCTGCGGGAATTTCGTCCGGCGGCGGCGCGTAGCTTTTAGCTCTTCACTAAATGGGTCGTCCCAAAAGCCTCTGAAAAATAAAAAGCCATTAGCTTGCCGTTAGGAGCTCGATAGCGCATTGGTTAACGCACCCGGTCTGCGATTACTAATGTTAAGCAATTTGTAAAGGCCGGTCATGGGATGGGTGACAAAAATGTATTGTCTCGAGCTTCGCCGTGCTTTGGAAACCACATAAAGCGTAATGGTCCCGGCTGCATTAGCAGTCTGTAACAACTACCAATCCACATTATGCCCGCGTGGTGGTTTATGGCCCGTTTTTTCTATCCGTCTATAAGAAAGGGTCGTGCGTCGTGCCCCAGCAGTGGCGACATATAATAAGCCCGTTTGCTGTTTATGCCTAGTATAACTACTCAATATCACGCGGCAAAAGTATATTAAAATAACTTTTTAAACGTTGACACGATAACAACAGAGTAGTTAGACACGATAACTCTGCTTAATTATTTAAGCGAACATTGATTTTAAGGCCTCGGCCGCGAGCACGAGCGACTTGCGACGCGGAAAGCGGATTTATAGTTCATTACGCTTTGTACTAGGAAATTCTTAAAAACGGTAATAGGAAAAACGCCATGTACATAAAAATAGCACGGCGTTGCTAGTAGTCATGCCGTGGCTGAACGGTAAATGATAAAAATAATGATAAACCTATTTATCTAGCTTACTAATTTAGTTAGCTTACTTATAATCAGAAATTTGAAATTACTGAACCGCACAAGGAAACAGCGCTTGCCGAGTTTCTTGCGGTTTCTTCACGGTACAAGGTCTCCACTTTTTTGCAACGTAGCGTTTACGAAGCCATCCCTTGTATTTTAAGTTGAAGTTCAAGTATCACTTAATAAGGCGAAGGGTAAGGCACACTAGCGCCGCTAATGGATTTAATTTGATAACTGCTAAATTGAAATTTTTTTAAACATTGCGGACCTTCCGACACTGGGCAAACATCTATTATTTAATAATTGTGCACTACTTTTAGGTTTGTTTTTGTATTCATTCGCTAACACCTAATGTAGCCATTGTTTGTGAATAAATGCGATAGCCCGCTTTTATGAATAAACTACGCAACAAAAAGTAGTGTACAATTATTAAATAATTACTATGGATGCTCTCCTGTTATCGGACGGTACGCAATGTTTAAAAAAAGATCCGGTCCGTTAGTAATTGTCAAATTATCAATTAGGGGCGCTAGTGTGCTTTACCCTTCACCTTAATAATAAGATAATTTGGAAAAAAAAAACATACCGGACCCTCTACAGTTTCGTGGTAGCCCTGCCCCAGTAACATTTTTAACGCATTGTTGTGTTGGCCACGTATAGTATTGTAGACTCGTCGAGTACGATAACATCGTACTGACATGACACGACATATCAGTTACCCCAGTTGAACCTGCAAGTAATAATATACCACAGCCTGCTCGAGCAAAATTATTGACAATATAGCCTTAATTAAAAAGCAATGTAGTTGTAGTAAATAGCCTCTAACTGTCCCACTGCTGGGCAAAGGCCTCTATAATTGAAATCAAGTCATCACTGCAATTGATGGGTAATGGCTTAATCACCACGCGTGCCAAATGCGGGGTGGTGATCAAAAACCCGGGCTATGCATCGGAAATTCCAAATCACACTTTGTCATTACTGGGAATTGAACTCGGAACCTTCGAGTACCGGGCCGAGCACTTTAACAACGCGGCCTATCTTTTAAAAAAAAAATTATAAAATTTCTTTATTTGTCACTTCACATCAGTATCATAGAGCAGTATCGTAAGTCGTAAGTTCTATTAAAAAGCAATATTTTCAACATTACTACAATATCATCCGATTTCACAAGACAAGTCTTAATTTATGATATAGCAAGTTTGAATGAGCAAATAGCATCCTAATTTCAATAGAGAAGATGGTTGGAATCTACCACCAGCCTGGGATCCCACCATTCAAAATATTAAATCCCAGCCCCAACACCATACTACCAAACCAAAAGATACTGTAAGCTTCTTCTGCGTAAAACGGAACGCACCTGATTAAATTTAAATGAGGGTATACAAGCTACTAACTAATTATGAGACGACCAACACCTCAGTCTCCCTTTGACCACTGACCCTGCAAAGGATTCAAAACGTCAGGATAAACATTAAAACGAAATGTTGTAAAATAAACGCGAGTAGATCCGTAAAAGTTGTTTCATTTCAATGATCAAATAGGTTAAGAAGTTCACGGCATTTGGCATTGAGGGTCTGGCCGGGGCTGGCGCTGGCCAGGAGGCTGCTGTGACCGAGTTTGCCAAGGCTAACGACGCTGGCAACCCGCCAAGTAGGTTGGCGCGTCAGCGCCCATTCAGACGGGGTGGGAGCATAGCTACTGTACGATATCGACCTTTGCGTTCGGTACGCTTTTTTATTTAAATAATAAATCTTGAACATGACGATCTTTGCAAGGCGGCTGCCAAGAGCTGGATGAGAGTAGCCGCGGATCGTGCTCAGTGGCGTGCAGGAGAGGCCTGTGTCCAGCAGTGGACTAATGTAGACTGACGATGAAGATGATGGTGTAACACATATGCGTTGCTAATAAAATAATATATCAGCTTGGTAAAAGTATTCCGTGTTTTGTTCCCGTCGTTTAAACTTTATTTCAAATTAGAGTAAAAGATACTTTGACTTTATTATAGTCATCATAGACATACCTTTATACCCGACGTTTCGTGTGTACAATTTTTTAATTAAAGTAAAACTTTATGTAAAACTATTCAAGAACCTTTCATAGATAGTAGAGAATCCGTCTGATAGCTACCATACTCACACTCTCTTTAGTCAAAAGACTAACTTAAATAAAATATAATTTTAGAATCTGGAAGCTAAACATACTTAAAGCTAATCTAGTCCGACTATAGCTTACTCCGATCGACGCTATTACGTATCAACACGAAAGTTGCCGTGTCTATCCAAAGTTTGGACTAGTTTATAACTATTTCAATCTGTGCAAAATTATTCGTCCATTCGTGTGGTTTATAGCCAACTTGTTCCGAAGTTGAAGCGTTGTTTTCATTACTTACACTGAATAGCTGATCATACTGTCCTAATTATTGCAACAGACCTGCTTAATCTTTAACTCAATTTGCTTTTTGCATTAAAATTACTGCTGCTACTTACATACTTAATAACATAAGCTACTGTGCGTTAGTTGGCGTTAACGCCTGTCCATTTCCACCAAAAGCAATCTCATCAAAGTAAATTTGCCTACGCAATAATTTAAGGCGCACGAGGTCAAGGGTTACGTGGTTTGTATATTAATAATGAGAATTAGTTCCTAAGCTTAATAAACCCTCGACAAACGACACGGCACACATGCGATCTATTTTTCATTTTAATATTGTTTTTAATACTTATACATAAAATCTGACCCTTTGTATTCAATTTCGTTAGTGTTTATAGTTTTGTTAGTTATATTGGAAAAAAAATCTATATAAACAACAGCATCTTATCTCCTACCCAGTATTTGGAAACCCGATATTTTGAAATTTTGTGTAATAACATACTCCAGCTAGTTGTAGTTTCTGACAATGGTCAGGATAAGCCAGCACTGCCCGGGTAACCGAATTACCGGGTATTACCGGGCGGCCAGAAACAGGGCAATCCAATTGCGCCAGAAATAGCCACCTGGCATGATGCCAGACTTTGCTATCATTATTTAGCGACGTCGGGAACATTTTTGTACGACCAAAAATTTCGTGATACCTTATTAAATATGAACGGCAATGTTTTATATTGACTACAAATCAATTATGAAAATTGCAGTAGGCGTATTTTTTATGGTCGGAGTTTTTATTCGACTTCGATGCGTTTAAAGATATTTATACATAAGAATGTGAATTTGATCAAGTTAATGTAAACGAGAATTTGTAAGGTAAAATTGCAACTCACCTCATCTGTAACCAGGCGACGCTGCTTCAATGCCATAAAGAAATTCGGGTTAGGTGCTGAGTATTGTGTACTGTTTAAATGTTGACTAAAACTTGCATTTAGCATTACCAGAGTACCTATGGTTAAATATATCTGAGCCCGTAGCCAAAGTAACATTACAAAAACGATAGCGAAACGATAGCAAAGTTCGAAAATAATAAATGTACGGTATTGACATTACGTTGACCACGTGATTTAGCGCGGCTTATGTCAATCCCATACATTTTGTTCTTTTCGAACTTCGCTATTGTTTTTGTAATGTTACTTTGGCTAAGGGCCCTGGTCAACCATCCGCAAACTGAAAACATGAAAGGAAAAAGAAGCTCATAAAAATCAAACACAAAAAACATACATACTGTAACTTTATTGTAATTATTACTTTAAGTTTTTGTTAAGATGGCAACCATGATGTAACTTTATTGTAATTATTACTTTTAGTTTTTGTTTAGATGGCAACCATGATGTAACTTTATTGTAATTATTACTCTAAGTTTTGTTTAGATGGCAACCATGATGTAACTTTATTGTAATTATTACTTTTAGTTTTTGTTTAGATGGCAACCATGATGTAACTGTATTGTAATTAGTTCTCAAGTAAGTGTCATGTATGTCTTATGAGAATAAATTGGTCACTACACAACGTTACTCGCATTATGTCTGACTTGTAGCCCACAACTGCCCTCCATCTTGTCCGAGACTTAGTGGCTGTCTGCACCAAGTTTTATTACTTGCCGGAGAAAAATATTCCACTTCGTTGCAACTTGAAATTAAGCTGCACAACTTATTAAAATCTCACACAACTCTCGGCTTGACTTGGCTGCAATTTTTCAAATCTAACAATTTAATCAAGTTGGATAGATATATTTTCTTTGTGCGCTTCTACTTTGAGAGTTGCTTACGATACTTACTTTTACTTAGGTATTTCGATAGCTTATTATTTTAGTCTATTTGTCGTTAAATGTTAAGATACTGATTGAAATGAAACCCTTGGTGTAAAATAAACTGCATAATAAATGATTTGATTTGATTTGATTTGACCACACAAAATAATAGAATGCGGCATTTAACTTAAAAAATAAGTTTTAAACTAACAGGCAGTTTTCTCGTGAATTAAAAAAAAACCTGGGTCTTCCGCAATCCAGGCGGCTGCACTGACCGTTATGTTATCAGGAAGGCTGACGTCGGCACTGAATTTTTCCACTGCTTTTTGATTGTTTCGACTGCTTTTTAGCGACACAATGCCATCTATCCAACGGTTATGCAGATGGCTATGCAGATTCATCTTTACAGATGAAATACCTCACATGTGATAACACAACGCTATAGTCAATTTTACTTTTTATTTTTAAGTGCTAATTACTGCACTAAAGCCAAATTAAATATTTATAAAATTACAGTGAAAAAGTTTAGTGCTTACGTCAGCCTCCCCGGTAGCATAATGGTCAGTGCAGCCGCCCGGATTGCGAAAGACCCAGGTTCGATTCCTGGCATTTAATTTTTTCACTACTTTTATAAATATTTAATTTGGCTTCAGTGCAGCAATTAGCACTTAAAAATAAAAAGTAAAATTTTAAAAATAACCTACAATTAAATATGCTTTGATATTATATTTTTTTCAAAGCATAAATAATTCTACGCTATATTTATGATGCTGGATGCGTCAAGCTGAGGACAGGGCGCTATGGCGCTCATTAGGGGAGGCCTATGTCTAGCAGTGGACTAAGATAGGCCGATGATGATGGTGATGATGATGATATTTATTTAAAAAACATATAAACATAATGTACTTAAAAGTTTATTCGTGTAATTTTTCATTTATATACATTATTGCAATGTGTAAAAAAGAACCACTTTACCTAAAAAAGGAAGCGCGCAGTCTGAAAAAGTTCCACGGACGGACCCTCCGCAAATCTTTCGGCAAACTTCAACAGGACGGAAAAACCCGCAAAAGAACCACCATTAGCGATGCCCCCTCTCCCTCTGACCCTCTACATTAGAGGAGGACGTGTATAGTGGATGGAACATCGGTCTGCTTTTAACACCCGCGAGGATTAAAACATTTTATACGTACGTGCAGTGTGTTAGTGCGGCGGTGTGCCGTTATTTCTTTTGTGGACTCGAATAAGCAGTAATAAAAAGGCGGGATTATAGAAATACAGCTGCAGGATCTGTTGAAACGTGTAGCTATGGACGACGACCATCTTGGATTACTCTGGGTAAAAGGAAAAGCTTTAGTGGGACTCTAGGAGTGTACTCGCAGTAGAAATATAGAAGTTAATTTATTATCAATAGGGATGTTGAAAACAACAATAATGAATTCCAGAACATTTAATATTTGCCTTCCTGTTCCCAAATTTTGCAGCAATTTTTCTTCTTCCTTTCTCCTCGATCAGTTCAATAGATGAAAGAGTTGATAATGAGAGAGATGGGAGATCTGTAGATTACTTTTATAGTTGAGATTTTTGTTGTATATTGTACTTGTACCAAATAAAAAGAAAATGTAATCAAATTATTTCTAAACTATATTATTTAATATTATTATGTGGAAAAGAACTTCTTCGCTAACGTTGAAGGCGATCGACTGAAATTCAAAGACAAAGGATTAATTCGATGTAGCATACCATGAGCATAGTTAATACTTAATACTTTGTTACTGTTTAACTATATTACATGCATAACTTTTTTCTACGAACGAATAGAACTCCGTTCAGCATATGTTGCAGCTTTAACCTATAGTTATTACCGCTAACTTCTACTATTGAAGATTGATTCCATTAGTTATGAAAGGAAATGAAACAAATTATTTAATTGCTAACCACCTTATTCATAAAAATTATTTAAGCATAATTTAGTTAATCATTGTTATGTCTCTTTTTCTCAAATTCAAAATGACATTTGTGTGACGTTGACAAAACAATATTTAACTAAATAATGCTTAAATCGTTTTTATGAATAAGGGGGTTAGTATTTATTACTTTGCGATCAATCAAATCAATTTTTTTATTTTTTCTTTAAAAATCACTTAACTCAACAGATAGGTATGTCTCGTTTAATGAATAAGGCAATCGAATCAATATCTAATTAAAGTCTAGTTATTGGCCACCCGAGACCCAATCAAATCAAATTCAAATGAGACGAATAAACCTCGGAGCTCATCGTAAACTCGCTGGAACCGTTACTTGCATAGTAATTACATACAGTATTGCGCTATTTTATACTGAGTTTGTAATATTGCTTTGAAACAAGGGCTTTGAAAAAAAAATGGTGTCGATACTTCTGTCAAACGACAATACAGGTGAAAAAAAGTAACGGTATGCTTGGTATCGTTACGGGTGGCATTTTTACCGGTAAATTAACTAACCCCTCTACGCGAATTGACTATAGCGTAAAATTGAACGAAAAAGTAACGATAGTTTTCTAGATAACGTTTCCAGCATTACCGGTACTAAATTAGCTTTACAGAAATAACGTTATTTACCGGTACTTATAGTGGGAGTTTTGTAATGGTATCAAGCCCTGTTTCAAACGACTAGGACGGTCGCCTAACAATTGATTTGTAAGATATTTTATATGTGCCTATGCGCATTTCCCCACCCCCACGACCGGGTCCATCCAAGCCAAGCTCATAGTTCTTGTCCCTAAAATGCCCATCTTTAGCATGTCACACATTCGAACACTAAACAAGAGTAAAAATAATTTTAACGGAGATCACTGCAAACTAATTAGTAAAAGGTATCATACCTTCTTAATCACTGTTTTAATTTATTGTACTTGTGTGATTCTTTGTTTGACTATGGAACCTCAAAGTTTAAAAGTGTTTATAGATTAAGATCCGGTTCACACGCGCTCTACGAGTATAACAGGTACAGACATGTACCTGGGCGCTTCTCCCTATCAATTTAAAAGCCATAAGCGAATAACAGCACACTTATTTAAAAATAACCTACTTAAGTAGGCAATCTACAATACAATATATATATATTGTTGTTAAATTTCGACACGTTGGACAGAGCTACGATAGCATAGTTTATAGTGCACCTGACCTAGTATTTCAAGGGTAGGACTCGAATCCCGATCGTGGAATTTTTTTCAACGCTTTTTCAAATTGATATTTATTTGTTAGTGGCGAAACTGGGTTTCTTTTTTAACTCTATATTCCGCAGGCTGTGTAGATATGGATGTACACCTTCGCTCCTTGATTCATGGCACTCCCGGACACTAACAGTAAATCTGGCGTGAGAGCAGCCTGCGGCCAGCGGCAACACGGGTGTGTTTAGGGACCGCTGAAGCATTCGACATTTACATTGCAAATGTAATGTACCACCTGCGATAACGCCCACCGCTGTATATACAGTCTCCAGTAACTAATGGACAACCTTTCATACGTGATCTGATTGCTCTATAATATTTGGCAAAATTTCGATTTAGTAAAAGTAGCTCGGTTTTCGAGGCTATCAAAGTGTGAAATCCAAAATTTTCCTACATGAAAACTTTACAAAAGACATTTTTAACAAAACGTTTAAGTCGTTTATCACTAACAGGACTCAAAAGGTTGTAATAAAGGGTTATGAATCTCAGGTTACCTACATAAGCTCCGGCGTACCCCAAGGGTCAATTTTAGGCCCGCTTCTTTTTGTAATTTTCATAAATGACGTTGATATATGTTTTAAAAACTGTAACTTTGTGATGTATGCAGATAACCTTAAAATATATCGAACAATAAATAAGTGTGAGGATCACATATTGGTACAGGAGGATTTTGCTCGGTTTGATACATTTTGTCACAAGAATAAAGTACAACTTAGCCTAAATAAATGCAAAAAAATGTGTAATTATAAATATGCACTCTGCGGCACTAATTTTGCAAATGCTAATAATATAAGAGACCTAGGGATCACTCTTGAAAGTAAATTACAGTTAGGTATTCATCTACAAAATATTATAAATAAAGCATTAAAATTATACAACTTTGTTATGCGATCAACCACAGAATTTAAAAAACCATCAACATATATTTACCCTCTTGAATCATTAATAAGACCTCAATTAGAGTATGCTGTACCGATATGGAATCCGCTATATGTAAAATATAATAACAGCATTGAAATGGTACAAAAAAATATCTACGCTGTATTCACTGTAAATGCTATCATAAAAGATTGTCCTATGCCATTCTTTTGAAGAAATACAAACTTCTTGGTCTAAAATCAAGACACATCCAACTCGAAGCAACATTACTTCATGATTTATGTAACAATAAATTGATTGCATTGATATAGTGAATCGATTAAGTTACTCAATGCCACAGAGGGTCCAAGTACGTTCATCACGCCTTAAGTCATTATTTGCAGTCGCTACACCTCATTTTTACAATAAAAATTTTAACACTAATGATATTTTTGCATGTAGTGCTGGTTCATACAAAAAACAGATAATCGACAGATTATTTACAATCTGTGTTTACAATACTGATGCCCAAAGGACATGTTTTACCTGATATTGTTATCTGTTGTATCTACACTCATGTTTCAATATATATTCCAAATATTTATAATATTCATTAATAATAATTGTATACAGATATAAAATCCAACACACACATGCACTCATATATTTAAATCCATAATTTACACTTACTCACACGTACATATAGTATACACTTGCATAATTAATTCATTTATTAAACACTTACATTGTATATTTAATTCACTTTTACATGACTCTGACTGGGTTTCACTGTCATTACTACTTTTTATGTTTCCTGTAATGTAACCATCGTTGTTGAGTTTACAATAACTAAAATTAGGCATAAAAATAATATTGTATATCTGTATTGTGAACTTGTTTGTGGTTCAATAAAATAATTTAAAAAAAAATTGGTTGTCTGTAAAGTCGGTTTACTGACGATAGTTGAACGTGACAACGTCTTAAGAAGGTGTCGGGAGGTGTTGGAGGTGTCGGGGGGGTGTTGGGGGTACGTACCGCGGTGGCGATGCCGGCCACGGGCTTGCACAGCAGCCTGCAGCAGCCTGTCGAACAGGTAGGCGGGAGGAGTTGGGGGTGTCGGGAGGTGTTGGGGGTGTCGGGGGGTGTTGGGGGTACGTACCGCGGTGGCGATGCCGGCCACGGGCTTGCACAGCAGCAGCAGCCCGTCGAACAGGTAGGCGGGAGGAGTTGGTGGTGTTGGGAGGTGTTGGGGGTGTCGGGGGGTGTTGGGGGTAAGTACCGCGGTGGCGATGCCGGACACGGGCTTGCACAGCAGCACGGCTAAATTTCTACTCAGCCGATTGTGCTTCTTTGTTGCTCGTTCCGCGCTCTCGCTTGCACTTCAAGCCTTACATGGAACGCCTCAGAGCGAGGTAACGCCGAACTTTTTCGTGCGTGCAGCCGGCTCTATCGAATTATAAGACGTTGTCTCGTCAAAACTTCAACTATGTTCTGGGCACTGATGTGTGAGTATTAGATAAAAACACAAGAAAATATTATAATTTGTAGAAATGGCATGACACGGATGTTAACATACTATTATTATTAATTTATTAGCTCATTAATAATAAATTTAAAAAAAATATATTGTACAGTCCATCACCAGCTTATTGTATGTCCCCACTGCTGGGGCATAAGCCTTCCGTATGGCTGGAGATATCACAGGGAGAAGAGGCTATAAACTACCACGGGTTCAGTGCGGATTGGGGCATACGACTTTACGTGCCTTCCAAAACATGGATGTCCACAATTCACCAAACTTTGAGTTTACCTAAGTGCGTCAATGTGTCAGAACCCTTAACGATACCTTCGGGAGTGCCCCCCACTGCCTAAGAGATGGTACCGGCTAATGCACCACGACAACATCAAAGTTAGGATCACATTTATCATCTACATTTTATTCATGCATAGAAAAAGTTTGTACAATCATGCACGAAAGTATTGGTGAATGTTGTGCAATGGAAATTGCACAATTAATAACTAACTACTCGTATATGCAATAGAAAATAAGTACAAAAAGTCCTTGCTGAGTTTGTTGCAGGTTATCAGTCCTCCATTCGTCAAATTTGAGTTTTATGTAACGTTTTTTTTACAAACATAGTGAACACTTTTGAAAGTAAAAGCAATTTTTATTTTTGTAAAACGTCAAATCCTTTTTTCTGATCCTAAGGTAAATAGCTAAAGCATTCGTTACATAGAAATTAGAAACAACGCAGGTACGCCAACCACCCAGACCCGACACAATATCGAAAAGTTGGTTTTCGATATTGACCTGACCGGGAATCGAACCTGGTACCTCAGAGTTAGCGCCGTCCAAAGTCTGGCGTGCAAGCCACTCGGCTACGGAGGTCGTCAATTTAATGGATGAATTAGTTACCTTGTAACCACGGACCCTGCTCGAAACGTCATCAGGAGAAAATAAAATAAATAAACATGAGTAGATACTTACAGGTAGTTTTATTTCAATAGTGTTACCGCTGCTGTTTAGATGTAGGTACTATTGCGTTCAACCCAGCCTTCTTATTATGACTCTCAATTACGTACACGGGAAGCTTCACACTAGCACTCCCAATTAATTCCAAGTGTCACACAATTACTGTAAATCGTGCGAGCGCATTGTTCGCCGGCTTTATTTGCATTCGTTGTGTAACGTTTTCTCCTCGGCTGTACGTAGCAATGAAGATGTAACACGGACGTTGGAATACAGGTTATTAAAGTTAAAAAAGAGTGACTTTTCACGATTAGGTACTTGAAAATGTTTCTTACGGTAAGCTTACTGAAATAAAACCTTTTTTGGCAAAGGCCATCTAGTATAGAATATATAATAATACAAACTTTTCTGTCTACACGATTGCAGCAAAATCATTTAATGCTATCTCATAGGCATCTTGTAATTCTAGAGTCAAAAAAGTGTGTCAACTTCAAGCGACTACATATCAGGATAACTCTTAGTTATATCGCCTCTTTGCTACAATAACGTGTTACCTTAAAAATCAATTTTACAGGAGGCTATTTTTTTACTGTCAAAAATTTTTTATTTATGTATTTAAATGAAAATATAAGTATTTATGTTACAACTATTTTTTAAGTAAATGTAAGATTAATTATAGATACTAATTAATAAGCTCTCTTAAAATATAAGAGGTTCCTGAGCATTAAATATGTTATCGTAAATTTGACATTTATGTTCTTGACTGTATATGAGCTCTGTAAGGACAATCAACCAATCAGCGACTAGCTTAGCTCTTGATACCGATTCGAATGCCTTAAAGAATCTAGTAGGAGATGGGGACACGCTTGCGTGATGCCAACCCCTCTAGAAACCCTTCTTAATATGTAACTCGGATATGCTGCAAAAGCCATCAGCAGCCAACAGCAACCAATCGCAAAAAAATTCTTGCTTATTAAACTACAGCTGCTGGTATTTAATAGAATATTATTCATCGTCATCATCATCAGCTCATTTTTATGGCACGACCCTTCCCTATGGTTACATAGAGCCCATAAACCACCACGCGGGCCCAGTGCGGATTGGTGGTTGTAACGACTGCTAATGCAGCCAGGACCAACGACTTTACGTGCCTTCCGAAGCACGGAGGAGCAAGAGTTGATAAAGAGTGGGTCACCCATCCGATAACCGGCCTTGGCGAAAGCTGCTTAACCTCAGCACTCGTAGACCGGGCGCGTTAATCACCATCGAGCTCCATTGTAGTAATACTGCTTTAAGAGCTCATGGCTCACAGAACCATACTAATGTTTCAGTTATTTAGCACAGCTCGCCAAGAGCTAAGAAAACACGTTATAACACGTGAATAATTATGCAAATAATTTCATGACCCAGTTGTAGGGGGCGTTGCAACGAGTTGTATACACTCGGCCACGCCACTTTACCCACATTAAATTAATAATGTTGCCTGTTATTACTCCTTTTTAATTGCGGAATACTGGTTCTAGCAACCAACACTTGTTTATTTAGTAGGCGGCATTCCGCGATAGTTACTAATGGTCGACTGGTAGACAATGCCTTAGGGCATTAAGTCCGCTTTTTGCTGTATATTTGCAATAAAGTATAAATAGTTTTAACAACATAAAACCGTTTTTTTTTTTTGTTTTTAACGCAAAATTTGTTGCGAACAAATTACAAAAACTCAAATGTTGAAAAAATTTCCACGAGCAGGATTTGAACCTGCACCCTTCTGACATACCAGGTCAGGTGCTCTCCCAATTGAGCTATAGCGGTTCTAACCAGCCCGCCGAAATTATTCAACACTATTTACTTTTTACTTTGAAAGCCAAAGCCCATTCAATGTCAACAACTACCTACTACTACTACTTTACTAAAGTTTAGAGAGAGAGAAGTTACGATAGAGAAAGAGAGAGAGAGAGAGAAAGCAACATTTATTGAGAAACAAAAAAAATAAAAAATACAAGACAAAGATAGGTGATGTATGGTGTTAAAAATAGCACAAAAGCCCTTTTTTTTTTTGAAAACTTCTAGTTTTTTTTTTTTTTTAAATATATTTACGGGTTAGCACAGTGCCTTGATCTCACCTGATGTTAAGTGATGATAAAGCCAATGATGGAAGCGCACTTCACCCGGGACCCTCAACTAGTGAGGTACTGGCTATCTTATCTCTAGCTGCCGGAACACAACAATGCTACAAACATTGATGTTATGGCGACATATTTAGATAAGATGGTGGTAGCTAGCCAGGCGGACAAATAAGTCCTACCACCAACCAAATCGAGTACACAAAGATGTACCCCCCGCTGGGAATCGAACCCGGGACCTCTGGGTCTAAACCGGTGGTCTTAACCACTAGACCACAGAGGCGATTAAGCAGATTTCGTTTAATCCCGAAACACTGCTTGTAGCGTTGCTTCCACTGTATTTGCTTTTGTGCAGTAACACTAAATTCTGCGAAAGCATTATTAGCCGGAGCTATTCGGCGTAACGGCCATACTTGTTTGCGAACTCTGTGTTATTACCATTACCCTCCTTGTAACGCTTTAAAATGCGAACCCTTATTACAGAAATAGAGGAAAATAACAAAGAAGTGTTTAGTAAAAGATAAAGCAATGATTATTCACATATAATTTTACGCAAACATTGTTGCGAACAAATTACAATTTCTCGCTATTGGAATTTTTTCAACACTTTGTCTTTTTTCAAAAAGATAAAGCAATGTTTAAATTGTTTTCTGAAGTCTACAATACACTACAAATATTGAAATGAAACATTTTATACGGTTACGTGTTAATCTTACATATTATATTATTGTGATGTTTCGTACTCTGCTGAAAAATTAGGCTCAGTGTCCCTGTGACCACACACCTGATAAATTGCATAGGGTAGTGGTGCGAGAATCGATAGGAACACTTGATGGACAGTTTTATCCTTTAATCAATAAAAATTCACAGATTTCGCACTCCCCGCAAGAATTGGAGCATTGAAAATGAATACAACAAATTACGAAAAAAATCATTTTATTTTAAATAACACAATTCTAACTTGAATGCACTTCTCGCCTGCATCCGCATCTTTTAACACCATTACCATGACGATCGATCAATAATCAAAGAAGCTACATCACTTTTTATATACGGAAATACCCGTTTTTCTACAATACCAAATCTAAAGGGACCACCTACAGGTCACAATTATCAACCAATTTTTAAAAATTTTTCGTCATTTTCTAGCTAAACTAATACCCTAGGACCCTTTTTTTTTTATTTTTTAAGTTGATTTTTTTTTAATATTTACAATTTAGTATACAAACACCCCCCAAAAAACCTGATTTTTTTTACATTTATCAAAATTCCAAAAAAAGTTTCCAGTTGATTTTCAAAATTCAAACGCTCACACGTGTCTCGATAAATTTCTCAACTCTTGGTACTATTTCCATCTCGATTCCCTCAAAATCCTCGGAGCTATGGCCAAAAATACGTCTCGGGCGATTTGCATCTGATAACCATTTTCAATGGTAAAATAGAGGTCAGCAACAGATGTTTGACTTAGCAACAATTGCTTCCTATTTGCCATTCAGTAAAATGTCAATGAAATTCTTTAAAACTCTGGTTACTCTATGATATATAACTTATATAACCATATAGTTAAGTTATACAAAGTTAAGTTAAACTTAAGTATAATTTATCATCATTAAAATAATTTTTATCAAATTCAGGGAAGACACTGTGGCCTGACAAACACTTTTAGCTATTATATGCAGGGAATGCATTATTTAGGAGTACTGTGCATATTGTTGGAAAAAGCATTATAATTATGATCATTCTACACCTTTGTTTTTAAGTTTTATATAAATAACTGGATTTTTTCTGAAGCCACAAAATGGCTTGTAGATATTAGCCGTCTGTTATCACCCGTTTAGCCTAAAGTATTTTATCTTTGTATTATTAAAGGATTGAATTGAATGCACAAAGATCCGTCCAATAATTATCGAAAACATAACAACAGTGGTGGGTGCACTACCCTGACAAAGCCTTGCCGTAGTGTGGGTTCGAATCAATATTCAGGTCACGGATTGCTACCAACCAGACCGCTGAAGTCGAAAGCGTAAGCGGTATTAGAATTTATAATATATTTTTTTTTTAGTTACTACGGCAAATTGTTTTTTTTTTTGAAGAAATCACTTTGAAGCATTAAGACCGCCAATTTGTAACCTTTTTATTTAATGTTTAATTAGCGGCATGCCCGCGATCATCCGCGGGAACACCCGTATCCCGTGATGGGTTAACCAGCTCGAAAACCTTTTTTTTATATAAGGTCACATTTTATCAACTGAAAATATTTTGAGGATAAATTCAACAACATATATAAACTATTTTTATGAAAAAACCCTTAATTTTTATACGCTATCTTTCAAGAAAACGATTAAAAAGAAAAATAAAGCACTTTCGATAGTTTCAATTCAAAGGAGCCGAAACAGAGAGGCCGCAATGCCTTCACCGCTTACACGTACACCTAGTTTCATCAAAAGAGCAGACAGAGAGGCCGCTCTTAAAAATATTACAATTTTTGTATCAGGAAAAGTAAAAAAAAACTAGCCTGAATTTTTTTTAATGCTAGTGCCTTATTTCTCTGATATAATTAGACGTTTTGTCAAAATATTTGCAGTTGATGAAAAAGTGACCTTATATACAAACCTTGTCCTGATAATTTACGAACATAACAAAAAATGTATCTGCCAAATCAGTCGAGCCGTTCTCAAGTGATACTCTGTCATCTTCATCAGCCTATACTAGCCCACAGCTGGACATAGGCCTCTCCGAGTGCACGCCACCGAGACACTATCATACATCATCGTCATCATCATCATCTCAGCCAAAAGACGTCCACTGCTGGACAAAGGCCTCCCCCAAGGATCTCCACAACGACCGGTTTTGTGCTGCTCGCATCCAGCGGCTTTCCGCGAGCTTCACCAGATCGTGTCGGTCCACCTTGTTGGAGATCTGCCCACACTGCGCTTTCTGGTATGCGGTCGCCATTCAAGGACTGTTCCGCCCCAGCGGCCATCAGTCCTACGAGCAATGTGCCCTGCCCACTGCCACTTGAGCTTAGCAACTCTTCGAGCTACATATGTCGGTGATCTTTGTTCTTTGTCATACATGTTGCAATTCAATTTTATATTATATAAGATAGATATTCTTTTTTTATGGTGTAGCAATAAAAGTATAATCTATTAATGCGCTTGACATCCATTAAACCTGACGGTTAGTGACTATAAGCCGAGGTAAAACCACACTTCATCCGGATTCCTCAACCTTTGAGGAAATAAATGTCATATCTATAACTATCAGAAAACAACAAATTTAGATAAAACATAAGTAGCTAGACATTGTTGTATAAAGAGCTTTAGCATTTGCTAAAGCTGCGTGACCTAACTCCGCTGCCTGATTATTACAGTACCCGTAAAAAAAACATAGCGAACGAACAACCGCTGAAGAAACCCTTTCAACTCGAACCGATGCAAACAACCACCACCCCGATTTACATAGCGAAATCGCGTGTCGGCCGCACTTCGTTACCCGCGTACAATAGAGGAGTTTTTTTTATTATCGGACTTTTAAATCAATCGTAGGGTCAGTGGCTACAATGGAATTCAGAAGCGATAGAAAGTTTTAAGAAAAAATTACAAGAAATGAGGTTATGCTAAAAACATTGTCGTGATAAATGCCACTACACTTTTACAAACACACACTTGTAAAACGAAATAATTATCACATTCTCTATATTTGATCCTGTTGTTATTGAACACTCGGCAGGGCACTCGGTCCAATATCCAAAGGTCCCAGAGGCAATGCCCAATTAGGGCAAAATGTGTTTCGGATTTTTCGATGCATAGCCCGGGTTTGTAATCACCAACCCGCATTTAGCAAGCGTGGTGATTAAACCATTACCCATCAATTGTAGCGATGACTTGATTTCAATGATGGAGGCCTTTGCCCAGCAGTGGGACAGTTATAGGCTGTTTACTTGTTATCCTTTATGACACTTGTAAATCACACATTGAATCACGTTACACAAGACATTGTAAAACTGAGCTCACCTGATGTTAAGTGATAATAAGGCTGAAGGTGGAAGCGCCCTTCACCTGGAATCCTCATCTACTGAAGCACTGGCTGGCTAGAGATAAGATCTCTAGTTGCCGGAACATAACAATGCTACAAACATTGATGTTATGGCAACATATTTAGATAAGATGGTGGTAGCTAGCCAGGCGGGCCAACAACAAACAACCACCAACCAAACCGAGTACACAAACATGTACCCTCTACTGGTATCGATCCTGGGACCTCTGGATCTAAATCGGTGGTCTTAACCACTAAACCACAGAGGCGGTTAAAGGTTCAAGACAGTTAACATCATTAATCTACAAGCACTTTAATATAGATACAAAAAATGTATTGTATGTATTACTTTTTCGATTCCTTATTTATAAGTCTCGGTGTTGCCATGAAAAATAACGCAATATGTCGACGAAATTGGTGATACAATGGCGTCGTTTTCCTCCTGTTTGCTTTCATCGGTTGTTAGGTTGGCCTCGAGGCCACTCCACGTTTCTTTATACCTGGTGTAAAGTGGTTTTGGTGGTTAAATTTTTTACGCCCGCCTTGGGGGAACGGCTCGATGCCTTTCCCTCTTTACAACGCTAGAGAAAAGTTTTCCCGACGGAAACATGATCTGTTTAGAAAAATCTTTGAGTAAATTATTCTTTAGATATTTAGATGTTTTGGAGTTTTTTTTTCTGTTCTCTCTTTGTAAACGGTTCCGGCATACCGATTTGTTAAACGTATATAATATTTTCAGAAGGAAGAGTTAACCGAATTGTTGTAAATTTATGTGTATTTTTTTGTATTATTGTAACAAATTATCTATGCTTATTTAAGCTTGTCGTCATAACAAAAATGTATGTAGCAATTGGTGATATAAAATGGCTTTTTTCCTCAGTAGTTGAAGATTTCGGGTAAAGTGCGCTTCCACGGCCGGCCGAATCGGCCTTGTTGTCATTTATCATCAGGTGCAAAGGTGTACTGCAAAAAAATGAAAATACATTGTATTTTATCAATTAAAAACAGTTTATATGCCAAGCAGAAAGTTACGTCAATCCGCAGTTTTCACGTAAAAGAAGACAGACAACTAAATCATATTTTATAATTATTATTTTTATTGAAGATTTGGCTAATGACTACGCTCTACCTAATGTTAAGAGTCCAGATAATAATATTACAACGATATAACTTCATGATATTAATTGGAATACGAAAAGAAACTCAATGGTAAAGAGTTTTTTTAATAACATCAATGTTGATAGCCAGTGCCTCCATAGCTAAGTATTCCGGATAAAAAGCGCTTTCACCTTATCATCACTTAACAGCAGATGAAATGAAGGCACTTACACGTAAGGAATATTTAAAAAAAAGGAGATTAACCGTTTTTAGTGTAACATAAATCCAGTTGTGGGGCGCCTACAGACGTTTGGGCGGGCGGGAAACGAGTCCGCCCGCCCCGCAGCGTAACGGCCAAAGTTGCCACAACAGGCCAGTTGTACTAGCGACCAACTTTTAATTAACTAAGTATAAGAATTGCGGAGACACGCGCCGCACGAGACGTACATGGGGTTAATCAACCACCATTTTGTTTTTCATTTGTTTTCCTAGCTATGAAATTGGGGAAGAACCGTCTTGAGATAACCTGTTGTTGGTAAGGTTATTGAGCGTTCTCGATGATGTTTCTTATGTTTTAGGTAACACAAAGCTCCTTACTTACACAACGCTTCTTAAAATAACTTCGTGACAAACTTCTTTTACTAATGAGTATCTAGAATGTCACAACTACAATAAAAAAAAACAAAAAAATTAACTGAATTACAAACATTTGCAAACTGTTTTTTTTAAGTTTTTATTACCCAGAGGTCCCGGGTTCGACTCCCAGCGGGACTACATGTTTGTGTAGGTACCTTCTCAGTTTGGTTGGTGGTAGACTAATCAATGGCGATTCGTACACGGCTCAACCAATCACAAACTGGTTGGTAAGTACCAGAAGGACTAATGTAAGAAGTTTTCAGTTCACTAATGCAAGGGTTGTTCGTAAAAACGGACATTTTTACCGTATATTTATTAAAAGTACAGCTTTAGATAAACATAAAACAAATATACAATAAACTGTTACTAGAATTTAAAAACTTCTCTGCACCAAAACCTCACACACATAACACAGACAGAGTGACCGTGTACCACGATGTGTTTTAATTATTAGTACTGCTTAGGGACAGCAGCATCCAAATTACCCCACTTTGAGATTGAACCTCAATAAATTGGCCCAAAATAAATTATTGTGTAAGCCTTGAAATTAAATAAATTGGATACGTATCTAATCCACGATATAATGAATTGTTGTAAGCTTCAAACAAGGCCGGGGCTATACCATAATTGTTGTACAAAACCTTTTAATTATTGCTGAAGTTGACAATAAACCAACTTTGTATAATTGAAAAAGTAAATAAATGGATGCATATCATCATCATCATCAGCCTATAAACGTCCCACTGCTGGGCACAGGCCTCCCACATGATCAGTAGCACGTGGGGGTATTGGGCCATAACCCACCACGCTGGCCCAATGCGAGTTGGTGGGTTTTAACGACTGCCATCTTACGACAACAACCGGGACCAACGGCTTAACGTGCCTTCCGAAGCACGGAGGAGCTCGAGATGTTTTTAATTGGTCACCCATCAGGCGACCCGGCATTGCGAAAGTTGCTTAGCGGGCAAGATCGCAAGCCGAACGCGCAAGCCGCTGCGCCATCGAGCTCCTGATGCATATCAATAATTGCATATTATATTGTTGTTGGTACAAATAATGATACTTTATGTAATTAATTTCAAAACACTCGAAATTGAAGTATATTTACATATCTTCATTCAGAAGATATAAGATTTTTAAAGTTAAACGGTTAAAGGTTACTCTAGATTAAAATATCATCTTGGTTTAATGTTTTATCTTTTCATATTAAAGCCGACAGTAAACCGAAAATGTTTCCAAAAATTATCTTCAATTAATAAAAAAGTCACAATTCCGAAAAAGGCTTTCCATTAAGTTTAAACGTTTCTATGTATATTTTGTTTAATTTAATATATAACGAATTTCTTAAACATAAATAATTAATATAGATGATAAGGCTACATAATAGCTGGTGTGCATCCAACCACAACCTAAGAGTAACTTCCCCGACCCGACACAAAAAGTAAACATTTGTTTTAAACGTATAACGCAAACAAAGCACTTTGCACTTTAATTACATCGCCCAAAACACATTTTACATTTTAAAAGTTTACCCCAAACACCAACTGCTATTAAACACAATACACGGAGTCTGCAACCGTACTAAATTAAAAAAAAGGACAAAGCTAATATTTCTTTATGTGGGTAATCTGCCGGGGTAATGAGCTGTCCTTTATCTTTCTGAAGGATTAGACAGAGAAAGGGAGACCTCATAACTCAGGCGTGACGTGTATTTGTGATTTTTGCTGACGTTCTGGCTTCGTAGTCCGGTGATCTGCTACGTCGTAGCAACGTAGCTACGAATGCTACGAAACCCTACTTTATTCAATTTTGTGCTACGAGCGGTTACCCAATGATTGGATATACCTTTATCTGTATTTCATGATCAGGCCCATACCCCCCACACTAGCCGAATGCGGGTTGGTGGGTTTACAATAAAAAATAGATACACGACGATACGATAAAATGCACGGAGGAATGAGATTTTTTATATTGTCACCAACCTTTGAGTGTGATTTTTTACACCACCTGAAAGTTGCGGTGTGCCATCCAGCTATATGTAATAAAAATTATTGAGTTTGCCATTAATCTATATATTAATACGTGAAGCAAAAACTTTGTACCTCTTTTTACAAAAATTGCGCGGACAGAGGAGTATGAAATTTCGCACACTTATAGTTTATATAGAGAAGGATTGCAGAATGTTAATATTTTTATATTATGTTTTTTAATTATGCATAAAATACATTAAATCAATAAAATAAACATTAAACACACAACCATGTATTTGACACACACGCATAATATACTCTTTTCAAAAATTTCAAAAATGGAAGAGGAGCGGCCATAGTCTGTCAATACCTTAGAGCATTAAACCAAAGGTCAATACCAATTCAAACTTACATTCTATCTTTTTAATTTTTCACTGCTTAGGCTACAATCCGTGCAGCTTTAATAAAATTACCTACGGTCAAATTTCGACCACTGGGCGTCAACTAGTTTTTTAAAAACATGTTAACATGCATTGAGTTAAGCCATGATGCTTTATAAAGAAATATTTTTATTTCGTATCTCAAATTCGATAAAAACCAATTCGACCTTCGGATAATCCCGTCGATTAACATTTGTGAAGTTGTGGAATCCGGTTTCTCCATTCCTCCCGACGACCGCGACGCGACCGCGGAAAAAGGGAACAAAACGCCGGAACCGGCGCGGCGCCCGGCCCGTCGGAAATTACATTTCACGGCCCATCTATCGGTTTTGTATTAGTTAATTAATTTTGAGAAATGCTGACGAGAGTGCCAATAAGAAATGTTGAACAATTAGGCTCATTACTTTGTAAATATTATCGTAGGACGTTACAACTTTTCAGCAATGCAGATGGGGATTATGCAACGACCTAGGCGTTATGCGATTTAGGAATTTTGCTACATAGGGCGTTTTACTTTTCGGAAGACCTGCTCATGAGGGTTGTTTTTCGCGCGTATCTTGTATGTAATATTCTTTATTACCTCATATCTCCAGAACCGCTGAACGGATTTACATAATTATCGTTAGATTCGTCTTAGCTGCCCAAGTGTTCTTAGATAGGTGAAGTTAATAAAACATGGCGACTGTGCGACGCCATTGGACTTAGGTAGAGAAAAACATTTTTTTTTTCGAATACTACATTATGGGTATCAAATTAGAGGGCTCAACACAAGGATTTCAAAAAGGTATATCATGAATATCATTACCGTAATACTAAAAAAAATACATCATCAGTCTACGATTGTAATATTTTATCTCTCTCCGGACTTGCTGGAGTTCTCTTGACCCTAAAAAATTACTTAGTCAACCACATGATGTAAACTCTTTAAATGAATTGAACCGATTTTCTAGTTTGGACTTTACCACGTTGCTACATCATCTTTTTCTGTTAGTCCACTGCTGGGCATAGCCTCTCCATTGCAACATAAAATATTTTTATTGTTCTGTGATAAAATACAATATAAAGGGCAATTGACAATTGTTTCAAAGAGTATAAATGGATTACTATACATAAACTACAAACAAATGACATTCCCGCAAGGAGACTGCATCACCCCTTTTCACGGCAGACTTCACTTTGAATCTCTAAACAGCGTTCTTTGAAGAAACCCCAAAACTGAGGCCAATAAGTCAAGTTGGAGACAAAAGTTGGCCTTATTAGCCGCCGTTCGGCAACTTAACCGCCACTTAGGGTTAAGTTGGCCACAATTAACATAACGAGCCCCTTTGAAGTTGCTGAGAATGTTAAATTTGTTGATAACTTTGCTTAAAGCTGAGTATTGATTTGGTTCCGCTGCTGTAGCTCGCGGCTGTATTGAAAATGCAAATTTTCTAAACACGTATCTTATAAATAAACTGAGTATAAGCTTGGATTTCAGTGTTTTGTCTCTCTTCATGCAATTCAAAATAAAATTTGAGTGACATATGTATACAATACACAAAATAACTATCGGTCGGGTCGGGGACGAGAAACGAATGTATCAGCTGCCTAATTCCCCGTGCATTTCGCTTACGAAATGCACTGCACATGCACAATGCGTTATCTTGTTACTATGACAAGTAATTATTCTTGCATTACCTATTTACAATTTGATTATTATCATATGTACATACCACTCATAATGTATAGTGTCAAATATCAGTTACCACTGACATTGAATAAAAGAAAAAGAAGCACACTAAATAGATTTTTACTTTTTTTATTTTAAATGCTAATTGATGCACTGAAGCTGATTTAAATGTAAGTATTTAATTCAGCTTCAGTGCAGCAATTAGCATTTAAAATAAAAAAGTAAAAATCAATTAAATGTGCTTCTTTTTCTTAAATACAGTAAAAAAATTAAACGCTTACCCGACCCAGCCAGGAATCGAACCTGAGTCTTCCGCAATCCGGGCGGCTGCACTGACCGCTATGCTACCGGGAAGGCTGACGTAAACGCTGAATTTTATAAATATTTCATAATACAATGGAATAAGAGTCAAACTAATCAAATCTCTATACGTGTTAATGCTAATGCAAACTAGCGTTACCAAAATGTTTTATTTCAGTACACAAGTAATACAGAGGCGCTGCTCATTTCAGTCTGAAATATCTTCCAGCAGGCCCGCCAAAGGACCCCTTACAAAGAACGGTGCAATTAATTTGTACCACCTGAACCCAGTACAATAAACATACATGTTATATCTTTGTAATACACATACGTAATTAACCCTCGCGGAGCTCGGTAGCGTAGTGGTTGACGCTCTCGGTCTGTGATCGCTGAAGTTAATTAACATTAACTATTAAAAATAACCTCAAATACAGAGTAATTTTTTATAAGATATATTTACTTTAAAACTACAAAACAATGACGTTTGATTAACTTTATATCAATCCGTACATTTATCACTCTATTTAAAGCAGTTTTAATCATATTCGTATTTTTTATTCAATTCAATTCAATTCAATTTCAATTCAATTCAATTCATTTATTTACTTAGATAACAGAGATCCAATTATGGTTAGTAACAATGTGCACTTAATAACTATGTTAGTACATTTTAATTCAAAAATTCAATACATCTAATAACAATTAATAATAATAATAATAATAATAGTAATAAAGTAAATGTCATTTTTATTTATTTACTTGTCAGTACATGAACCATACGACAATGGTTCACGTACTGACAATCAAACCTGTTCGCAAACATGTTTAGGATGCTGTTGGGGCTACCCCGAGCCCTGCGCACCAGGGATGTGCACCGTTTTCGCATGGTTGTGTAGAAACAGTCCACCCGCGACTCGGCGAACATCCCCGATGCGCTACAGTGCCGAGGCAGCCCCATCAGCACCCTAAACGCATTATTATATTGTACACGAAGGGCGCTGTACTGTTTCTGGGTATATGCCACCCACAGGCTGCAGGCGTAGAGGGACGTACAAAATGCCCTAAATAGAGTAATTTTGACGCCCCTCGAACACCGTGCAAACCTGCGGGCTATCATATTGGCCCTTACAGACAGCGCCCTTCGTTCTCTTTCTAAATCAGCATCGTCTCTCAGGTCAGAGGTTACCAAGTGCCCGAGATATTTGAATTGTTCCACTCTTTTGAGTTCTGTATTATACAATTTAATAGCAGGTATTGTATCTGGGCACTTCCCTCTGGCCCGAAAGACCATACATTCACTCTTTTTTACGTTATAGAGCAAACCGTGACACTGTGCATACCGTTCACAAATACCCAGCAGCTTAGATATCCCACAGAATTATATACAATTCTGTATACAAAGCACAATTTAAATGTCACCAATATAATGGTATTGTGGATTTATTTTTTTATTTTTTATGCAAGTCTTTTCATAATGCCTTTTAATATTCCTGCCTTAATGTAGTTGTTTTTTTACCTCTGTTGTGGACAATGTCATTGGTTGTACAATGATTCCATTTCATTATAACAGCTATATATGTATGACATATATGTTATTGTGTAATTGTTTATTGTCCTGAATAAAATAAAATAAAATAAAATTCAATTTTGAATTTACTAGCGTTATGCCACTTGTCCAAGCCTTCAGGAGTTGCAGTAAGCAGTAACGGGATTACCCCGGATTGACCCGTATTACCCTGACAAGCACACTAACCGCGTGCTTGCCGGTTCTTGTACCCGGGTCGGAGATTGCGATCTATTCCTCGTAACTATTACGCAAACTGTTACCCTACCATGAGAACGGCTTCTGATGTTTCATTATTTTTTATATCTATATATCTTGCGGGTAAGGCCGAAGGTGGAAGCGCCCTTCACCCGGAATCCTCAACTACTGAAGCACTGGCTATCTTATCTCTAGCTGCCGGAACACAACATGCTACAAACATTGATGTTATGACGACATATTTAGATAAGATGGTGGTAGCGAGCCAGGCGGACAAACAAGCCCTACCACCAAGCAAACCGAGTACACAAACATGTAGATTGATGGATCATTATAGATGGATAGGGAGAACGGGCAATAAACCACCACGCGGGCCAAGCGCGGTGCGGTGGTTGTTTACTGCAGCCGAGACCAACGGCTTTACCTACCAAAGCACGGAGAAACTCGAGATTATACATTTTTGATCACCCATCCGATGACCGGCCTTTGCGAAAGCTGCTTGACTTTAGCAATCGCGGACCTATTGCGTTAAGCTTCTCACCTCCTTCTCCATTTTTTAACTTCGATATGGTACAGAGAGAATTGACACCAGAGGGTAAGCTGAATGCGTACCGAGCCATAGACTCTTGCACGGACTCGGATCTCGGAACAGTCCGAGCGCTGCCGTTGCGTGATTGAGAGGTTGTCTATGTGCGCGTTGATCAAGCGCGTTTGATGAAACTTGCCAGCTGCAGTCTCCTTATTTTGTGGTATTGGTGTAGGTAGCGAGTAGTGTGCGTGAACCTCAGAACCCATGGTAGGGGCAACAGGCCGTAGCGTGCCACGCGAGCGTGCCGACGCGATATCGACCGATCTAATTATAGACACTACCCTTCCACCTAATTGTATTACTATTAATTATTATTGATAGCTATCAAAGTGGTATTGTTCGAACACAGTTTGTTTTTTAATACATAATGATTGCTGCTATTTCTAGTTCTTGTTTAGACTATATTTCAACCTAACAGTTTTATATGTTAATAGTTTTGTTCAGGTCAGTCTAGAAGCCAAAGTTTAGAGTTCAAGCGCTGTACTCATATATGAAGAAACCTTATAATTATGCTGTTTTAAGTAATACGGGAAAACAGATTAAACATTATTTAACGTTTTAAAAGAACTAGTGGTCGCCCAGTGATCGAAATTCGACCGTAATTTTATTAAGGCTGCACGGATTGTATCCTAAGAAACAAAAATTAAAAAAAAAGATAGAATGTGAGTTTTATTGGCATTGACAGATGTCGGCCGCATTAAAGACAAACAATACGTGTGTGTCAAATACATGGTAGTGTGTGTAATGTTGTTATTGTTAATTAAATGTATTTTTATGCATAATTTAAAAAAAAAATAACATTCGGATAACCCTCTCTATATAAACTATAAGTGTGCGAAATTTCATACTCCTCCGTCCGCGCAATTTTCGTAAAAACGGGTACAAAGTTTTTGCTTCACGTATTAATATATAGATAATTATTGTATAGGATTGACATAAACATCTTTTATACGTGTCGTTGACTTATGTCAATTGCGTACAAAAACAATTATATTTAATTTCTATTCTATTAGCGATATGACACTTGTCTAGGGGGGCTGAAAGCATGCCTAATAATGTCAAATTAACAATCAAGATGGCTACAGTATAGGATAACCGGCAAACAATGTAAAAACATTGCGTCTTTATTCTCAGGGTAAGATTCCGGGTATTTTAGCTTTCTATTTATTATTTTTATACTAAATCTCGTAATGTATGTAATATAATTCATAAACGTGACACAAGTTACATTTTGAAGAGTCTAAAAAATCTCTTTTACGTCAGCTACCAATTTCATCAACTCCAATGCTATAAAAGTCAATTAAACTTTTTAAAAGGAACGACTGGCTGCTGGTCCAAACCTAATCTTTTTTTATATACTTTTTTTGATATTGACGTTGTCTGCCTTTTCTGATTGTCATTTTATTTATATTGTCGCTAGGTGCTCGTTGTTAAACTTGATTATACTCTTATGCTTGAAAATACCGTGTTTTCATGATCCTCACGTCTTATAGTCCACCACTCCATAATACAAAGTGTAATTATAACTTTACGATTATAGGTGTATATTATGATAACTCCTTTGTCGTATTGTTTGTTGTTTTCAATGTACACTGTACACATAAATACCTATGGATTATAAAATATCTGATATAAAAAAAAATGTTTTTATATTACCTAAGACATAATCATTAACTGTAATTTGATATGCAATTTTTAATCAAATCTTTCTATTGTGACGTCACATCAAAGTAAACAAGACACAGCCCTAGTGATTTAGTAACCTCTGTGTACATACATTTGAGATCACTGCTGCTTGCTTATGCGCGGCTGATGCACATGACTCCACTAATACAAATATTTAATTTACAATTGCTTGACATTGACATATGTAATACAATACATACAAATATATTTAGTAACAACACATCTAGATTGGATACACTTTGGATCTTTTCATTTTTACCACACCTTTCTGATACAGGTTGTATAATCAACATAACTACAGATTACAGTTTATCATATAGCGAAAGACATGCGTGTATGTTACAAATTTTATGTTTTCAAACAGATAGCCAATGATTTTCCCTAAGACCAGTCTCAATTCACATGAAAAAGTAGGGTTATACCAATTCACATCCCCGCAGCACCAAATATCAAGTAATGTGTATGAAACAAAAGCCTTTATTATACGGAACCGGATACGAACATAGCGCGCGATAACCACTGTGAAATACGAGCACCACTATTATTACATGCTGGGGTGAGGCTTTAGTGGGCAACGAAGCGAAACACTAAAGATTTGGTCAAATCAAAATAATGAAAAAGACGATGATAACAAAATCGTACCCTTAGTGCAAAAACCGATTATCAGCCGAGACGAGTCGATTGGTATAAAAAAAGTTCAGTTGGGAAAAAGTGCTGATAATCGGTTTTTGCACTAAGGGTACGAAATAATGAATAATTTAAGTATTTTTTTTACGAATATTCTAAATCCATTGCTATTTAAAATATATTATGCAGTATTAAATCGTTAACAAATAACATTTTTTAAATGTTAATTTATACCTCAATAGCTGACCGGCTGACTTCGTAACGCTTTGACAGTTAACGCGCAACGCAAAAATTCAAAATGCATTTTATTTTAATTTAAAATGAACTTTTACTTGAACATCAACTCAAAGCCTTCGTAAACCCTATGGTGGAGACCTTAGAGAGACTTGAGAGAGATATATAAGTGACGATAATTTCGCATCCGTTCATCACTATGCCCCCTCCCGTTATGAGGTGTGGTTGTCCGGGCTCCCCTAACTCCGGACGTATCAGATCCGATGCCCGCACTAACATTATAATTTTACAACCGACCCTTTGGTACTGTATGGCAAAGGACGGATCTACGTGACATAGTCGATCGTGACATTGGAGTACTTATCAGGATCGAAGAACTTATGATACCGCTTAAAATGTCACATATTTTTGAGACAAGAATTACATGCCGCCTTTGAAATATTACATAATTTAATAGGCATGACGAAAGTATCAAAAAATCAATGATTTAATGATTTTAGGGGAAAATATGTACATATTAAAAAAAACTAAAACACTGGTTTAGTTTTATTAAAAAAATTAGATTATTAAGATTTTCAATAAAGTAAAACATTAAAATACTGCAATCGGCCATTTGACTGAAACACCGCATGACGTCACGCTTACGTAAAAACGTCAATATTGTCCTTCGCTGTTTTGTTGTTGTGAATTGATTTTTTATTCGTTTACGTGTGATTTATCGACTCCACTCGTCTATAACAATGGAACCAAGCTTTGTTAAGGCAAACAACTCAAATTTGCCCAGAATTGATGTCTTGATGTTGGGCGATTTCCTCGCAACAAAAAAAGGTTTTGCTCGTCTGAGTTTAGAAACGTGAAAACTTCCTTGTAAGTAAATTTTTCAATTATTTATTTTTACCACTAACTTAGATATAATCAAACTCGTTTTAAACTCATGCGAGTTAATTTTTTTTGCCTTCATAAGTTTTTTTTACAATAAACTTGTTATTGTTTATTTTTAAAGTTAGCTCCCTCACAGCTTGCTTGTAAGTTGTTACTTTAGAGTTAATATCATGTTAATACCCGATAAAACCAGTAAATTTCTAAAACTATGGAGCACCTATTAGTACTACTAGTATTTTTC
This sequence comes from Eudonia mercurella, assembly GCA_963082485.1. Lineage (NCBI taxonomy): Eukaryota > Metazoa > Arthropoda > Insecta > Lepidoptera > Crambidae > Eudonia > Eudonia mercurella. The sequence continues at coordinate 14,060,044 of OY720045.1, read as the reverse complement.
CTCATAGTAAACACCTAAAATTTTGCCTACGAGCTTAAACCACTAAACTCTTATTATTTTCTTGTTTGGAACATGTACAAACACTTTGTTGGGTGTTCTTATTTATGTGTTTTTACACTGAGATACTGTACACCACTTATAAACTATGGAATAATTTTTTATCACATGTTTGGTTTTCTTTCTTCGCTACGCATAGACACAATGGCATTGCAATGACATGCTAACATAAGCGTGACGTCAGAGCCGACGCCATGACACCTGCGACCTGTTTTTGCGCACTATTGAAAAAATATTAGAAAAATGGCTTTAAACTTCGTTAAACTTAAGTTTGTTACCGAAATAAAGGTTTTTTCGTAATTAGTAATGTACCTACATTATGGAAGAGAATTTCAAAATCTTTCGTCACACCTATTGTGTCCACAGAATTGTTTTCCAAAGTTTTCGCGAATAATACACATTGAAATGAAACTACTCTTACGGATTTAATCTCGTTTGTGTTACACATTATTAATCAAAATCGTTTATTTCAAGGCTCATAGATGATAGTTACAATTTCCTTAACGTATTGTTAGTATTACCAATTTCATTAACAGACACAAAACCAAAACAAAATAAAAGATAAAAGAGGAGACAAAAAGACGAGGAAATTTATTAATTTATTTTTATTTATTGTGGAGATCCTTGGGAGAGGCCTTTGCCCAGCGGTGGACGTCTTTTGGCTGAGATGATGATGATGATGATGAAAAAGATGAAAAGTCCCCCCGCTCAGCCTGCTCAGCCTGCTCATCCAACATGTAGTTTGATGAACTGACCGAGCAGAGCAGAATCCAATCTCTCTCCTATCATACTCAGGACTCTGTTAGGGCTTCCCCGTACCCACTGCACCAATGACGCAGCACTCCTTCGCACGATAGCATACAAGTCATCGGTGCTTTCCTCTGTGAACATACCAGACGCACTGCAATAACGCGGGAGCCTGAACAAAACCCTGATTAAAACAATTGCATACCACGCGCAGAGCACTGCAGGAACTTTTAGTAAAATTAGCCCATAGGCTGCACGTGTAAAAATGATGGCAGTATGCTCAAAACAGTGTCAGCTTAATCGGTGCTGTGATGTTATGAGACGACCAACAGCATAGTTTTTCTTTGACTCTGTAAAGGATTTAAAACTTCAAGATAAAATAAAACTTAATCAACGTGTACAATAAACGCGAGTAGATCCGTAAAAGATGTTTCATTTCAATGTGTGTACAGAAATCGTTGAATACTTCTCTATAGCAAATACTGTTTGCAGTTTGTACATAGTAATACTTATACTTATGACTGTAGGTACAGTTGTACATTGTAATCATCTAATGTACAGTACGACAGTAAAATAAACATAAAATCACTCATCACAAATTTTACAACTGCTGCGAAGCGATAACAAATTAAAATTAACATACTAATTATACATTCTCATTCCACCAAATACAAACAGCTCTGTTTACACCCGAGGATTCCATAAAAGCACTCATAACACTGGATCTTTTGGACCCTCGCCGCGAAGTGATAGGTCGTTTCGACCCGTCGGCAAACATGGACGTAAAATTAATTGGATCGAAACAGCCCAGTGCATCGCGCGCGTAATGGGCTGTTAATGACCGATCGGCGATTTTAGCATTTGAGGAGTGACAAGCTAATGCGTCTGTTTAACTACTGCGTTTGCGTTGGCAGCGCGAGTGGTGATTAATACTATTTATTGAGGGAATGTGCTTCGGAAGGCACTTTAAGACTATGGTACTTGTCGATGTCGTAAGATGGACGTCGTTAAAACCCACCAACCCTCATGAAGTATCGTTAAAACCCATTATCGTCATCATCAGCCTTTGTTAGTCCACTGATGGGCATAGGCCTTTCCGCGTGCAAGCCACAGCACGATCCGCTACTCTCATTCAGCTCTTGCCAGCCACCTTGCAAACACTTCGTTAAAACTAAACAACCCGCATTGGGCTATCTTGGTGGGATATTATTACGATATCTCCACGTGCTATAAATTTATTTATTTATATGTAAAACAATAACTAACTAAACAGTAACATGAAAATGATAAAAGACGGAACATAGAGACAAATATTAATAGTGTCAGAAATTATAGAAAATTCTATAATCTCTGCTATTCTGACATAGCCTTTTTGCACATAGGTACCGTAAGTATATGTAAAAGCGTTTTATCTTTAAAGCGATTCGCGGGAAACTTAAAAGATTGTTATGAATAGGTTATTAACACACTAATAACTGTCTGTGTAGTCTAACGGAGCATTTCTTGCATTCAACCTAAGCATACTATCGATGCTTAAAAAACATGTTGTAAGTAGAAAGTTTAAATTATCAACGTCTGAATACGTTTTCCCTAGCCAGTGACGACACGGCTTTACTCCGCATGGAGCGGCACAGACTTGCACCACAAAATAAGTAGCACCCAGAAGGTAAGCTAATACGTAATTATTATTAATAAGTTAAGTTAGTTAGTTAAGATTAATAAGTAAGGTAATACATTACGCGCTAGATCAACGCACACATGGACAAACTCTAACGGATACGGAATCTCTTTTTTTATATTAAAAAGAGGCAAACGAGCAGGCGGGTCATCTGATGGAAAGTAATCGCCGCCGCCTATGGACACCCGCAAAATCAAAGTAATCGCAGATGCGCTGCTGGCCTTGGATAGGAGTTGGATCTTGAGGAGGAAGTAGGAATTGGGAGGGGTAAGAGATGAGCCTCCGGTACTTTCACTTACCAGACGAAACACAATAGCAACGTGTTGTATTTCATTGTTTCACGCCGATATTCTGTGAGAGGGTGATATTACGCCAGGCGAGCCGGCCCATTTCGTGCTGCAACGCAGCGTGGCTCTACCACTGTCTGAGAGGTAGAGCCACGCTGCGTTGTCACTCATTTAGCACCACCCAGAGGTCACTTGTAGGGTCTCAAGGGTAACCCTACGGACGCGAGTAACAATAACCCCCAAAACAACAGCAAACAACATCTCGCAACAGATGCGTTTGAGCTGTTCCGAGATCCGTGTCCCTGCAAGGAGTCTATGTGTGCGTTATGTATTAACTTACTTATTAATCTTAATTCACTAACTGATGAAGCTTACTTTCTGTAGTCTCCTTACTTCGTGCATGCACAGCCTGCGAGCCGCACATCGAAGGCTTCGCTTTAATTGAATTGACTGCAGACGACAAGCCGAGCTGCCTCCAAATTGGGCTGATTTAATGCAGCACAACTTTTGAAGATGGCTGCGAGGTCTCGGATTCGGGAACTTGCTAATTTCATAAGGTTTACCGTCAAAGCTGAATTTTATTACGATATGTGTTAATAATATTAGATATATATTTGTAGGTCCAAACAAGTATATTTATACTAGTTAGTTTTGCTTTTGAGTATACGTTTAGATAGCATAGGCATACCACGAGGTATTTGTTACATATCTAAGAAAACTTTTAGCATAATACGTACCTATAGTCTATATATTACTGTATATAAAAGGTTGTTGTTTAGGTGTATAGCGGAAATACAAGCCAACTTTGTAAACGAACCAAAAATAACAAATTAAAATGTAATAGCTATTATTTGTAGCTCTATAGTTTCCTAACAGTAAAATATTGTATGTATTTTATTAATTGATTAACGTACACACAATAGAAGGGACAACATAGTAAGAATAGACAAGTAAAAGGGCAACTTGCCCTTTGTTCTGTTATTTAATAATACTAGTGGTCGCCCAGTGGTCGAAATTCAACCGTGATTTTATTAAGGCTGTACGGATTGTATCCTAAGCAATAAAAAATATATAAAAAGATAGAGTGTGAGTTTGGATTGGCATTGACAGATGTCAGCCGCATTAAAGACAAACAATACGTGTGTGTCAAATACATGGTAGTGTGTGTAATTGATTTAATGTATTTTTATGCACAGTTTTGAAAAAATATTAACATTCGGATAACCTTCTCTATATAAACTATAAGTGTGCCAAATTTCATACTCCTCCGTCCGCACAATTTTCGTAAAAACGGGTACAAAGTTTTTGCTTCACGTATTAATATATAAATGTGCTTCAACATGACATATGCGAACTTTATATACATGGATATTTTAAATTCTGCCTGTTTCAACTTCAAATACTTAATGGTGGGGAATGCAAAGTTATTTTAAATCTGTTCAACGCTTCACCGTATTGAGTGAGTTGGAGTGTGAGCCAGCCTGAGTGGTGGAACGGAAATCCAATTGATTTTACATTTAACGCTTGATCCGTTGTGAAATATTAATGAAAGTTAAAATACTCACGAACGGACAAACCTCCAGAATCATACTGTAGGTTTATATGTAAAAGACATACTAAGAACAGTAAATGTTTTCAAAAAGTTTCCGAAAATACCACACATTGAAATAAAAAAAAATTACTTACCACTACTTGCGTTTATTTTAACACAGGTTTTTAGATTTTATCCTGACGATGACATTATGATGTCCTCCGTGCTTCGGAAGGCACGTAAAGCCGTTGGTCCCGGCTGCATTAGCAGTCGTTAACTACCACCGCACCGCACTGGGCCCGCGTGGTGGTTTATGGCCCGTTCTCCCTATCCATCCTTAGGGAAGGCTCGTGCCCCAGCAGTGGGGACAAAAATGAGCTGTTGATGATGACGTTATGAACTCTTTACAGGTTCCGTGTTCACAGTGAAACTATAAGACTATAAATCAAAAATCTATTTGTAATATAAACGTAGATTCGTAAAAGTTGTTACATTTTAACAGTAGATGTGTGTAGGTATGTTGTTACGTTACACTAGGATAGTTTAACGATTTAACCATAAATAACACCTACATAATCACCTACCATCATAAACTAAATCCCAGAATTCAAGAATTAAAACATGTGAGTAGGTTATACTCAGTGCGTCCAGGATCATCCTTTTAATGAAGACAGAAAGCTTCGTGCAAAGAAAGACGCCAAACAACCACCGAACAATCAATTCTACCAATGGACTTTCCAATTAACATCACAAAATAGAATGAATAAATAAGCAAAAAAAAAACTTTATCTTTTCACCGAAGTAATCAAGAGGCGTTAGTTAAAAGAAAAATACATAAACCACCCAGAGATCAAAGGTTGTTCGCAAACTTATAATGGATTACAGCGCCGTGCAAACGTCCGACTGGAAAATCATTATTATTTATAAATGCGCGTCATAGAAGAAGCGAAATATCCGCGGGGTCACAACTTCAGATATTTAATTAAACAAAAAAAAAGGACGAGATAAATACACTCCACCGAACACGATCTTGGGAATTATTGAGTTTGCGACGAATGGCGCGGAATTATTATTCTGTCAGTGGCATGTCTGCCGTTTTGAGGGGCTGATCAATTAATAATTGAATTGCTGGGGCGGACGAGTGCCTTTTTCTTAATGGCCGGCGTTATTGAGAAGATGGCGCGGGAAATTGGATTACAACAGCCATACTTGAGGAATTCGCTTAATCCGCCGCGTGCCGCATAGCGCCGCCGATATGAGGCGGCACAATTCGAGGGCATTCTGCGAACGCTTCCCGGGGACTCAGCATGGCATTTGTGGGGGGTGTATGACGTCATGCTATTACTCAACTGGATGAATATTGTGCCAGTTTTGTAAAGCTAAAGCTTTTCATATTACAATCACTTGTTTTATGTTATTTTTTTACTTTTATTTGGCTCACAAAACTGGTTGCAATAAAGACCCCAACCGGGCCTATTGGCCCGACCACGCGACTTAAAACTTAATATCGTCTATTTAGAGCCTACTTTGGTATGATGAAGTTTAGCTATAAACAAACTAGAGTAAATTTGCTACACTCTAAACACCCAACAACTTTAATTTCTTTGCGTTTTCAATTTTTTTTTTTTTATTTCAATTTTTTTTTTGCGAATTACGTCATCGGCGCAGCTGCTGTCATTTGTTTTGTTCGCGATTTGAAAGGTTAAATGTAACACACTTAAAAACTTATGTTACATTGAAACCTATTAGATGTTAGCACAACATGATTTACGAATTCTGAAACAGTTGATATCAAAAATGTACGCTTACAACGTTACACTATACGCTTTGTTACCGTTTGTGAGTTTGTTTGTATTTTTTTTTTAATTTATTAGGGTAAACAAACAATTTCACAATACATATTATTTTGTCATAGAATATGTTAACTAGGGTTAGTAATTGTGAAACCAGCTTCGTTAACCACAGATTATATATATGTATCGGTTGATGGTAGGCGTTATCACTATTTATTTATTTCTTTATGATGCGTATTATGTAAATAAGCTGTATCAACGTATACATTCACTATACAATACATCGAATTAGGTTATATATTTTTTCTTTTTATATTGTCTACAATAGACTTCCTATAGGTTGAAATACTGGCTGCAAATATATCAATGTTATTAAAATAATGATTAAAGTTGTCGGTCAGACGAAACATAGGTGAACGTTTGCCTGCGTTAGTACGACATTTTGTAGATGTAAAGGTTCTTGCAATGCGGCAAGTACGTATGCTTGGTCTAATTTTAATTAACTGCCTTTATTAGTCTACTAATAAGACCACCGCTCTCATACTCGGAGGCCCTAGGTTTAATTTCCAGCATTATTAATCATGGTTTAACTTATTCTAAGTCCGCCTGGCTAGCTACCACCGTCTTATTCAAGTGTTAAAACAGCATTGTTGTGTTCCGTTAGTAAGGGGTAATATAGCTTTTTCTTTTATAAGGATTCCGGATGACGTTTGCTTATAATCTTCGACTACTTCGTCAAATACCAACTGGTGGAACGAAGGCAAACCTTTACCCGTCCACTTAAAAAAGCAATACAATTAAAAGTTAAAACAAAAAAAAAACTAAAACGAGTGTTTAGGTACTTGTAAACTCATCTGCATCTCAATCCAACCTGCGAAGAGTGAGGAGACAATAAAAAAATAAAAAAAAAGATAAAACAACTTTGCAACCTAACTCTTGTACTTGCGCTTATACATTCATTCATTCATTCATTCATTCAAAGTGTTCTATTGTCTGTCCTTTACGTCATTGATGAATATGTTTTCACACAGAGACAGTTGGAGAACAGTATCCTACTGTGACTACTATTGTACAATGTTCCTGGAGGCAAAAAAATATAATAAAGAGCCAGAACTATAATTATGTAACATAAAAACTGACATAAGCATACAATTACTTTCCCAGTTACGTTGTAAATATTTACTATTTATCCTTTAGTGGCTAACAACGCCGCATAGCCTTGAACAAATCCACACCTTAACATTCTACAACCGTAGCTACAATTACACAAGAACTCGATTAAACTTTAACACGTAAAACGAACGAAAAGCATTTAAACCCAAACCATAAATACGAGCCAGTTGACAACAGCTAATATTCCAAACACGCCAAAAAAGAACCAACCGTCTGGGTGGCGTGCCGCGCGCCGAGCGGCGTGCTCGCGACGTGACAAATGCTCAGATTGACGTGAAATGGATTTTTGAATGGCGTCCGCGCCGGACGGCCTCTCGACCGACATCGGAGGGTTGACGGTAGGGCTGCCACTCGCCTTTGTTTAACTGCAAGTTTGGAAACCTTTAAAACAGATACTCCGTTCCCTAACTTACCATGAAGCGTGCACATCCTTACGTACGGTCAACTTTCAAATATTACATAACAACAACGCTTGGTCTGGTTATAAGTGATGATTAAGCGCACTTTACCCGAAATTCTCAAGGACCTAGTACTGGCTATCTTATCTCTAACTGTCGGATCACAACAATGCTACTAAAATTCTGTTATAGTGTAAGGAAGGTGCAAATTTCAATAAGCTAAGTTGAATCAAGTCTTTAGGGCTCACCACATGAACTAATATTGGCAGATCGAGCTTTAACCGACTACTTTACTTAAATTCGGGTTTAAACAATTGCTGTCTCAAAAACAATAAGGACCAAATGAAATGAAGTGAAATGAAACGAATGGAAAATCCTTTATTCAATTTAGGCATATAAATTGCACTTACGAACTTCAAGTAGTTACATTAAAAAATATATAAAATTTAAAAAAATGTTTTTTATAAGTACACACAATAATACTTAAAATATATAATTTAATAAACAATACATATGTAATGCCATTCTACTCTAATTTTTAATTATTATTATATCTAATAATTCTAATGTTTGATTGCCTTCTGAAGCGCGGTTTAACTCGACTATTTAAAAACGTAAATCCGATCATTTTATTACATCCACCTTTCAAGAACAACGAGTTGCCAATTAGAAACCAGCTTCAGGTTTCATAAATCTGACATAATACGCTGAATTGGCCACCTATTTTGACGCAGCCGTGAGACACTAAAACTTTTTTTTTCTGTTAATACCTTCTTTTTCCAATTGTCTATCTCGTCTGTTTTGAAGTAAAAGTTTTTTCTTTCTTTTTCTAAATGCAATATTCGGAAGTTGCCAACCCTAATGGGGTACAAGTGTGTTTTCTAATTTGGTTGGATCCCGTTGTATATTGTTTCCCGATTACATTTCCTGGCCGGTGATAGGATTTCATTGGGCTGTGCGATTAATTTTGATGGGCCTTCGTCTTAAAGGCTATTTGCTGGCGCCGTTTGAGCGTTACTTTATCGATAATGTGGTTCTGCTGTTCAATATGACTTCATGGAGTTGTGAAAATGTCATATTGTAAAGTAGTATGGGAACGTTCATGGTACTTTTAGGTACTAAGTAGTTTTGTAAAGATACCTATATATTAATACGTGAAGCAAAAACTTTGTACCTACCCCTTTTTACAAAAATTGATCGGACGGAGGAGTATGAAATTTCGCACACTTATAGTTTACTAGCGGCCCGTCCCTGCTTCGCACGGGTGGACATTTTTTTTTAAATATAGATTAAGTTACTCAGCGCTAATGTAGCATTCTAATGGCGAAAGAGTTTTTTAAATCGGTCCAGTTTTTGAATTTATTCGTTGCGAACATACATACATACAAAAATACAAATGTTTCCTCTTTATAATATTAGTATAGATATAGAGAAAGATTGCAGAATGTTAATTTTTTTTTAAAATATGGATAAAAAATATAATAAATCAATAAAACAAACATTACACACACTACCATGTATTTGACACACACGTATATATTAATACTCTTTTCAAAAATTTCAAAAATGGAAGAGGAGCGGCCGATATCTGTCAATCCAAACACACATTCTATCTTTTTTAATTTTTCATTGCTTAGGGTACAATCCGTGCAGCCTTATAAAATTACGGTCGAATTTCGACCACTGGGTGACACTACTAGATTGTATAGTAATATCTAGTTATGTAAAATATTTCATAAAACAACACATAATAATGCTGACTGCTTGAAGGAATGTTTTCGCTTTGCAAATAGTAATCTCTCTGTAATAATCATATAGTATTAAACCAGCAGTCCTAGAGTAGGGAGCTAGGGTTAAAAATTATCTGATACAAATTAAAATAAAATTAAAGAATGGAAATTTAGAAATAATAAATTTAAAAACAAATGCTTATTTTATTATTGAACTAAACATCGACTATTCAGTGTCCCTGTTGAATAATTCAAAGCATCAATTAGGTAAAGCTCCGTGTTGCGCGGAAAACAGATTGAGTATTTAGTCAATATCTATCAGTTGGAATTGTAATAATGTATATAAAAGAGTGCTATTTTATATTATTGTTTGATATGATGATACTGGGTTGAATTCCAAGATCGGGCATTTGGATTTTTAAATGCACAGCCCGGGTTAGCGATCACAAACCCGCATTGGGCAAGCGTGGTGATTAGTCCAATACGCACCAATTGTAGGGATGACTTGATTTGAATGACGAATGCTATTGCTCAGCAGTGTGACAGTTATAAGCTATTTGCTAGTTTATGTAGAACTAAGAAAGACTTAGCTAATAATATCTAATAACTGTTCTTATTCTGACCACATGTGTTCTACTACTCATATGCGTTTTGACCACAATACCACAAAATAAGGACAGACTACAAAAAGTAAGCTTCTTACAAACGCTCTCCAGCCACATGAGTTCCAGCAAAGCACCGCGCTCGACTAACTCGCACATAGACCTAGAATTCAATGGTTCTTAACCGGTGGTCCGCGGACCACTGGTGGTCGCTGGAGGCATTCCAAGTGGTCCGCGAAACCATTGTAATAGTGATAAACAATAAACAAGTGACTTGACGACCTTGACGAGCGTGATGCTGGAGCCGACCCAACGCGAATCGCGCACGCATCGCAAGTCCGAAGGTAGCAATAGGGGTTTTCAGTACTTCTGATTATTAAAAACAAGCACCGAAATCGGTTGGATGCCACTGCTGACATGCGTTTATCTTCGAGTAGCACTGCAAGGATTCAGAAGTTAGTAAAGAGTATGCAATCACAAAAACCTCATTAAAATCTGTAACTTTATTATAGGTTTTTGCGAAATAAATGAGTGTTAGTCGTAAAATTATGCGTATTTTATTTATAGATAGATCAAAAAACCCTTTATTTATTTACTTTTACGTATATTATCAATAAAACAACTGGGTGATCCCTGGCAAGACAGATATTTGGTGAAATGGTCCCTCACGGCTGAAAGGTTAAGAACCACTCTAGATGGATCTCGAGATAGCTCGGGACAAACCCACCACCAACTCATGGTCCTGCCTACCTTGCGACATACGGACCGAATCTCGGGAGAGCGCGAGGGTACTTGCATTGGCTCTTTCCCCGTCTGCGCTTTCACTTCGCTCCCTACAAATTTTCTAATTCCATCCCTTCTGTTGCCAATTCTCTCTCTTCTGGGGCGTGGATATCACAATACATGACTTCGCGTCGGGCTGCTCTACGTGCTTATACCTTGTCCTCACTCAAACGTTCGTCGAATAGTGTGCAAGGAGTGGGCGAATTCGCGCAGCGCTTCGAAGTTACTTCGGCAACTTGTGAGGTCCTTGTGATACGTCGGGCCGGGTTCTGTCCTGTGTATTTAGTCCAGCATTGTGTCTCTGGCGACAGCGTACAATTCAAATTCCCAAAGCACGTGATCTCGGCTCTCTTCAACGCCAGCTCCACAGTGACACAGTGCGGTCTCGCAAAGTGTAAGTCGGTGTAGACGCTGCCTAAAGCAACCGTGTCCTGTAAGCATCTGGGACACCACATAGTCGGGTTCTACCCAGTCCTGTAAGAGCCTCACCGCTACATACGTCATGAAAGGAACTGTAAAGTTCGCGGCCGTCCTTACTCGTTTTCCAGCGCTCCTGCCAAATGGCAACGATGTCCTCACTAATAGTGCGCCGCAGTTTCCGGCGCTCCCTAGGGACCAGTTGGATTCCCTCCTCCGCAAATCTTCCTACACGAACAACCTCCATATCGGCAGGGAGAACACCAGCAAGCACGGGTAACGCTGCGGTATTGCATGTTCTGTAGGCTTTCGTTAGCAAAATTAGCGCCGGTCTCTGCGTACTAAGTAGCGCTCTTCTGACAGCTCGGGACAGTCTGAGCTCAGCTGTTGTGAGATTTCACGTCTGTGAAAGGTTGTCTATGTGCGAATTGCTCGAGCGTAGTATTAGGATAGGCTTGCTGGATTTTGTGACAATACCCACAGGAAAATACAGACTAGACATTTTTTAACACTATTTCTGTTTGTTGCAGGCGCAGTCGGTGGCGATGGCGACGACAGCGATGATAAGGAGAAGGAAGAAGAAGCAGAGCGCGAGCGGCAGGAGGCCATCCGCGAGGCGGAGGACCGGCGCAAGGAGAAGCACCGCAAGATGGAGGAAGAGCGGGAGAAGATGAGGCAAGAGATCCGGGACAAGGTAAGAGATACACTGTTTATGTAGTCGATTGACCATGCCTTCACCGAGCCACAAGATGGAGTGAAAGAGAGAAGATGAGAAAAAAGATCAGGGACAAGGTAAGTAAGTGAGTAAGTGAATAACCTATCACTGTCCCACTTCTGGGCAAAAGCTTCACTGAAATCAAGTCATCACTACAATTGATAGGTTAATATAATAAAGCTTAATCACCACGCTTGCCAAATGCGGGGTGATCACAAACCCGGGCTATGCACTTTAAAATTCCGAAACACACTTTTGCCTTACCTGGGAATCGAACCTGGGACCTTCGGTTATCGGACTGAGCGCTCTGCCACTAGGCTACCGAAAGCGTTTAAGGTAAGGGACACACCTTTACATTGTCCATTGTCCATGCCTCCACCGCGCTGTAAGGTGGAGTAGGAGAGAGAGTAGTTGAGGCAAGGCAAGGGCACTAACCCCCTTATTCATAAAATTATTATTAATCTGTTTTATTATTATTATGAACTAATTTAAATTTTTTAAGTTAAGATTTTTTTATTATTGTTGTTATTTAATTAATTTTTGTTTGACATTCAACTTTATGAAATTTTCTATTTTAATTTATTTCCAATAATTTTTCTTTGAATTAAGTATATTTGCACATCCAGTGAGGGTAAAATGTGAAAGGACTTGTACCATTTGTTCATCTCTTATTGTACTCACATAACGCAAATAAAGAATCTGAATCTGAATCAAGAAATTAGAAACGAAGTATGAGAGCTTTTTTGGTGTGTCCACCGAGCCTAATACTCGTATAAATATCCTCACTTTACATACCGTATAATTTAAAGCTTGATTACAGCACTTTCCATCTTAACTTTAAAAACTTTATTAGAAAATATTAGCCGCAATACCTGTTTGTTTGAAATACGAATATAGCTCACGATACGTCAGTGTCGCGTAAATTTTATTTCCGATTTGATCTCACAAACGAAAAAACTTTAGGGACTCGGTATGACTACTTCAATTTCCTTACCAACTTTCCATTAAACAACTTATTTTTCAGAAGAGTAAGATCGCTGTAATAAAACGTGAATACCATAAAACGTATGCGCAAATCTAGACTCCGACGTGCCTACGTCGCAACCAGACTATTTAATAGTCGCATTGTGAAATTAATTACTGGCACCACTCATAACACATTAGGGCGTACAACAAGCTCGAAACTAGGTGAAGAAATCTCGTAACCAAAGCGAACGCTCGACGACACCTAACCCTTTAAACCTTTGCCCGTAAGTACAACTTACAATGAAATTACGCGTGGAGCGTAACACGTCAACAATTAATTCGTGAGCGAAGTAGGTCAAGCGTTCTCAGCGAGCGGAGCGAGCGACGGGCAATTTGTCGGCAGCCGCTCGAGGGCGCTTCACACCGTGCGACTCGTAATTTTATGTATGACCGTGTCATTGCCACTGTGAGATGACGGGTGCGAGCGCTGGGAACGCTTGTGGGTAATAATGGCTGTTTTGTTTGGTTATTGGCAGTGGTGCATGCGCCCAATCAGCGTTCGTGTCAGAAAAAGGTCTCTTCACAACCGACGCGACGATCGCTTTGTGCTCGCTTTTATGAAATTGAAATACAAAACAAGCACAAATAAATCAATGTGAACTATAAGGACAACTGAACTCACAGCTTTATTATGGTTAGTCATTTGGGCAAGGTTAAAAGCTCTATGGAATATTAAAATGGCGACCCTGAAATTGTGTACTATTTTGCTCAGAAAGAGTTAAAGAATATAAAATATCTAACTATATGGTGTAAAAAGTTAAATTATATTAATGATAGTAGCAAATACTATAACTGTAATAAATTCAATAAGTTATTTTTTCATTGATGGCCCACAGTTAACTTTATTTCAATCAATTATTAATTTAGGTCCCCAAGCTATCTTTGTCCAAAATATCACGGCGATTCTTCGCTCTGTTTACGCATTCGTAATAAGTACTCGTATTATAATATATTTTAACTTTACCTAATTGCCACGGATACCTAAATAACCTGATAACAGTGCAAACATCATTATCTCTCCAATAACTTTGTCTTTAAAGTTCTCCAACTATTTTTTTTAATTAGTTCCCAGTTGTTTCTCTTTACTATCATCATCATCATCATCATCAGCTCATTTTATGCCCCCACTGCTGGGGCACGAGCCTTCCCTATGGATGGATTGGGAGAACGGGCCGTACACCACCACGCAGGTCTAGTGCGGATTGGTGGTTGTTAACGACTGCTAATGCAGCCGAGACCAACGGCTTTAAGTGCCTTCCGAAGCACGGAGAAGCTCGACATTTTTGGTCACCCATCCGATGACCGGCCTTAGCCAAAGTTGCTTAACCTCAGCACTCGCAGACCGAGCGCGTTAACCACTGCGCCATCGAGCTCCTTTACTAAACAAAATGTAAATTATTAATTATTTTAATCAAAACATTCATTTCAGATAAGAACAACAACATCACCTTTAACCTGTAAAAACTTTTTATGGAACGTCCTAAAAGCGTACCTACATAAAAGATTATCTCCTTTTGCACTAATTCAAATGTCCTTCTCAAAGAACATAAAACAGAAAGGAGGTCAGCATCAATCGTGAGAATCGTCTCTTAATTTGGAAAACAAAAAAAAGACCACTCAGTGTTTTTAATTAAAACATCTTTATCATTCTAGATTGTCTGTGGTACTTTTTGTCGCATATTCTTTTCACTTATTTATGTAATACTAAGTTATGCGAGCTCTAAAACTGTTAATTATAATGTACATAATTGTTATTACACCTTATTAATCGGTATTCATAATTCAAAAGTTAATTGGGTTTCATGAACGGCATTGTGCTATGTTATTATCGGGAACAGGGAGCGTAATGATATTAATAAATATATATTTTGCGTGTCATAATGTGCTTGACCATGACGGTCAGTGTTCAATCGCAGTGATAATTAAAATATTATTATCGTTTATTTTAATTACGCTTCAGTGGTCGAATGGCAAAAGGATATACGGAGGTCTTGAGTTTTATTCCCAGGTCGGGGCAAGTGTGTTTCCGATTTTACTATGTAACTTAGACTATTTATTTATTTATTTAATCTTAGACACACCAACAGAACAGACATTATACATTGTTAATAAAAGTAGCAAAAACATAGCGGATATCTGCTCCAATTACAGGCGCTTACAACATTGATAAATTATAAACTAAACATTTAAATTTAAATTTAAATTAAAAAGACACGTTTGAATAAAATAAAAAATAATTAAAATATTGACAAAAAAACATTAACAAAAATAAAATAAAAATTATTGATTAAAATAAATAAAATTGATTTAAGTAAATTTAATTCATTCATAAATACATGGCTAAATTATTAATAAAATATTTTTTTTGAATAACAATAATAAAATATAAAATTCTCTACTTGGTAAATGATTCCAGCATCGCACCTTCCTTCTGAATACTGACAATGAGTCGCCAAAGATGTTAATATAATCACTATTACTGTTCGCGAAGTTGTATTCCTGGCATATTCTTACTGAAGGGAACTCAAACCAAGATTAGTTCTAACAAGACTAGGTTTGTGAACCGTTGTGATTAAGCCTAAATAACCATCAGTTGAAGCAATGACCTAATTTCATTAGCAATTTAAAACTTCAGTTTCTTAAACAGACGCACATAAAGAGCCCATGCATGACCAATTGCGGGTTGATAAAACATCCCTTTACTGAAAACACTGTTTATACTCATAATTCCTCGTTTGTGAATAACGTACAAAAATTTTAAATCTATTATTATTATTATAATACAATTTCGACAGACTAGGGATTAATATTGCATATTAGCAATTACAATCGAGTGTGGAATAGTTCATGTTTATTTGTTTCTAACAGAAGGACATTTTTTCCTTTGTCCATATACTCGTAACATGGCTGCAGCGTACCGTGAATAGCTAGTTTAAAGCAAGCCCCTTCTCTGCATCACAACAAAGAGTATAGCAATCAATACGAGCCGACGGAGGCACAAAGAGTAACGACAGCGCCGCACGAAACGCCCTCGTAAACCTTCAGGCACATCTGTACCGCACAGTTCTTAAATTGTTTTCTTACACACGTATGGTGGTTAAGGCCAGTATGCACGGTTAGCAGTTCAGCGCGCGAGCACCGTAGGAACAGATCAACGAATCGAAATTTCAAAAATAGAACAACTGTCGTTTGTTTTTCGAACCAATCACGAGAAATTATGGCAACGAAACAATTGACTTGATTGAATTGTCGCTTTTTGTGTTTTTAATTTAATGGCTTGGTGCCGTTTGTATATTTTGCCAGTGTCAAGTTAAGGAGATATTGCAAGATGTTATCTGATAAGATAAGATTAATAAACTTTATTGTACGCCAAAAATAAAAAAATTGATAAAAAAACTACATAAAAATACACGTACGTACGTAAGGGTGGTCTTAAGAGTGATCTCTTCCAGACAACCCTTGGATGGACAAAAAATTATATTCCTCAACAAAATCCTGGAGTGTAAAGGTGTAGGACTTTTCTGATATCTCACGCGTACTTCTTGAGAGAACTTGAAATGTGACGTTGCACTGTTTTGTAGGTACACGCCACATTTTCCGACAAGTACCGACTGTTACTTACTGACTGTATCAGAAGCATTTTTTTAAATTTCGTACATTTTCTTGTCTCGAAACTGTTCCCTGTGACACCTGACATCTGTGCCTTAAACTTTTTTATAGTTTAACTTAATTGGCGATATAAAATAGATTGCGCATTTCGTTTGGAGCTTGGGGACAGTCTGTTTTGTATATCGATAAAGTTAACGTAGAAAGTTACTGTGATTTAAAGAAAAACTTGACTGGCAACAATATCTGTTCCAGAAAATCTTCCCTTCGTGAGAAAATGCAATATAAAACTCAACAATACAAAGTGAACGTTAAGATAAAATAAGATAAGATAAGATAAGATAAGTTAAATCACTCACTGTCACTTTATTAATAACTTTTTTATATCTAAAGATTAGGTTACGATAAATTTAAAATATTAATTGAATGAGCTTCAAAGATAAAAAACTGAAAGTAGCAACCTATTAACCTCAAATATTTTCTAATGATGTTCAATCAAAATTCCAACGTTACATTTCTAAGCTAAAAATTTATTGCTTTCCGCTACAATCGTTTGTCACGCCGTTAAATGTTCGTTTGCGAACACGAAATGAGCTTTATCGATGTTTGTGTTCGGTCGTGTGTACCCACCCATATCGAGTATGTGCGCTGGAACTATTTACGGCTGCGGATTACTGTGCGGCTCCTGGTTAGGTAATTTTGGATTGGCTCAACCCGTTTTACTGGCAACTACTAAAACCTTAGGTGAGAAAACCTCAAATATCCTTGACAATAAAGTAACGACTGAAAAGTCTTAACTAGGGAAATCAGAAAGGTATGTAAAACTGAAGATTGTGTTGGCGACAGTCAACAATTCAAAAGACAATGACAAAGTCAAAGTCAAAGTCAAAGTCAAACATGTATTTGCACAATATTGTGTACAGTACATTGAGATGAGCGACAATGTTGAGCAGGGTCAACAATATTCTGCCTTAATCTTGTAGGCATGCAAATTAATTTAAATAATTATATAATTAAATCTTCCTTTTAATAATTTATCCCATAAAGTCTGTATTTTAGCATTTCCTTACATGTTTTATCCTTATCCTTATCCTCATCCATCCTTAGTTTATCCTTTAATCATATTTTATATCTTTTATATTTGTTAAAGCCTACTATGCGTCTTACCATAGACCCCGATTGGCGTACCTTCTTTTCGCCCGGAAGCGAAACAACGCACCAATTGAATAAATACTTTTTACATTAAAACCTTATTGTACTTTAAAACAAAAGTTATACAAACCTCTATAGAAACATTTCTAATATTTAAGATATTTTAGTTATTACCAAAGATCGTATATATTTATATCTTAGCATCAATAATCAAGCCTGGAATAATAACTTAACGTAACTATTGCGGTACAACTAGGTTGAATAACATAATAGTCACCTCACGAATTTTGCTGCGTAGTCATTCTGTGTTTGCCACAACGCGTCATAGCTGTGGCGAGCACTGATCAGTTCCCTAACTAAGCAATTAAAAATCTATTTCATCTGTATGTCTGTATTTCAGCAGACGACAGGGTAAAAGGAAAAATGTTGATATCTGGTTCCTGTCAAACACTGGTGTCACTATGATATGTAATAGTATGTGTCAACGAAGTGACATTGAATACGGTAAAATATATATAATTTTACGCAAGTTTTGTTGCAAATAAATTATAATTTGAAAAATGACAAAGTGTTAAAAAAATTCCACGAGCGGGATTCGAACCTGTACCCCACGACATGCCGGGTCAGGTGCACTACCAACTATGCTATCGTAGCTCAATTCAACTGTTTTCGAAGTGACATTGGTTTGTTTGTCGCTCCACGAAACATTTATATAGTTACTGTTGTTGATAATTCCTCGCCTAGAGGCAGTGTCTGTGCGTAGGCAGAACTATTCACACATCCGCCCGAGACAAGGACCACGCGAATATTTCGAATGCCATCACAACGCGACGGCATTCCAGCAATTTCGGAAAGGTCCGAATTCCCGGAGGTTTGCGGCCGAGTAGTGGGGCTTTAAATGCTACAATTTATATTTTTGAGCTGGCAACCCCCATTAGAGTTTGGGAGAATAGAACGTTCAATCTGTCTGCTGATAAAATTTGCTTATAATCCGGTAATTTTTAACTAGTCTCAAGACGCGGTTCTACTGTTTTCTCTTTGTCATTTCACAGGCAATATAATTGTAATTTTTCATTGCTTTTCTATCTTATAATATGTTGTATATAATGTGTTGTATAATGTTGGCAACATTTCTTAACTTCAGGGTAAAACACCTCTATGATAACCTTCAGATGAGATTAAACCAATTATTATAATCAGTCTGTACCTATACTAATAAAACCGAATATAAATACATTACTAGGGGGGTGTAATTTACGAGGTAATAGAAAGAAAAAAAAATTATGGTATCACAAGTATTCGCTGGTATTCAGTTATGTTATTGTTTTACTTCATTTAGTATTATGAATAAAGTAGAATATAATAAATTCTATTTTAGGTGGTATCGTTGATCATCGTCTTTTACTGTCAATTGCCAGTAGGAAACGTATAGGCCACCGAAAACAAAAAGTGTTTGCATCTTCAAATCAGTCTTCATCAATAATTAGTCCGTTCGAATCGCAAAACAACATAAAACTCGTCGTTTATATATTAAATGTCGGCGTAATCCCGGCTGTTTGCACAACAGATTAACGCCCAGATCACCGGCCAGTGATTGGACGACAAACAACTTATGTGCACATACGACTGTTGACGTACACTGTTGTAGAGGGAAATACGTCGTTTATCGCTCGCCCGTAATACTCACTGATATACGGATTGTATTTTCTTTAATTATTTAAGAGATGGAAATGTAAAGATTTTTCCGAACGGATCTACTGGCGTTTGTTTATATTTTATGTGACGTTTTTACTTAGTTTTTACTGAGTTTAGTTTTAGTAGTACGTTCGAATTTGTACCTAAATATCGTATACTCTAAACTATAAGATAATAATAATCCCGTAAATAATTATTCTAACGTTATTAGAAGATGGAAACAAATTTTACAATGACTCTTTTCGGTTATTACTGATATTATACAGTGTGTTGTGTATATAATATTGATAACAGTATAGAAATTTCAGTTAAAATTAAGTTATTTAGCTCACATATGAACGACGTAATTCTTTTATTGCAAAAAATAGAAATAAAATCTCAAACACAATAATTTCCCTCTCACTCCGACACATAACCGACTATTCGCACCTCCGTAACTGGGCCCGTTAGCCCCCCGCCCCGGCGTTCCTTCACTAATAAAATTTGTACCCAAATGGCGTGCTCAAAGGCCTCCTAATTCCGAGCCGTTCCGCGAGACGGCGCCACTCGCAATTAAGTTATCTTACTTGACGTATAGCAACTAAAGTTTTACTTTGTTATACGTCGTACTTCACGCTGGAAATTGAACGGCGCGGCTGGACTGTTCTAAAGGTACTTAGAAGTTGTAACAACTGTTGATAGCAAGGGTAGTACTAAAAATTAATTGTCTCAGTCCCTGAAATCCCGAGTTCGATTCCCAGCGAAGATTATTTTAGTGAAAAACACCCTTACCAGAAAATTACGCACAATCTTCCATGCTCATCACACTAATATTATAAATGCGAAAGTTTGTGTGTATGTGTGTATATTTGTTGCTTCTTCACGCTGCAACGGATGAATGGATTTGGATGAAATTCGGCATACAGATAGTTTATAACCTGGATTAACACATAGGATACTTTTTATCCCGATATTCCCACGGGAACGGGAACCACGCGGGTGAAGCTGCGGGCGGCCGCTAGTTTAATATATGTAGTATCTAATAAGTACAAAGCAACACAAAAAGGTTTCTTAAGAGAGTTTGTACAGGTATGGTTGGTTGGACACTACCAAAAAGTATTTTCTTTGTAATGTCGTCCAGATTCCGACCCTGTTGCTTTTTTTTATATGTAGAGCGAAGACGCTTGTAAAAACTTAATTTTCCTTAAGCTAAACTAAGTTTTAAATCACCTTTGACGTTAACTGTACTTTTCATAAATGTTGCTATGGAAAATGTTAATGTGAATCGGTCACATTCACGCAGCTATATTTCATCAAGTCGCAACACCAAGCACGGACGCGTTGCCGCATTATGTTGTCGTATAAATCATACAACATACATGCATCACCTGTATGTAATCCGGGCAGGAGCACGGCCCTCTCCCTGATTTTTTTTCGGGGATCACAGCTACAGCGGTATGCTTTTACAAGCTTTCGTGTTTCACTGTACTTTCACAGTTTGCTTGTATTTCGAATTTTTTTGTTGCTGTACCAGATTTAAATTAATTTGTACCATATTGAATTTTATCGACATTTAGGTGTAGTACAAAATAATGAAGTTATTAAAATTAGATACATATAATAACAGTTTACAGAATAATCAATTAAAACCGGGAGAATAGCTACACTCAGCACCTAGTCCAACATGAACTTTAAATGCAACGCTGATCCTTGGCGAAGCTATAATCTATACTAATATTATAAAGAGGAAACCTTTGTGTCTTTGTATGCATGTATGCAAACAACGAATAAATTCAAAAATTACTAAACTGATTAAAAAAATCTTTCACCATTGGAATGCTACATTAGCGAACATAGGCTATATTTAAAAAAATGCGTTACGAAGTCCGCCGGGTCCGCTAGTTATATAAACTAGTACTAGTACGCTAGCTCTAACCTAATAATTATCTTACATTATGTTTTTATGATACCTAATTTGATATATTACTTACCATATTATGTCAATAAAAATTGTTGGCCAAAAATTTGTTAATAAAAGTTTTTCTCTACAAAGCACATGTAGAATCCAACACTATGTCATACAAACATATATATTTTTAAAGAATAAACTATTTGAAAAGCTTTCGTGTCTCCTTAATGGTGTTTTAAGCATAAATAGTATTAGTATTAGATTTAGATAAAACGTAATTTTTATTTACAAACTTAGACAATAACAAGATAATAGTTAAACTTCTTAAAATTAAAGTTATACAAAACTATAGGTAAACTATATAGATTAGATTTAAAAATACTTATAGATTGACCTATGACCTATAGATTATTATTCTTTCTTTCTTTCTAAAATATAAATAGTAATAATGTGGTTTTAAGCGTATCTTGAGGTGAGTCCAGACTGTATGACAAAACATTATGTAGCATGTTTCATTAGTGTGAACGATAAGTGTCAATAAAACGACCTTAAACCTATAATTAAAACCTAAAAGACATGAAAATTGGTGTTTAGCTTTATGATAAGAAATAAAGAATGACGTGTCTCAGGAATTTTGTTTATTTTTCTTTAAAGGAGTGAAAAAGGTGAGAAGGTTTTTTTGGGGAAATCGTTATTTTTAAAGTAATAATCATCAATAATAATCATAACAATAATCAAAATGAATATTTTAATCGATCTATAGATTTTTCAACAAAAATAAAGAATGACGTGTTTTAGCATTTTTCGAAAAACCTCCCCTAGAGACGTGAAAAAACTAGTATAGCATAAGTTATATAACATGTTACGTAATATGGACTTATTTATTTATTTATTTATTTATTTATCTATTGGGAAACAAACAGCGTTACAGTCATACAAATAATAGTGACACTTAGTTCTTACATAAGCCTAATTAGTTTCCACTTTTATATAAAACTATTGTTGAGAAAGGCAACGTTGCATGCTAGAATACAAGTTAATAAAAAGTAAATTAAATAGTAGGTGTAGCCAGACATATTATTAGATTACTAAAAAAAAATAACTTAAAATATTGAATTTTACAATATTAGGTAAGTAACTTATATTAATTGTACACCTAAAGACTGTACGGCTTTTAGTAATAATTACATATTATTGAACTAATCCTTCGCTATACTCAATCTAGAAAAAATCTTTTAAATACTGCATCTTCATACACACGATTTAAATCATTCCACCCCAATGTCTTTCGGAATAAACGACAATTCTACCAGAGATATCTTTATTCTGTGAGCGAGTCGGTAAAATAAGTATTCTCCCTATCGTATATCTCCATCGGTAATACGTTACGCCCCGCTGTACCCGGCCGTAGGTCCCGCACGATTCTTATTGATGAAACCTTTAATAATTCTTTGACATTTTTTGTCCCGTGATACAGGGTGTAGTTTAGCTGTGTAGTTGCTTACGATGTCAACCTTTAAAATTATATCGTCATCATCATCATCAGCTCATTTTATGTCCCCACTGCTGGGGCACGAGCCTTCTTTATGGATGGATTGGGAGAACGGGCCGTACACCACCACGCAGGTCTAGTGCGAATTGGTGGTTGTTAACGACTGCTAATGCAGCCGATACCAACGGCTTTATGTGCCTTCCGAAACACGGAGGAGGTCGAGTTGATACATTTTTGGTCACCCATCCGATGACCGGCCTTTGCGAAAGTTGCTGAATCTCAGCACTCGCAGACCATTGCGCATTGAGCTCCTCAAACAATTATATAGTTTTTAATTAATTATACTTGTATTGTTCACCTTTCCACTAGTACCCACAGAATACTGAGTGGGCCTTATATTAAAACGTGTCCCCAACTGTTCAGCGCTGTCTAGCCGTGCAATTACGGAAGTTATGTCACTTTATACGTTCAAAGACTCGCAACGAAGTTATTGTAACGACCTTTGATGGGGACCAGCTGCTTCCGTGTGCAGTCATTATGATTTTCCTAAACGTCAAAGTGTTTGCTTGACCAAGTGTTGCTTTAGTATTTTTATCAAAATCAAGAATAACTATGGCTAGTTTCGTTTTGCAAATAAATAGTAAAATATAAAAATAAGTTAACCGCCTCTCTGGTCTCCGGTCCCAGACCCAGAGGTCCCGGGTTCGATTCCCAGTCATGTCAGGAGGTACATGTTTGTGTACTCGGTTTGGTTGGTGGTAGGGCTTTGTTTGTCCGCCTGGCTAGCTACCACCATCTTATCTAAATATGTCGCAATAGCATCAATATTTTTAGCATTGTTGTGTTCCGGCAGCTAGAGATAAGATTGTCAGTGCCTCAGTAGTTGAGGTTTCCGTGTGAAGTGCGCTTCCACCATTCGGCTTATGGTGAGATTAAGGCACTGTGCTTACCCGTAATATAAAGAAATAATTAATATCTAAATGCTGGGCAAAAGCAACCATCATTGAAATCAAGTCATCGCAACAATATGTTCACATGAATAATCACCACACTTGTCAAATGCGGGTTTATGATCACCAACTCAGGCTATGCATCGGGTAATCCGAAAAACGCTTTTCCCGAGCTAGGAATTGAACCCCGGATCTCCGGTTATTAGGCCGAGCACTTAACCACTCGGCTATCGAGGCGTTGTATCATGACAGTAGTAACATTTTTCTAAGTATAACCTACATTTATTATTTGTGTCCCCTGGCCAAGCAACTTTGGGCTAAAGCGCTTTTGATTTATTGCATCGTTTATTTTGTTTATTTCACATACAAACTGAAATATTAGCACCATTTTTTTAAATGATTTATTATAGAGTTTATTTTGTCGCAGTTAGAAAGGTTTTTATGGTTTAAATGTTTTGGTAAGTTTAATTTTAGTAAATATTATTTTGAAAACACTAATAAAATTCCTATAAATACATCTAGAAAGCTAACACACTTGTGTTAGGTTTGAAATAGAATGTGAGTTTGGATTGGCATTGACAGATTTCGGCCGCTCCTCTTCCATTTTTGAAATTTTTATGCGTTTGTGTCAAATACATGGTAGTGTGTGTAATGTTTGTTTTATTTATTTAATGTATTTTTATGCATAATTTAAAAAAAAATATTGACATTCTGCAATCCTTCTCTATATAAACTATAAGTGTGCGAAATTTCATACTCCTCCGTCCGCGCAATTTTCGTAAAAAGTGTTACAAAGTTTTTGCTTTACGTATTAATATATAGATAAAACGTTATTTAATATACAGTCGTAAAGTTTTCTCTAACTACTTTGGCTTATGGCCATATACATACATGCATACATGAAAACCCCAAAAAACACTGTAACTCACAAATTATGTGATTTTTAAGTTACCGTCTTAATCTTATTAAGAATATGATTGAAACTCAAATGCACCTTAAACTGAGCTACAATGTTTTTCCTTGCAATTGTCGATATGTATTTTATTGAGCAAAAGCAACAAACAAAAACGTAAGAAGGCGGTAGTAAAACATTGCTTCCTAAAAAAGTCGGAAGCTCTTTTGTGTAGAAAGGCGTTTAGAAATCCGGTGCACTTCTGCGTCCACTCGGAACGTTGGGACCAACTCAACCTTAACTTACGCGGACAAACCAACAAACACTATTAGTGCGAGCAAACACTGGACGTAACAACTTCGACTTGACAAACGGTTTGGCACTATACTGGCGCTGTTTACGTTTAATTCGATAAAATAATTACTTTTTATATAAGTTACAATATATAACAAAATGTGTACGGTCAGCAACGAAATGATAAATGTTCAATAAGATCTTTACTTTTTCGTAAAATAAGTTATAAGTAATTGCTTCATTGCTTAAATCAAAGATGTAGACAGTGTTATCCAAAGACATACATTGCAAAGTTAGTTTTCTATGATGATTATTCTAAACAAATTCAAATACAGAACTTAACTTTAAAAAAATAGAGAAAAAATAATTAGAAATTAAAAACTAAAGACCTATAAATAAAAGATGTCCTCCAACTGTGGGCTCATGGGAACGGTCCCAAGAATGCTGGCAACATTGCCTCTTTGGATTGCCAAACTAATACGCTGGCAAAGGTAGCTGCCAGCCTTCCTGTCACCGGAGGCCTCAATAAGGCGAGCACTTAACTCTATTATTTAGAATATTTAATAGTTATTGACATTTATATTGATGACTTGAGTAAACTAGAAATGCGCTTGCCGCGTTGCAAAACGCTCGTGCTCGCGGTCATGGCACAGAAGAAATACCTAATTTGCCAAAGCCTAACGTTGCATCAATATATTAATATTTGATGCTGACTTTACTAAAATCCAGTGTCGCCTCGGTTATCGAGTGGCAAAGCGCTCGGTCCGATATCCGGAGGTGCCAGGTTCAATTTCCAATTCGAGTGAACAATTCACTCGAATTGGAAATTGAACCATTGTTTGGTATTTTTTGATGCATAGCCCGGGTTTGTAATTACCAACCCGTATCTGACAACCCACCAATTGCAACGATGACTTCAATGATGACTTGATTTTAATAATGATAGAAGGCCACTTTGCCTAGCATTGCGACAATGTATTGTGCTAGTACTAATTTTTAACATTCAACATTTAGAATTTCGTGATAATAATATCCAAAATGATGTAAGTATGTGGCTTGGTGTACCAGCTACTCTTTCCGATACATTAGGCGCGCGGCGGGGCCCCGTCAGAACAGCGGGCCTTAATGCAGCCTTCGCTCTGTTGCTATAGGGAAAGGATTCCATTGCTTTCATAATTTAATTTTACAGAGAGTAATGACATTGACGTCAATTTAATATTAAACATGGTTACTTGCCGTTTGGTAAACTTTGGTAGACCGGACTAAGTGTGTGAAGTT
This sequence comes from Eudonia mercurella, assembly GCA_963082485.1. Taxonomy (NCBI): domain Eukaryota; kingdom Metazoa; phylum Arthropoda; class Insecta; order Lepidoptera; family Crambidae; genus Eudonia; species Eudonia mercurella. The sequence goes on along the minus strand of OY720045.1, from coordinate 14,033,860 downwards.
GAAAACGCAACTTTAGGGTCTGTTTTAAAAAGAGATTTACCAAATGGGAAGTTTGGGAAACGGGAAGTAGCCTTAATCACGTCATTAACCAAATGTTAGGAGGCTATTTTGGTAAGCCTCACGCCTTTTTGATCTATAAATTGTAATGAAATACTTTATTCAGATAAAATCGTGTTTCTTCTACTAGGTATAGTTCTTTACAGTATTTAGTAGCAAATTTAACTAGTTTAGGAGGTTATTTTGGTAAGCCTCGCACCTTTCAGAGTGCCTAGCGTGAGTTTTGTTTACAATCCGTATTCATTCGATTACGTTTACGAAAACGAAAATTAGTATGGCATTGAAGCAGCGCCTCCTGGCGACATACGAGAGGAGTTTAAAACTTTGCCATACAAGTTCTCGTTTTCGTTAACGTAATCGAATGGCGAATGAAACTCGCACTTGGCACCCTGATCGGCAAATTGTAATGAGTTATTTTATTCAGCTTAAATCGTGTCTATTTCACTATAGCTTTGTACATTATTTAGTAGTTCGAAACGTTAAGATAACCATAATATATCAAATAAATGACAGTAAAGTAAAGCCAGCGTTCAACACCTGTTTTCGTTACCAAAAAAAAATTACGAATTTGATAAAAAATATTGAAATTTGTTTTTGCTTATTTTATGATGGTGTATCATAATGTACCAAATAAACTTTGATCTATCTGTCTAAAATTTTATTGTATGCCAACTACGAAGTAGGTAGTATTATTCAATTGTTACGGTTATAATACTGTTAAATACTGTTATATACTGTTGTATACTGTATTCAATTGTTGGTAACTTTGCTAACAACGTTGCTAATATTAATTAGTCAAATATTAATTGTTTACCCCTACTTTTATTAGTCATAGGACAAAGTGTCGATCACTGATCCTTGTCGAACACTGGTGCCACTACTCTATATACGTTTTACAAGATTTAAAAAAAAAATTGTGTAAACTTTTAAAAAAAAGTATTTAAAAAATGAGGATCTTAAATTCAAATCAGGTACTGCTTGATGTGGCTTTTTCAAGAATCCGATGCTTCCTGTGGGAACGACTGCGGCTTGCCAGAATCATGTTTATCTTACACAACACAAATTATCTATTATCTGTCAGCGGAATGAGACGCTCTCTCCGGGGAGGACGGCCTTTGTTTTTGTTTGCGCTCTTGTTGTCCGGGATGAAGAGGGTTTTAAACGGTAATCCGGGACAATTGTGGTTGGTAGATCCTTTTTTCCGTTTATGAATTTGTTTTATGATCGGAATTGGCTGAATCATAACTAAGATGTTCATTTCTTAAGTTTAATGTGAATTCTATTTCGAACAGAGTACACGCCTGCCCATTAACCTAAAAAAAAAACAAAACCAAAACTGTCAAATTTCCTCAATAAATTTTAAACTTTATGTTAAAGGTTGAAAGGTTGAAAATGTAGTGCAGGCATTAAAAATTTTTTAATTGCAGGCAGGAATTATTTTTAACTGTACCATACTTTTCTTTGGTTGAGATAATGATCTGTGTAGCTCGTGTAATTTCTTTTAACACTTTTCTAAAAACAAGACAAAATGTTACTAGAAAATAAAATAAGTACGTAACATTTCTAGCAAAATGTAAAATTAAAAATAATAAAAATACTTCTTTAATTGCATTTTGTTTTTCAGTGTATTTATAATAAACAGTACAAAATGCTTGAGGAACCATTACTCTCTTGCTACCTACAAAACCAGTTACCTATGCTGTAATGACCGTACCAACCAATCGCGGCCCAGAACTAATTTCTTTAAAATATTATAAGTAATTGGGAGCAGAAATATACCTATATAGAGAGCAAAGTTACCCACTCAATTTAGTACCATCTAATCCAAGATCATAATTATATTAAATTCGAACGACACAGCACCTCATATTTCGTAAATCCATTAAAATAGAGCAAATTAAAAAGCTTCAAACTATATATTACAGTATCGCCTCTTCAATTTCCGGCTTGATGAGTTTCTAACGCATTTAGCAACCGCCCCTTTACAATCACCCCCAACACCCCCCGACACCCCCCGGTCTGGCATCTTTGAGCAAATTCAACTACCGGCTACTGAACCTTTGGCATCCTTTGATAGGCCGGTGTTGCTAGTGCCCATTAAGTTTGCAAAGCGTAGGTCAGTGTTGCTACGTAGGTATGGTGAGTGAAACAGGTACGTATTTAGGTTGATGTAATGTCTCAAAATTCTAAATTCTAAATTTTAATTCAAAATGAACTTTAACAAGTGTTTTTGAACGTCAATTCAAAGCCATGACTTCGTAAACCCTACGATGGAGACCTTGTACCGAGAAGAAGCCGCAAGAAACTCGGCAAGGGCTGTTTCTTTCTCCGGTAGTGTTACAATACAAGTTTATTTAAAAAAAGTCAATAACTATATTTCATTATAACATTATTTTGCACTATTGTGTAATTTGTCATTAACATAATCTTCTACTTTACTCATTAGAATCTTTTTAACATGAATGTGCTTTAAATTTATGTAAGGGCATTTCAACAACATTTTGTGGAAGTTTATTATAAAAGTTATACCTGTATAAAGCCATCTGTATAAATAAATAAATAATAGTTATTTGTTATACAAGAGTGCAAAGTTGCTTTTTAACCGCGTGCTCAATTTTGATGACCGAGCAAGCGAAGGATTCTAAAATTGAATCACGAGCGCAGCAAGTGATTCAAAAATTAGAATCCTGAGCGTTAGCGAGGGAATCAAAAGAGCACGAGGTGAAAAATCTTTGCACTCGAGTGCAACACGTAACTTTTCATCCCACCTCAGCGAGGAAATGACTAAATGCAAAAAAAACATTTACAATCACAAGATCCTTTTTTTAGTTTAGGTATTAACTACTACATTATGATAGGTAGGTAAGTATTACAGAATAATTATTAAATTATAACAAATAATACTTAGGTATAATTAAGAAAAATTTAAAGTAACGTTGCTACAGTTACTTAAGTTGAGTGTAATATTTTTGTTAGGTATGTACTGTAATGTTGGTGTTAGTGACTTGTGTACTGATAGATTCGGCACCATGGAGGTAGAAGTAAATAGGATTAATGATGTTTTAAATTCAAAAACTTAGTGCACACGATGTTCTAAATTCAAATTTACTTTATCCTCTAGCGGATAAAAACGTCTTTTGCACTCAGATATCGAAGAGCAAAAATACTCTTTCCGAGATGGGGGGATGAAAAAACAATTTATTTCTCTGTCACAATTCTTCTTAGTTACACACAATACTGTAATATTAAAAAAATTACGTAGTACTGTTCTGTAATAAGACTGCATATCTGACTGCCCCATAGGATACGCAAAAAGCTTCAGCAATTATTTTCTTTTAGAAAAGTTTGTTATTAGTTGAATATACATATATAATTTTATTTAAAACTTGATTTTTTTTTAATTAAGTTTCACTAGAAAAGTCAACCAGCCTCAGAAAGCTCGAGTGGGTCTCGAACCCACGACCTTTGGATCGCCAGTTGGTTGGTTGGTTGATATTTATCTAGTAAAATTTTATATTGTAACTTATGTAACATTGTGAAGGCAAAAATTCAAAATAATATAATTATTTAAAACTTTATACATACTTTGTATCGCAATAAAGAAGATCACAGAAGACCCAAGAAGAACCAGCTCATAGATGTGAAATTGACTCTAGTAGGGAGTCCGTTGCTACTGCGCGACTCCCTAATCGAGTCAGGTTGACTTCTTTGTGGCTAACTCATCGCAGAAGGCGGAAGAAGGAAGAAGAAAGAAGATTATTTGTTTACTGAATTGTTATGTTTTTAACGTGTTTTAATTTTAAAGTGTTAGGTTAAGCATACTTAGCTTTTATTTTATATAATTTTATAAAGTTAAAGTTTGGTATGTCATCTTGGGAAGATTTAGTTTGCAAGCAAAAGGGCTTTGTCAGACGGACTGGCAACCAGAACGACAGACAGACGGTCTCGACTCGTGAACTCTTAAACGGAGGATTTTGTTTAAAATAGCCTATGACTGCTCCACAGCTGGGTAAAGGCCTCCATCATTGAAATCAAGTTATCGCTACAATTGAATGGTAAGGTAATACCTTAATCACCACGCTTGCCAAATGCGGGTAATCACAAACCCGAGCTATGCATCGAAAAAAATCCGAAACACATTTTGCCCGACCTGGAAATTCAACTCTGGCACCGAGACATTAATTAAAAGAAAACTAAATAATAAATGGACTCAAACACTTTGATAAATTAAAGTATTTAATTATGAAAGAAGTTCGGTAATGAAGAAGCTTCCATCAAATTGCCCAACGGGCTGAAAATATTTAGTAACAACTACACAGTAGGTACTCAATTCTCTTAAGTAATTCTGAACATATTTCATGTCGAATTTCATTAGTATCTCAGGGCTGTCTTATTTATGTGAACTGTGTTTTTTAATCCTGATATTCGTAGCACAATTTTAGACGAAATTCATGGGATTCTTTTGTCTTAAGAATTTGATATACTCGTAGTTATAAAGTGCTCGTAATAATGTGTTTTTTTATCTTCAAGTCATTTTACTATGCTTACGATTAGATCATACGCCGTTTATGAAATCAATGAATTCCCAAGTTTCTCAATGAAAAGCAATACCAATATTCCTTGACTTAATTTAAAACTAACTGCAGCACAAAAGATCACGTCCACTAATCTTTAAAAGAAAGACTTTGTGACTTGGCGTCTTCCTTAGCTTGTTATTGAAACGGCACGACCTTAATGAGATCTCCGGGGATGCCAGCGGGAAAAAATGCTTTTAAAATTAAAATAAATTCCTCCCTAGCCACACCGGGACTCGGCGGTTGCATGTACTAAATTGAAGATTAAAAGCAAAGAGGATTGCTACGATACTCCGAGATGTAATTTTCAATTTCATAATTAATCTTCTTATCTCGGCGCGGCCAATAAATAAAAATCGCGTGGGATTTTACTAGGTACTTCAGTTTAGAGAGTTTACATTAAAAGAAGCAATCCATTTGCTGGCAACACAACTTTTGAAAGTCGAACATGGTTCCGTTGGGAAATTAGTGCTGTAACCGGAGGCTTCGGCGATCAGCGTTCGAGCTGGGCCGTCGCAACGAGTTACTCTCCAATAATAATGCAAAATATTATACTTACTGCTTAGTTGAAGTTTGAAGTACGCTCCGGGATATGGACTTAGATTGGCTGCTCTTTAAAATATGAACTGCTTTACCTATTGTACCTAACTACCTACAAATGATATACATTAGATTTTATTATAATTGACGTTTGAATTTAGTCGCGTAGTAGTAGATGACAAGTACTGTACTGTACAAACTGACAAATTTCAACAATAGAATTTGAACTTTATGTCTTAGACATATGGTTGAAAATGTATTAAACAATTGACAGTTTTGAATAGGTTGATACAGGCGTCTATACATAAGTTTTATTTAGTTAGTGGGATAAAAATATAAATGAGTATTGGTATATTATAAGTTTATTTATTTATTTGGTAATGTATACATTATGTATATGCACTACACAGCATATTTTTTTTCGTGACTGGTAATATTTTGATTTCGCAGTCTTTACCAAACATTGGTCTACATTGTTGGATGCCTGCCTGCACTTCGTTTTCCGGTGCAAGAACCGTTTACCCAACGAACGGCCACCAGTTCTACGAGCGATGTACCTTGCTTATTGCCACTTGAACTTACCGATAAAATAATAAATTACGTGAACTTTAATATTTTATAGGAATAAATCTCTTCAACCACACTCTTCTCAATTTTCAGTACAAAATCCCGAAGAAGGAAGAGGTGGTGGAACAGCAACCGATGGAGCCTGACAACCCGCTGATGAGGAAGAAGAAGACTCCCGAAGAGCTGGCCGCCGAGGCCGAGCTGGAAGACCAGGACGAGTTCACTAGTTAGTACCATTGTCAATCTAAGGCGCTTCGCAGACAGATTGTAACTTTAGTTTCCGATTGCGGCAACAGGCAATTCGCAACTATCCGTTTCCACATAACCTAAAGAAACTGCGCAGACAACTGCGAGTTTCAATGATCAACAACAGTTTTCAGTAGTTGCCATCGTTGATAGATAGTTAAAATTGCGGCAACTAGCAACTGCTAGCTGCCATTCGAGGTTTTCCCATTAAGCTACGACATGGACTCTTTCAAAAGGGGTGTAAAGAGGTTTTCTTCAACTCGGCAACACAAAAGTAACATCTCTAATGTTTCTGATGTCCATGGGCGGCGGTGACCGTGCACCATCAGGTGGCCTGCCTGCTCGTTTGCAGACAGTATATATATTTTTTTTAAACTGTCAAACTTCTACTACTATTACAACTATTGACTATAGATTAAAAAGTATATTTAGAATCGCGGAAACCGTTAATTTTGGCTGCTCCTGGCAACCTTTAACGAAAACTTTAAAAAATTATAGATTTTTCAACCAAGTTGATAGTTTGTGCAACCAAAGTTGCATCGTCTGCGGAGCGCCATTAGGCAACAATTAAGTCTACAGACAAGAATTTTGAAACAATACCAGTCCAGTTTTGTTTTCATAAGTTCTACTCCTTTACGATAATGTTTTTGAAACCATCCAGCATTTTTACTCGTTTTTATTTACGCCCAATCAGATTAAAAAAAGGTTCCTTTTACTTAGTGATGTGATTGATATATTAGCTAATGACAAGTTATTACCATATTTTATGAACGCTTGAAGCACCAGAGATAACTTATTTTCCAGTTTTTTTTCTAAAAACAAAATAACTTGATATGCTGTTAACACAATGCCTCATAAAAGAGCGTGTTAAAAAATATCGATGAAGATTGTACGTACATGTTGATTGTATTAAAATAAGACTTTTCGTTTGATTCCAGAATTGAAAAACACCATCGAAACGCAAGTGAATGAACTGAAGTCTCAGATCGAGAGTAAGTGCGTGATGCAGTGAGCGGGCAGTAGAGAGATTACGGCGCCCCCGCCCTGCCCCCGCGCGCCGCGTTATTATAATATTAACCGAATACATGATGTAGCTGCTAAGATCATTGTTACGACGATGTTCCACAACCCGTACACACCACGACACCCTACCTCCCCCCACAGATGGATGAGACAAAAGTATTACGTTCGGGAAAGGTATCATTCGCGCTCAAAGATTTTTGTAGGAGAGATTCGAATTCTAAATTTTGTAGTTGGCTAGTGGCGCGTTGGTGCTTGATAATGAGCAATAATATTTTTATACATTCATAAAAAAAAATTGGAGAGCAGCCCTCGATACATACACGGAAGAAGCGCGTTCAGACGAAGGTCAAAAAGTCATCTGGACAGCAATCACCGGCACAAGACTGTGAAACAATCCAGTTTTATATGTTGACGCTTGTGATATATTGTTATTTAAGTGTAATGAGGAAATAAATATAAATACAACTAGAATGAACGGTGTAATATTAATTAAAGAAGGGAAAACGTATTTTAAGAAAGTTTAGCACGCGTGTAGGTACTCAAAACTTGACTGTTTAACTAAAACGATACTTTCTCATCTATTCTAATCTATTTCGGGAGTTCAAACTTACATTGAAATAACAATGTATTCTGATATTTGTTTTCATCCAAATTCCACGGGCTTGACGTGTTCTATTAGGTGAGCCGGTTTAGGACGGAAGGTGGCACCGGCTGGCGCTGTGTCTATGTGGCTTCGCTCTTCGCTGAATTTTCACACTTCGAATATCTCTTCAACTTTTGCCTCTAAATCTTTTGCATGCGTGCTTATGCAGTGTAAATCGATATTGTGTCAGTGTATTTTGTTTAGGTGTACATACCTGTAATCGACCTAGCCTTAATAACCACATCGAACATATAATAGGTACAATTATATTGTTAAACCGACGCCGATCTGTGATGAAGACCCCGCGATGTATAGTAAAGTCTTCAGATCCGGTATCGTCCATTTTGTTCTGCATGTCTAATATAAGATCAATGTTCGTTTAGACGTAATAATGTGTAAAGAAATGTAGATAAACCTCTTCTTGTTGTTTTACTGTTAGACCAATAGCGTAGTTAACGCATTGTTGGTTTAATTCTAATGTTTTATCGATGTTTTACGCTTAGATATAAAGTTAACACGTCGTGAGAGCGAATTTGTCGAGCGATTTTAGCCCTCTTGTGTGGCGGTGAGTCTGCTGAAGGAACGATAACGTCATCTAGGTACGGTACAAAATACACAATGTGACACAATGACACGAAGGCATGTGGGATGCCGCCGTTATGATCGGGTGCGGGTTTGAGGCCGTTTGGCATGGAATAGAGCTAATTGTTCGAACAATTAACTCCACTTAAGCTGCAAATGCAAAAGATTTGTTATCGTCAAAAGCTGTGATATATGAATAATAAAACTAACGCTGTGCGCCGAACGCGGCCTGACCGCTAGCGCTCCTAACATTCTCGTTAGCGTCTTGAATAACTTCTTCTACTTTGAATCTATCACTTAAACTTATATCATCACCACGAACTCTATATAACACTTAATGTACCTTCTCGTAGTTTTCCAATTCTCAACCTTTACCAACTCCATCAAATCAGCACATCATGTATTTCCATTTTTAGTTTTGGATTATTTTATCAATTTACGTAATTGTTTGAAGTGGCATAACGCTTAATGATTTTGCTTTTAAACTACCTACCCAGTTAGTTTATGCAATTGCAATATTATGTTAACTGAGTTTCAAGGTCAATTATACCTATCCTCACTTTATGCATTGCGAAATTCAGATCGTAAAAGAACTATTCAATATACACACATATGTAAATATGACAAAGACAACAATAATTTCTGATTATTTACTGAGAATGCTACTATTTTCTGATATTTAAGATTCAACATATTTTCTCGCACTCTATTGCACATTGATGTATATTTTCATAGCTTATTTCTATAGTACTTTATTTTGAGCACGCATAGCTATCATAGTCTACTATGTCTATACACTTAAATATATCTAAAGATTAAAGATGGGCATCTGAAATGGATATAAACAAACCATTGGACCCGTCCATCATCATCTTCACACTCTCTCGTATATATAAGGTAACTTTAAACTTTCACAGTGTATTTGTGGTTAGCCTAGGTTTATCAAATATAACAAAAAAAACATAGTTCTATGTATGTGCATGGCAATTTCTAGCTAAACGGTTGTTCGTAGTTATTCGAATTAAACAATAATAGCGTGTAAGATTTAATCCGACCTGTCGATTTTGGATGATTTGACACGACCAATGAATCATGAATTTCTATTCCTGTCCTCGTCCCCCTTTCTAATATACCTACTCGATATGTGTTAGCTCCTTCTACTTAATAGACGTCCCTGTAGATCCTCTATCTTGATCTATCTTACGATAGACATCCCTGTAGATCCTCTATCTATCTTGATCTATCTTACTATTAGTCTGTGCTCTTCGTTGTTGACTCTCATTTAAGTAGAAAATAGTGGTTTAGAATGTTATTTTGGTACGTAGCGGAGTGTAGTTACAACTAAATGTTGGGCAAAATTCGCTAACTGTCACTAATTTAAAAAGAACGAGCAGTTGTTTAAACGAAATTGTTGAATTGTTGCATGAACGTTTGGAAACCGTGTACGCGTAAGCTCTTGGGAAGTGTGTTTGAGTGTCGTTTTCTCTTTAACGTCTTATTTTTTTAATTTTCGACAATGGAACTCTACCTAGACGCTTCACCATAGCTATCTACATGTATGTATGTTAAGCTTTTGATGTTTGATGTATAGTAAATATTGTAATTAGTGATAACGTTGCTATTTGAAAGGAATTTGGGTGATATCAAATGGTTGTTGATTTTTTGGATTAATGTGAAATTATTTGTCTCGGTGTTAAGAATTCATTGTGTATGAATTCCGAACGTCGAACGTAACGTGTGAACAAAGGTCCCTTCACATCACAACTGTCACTCAGATCTCAATCTCAATACCGGCAATACCAAGTAACACATCGCTCCACAACCTACAACGACTTTCAACTAAAACTTACTTGCATTATTACCCCAGCACTCAAAATACAGTGTTAATTTCCCTTTAAAATAAATTATAATGAATTTATAAAGAGGTTTATACAAGGTAGATGTGTAGCTTAGACATAAATGTACGTTAATCAGAATATATTTTCATTTTTATTGTCACCCTTAGAATATTTTTTAAGGAATCTAAAAGCGACCAATTTTAGATTTTTTCTTGACAAAATTCAAACTGTTGGATTATTGATCTTATGACTTTCATACTCAGGGTAAATACACAATTATATAATTATGCTACGACTTTTATTGTTGTCTACTTATAAATCTATGTTCAGTTAGTTACTTAGATCGGCTGACTTTTTGGCCTTGGATGGCTTCATCTTTAAATCTTCTTCGAAGTGATAGATCTTTGTCTTGAATTTATCCAGTTCCTCTCCCTCGATAGTAGGAGGTTTAAAATTTTCACTGTTATTCTTAATCCTTAGAGGAGTTATGAAATGGTAGACTTATACATTTTAATACATACCTTGTTAAACAATTTATTGATAAATTAGCCTATTGATAGTTGCACTAGACGTAACGTAAGGGTTGGTGTAAAGTCTGACGATTACTTTGTCATATTTGCAACCACTGTAATTTGTCTCAAATGTTACAAATATGCTTCCGCAGGAAAGTAAATACCGTATAATATACACTTAACAGCTCCGACACTTTTATGCTATCTTTACACATACATTGATTTGATGCTATTTGTTGCAAATATGATACATTTGTATATCGTTAAAAGAAAGCGACGAATGAGTAATCAACTGAAAAAAAAATACATTATTGTTATCTTTGACTCACTGAAAGCTGTGAATAACGCCACTTACAAAATAAGGAATAACAGTTCTCGAAAGATTAATCAATCGTCGCTTATTGTTTATTCTGAGGTCTATCTTCTCATAGATCTGACAAGACAGCCGCAGAATAAGCAGGATCAGGAGAATATTATAGAGTAAACGATATTAGAGACAACGACACTTCGTACCACACTTAACACAAGAGCTTCTACACTTTAATACGCTAAAGCAATATTAAATTCGTTGAACTTGGTATATCAGTTTTACAGGTATCCCCAGGGCAGTGTATTATGGATTCCGCAACAGAGAACTGATCTATAAGTGCCACGTTTTGCTGATAAGATTGGGGCTTTGGATTTATTTTCAAGAAATGATGAATCCGTCTGTACACTGTCACGGCATGTCATTTAATGTGTATGTTAACGAACATTTTGAATGTGTGAATTGAAGTACATTTGTCGAAGTAAAGTCTACTACTGATAATTGATAAATTAAACCTAAGGCTTCTATGTGGATCGACGACAGCTTCCACGAATGTACCAATTGTTTGTTTATAGTATAGTTGCCAGCCAATATATCGATCACTTTTAGTGCGTTAGCTTTTAATATTAGTGACATCTAGTGTTAAAATTGCAAATTTACCGATTGGAGTAAATATTATAAAATAATAGAAAATATTAAGACAAAATTTCGAAATGAATAATTTGGAAAAAAAACATAAAATTACTCTATAATGAACGTGGTTCATACGTATGTTGTATTGTTATTATAAAGAAAAAGGTTAGTAGTTTATCCACGATAACATTTAACTTAGATTTATGGATGAAAAACGAAAAAAAAAGAGGTTATTGTTGAAAATGTTTTTAGGTAATTAATCGGATTGAGCTTTTGTGTAACCTTGTTGTTAATCATAAGTTAGTTTTGCGTTCGCTATCATTCTGGCTGTATAAAAACTGCCCTACGATAATAACCTTTATCGTTGATAAGCATTAGTTTCAGTTTCACATCTGTCTCTGTCACATAGGTAGTTTCGTATATAGTAAGCTTATTCGCTGACATTAATTTGGTCCTACTGTTGCGATGCATTGTTACATTGATTTGGAGTTCCCTATTAGTTATGTATAAAGTTTAGAGGTAGCCATTTTCATGTGAACTCGTGCGTAGCGAATGTGAAAGTGGTTTATCTACCATGTTGTTAAATAATAAATAAACTACATTGTACCACCTGTCATTTGTTTTATTTCCTTACAAAGTATAAAGAGCACTATGATTACTTTAATATTTAAATAAAACATGTTTTACAAAAACATACATACTACTTGAGTAGTTGGTTCGAACCCACCATTGCTACAAAATATATTCTAGTTACAAGGTAAATATACTATTATACAGATTAATGAATTAATAGTTTTTTTATAAAAAAAACTGGCTTCATGGCGACTTACTTACTATTCAAAAATACTTAATGCTCCCCAGAACCTATTCAAGTTTTTCTTCATATCACTCAAAAGTGAAAATACATTTTCAAAAGTAGTTTTCATCATACCGTGACTTGGACTCTCTCTGAAATTGATTGTGGCGCTGTCGTCTGATATTTCAGTTTTGATAATTAACTTTTCTGATTCTTTTGATTTCTCTTGTTTTTCATCTGTATTTTTTTCAAGAGTATCAATCGAAATTTTATTCAGTTGATTCTGTATACTTTCAAGCTCATTCCAAAGTTTTTTGTAGGCCTTATTTTGGCTTACATCTATTTCATTATCTGTTAATGAATCTTTTTTGTTTGAATATAAAGTTTCATATTTATCAAGCATACTTCTTCGGTTTCTCGATAAAACATCATTATTGCCAGTTCCTTCTGCTGTGTTTCTTTGTCTGTGTATGTCGTAATAATATCTCTTTCCGATTCTATTTTTATTTATCTTTAAAGGTCTCCTGAGTAACTTTGTGTTATTGTTTCTAGTCAATTGTATTAAGTTACTAAGTAAGCTCAAAATTGGTTTGTTTTCGAAACCATCATGTCTCTCGTCTTTTTTCGACCTGAACAATTGCTTTCTTGTCTGTTTTGTTTGTTGGATTCCTTCGGACGTTTGACGTCTAAATCTGTTTGCAGTTGCAAGTTTTAAAAACTTTTGAGCATTTATCAGTTCAGTGTTCAAATTGTCAATCATTTCTTTTAGTTCCACAGTGTCTATACTATTGTCGAGATCGTCTGAAATGTCAGCAGTATTTGGACTATCATCTAAATCACTAGTTGCTGTGAAGCGTTTCCTCCTCACCTTACCCTTAATTTGCTCATCATTAACTTCATCAATACGCTCAGCTTCGACGTATATTTTTTCTTTGTCTGCGATATCTTGACAAGCTTCAACGTTGGTGTTAGCGATGACCCAGAAGCCTATAGATTTTGGAGGCAAGTTAATAAGTAAGGTTTTGTAAGGACGAACCCGTTTCACCACATGACGAATGTCACCTTCGTTGGACATCACATGATCGTTCACCACGATATTCCTGCAAATAGAAGTACAATATGAACATATTATGTAAATATGTTGACTTCGTTTTACTAGGTATCTGTAGAAATAGTAGTTGGTTCGTAGTTAGAACCCGGAACCAGAACCTCTGAAAGATATTACAATATAAAGGCTTGTCACAGTTGGTGACAAGAGAGCTAGGTCTTTAATGCTTGGGGATTCCGAGTGAAGTTTGCTTTCATATTCAGCCTTATCATCACTTATACAATCAAGTGAAATGATGAAGGTCAAGTACTTCCTCGTCGAAAGAAAAGAGAAAAATAATAGAAATTAGTCTAAATGTAAAATAACAAATCTGTATTATTGTTTGATTATAAAATTCGACTCAATGCCTACACAATGACTACACAATATTGTAAAAAAGCTAAGTAAAGCTTTCATTGATTAGACGCCATAGTTACACACTAGAGATTCCACCCATGCGTACGAAGCGTTATGCGTCCACATTTTACTTACGTAATGCAAAGCTGTGGAACTCCTTAAAAAATATACAGACTTTCCGTTAAAGACTTAAGCGGCCACCAGCAATAGTTTTCTAAAGAAAAAAGCACAACCACTAACCAAAACAGAAAGGTAAAGACGTTTATTATTATTACTAAAACACACAAATACACAAAAACACGCAAACAGAATAAAAAACAATAAAATTTACTTGTGTGCTTTTGTTTTGCTTTGTTGGTTTTTTATTATAAGGGCAAAACAATGAAAATACTTGTCGACTTACCCATTATCATCCTGCCTCATGATGAACTGCATGATCTCCCCGCCGTCTTCCTTCTTGCCCAGCTTCAGCGACAGTCTCGCTGGCTCCTCGTCCATGTTGACGCCGTACACGGTGACCGCTCTCGGCACCGGCTTGTGGCGCAGCGATGTGCAGTGCGCGAACAACGTCGTCTGGGAGGAGTCGAAGTCGACGGGTAGAACGCGCTCACCTACCAGGTTCTTGTATAAGAGGGCCATGTAGAAACTCTGGGGAAGATTGTGAATAATTACATTTAATGTGTTTTTTTATACAATATATTGATCCCACTTGATGTTAAGTGATGATAAGGCCAATGATGGAAGCGTACTTCACCCGGGATCCTCAACAAGTCAGGTACTGGCTATCTAGCTGTCGACTGACTAACACACCAATGCTACAAACATTGATGTTATGGCGACATATTTAGATAAGATGGTGGTAGCTAGCCAGGTGGACAAACGAGCCCTACCACCACCCAAACCGAGTACACAAACATGTACCCCAAGTTGGAAATCGAACCCGGAGCTCTAAACCGGTGGTCTTAACCACTAGACCACAGAGGCGGTTGGAGGTGTGTAAGCACATGGACAATCCGGTGGTAAGATCGTTCATACTACGATCTGTTCGTACCACGGTATGAAAGGCCTAATGCCCATTTAAATTATGTCGTTCATACCGTGGTACAAACGGACTTAATCAGATTCGAAACTTATCAGATTCTTAGGAATACCGAGAACTGAGATCTCGAGGACGCATCTAAAACCTAGGACCTCCGCTCGGTACGTGGATGACTAGGTCTCATTCACACTTTCTCTATATCTTATTCCTGTCCTGGTCTCATTCACTGCTCAGTTCAAGTGAAATTAATTGTAGAAGAAAATACATACCAACATCGGTTCGTATAGTTTTTCTGCCATTAGTTCCTTGAAATGCACTGAGAAGCCATTCCGTGCAGAGTAGCCCAAGTGTTCCATTGTATGAAGGAACCATAGATGCTATAGGCATCACTTGCATGGTAGAGTATTCTCATACCTCTCTTGATTCTTAAAGACGTTCAAGCCACAATATAGAGGTTGGAAAACTTGACAATGATTCTATTGCCATGACCTCCGTTAAAAATAACCTTGTCGCGGATGAGATCATCGTGTTGCAGCTTTGTAACATGACTTGATGATTAACATGACTTCATATACTAATCCCATGTTACTTTCGGCTTGCTTGCCCTGGAGAAAATAATAAGTCGTCATCATCATCACAGAGGAGCTCGATGGCGCAGTAGTTAACGCGCTCGGTCTGCGAGTGCTGAGGTTAAGCAACTTTCGCAAAGGCCGGTCAGCGGATGGGTGCTCGATCATCTCGAGCTACAACAACCACCAATCCGCACTGGGCACGCGTGGTGGTTAATGGCCCGTTCTCTCTATCCATCCATAGGGAAGGCTCGTGCCCCAGCAGTGGGGGCATAAATGAGTTGATGATGATCATTATAATCACTTACCAGGGTCGGCTCGTATAGTTCTTTTGCCATCAGCTCCCTGAAGTGCAATTAGCTCCCCAAAGTGCACTGAGAAGTGATTAATTCCTAGCTGAATAGCCCAGGCTTGCAGTCCAGTCGGCAGCCCGCTCCAGCTCCCCAAGGTAGATACAGTGGGTGCAGCAGGCACCACTTTCTCGGTAAAGTGTCCATAATACATTCTCCAACGCTTTTTTTAGCCAGAATCGAGATTGAAGAGCGTGACGACGCTCTTAAAGGCTAGCACATCAGCAGGTTTACCATGTCGTGGGTAAAATCATCTAGATGCAGCTTTGTAACAGGTCCCTGTCTCTCTATAACTTCTCTCTGCCCACTCTCTCGTACTCGCGTCTACTGCTCTGCTCAGCTCCCTGCTAAGTTCAGGAGAAAATAATTGTTGAAAAAAATACTTACCAGCGTCGGTTCGTACAGTTCCTCCGCCATTAGCTCCCTGAAGTGCACTGAGAAGCCGTTCCTGGCCGAGTAGCCCAGGCTTGCAATCCAGTCGGCAGCCCGCTCCAGCTCGCCGTGGTACTGAGGATGCTCAGTGATCCACAGAGGACTCCCGTTTCGATGCAGTAGAGTAAGCAGTTTGTAACGGTCAGGGTCGGTCATACGTTGCAACTCGTGGTATGAGGAGTTTCTGTAATTCATGAATAATAATATTATCAAATATCAGGCTAGCAGTTGAAACATGTGGTAAGTGTTTAGCGATAAGCTAGATACATAAATGATCACAAATTCGAGGACCAGACGTTTAGGAATTTCACTATCGAATTTCGTTTGACTGTATGTACAACAGTATGTCAGTTGAAAGTAACTGGCGAAAAAATGATTCTCTGATGTAAAAAAATGTAATACAATGTAGAATAGAATAGAATAGAATAGAATATTTTACCTAATACTATTAGAAACCTAGTACGGGTTTTCATTTACAATTCCGGCACGTTACCGAAAACAAAAAATATGGCAAAATGTAGTCTCCTCTTTTGTCACCGGAGGCGCTGCTTCAATGCCGTACGCATTTTCGTATTCGACTGATAAAATTCGCATTAGACAGTTAGGCACCCTGTCCTGTAATACTATTAGTGGAGTGGAACTGTTGGTGTTTATTACAGTTTTGAGGAGGAACACTATGAGGAGCTCGATGGCGCAGTGGTTAATGCGCCCGGTTTGCGAGTGATGAGGTTAAGCAACTTTCGTATAGGCCGGTCATCGGATGGTTGACCAATAATTTATCATCTTTATCATGTCGAGTTCCTCCGTGCTTTGGAAGGCACGTAAAGCCGTTGGTCCCGGCTGCGTTAGCAGTCGTTAACAACCACCAATCCGCCCTGGGCCCGCGTGATGGTTTATGGCCCGTTCTCCCTATCCATCCATAGGGAAGGCTGGTTCCCAGCAGCGGGGACATAAATGAGCTGATGATGATGATGATGATGATGATGATGATTACACTTTTTGTTTTTTTTTTTAATCCTTACGGGTAAGCACTCAGCCTTCTCATCTGATATTAAGTGATGATAAGGCCGAAGGTACCCGGAATCCTCAACTAATGAGTCACTGGCTATCTATCTCTATCTGCCGGAATACAACAACGCTACCTACATTAATGTTATGGGGAGATATTCAGATAAGATGGTGGTAGTTAGCCAGGCAGACAAACAAACCCTGCCAGCAACAAAACCGAGTACACAAACATTTACTCCCCGCTGGGAATCGAACCCGAGACCTCTGGGTCTAAGACTGGTGGTCTTTGTAGTGTCCTCTAGTAGGCGTGAGGCGTGACCACGTCCGTACGCTTCAATGCTCAGCTGACTAATGACGCGGGCGGTCCAACCCCACCCGCACTATGAAATCAAATACAGTTTAAACAGCAAGAAAAAAAATATATTTTAACCGTGTTTTATTTAATGTTTTAAATAATTTTTAACGCAAATTTTGTTGCGAACAAATTACAAAAACACAAATGTTGAAAAAATTTCCACGAGCAGGATTTGAACCTGCACCCTTATGACATTCCGTGTCAGGTGCTCTTCCAATTGAGCTATCGTGGTTCTAACCAGCCCGCCGAAATTATTCAACACTATTTACTTTTTACTTTGAAAGCTAAAGGCGCCCATTCAATGTCAACAACTACCGTCATTAACATCCGATCATAATATTTTTACAAATACTAAAGATCAGTTAAGAAGTAGGCAAGCTATTATAAAATGTTTTAAATAATTTTTAACGCAAATTTTGTTGCGAACAAATTACAAAAACACAAATGTTGACATTGAATGGGCGCCTTTAGCTTTCAAAGTAAAAAGTAAATAGTGTTGAATAACTTCGGCGGGCTGGTTAGAACCACGATAGCTCAATTGGAAGAGCACCTGACCCGGAATGTCAGAAGGGTGCAGGTTCAAATCCTGCTCGTGGAAATTTTTTCAACATTTGTGTTTTCGTGTTTTATTTCATGACGTCATCGGCCTCCACTCACCCATTCAGCAGCACCGCCAACGACATGTCCACGGCAAGCGTGACGTAATCCCTGAAGTCGCTGGGGTGGCGCAGGCAGTTGGTGACGTCACCGCCTCCCGCCCGCCAGCCCAGCCTCTTCCCCCCTTGGACCGATTCCATGGCAACCAAAAGAGTCTCCAAGTCGTTCAAGTATTCGTCTATGGTTTGGTTGTGGCATTCTGTAAACAGTTATAACACAGATTGAGTTTGATCATTATTATCACTAGCAATTTTTTTTTTCCCACTGCTGGGGCACGAGCCTTTCCTATGGATGGAAACCATACCATAGGGACAACGGGTCACAAACCACCACGGACCCAGACCACTGGTGTTTCTTAACAACTGCTAATGCAGCCACAGGGACCAACGGCTTTACGTGCCGTGCTTCAAAAGCACTGAGGATCTCGAGATGATACATTTTTGGTCACCCATCCGATTACCGGCCTTTGCGAAAATTGCTTAACTTCAGCATTCGCAGACTGAGCGCGTTTACCACTGCGGCATCGAGGTCCTCACACAGATTAGGTCTAATAGTGCTTATTTAGTACTAATTAAGTACGTGCCGTGCCATGTAAATAATGTAAACATGCAACTTTCAAACTGTCGAATTTCTTAAGTAGACTTTGAACTTTATGTGTATATTGCATAAGGTTGAACATTTATTGAAGAAGTTTGACAGTTTTAGATAGGTTCATGTGCGGTCGTCTGTACATTCAAGGCCTCAGTGGCTGTTTGGCGAAATGCTCGGCCTCATATCGGGGTTCAATTCAATATATATTTCAATAAATTTCGATATCCCGTGGTAAACTCGGTGAGGAGTTTACCACAGGCTTTAATCTAAGACCACAGTATATCGAAAGTGATTATAGGGTTTTTCGATGCACAGCCCGGATTTATGATCACTAACCCGCATTTGGCAAGCGTGGTGAGTACCCTAGCTAATGCCCATCATTAAAGATAGATAGATAAAAAGTTTATTAGCGTTTATTAGGATTTTAAAAAAACGTACTAATGAGCGACTTAAAATTGGGTACCTACCTACGCTATTAAAGTTAAATTGAAAAAGCTTACCAGATCCTAACTGCCAAACAATATCTTCAGCATTCGCCTTCTCAGCCATGGATAGCACAGCTAATGTGGAATTGGGGTTCCACATACCAGCATGCGTCTTCTCTTCATTGTTTATAGCGAACACAATATAGAAACCGGCAGTTTTCGTCCACTTCATAAATTCCCGCCATTGACGATTCGTTATTTTTAAATTCTGTGTCGTTTGTCTCTTATGCTTTCCAAGTAGGTTCTTGAAAAAAGATTTACTCGTGTCATTCTGGTCATCATTGTTTATGTTGAAACTGGTGTTTTCGAATTTCAAATGGCTTGTCGATGGTCCAGCTATACGGAGGTATGCTGGCGTTAAAAATGAGGCCATGCACGTGCATTCTTTGCTGTAAAATAAACATAAGAACATTGTTTTATGATTTTTAATTGGAGAATTGATTGTGCTTCAGTGCTTTGTAACGCAGATAAAGCTGTTGGTCCCAGAGGAGTATTTAGAAGTATTTAGCCGTAATTAGCATCTGCCAATCCATGTTGGGTCACGTGGTGAGTATAGGTCCGATCTCCCCATGAAGGTACCTACATTGTTTCATAAACTTACTCTCTAAACATCTGAGCCTAGTAGCGAGATGATTACAGCATGAGCCTATATATGTCTCTCTACTGAATCTACTACATCATCAGAGGATGATGATGAAGATAGAACATCGTCTCAAGATATTAAGTTTTATATGACACTTGCATAACAAAAGGAGGAGGAGGCGCTCGATGGCGCAATGATTAACTTTGTGGTGATTTATGGCCCGTTCTCCCTATCCATCCATAGGGAAGGCTCGTGCCCCAAATGTAAAATGAGCTGATGATAAATATAAGGAGACATTGAGTAAACTTTTGAAACTTATTTACTTTTTATTGTCATTTAGCTGACTCGCTACTAACGCTTATTTCACATAGTATTTTAACGCCATCATTGTTAAACCCTTTATATAAAGGCTTGCAAACGAGCAGGCGAGCCGCCTGATGGTTTTTAAGGTTCCGTACCCAAAGGGTAAAACCTAAGACTCCGCCGTCCGTTCGTCTGTCACCAGGCTGTATAACTCATAAACCGTGATAGATAGACTATTGAAATGTTCACAGATTTTGTATTTTTGTTGCCGCTATAACAACAAATACTAAAATACAAAATAACATTAATATTTATAGGGGCTCCCATACAATAAACGTGATTTTTTTGCTCGTTTTTGCTCGATATTGATAACGGCAAAAGGAAGACGCTTGAAATATTCACAGAATATTTATAATATATAATTCGCTTTAAAAATAAATAATTAAATTTATTTATTTATTTATTTATTTATTTATCTTTGGCACAGTTACAAGACACAAATCACAATACAAAAAATACAACAATACAATTAATAACACGTATAAATTTGTACCTCAATAACAACTGCGCACAACATCTAAATAAAATATTACATATAAAAACGGCTAAATAAAAAATACTAAAAAATAAACGTATACTTAATTATAAAAAATATGTAGATAGGTATTAAATCTAATGTCCTCTTTACTTCATACTTTTAATCGTCTTAACAAACATATTGAGGCTCTGGTGGAAAATATCTAGCTCTTTGCTTACTTTATTATATTGCCTGCAAAAGCGCATGAGAGGGCTGTGATGTGATACATTATTTTTAGCAGAAGGTACAAGAAAAAGATGTTGCCTACGGTCAGATCTATTATTAACTTTCAGTTAAAATAAAACAAATATTTAAGGGCTCCTATACAACAAACGTGATTCTTTTCCCATTTTTTTCTCGATCTTAATAACGATAATAGGTCTAAACTTGAAATATTTTTATTTTTATTTTTTTTATTTTATTTGAACCCTTCGTGCGCGAGTCCAACTCACTTGGCCAGTTTTTTATTTATTCTTTATAGCAGAAATAGAGCAAAAGGTGAAATGGAGGCATTCTCTACCGGTCAACCAGTAAGGGTATCAAGAGGGGAAAAAAAGCAAAAAAGACTGAAAACATTCATTGTAGATAAAATATATAGACATGTCATTTAAAAATACACAAATACCATGTCTGACCAGGCGTCCTGCCTGTCATCATCAACATCTTTATAGAGACGGTATTATGACAAATTTTATAAAACTAAGATTTAAAGCATACCTGTTATAGAGTTCAACGCTCGAAAACAAATGTGTTGGGTCTATCGTAAAACTGAGAAACCTTTTATCCACAACGTTGACATGTTCCCCGCCAATTTTCACACTGTACGTTTCACCATAGACTAAAAAGGAACAATTTAAACAATTCAAAACTATTAGCAAGTTATACCACGTTCGGTCCATTTCGGAAACTGCATTGAGCCGTTAAGCGTGCTGCCTTACGTTTTTATCACTGCATCAAACGAAACATGCATGTTGTGGTGCAACTGGACAATCTGGCATCTGAAATTAACACTATATGAGTAAGTTTTTTTTTGGAACTCTGGTGTCAAGTTTTCGACACTTTAAGCCAAGTGTTTGACAGAATTTTCATCGCCAAAAAAATATCATAGATTTTCATCGAAATATTAGGGGATGACTTCAGCTAAGCTGAATTAAATATTTATAAAATACAGTGAAAAAATTAAATGCCTACCCGACTCAGCCAGGAATCGAACCTGGGTCTTCCGCAATCCGGGCAGCTGCACCGACCATTATGCTACCGGGAAAGCTGACGTAAGCACTAAATTTCTTCACTGCTTTCTAATTTTTTAGTGCTTTTTACTGTGCCAACCAATGTGCCGCTCTGGTCAGTGAAGCCGCCCGGATTGCGGCTGGCAATCGAACCTGGGTCTGTTCGATTCCTGGCTGGGTTAGGTAGGCATTTATTTTTGCCGATCACTGGTTCCTGTCGAACCTGGTGCCACCACCCTACACTTAGGTATTCATTTTTTTTTTTTTGTTAGACAACTAAGTTTCAAAATAACAGGCCTTAACCTTATAAACTAACATTTTCATCAGACTAACATTCTATATATATTTAACGTGTAACTATGTTAGTTATTTAAGGCGAAGAGTAAGGCACACTAGCGCCGCTAATGGATTTAATTTGATTACTGCTAAACTGGATTTTTTTTTCAAACATTGCGGACCTTCCGACACTAGGCAAACATCTATTATTTAATAATTGTGCAGTACTTTTAGGTTTGTTTTTGTATTTCATTCGCTAACACCAAAAGTGGCCATTGCTTGTGAATTAATGCGATAGCCCGTTTTGTGAATAAACCACGCAACAAAAAGTAGTGCACAATTATTAAATAAATACTATGGATGCTTTCCTGTTATCGGATGGTACGCATTATTTAAAAAAAGATCCGGTCCGTTAGTAATTGTCAAATTATCAATTGTTGGCGCTAGTGTGCCTTACCCTTCGCCTTAACTTAAAATCACGTTCTTGCGTAATGTAAAAATAAAATAATTATAAATAAAAAAAAGCCTTCTTACACCGAGGTTCTGAGTTAAATTCCCGGGTCCTGCAAATTGTGTTTCAGATTTTTCAATGTTAATAGAGCAATAGATAAAAATGAAATGAAATGATTCAATATAAATAAATATTTTATTCGCAGTATATTGGACAATTGGACATGTTTTCATTTACAATTATTTTATAGTACAATACTTACTCGTACAACCGGTAATCTCGCCAGCTCGCCATACACCTCAAATCATAGCCCACCCGAGATTTAGTCAATACAAACAATAAATTAAATTATCACCTTTAACCTACTAATGTTTGTTAAAATATCATATATTACCTACATATTTTAAATTAATGTTGCCTTCCAAAAAGAAAGTTCTACTTGAGTCGAATAAAAACAATAACAGCAACATGAATTTCGCGAAGTCGGCAAAATTGCACGCGACGTGTTTTATTATGTCATCAATGCTTTTGTTTTGATTAAGACATTATGTTCCTTTGTGGCGTTCGAGTATTTAGAATAAATTAAATCACGTAGGTATGATTCGTGCAAGGAAAGGTTGAACAGTTATTAGGAATTTGTAACACATTACATTACACAGCATATTAATGGCATCTGTGGTGTAATGGTTAAACCACCGCCGCCGGTCTCGGGACCGGAGGTGCTGGGTTCGATTCTCAGCGGGATCATCATCATTAGCTCATTTATACAACATGTCACAGAATGAACGCACATCCTCAGACACCCCAATTAGAATATTTAATTATAATTAAAAAACATGCAAAATAATTTTACTTTTATTTAATTAAATTGGTTTATTTAAGTTATTATACTCATCGAGGGCAAACAGTATGGGCATATTAGCGCTTTAGCCTACCGACGTACCGCATTTTAAAAAGCCCATTATTACATTGACTTACGTTTTATTTTCGTTTGTTTTAACTATTTAACGAAGGAGTGACTGTAATTTCAATAAGTTTTAATAATTTTGGAAAAAAAATTACCTATATTTTTAATATTTTTAATCGATTGAGAAGCCGATTTATAACAAACTACTTTCTGAGTGTGCGCTTAATCTGTTGCACGTTGTATATAAGATAAGATAACCCGGGCCACGCATAGAATAATCAGATACACACTCCGCCCGACCTGGGAATTGAAACCGAGACCTTCGTGTCGGGCCGAGCGCTTTGCCACCGGGATCTCCTCATCTTATCTGAAACGGTGTGAAAACGAGTATGCCAATAACAATGTTACAAAAACACAAATGTTGAAAAAATTTCCACGAGCAGGATTTGAACCTACACCCTTCTGACATACCGGGTCAGGTGCTCTTCCAATTGAGCTATCGTGGTTCTAACCAGTCCGCTGAAATTATTCAACACTTTTTATTTTGAAAGCCAAAGGCGCCCATTCAATGTCAACAACTACCGTCACTAACATCCGATCATAATATTTTTACAAATATTAAAGATCAGTTAAGAAGTAGGCAAGCTATTTATAAAATGTTCAAAATAATTTTTATTGCAAATTTTGTTGCGAACAAAATTACAAAAACACAAATGTTGAAAAAATTTCCACGAGCAAGATTTGAACCTGCACCCTTCTGACATACCGGGTCAGGTGCTCTTACAATTGTTTTTGTAATTTGTTCGCAACAAAATTTGCATTAAAAATTATTTTGAACATTTTAATAACAATGTTACTAATGGCGCTCGACTCAGATATAATAATCGTAGCTAGCCTGGAGGACTTAACGCCTCGCTCGTCCCGGGTTCAATTCCCAGGTCGAGCAAAGTGTGTTTCGGATTTTCCGATGCATAGCCCGGGTTTGTGGTCCCCAACCCGCATTTGGCAAGCGTGGTGATTAAGCCATTACCCATCAAGTAGCAATGACTTGATTTTAATGATGGAAGCCTTTGCCCAGCAGTGGGACAGTTGTTGGCTTATTTACTGGAGGACTTAAAACAAGCCCTACCACCAACCAAACCGTATACAACGATAGGTATGTATATCCCGCTGATTGAGGAGCTCGGTGGCGCAGTGGTTAACGTGCCCTGTCTGCGAGTGCTGAGGTTAAGCAACTTTCGCAAAGGCCGGTCATTGGATGGGTGATCAGAAATGTATCATCTCTCCCTCCTCCGTGCTTCGGAAGGCACGTAAAACCGTTGGTCCCGGTTGCATAAGCAGTCGTTAACAACCACCAATCCGCACTAGGCCCGCGTGGTGGTTTATGGCCCGTTCTCCCTATCCATCCGTAGGGAAGGCTCGTGCCCCAGCAGTGGGGACATAAAATGAGCTGATGATGATGATATAACTTCGGTGCCATAACCCTAATGATAGTTGGGCAGATAGGCACTGGTTATACAAAAATATCGGACATTTTTGTACGGACGTTGGTCATTGGTTGAGGATTCTGGATGAAGTGCGCTTCCACCTTCAGCCATGTCTCTTACCATCAAGCGCATAGACGTTAACGTCTTCTTGATGTTAAATAAAAATAAAAAGATGGAATAGTCTACCAGCACACGTTTTCCCTTCTTCCTATGACATGGGGTCCTTCAAACGAGGCGTGAAGAGGCACCTTGTGGGCCGGCAGGGCGAGTGTGACTGATGCTGCGTTGTTTTCACGCTGCACCAGTTGTCCTCGCGTCTGGACTCCGTTTCCACTCAACATCAGGTCAAGTGGAGGGGACACATTTGCCGAGCTATAAATCTCTGAATCTCTGAAAACTCTGAATATTATTATTTTTTGCAGCCAGCAATGTTGCTCATTACGACACAACTGCTTGGTATTGTAAATATTATTTATTATTTTTTGCGATTTTACCTAATGTCTGTCGTACACAATCTCATGATTACTTAAAAATCAAAAATGATTGCTATCGGGAATTCACAAGGCGTTAAATAAAACAATTAATAGTGTCACGAAATTCTGTTCATATGCCTCTGGGAACATTGTATTTCCAAGTAGGGTAGTGTGGCACCAGTGTTCGACAGGTTTTTAAGGCCAATTTTTGACACAACTTAAACTAAAAACATAAAATAAAAAAAAATAAAAAAAATCTTTCGTCTAAAAATAGCATAACTCAAACCTTCTGGATTATCTCGTTCGATAGCCTACCGGTCGGTACTTAACCGCTTTCATAGTGCCGTCGGCTCAAAAATTCAATTGCGTTGGTGAAACCCCCTTCATAAAGTGCGTGTGCGCGTGTGTGCGTGTGCGCGCGAATATAAAGGATATATAAAGGATTTTCATTGAAATTTTACTAGATGACAGCTTACAATTGTTGCTACAAACTAAAACCCCCCTGGCAGGTCCCCTGGGGCAGGTCCCCCTAGGTATCTGTGCTAAAAATTAAGGTTAATCCGTTAATTCGTTTTGTCGTAGAGGAAGGACAATTTCTATTTCCTCATTGAGTCATTAACGAGTAACCGTTTAACCGCCTCTGTGGTCTGGTTTAGACCCAGAGATCCCGGGCTCGATTCCCAGTGGTTTGTGTACTCCGTTTGGTTGGTGGTAGGGCTTGTTTGTCCACCTGGCTACCTACCACCATCTTATCTAAATAATGTCGCCATAACATCAATGTTTGTAGCATTGTTATGTTCCGGCAGCTAGAGATAAGATAGCCAGTACCTCACTAGTTGAGGATCCCGGGCGAAGTGCGCTTCCATCACTGACCTTATCATCACTTTACATCTGGTGAGATCAAGGCACTGTCCTTACCCGTAAAATATAAAAAAAGCCAAATTAACTTTTCAATGGCAAATATCTGTGCCTGAACTTCAAGTCTGCTGATTCAATAATGTCTCAATAGTGCGTCGGTAGCCTATCTTGACACACTGATTGATTGATCCGACCGATTTCGGTAATGGCGACCACTTCGACTCCTAGTCGGCATGTCGCTGGTGCGCCCGAAGATGGCTATCATAACCGATCTTAGTAAACTGGCGTGCGCACAGAGCGCACGTAAGCTTACCATCAACATAATTATCTATATCTATACTAAAATTATAAAGTTGAAGAGTTTGTTTGTTTGTTTGGTTGAACGCGCTAATCTTAAAAACTACGGAACTACTGGTTCGAATTGAAAAATTATTTTTGTGTTGAATAGTTCATTTATTGAGAAAGGCTATGCTACTTTTCCTTTCCTTTCCTTTATCCTGCTATTTTCAACTTTACACTTTACAGTTTCAATTTCACACAGCAGGACATTGCTTCCAAAATAAAACACTTGGATGCACGTAAGGGTGACCTGACCACACCCTGACGAATTCTTAAAGTGCTGCTCCGATGAGCTAACTTTGCCACTAACCATAGTATTTAATAAGTCGATTGCGACTGGGGTGTTTCCGGGCCGATGGAAGATGGCGAGTATTGTCCCTATTCATAAGACAGGAGACAGATCTTCCTGTTCTAACTATCGGCCAATAAGCATCCTTTCATGTATAGGGAAGCTTTTGGAATCCTTAGTATACAGTCCTCTACATAATCACCTGAACAAGTACATCTCTACTAGACTTTGCCCAGCTGTGACCTGTGAGACAGTTCATAAACTAATTTCTTGACTTTAAACACCTTAACCTTTTTTGTATACTTAAATTGAATCTTTATCTTAAACATTAATATGAATAATAATAAAATTAGGAAAAATCATTAAAGATTTGGCTGTATGGGCTAGATCTCTTAGCGTTTACTGAACAAGAAAGATAATATTATAACAAAAATATGACATTAGTCATCCGATGTGATTATTATTTTATTTATCGCAAATAATTTCAGCAAATTATCTTCATAGCAGGTCTTATCTATCGACATTGACTAAAGTATCAATCATATTTTCTATCTATTTATTCTCAATTTTAGCATTATGCGTGCATGCGAACTTCGTTATAACGAGTTTATAAGTACAGTTGTCGATTTTGGTACTATGTTATTTATTATAGTAAGTTTCGATGTTGTTCTTTATTAAAAATGGATAGTAATGAGAATAGTGATAAAAAAGACGATGTGGGCTCCCAGAAGAAGGACTTCCCTGCTGGCATGCAGAAAATATGTCTCGTATGCGGTGACAAAGCCCTAGGTTACAATTTTAATGCCATATCGTGTGAAAGTTGTAAAGCGTTTTTTAGACGAAACGCATTAACGAGTAAAGAATTCAAGTGTCCATTTACGAACAATTGTAAAATCACAGTGGTAACACGCAGGTTCTGCCAGAAATGTCGGCTGGAAAAGTGTCTAGCCATTGGTATGGTGAAGGAGTTTATAATGTCGGAAGAAGACAAAGCAGAGAAACGGAGAAAAATAGAAGAGAACCGTGCGAAGAAGCGACAGCACTCATCACCCGAGGATGCCGTGTCTAGCTCAAAGATCTCGAAGCGTGATGAAGAATATACAAGCAATGGTTATACACCGCACTCATCAGAGTCAGTAGTGCAATATGACGTCCTGAATAGTACAACTTGCAGTCCCAGTAGCACAACTGTGCAGTCACCTCTAAGCAACGACATGGACTCTTCATTACACTCTCCACCTATGTACTACACTCCAGCGGCTGCTATGCAGAGCAGTGAGCAGTACTCTATGAAAGTGTATCCTATCGATGAGAAGTCTGTGATAAACAGGGCAATATATGATCATAGGGTACAAACAGAGACATATAACATGTATGATACTATGGATAATAGTAATCTATATGAAGAAACTCCAAAACAAAATAGTATAAGGTATGTATTAATTTAATTTGTACAAACCAAGTTTATTCCTCATTTGTAAGTATTTGGTGTCTAACCACTGATTCAAGATTTCTTTAAAAACCAGCATAAATATAACATGGGGTGGTTGGGGATTTACCTTCTAGTGGTCCACCCCGGGCAACGTCTCCATTGTCCATTGACCACCTAATACAAGTTCCACTATGTCGCACTAAGCACTTCAATGTCATCATTTTTACTGCGCACTGGCAGGGAATGGAATTCGCTGCCATCATGTGTGTTCCCAAAAACTTATAACCTGAATGCCTTCAAGGCGAGAGATAATAGGCATTTTCTGGGGCAGCTCTCTCTATCGTAGATCTCATCTACGCTCACCATCAGGCGAGATCGAAGTCAAGAGCTGTCTTATAAGGCATAAAAAAAAACATTGTGTAGGAATAGTTATAAAATATTTAGGTAAATGCTACAATTACCTTTGAGTACTTAAAGGTAAACAGCACATGCATTATTACATGTGAAACAGCTAAGCTATTAAATCATGGCTTCCAATAGAAAAGTAAACAAAATAATTGTATTATAATACTAGATTAGAAACTAGAAATTTTTCATTTGGCAAAACAATTGTTAAAATATTGATAATAGTAATCTAATTTACACTTGTATACATGTAATAAATGTTATTGATGTATGTTGTTCTTATCACAAATATTATTGTATAACATATCATAAAATAAATAAAATCTCAGTCCCTTATAAATCAAAGTTTGAAAAATATTGAATAAGTATTGATGTGGTTGACAAAATGGTGTGCCTGTGAAGAATTTTAGCATGATGAAACTGCTGGTTAAAAAACCCATTAATCATATGATATTATTAATCAAAATTTCTCCTAATGAAGTCAATTTGTAATAACCTGTATTTACTTAAAGAAAGTAATAAATTCCACTTAAATTTTGTTGTTTCCTTACCACTGATTATATTTATTTATTTTTTATAATGATACAGAAGCAGCTTACTAACCAAAACATAACATAGGTATTAGAACTGTTTTACAGAGATTTCAATGTAAGTTTTAAGTTTTTTATCAAACATAACTTTAAGATAACAATTTGATTTAGGAAAATAGACCAAACTTTAAAACTATATTTAATATTTGACATAAAATAAGCTGATGATTATGATGATGATGGTGATGATGATGATGACTGTTGCATAATATATATATACTTACATATATATATATATATATATATATATATGATATCATCGATATATGATGATGATGATTATAAAAAAATACAATTGTAACATACTAATTAGCTAATAGGTAATGTGAAAGTACGAGGGCGGCACTGAAAATTTCGGGAATCAAGGAAGTGACACAACATAACTATTTAAAAATGTATTTATTGCTTTTCGAAGTATTCTCCGCGAAAATTGACACATTTTTCCATACGATGGAACCAATCATTGAAGCAACCATTCCATTCGGAAGTTGGGGTCTCCAAAATGGCCGTTTTGTAGGCGTCCACAGCTTCTTCAGGTGATGAAAATCTCTGACCACGCAATTTATTCTTTATTTTAGGGAAAGTATAGAAATCATTAGGGCTTAGGTCGGGGCTGTACGGCGGATGGTCTAATAATTCTATGTTTTCTTGCTCTAAAAACTCTTGTTCTGTGCGCGGTGTGAGAACTCGCATTGTCGTGATGGAGGATGATGCGGCGGTTGCAGTTCTCTTTACGGAGTTCAGAAACGACCTGTGGCAAACAAATGCTAGCATACCATTCTGCATTAACCGTTCTTTGTCCCTCAAGAGGAATAGTCGCAACATGGCCGGTTTTGGAGACAAACGTGGCCACCATTTTTTTTGCAACACTCCGTGAACGAACAATTTTTGTTGGCTTTAACTCATTTTCGAACACCCAAACTCGTGACTGGTTTTTTGTTTCGGGTTCGTACGCGTATATCCAAGATTCGTCACCTGATACGATGTTGTATACAGCATTTGAGGATCCTGCGTGGAATCTTTCGAGAGTTCTGACACAACCAAGTAACGCGAGCCGCTTTTTGCTCTTCACAGAGCGAATGCGGTATCCATCGGGAAAACAACTTTTTTACACCTAATTGTTCATGCAAGATTATTTGTATTTGACTCATGCCAATGTCTAAAGTTGCCTGAATTTCGCGGTATGTCACATGTCGATCTTCCTCAATCAGCTTACGCACAGCATCAACGTTTTCTTGGGTAACTGCAGTTTTTGGACGACCTTGACGGGGATCATCACTGAGCTTGACACGTCCACGTTGAAATTCAGCAAACCAGCGATAAATTGTGGTTTTGGATGGGGCTTCATCACCAAATGCAGAAATCATCCGGTCAACACACTGTTTTTGTGATAAACCACTTCGAAAGTCATAATAAATCATCGCTCTTGAATTTTCTCAAGTCAATTCCATTTTCTCAACGACTAAACAAGTTTGACAAAACTTTGTGACAAGACCGAGAATCTTTTTTTAAATAAATAAATGGTATTCGATTTTTAAAACCAAGGAGTTTTCAATTAAAAAGATTTAAATATGACAGGAACAGTGTTAGTATTCCATTTCCGATACTTTTAGTGCAGCCCTCGTAATACCTACTTTGTATGATTTACTTGCTTTCTTTACAATATTTAAATTGAAAAACAATATGATGAATCATTGTAGGCAAACTTGTTATATACCGTGAAACCCTCCATCTTTGGTCTTTAACGTTAACTTTGGCCAAAACCGGAAAATAACTAAATTAATTGGCAATACCGAAACGATGTGAGATTGGGCCTAATTTTTAACCATAGTAGAAAAAAGACTATTTTTCTGGTAACACTAATTGTTAGTTCCATTGCTAACTTCATTCAGTTGAATGACAGCAGTTGACAAACACTTAGTGGTGAACTGTGGACCAAATTGGGCTCTCGTTATTTTTGATGGTGAACAAAGAAAATGGTGCCTGGGTAAGTAGTTTCCAGCTATGTTATAAAATGATGTCAGAGGCACGTTTTAATGTGCATTTTAAATAACAACAAGTTTTTTGTATGTGAGAAATGTGAGCGGCCAATGTTACAAACAGCGCCCCGAAACTTGAGTTGGAAACATTGGCCGCGTTCAAATATGCACTAGGGTTGTCTCGTAGGTACCAGTACTTACATAATTTTATTTTCTGATAAGATTTTTATGAAGCGAATATTGTTCAGTTTTCTTTGTAAGTAAATGTTGAGATAGTAGGTTGGTAGGTATCTGAAATTAAATTACTTACAAACTAGTTTTTTCTATTCTTTTTTGTCTAGTGAAATACATACGTGTAGGTACCTATAATACTGTATTTACATTAAATTAATTTGAAAGTAATAACTAAATAAAAGGGTAAAAACATAAAATGAATTGCTTTAATGAATCAGAGTAGGTACCTAAAAGGAATCCAATTTATTTCATTTGATATAAAAAATATACCTATGCCATACCTACAACCTGTCTGCAGTTTTGGTTTTCTGGACTGTATTGTATGTTCTTTTATGTCTGAAGTTTTAGAAGGTGTGACATAGGTTCGTTTGTCTATGTTGTAGAAAACCGTGTTGTATTAATATATAACGCTTACTATTGTTATTTATTTCAGGGTTAATAACAAAGCAAAACCAAGAAAAAAAGGAAGAAAATGTCGGAGACGTCTTGGAGCTCGTCAGTACAAAAACTACTCTAAGGAAATGCTTGAATTAGCGGTTGAGATGGTACAAAATAAGCAATTAACGTCGCGAGAGGCTGCACGACAGTTCTCCAT
This sequence comes from Eudonia mercurella, assembly GCA_963082485.1. Taxonomy (NCBI): domain Eukaryota; kingdom Metazoa; phylum Arthropoda; class Insecta; order Lepidoptera; family Crambidae; genus Eudonia; species Eudonia mercurella. The sequence goes on along the minus strand of OY720045.1, from coordinate 14,001,605 downwards.
ACCAAAACAAACCATTATGAACAAAGTCCACAAACTACATGACAAGCCTGTAGGATGTCCAACACGACTGTCTCCACAAGAAGAATCTAAAATTGTCAAAGTTCTGATTGCCGCCGCTGAATTTGACTGAATTAGACCTCATTAAATACGTTTGCACCATAGAAACTGCGTTTCAATTTCTTTCGTGACAACCCTAGTTTCTAAAATCATTTGTATGGAAATGTGCGAAAATGACATGGTTACATTGGCCACGGTGCTGTACAGTGACAGCGGCCATATTATAAGTTCCTTGTTTTTTGCATGTCATCCTTGGCCAGATATTTAGTATAGCTCATAATATTAAGTAATTTGGAGCTATATAAAAAAAAAAAAAACACAAATGTTGAAAAAATTTCCACGAGCAGGATTTGAACCTGCACCCTTCTGACATTGGAGCTATATTTCAAATTATACAAGCAATGGATAATGTTGGCAGAAAGTGGAGGTAACTTTGGCCGGCTTTTCAAATTATCTTAGAGGCATAAAATAACTTATTATTTAAAGTTTACTTAAGCTTGGCTATTAGCAATTCGTGTATACTTCATTTGCAGATCATAAAATATACAATTTACTATATTTTTATTTAGTGTGGCAACAGATTTTCTAAAAAAAGTGGCCAAAGATGGAGGATTTCACGGTAACATATTTAAAAATAAAATGTTATAACAGTTATCGTAATTTTAAAGGGAAGAATACAAAAATGATAGCTTTCAATACTGCATTTTGATTTGTATTGCCATAGATACTTGTTCATCAATAGATAGGTATATTGACACACCATATCTACTGATAACCTTCCGAATTTCGCAGGTATCACAAAAAGTAGGTCTAGATTAAGTTGAAATGAGAATATAACCATCCAAGACTAATATTCAATTCCACCACTATGTATTAGTTAGATACAAATCTTGTTAAATCTTAACTACTAACTGTTATGAAATGAAATGAAAAATCTTTATTCAATTTACGCACATAAATTATGAATGACAAATGTGTCTTTATAGAAAAAAGAAATTGATATACAGTAGTAATAATGTATAATCAACAATGCATCATATTAAATGCAAATTTACTGGTTTAGTCAGCTGGTTAAGGTAAATTATTGTTACACAATGAAGTAACCGTTGTTTATTTTTGGTAATGAATTGTCTTTACAGCAAATAACTCATTAGTGACTAGCTTATTGTTGACAAATGAGTTATTTTAAAGACCTCTTTATATTGATGATTAACTCATATTGGTTTGTTAAAAATTTTACTGAATGTATTGTATTGAAATTAGTAGTTTATATATACCTACCTATATGGCAATTGATTGATAGGTAGACGGACACTTATTGACTTTGAGACTCACCGCAACATTGGGTGCGACACACCATCCTCTAACTTTGGGTGGTCGTACCCAGGGCGCTCTTGGTTTGTTTTGTTTTTATTAACTAACAAATATAAGGTCTATTGTAATTACTAACAGTCAATGGAATTGTTCTGAAATTATTATATACACAAAAGAGTCTGATGGGTCGAAGTGTTACTTGGATAGGGAAACCTCAGCAGGCAGGCCCCACTAATTTATTATATGTAAGAAATTATTATTATTATTATCACACATATAATAAAACGTTTCATAAAGAAATAATAACTTAAGTGCTGTCTAGTAGCAAATATAAAACACATAATATACAAATTTTTATTGCACTGTGTAGTGTAACCTGCTTTTATGTAATTGGCTGTACGCTTACCTTATTAAATAAATAAATAAATAAATAATTATTTTACGACAATGCCATTTCCACTGTCAAAGTAGGTAATCAAACAAAAAACATTTTGGGCACTTTATAATATTTTTTTTTAAACAACAATAAACAAACTAAACACATCTGTATAGACACATTTTGTAGCACAGTCTTTACTGTAGGTTGAGATCGAGTATTACTAATGCAGGTGCCATGATAAATAGTAGCCATCTAAATAAACACATTACTAAGTTGAAGTAACATTACTTATATTTCTGTCACAGGCAGATTCACACAAACTTATCACAATAAATAGATCACTAAGTTTTTATTTAGAGTATCTTGAGTGTGTCATGCTCTCTTTACTGTCTCTGCGGTGGTGGCGTGTGCGTCGGGTCGTTACGTTCCCTAAAATATGGTTGAGCGAAGCGATGGCTGATTCATATGTCATACTCGTGAACGGGTGCCGCCTGTGAAGGCTGGTCTGCTCACGCATACTTATCTTATTTTTAGTATTATTCACTATAATTTGACTTTGTTTTTCTTAAACAATTTTTTCCTTTTACGATAGTACTGTAGTGGTACTGTATGACATTGTGGAAATTGCAACTGTTACCTGATGCAAATTTGTTAACATATATTTTTTTTATTTTGTGTTTTTTTTTTTACATGTTGTGGTTGTCTTCTATATTTTTTGTGTTTATTGTAATGGAAAGTGTCCTGCTATGATAGGGCATTTTCCAATATTTCTGACGCTGTAAGGGAGAAAAGAGCTGGACACTTGCTGAGTTTCTTGCCGGTTCTTCTCAGTACAAGATCTCCCGCCCAGAGTAGACTTACGAACCGATGGCATAGTGACATTCATAAGAGCTACTTGTAGCCTAAACTGAATAAATGTTTTTGAATTTTGAATTGAATTTTGAATTTTGAATTTTATCAAAACTTTATTACAACAAACCACTTCTGACTTGCAGATCAATATTAACAAATGGTGACACCACAATGTACGCGGACCCAAAGCCGCAGCACATCTGTGAAGAGATACCGTCCACGAGCAACAATCCAGACATCAATAAGGCCAGGGACATCCTACAGGATGTTGAAAGGTACTCTTTACATAGAAGTAGAAAATCATTTTTTCAAAGTAGCATTGTAAGTAACCTTTTATGAGACTCATCACATAGGCTAAGTGAGTCTCATCAAATAGGCTATCTGAGAGTTATCTCATTGGTTATCTTAGATCTCAGAAATATGCTATGTAAGTCTCATCAGATAGACATTAGATGAATCTATTCAGAATGGCTACTTGAGACTTATCAGTTAGACTAATTGTAACTTACCAGACAGACTATCTGAGACTCTTCCGACAGTTAAATGGGCTATCTCAGACTCATCTGATACAGATCTGATCTGATCAGACAGGCTACCTAATACTAATTAATAATAGTTAGTCTAGTTTTAGATGATATATCTGATAAGTCTGAGGTAGCCTATCTGGTGAGTCTCAGATATTAGAAAAAAAACAGTTGTGTATTTTATTTCCAGAATAGAACCCAACTCCATGGAGTCAATATTGTGCGAAGCGATCAAGTTAGAGTTCGAAGCGTACACGTCCGTTAATAATTGCAGCGGCTCTTCCAGGGAATTGAATGAGGTAACTCGTTATTCTAACATCACCAGCTCATGTTGGCGCACGAGCCTTCCCAATGGATGGGAACACCACAGGCACAACGGATAATAAACTACCACATGCTCAGTAAGGTGCGGTGGTGAACTAGCAACTGCTAGTTCAGCCAGGACCAACGGCTTTACGTGCCTTCAAAAGCAAGGGGGAGCTCGAGATAATACACTTTTAGTCACCCATCCGATGACATCATAATGACCAGTTACATATAAATTTTACAAAAAAAATAAATTGATTCATTAATTCATACTCAGTTCTTCCAACAAAATGCAAGACTTCAATAACATCAGGGACTTTTATCAGGATACTTTTGATTGCCACCTCCCCATTTATAATTTTGGGGACAGAGGACAAAGTTTTTAGCAAGTGACTGCCTGATGTTAAGCAGAAGCAGAGTCCAGATGCGACGACAGCTAGTAGAGCTACATTGCCGTTCTGCCGTCCCAGCCGTCCTCACCTTGCCGACCCGCCAGGTGCCTCAGAGGGTCTAAAAAACGTCCTCAAATGGAGACTTATAAACGTCCCCAAATGGGAACTTATAAATGTCCTTAAATGGGAACACATAGATGTCCTCAAATGGGGACTTTTAAACGTCCTCAAATGGGAACACATAAACGTAGCCTGCCGTTGAGTGAATGACATGAACAGGTGGAGCAGGCGAAGCTGAACGAACTGATAGTGGCTAACAAGGCGCACCATACTCCGCTGGACGACGACATCTCGCAGCTCATCGGGGACACCGCCGCCCTCAAGGTACCCACGGTTGGTTTCAATAAAAAGATTGTTAGTACAAAATTAATCAATGTTAAATGTTAAATTAATCAATGTTTCTAGGAGTTTCGAGAAGGAGAGATGCAACGTTCGATTAGGCCTGCACTAAGGCATTTTTTATTATTATTTTATGGGTAAAAGGAAGGCACAATGTCTTCACTCACTTGATGTTAAGTGATGACAAGGCCGATGGTGGAAGCGCATTTCAACCGGTAACCTCAGCCAGTAAGACACTAGCTATGTTATCTCTAGCTGCCGAAACACAACAATGCTACAAACATTGATACACATAATTGTTTATTTATTTGTTTATGTATTTAAGAAAATTCTACAGCTTTTTTTACCCTAAAGAGGTGAAGAAGGTGAATAAGGGTAGAAATCTGTCATTCTTTAAATTTCGGTATTTGGCCTGGTTAGAAATTATGAAGAGTTTCAGGATTTTTGGAAAATGATCCCTTAAGTAGGGCATGACAATTTGTACAGGAGGTTCCAAAACGACTAAACGACAAAATTACTTATACAGAGTGATCTGTTACGTTGTTTTGCGTTAGAAACTTTCTACTAATTCTAGCTCACATGGATGGGCTTTATATTGATAAAAAATGAAAATCTTAATGTTGAAAGAACGTGACATGTTACTCGTGTAACCCACGTATATACGTATATACGTATATACGTATATAATATATTGCATACAATCAAATCCACACATTCATGCTTACGTACATACATGCACGTACACACGCCCGCACACCAGACCACCACAAACTGTCAAACTTTCTCAACAGATCTTGAACCCTATGCGTATAGCATATGGTTGAATATCCGTTGAAGGAATCCGACAGCTCCAGATAGATTTAAAAAAAATTAAACAAACAAAAAACGCTAATTAATACTGTATTAATATATACTTATCTATGAATTATATACATATTTTTTTTGTTTATAAAAGGTAATTTATTTGTAAAAAGTTGTGTGTGTAGGTTGTAATGGCACTTTGGTGGAACTAAAATAAAAAAATGGTATTAACATGTCTTGCCTTAACTCGTTGGTGTATACAAATATAAAAAATAAAACATATTATAAAATATAATTCATTACAATTGTGTTTGTGTAGGAAATGTTAAATTGAGTATATATAACTTATTATATACTACTCAAAACAAAATAAGGGCCACGAGGTATTTTTTCATTTTGGTGTAAATTTTTAAACATTTACATATTGAAAGTAGTAAAATATTGAGTATACAAACTCTTTGATACCTAAACTTTTTAATATTGTAGTATTCATCTAATGCTGGCAACAATTTTAAATAAAATTTGATTTAAAATTATTTTTGAAAATTTTGATTGCATTTTCTTTGACGTTTTGCTTTCCTTAGCTTCTTGGTTTATTAGAAATTATCAGAGTTCATTGATATCTCGAGTCAGAAACATCTTTTGCAATATGCCACAATCACGCAGGCGTCATATGGACTCGCTGACAGCAACCAGAGCCGTTACAATGATTGAAGAAGGTCATTCGCAGCGATCTGTGGGTTTGCAATTGGGATTTTCTCGAAGAGCTATTCAAAATCTATGGAATTGTTTCCAAGAGACCGGCAGTGTTAGAAGAAGACCTGGTTCGGGCAGAGTTCGCATTACAACAGCTCAAGAGGATCGTTACATTCGATTAAGTGCGCGCCGAGATCGCACAACGACGGCCCGCAAGCTGCAAAATCGTTTACGGCTCACAACGGGTACTCGTGTCAGTGACCAAACTATTCGTAATCGATTGCATGAAGACCAGCAGGCATCAAGAAGGCGAGTTGTCCGTATTCCATTAACCAGAAATCATCGTGCAAATCGTTTAAGATTTTCCCGTCAACATTTGGACTGGGACATAAACCAATGGGGCATGGTGCTCTTCACAGACGAATGCAAAGTTAAATTTTAAATTTTTTAACGACGATCGGCGTATTAGAGTATGGAGAAGACGCGGCGAGAGATTTTCAGAAGCCTGCATCCATGAAGTCGATCGTTTTGGTGGTCCAAATGTAATGATTTGGGGCGGGATAAGCTTACACGGCAAAACTGAGCTCGCTATTTTAAATGAGGGTACTGTTACTGCTCAGCGGTATATTGAGGAAGTCGTCAGACCACATGTGATCCCATTTGCCCAGCGAGCGGGTCCTGGATTCATCTTGATGCAAGACAATGCTCGTGCACACACGGCTCAAGCGACTCGGTTTGTACTGGAAGCGTCTCAAATTCAAGTCTTGCCGTGGCCGGCGAACAGTCCGGACTTAAATCCAATAGAGCACATGTGGGATCAGTTGAAACGAAGAGTTAGAGACGGTGATCAGGAAATCCACAACCAACAGCAACTCATCAACGCTGTTAAAAGAGCCTGGGAAGAGATTCCAATGGAAAATGTCAGGCATTTGATTGAGAGCATGCACTCCAGGCTTCAGGAGTGCGTAACGAAACGAGGGGGGCATACCCGTTACTAAAAGATGAGCATGGAGTATTTTTTTTTGTTTTCAGTAACTTTACATTGTTTTTATTTTTAACCTTAAATGTGTTTTTTCTTTCAAAAGCAAATAAACTTTTTAATCATTATTATTGGAATAAATTTATTGGTCTACACGGTAAAAACAACATTAGTTTTCGTTATGGAGACAAAAAAATTAATATTGGTTTTATTATTTTCATGGTACAGACAAAATACCTCGTGGCCCTTATTTTGTTTTGAGTAGTATATATTAAATATATAAAAGAAGAAAGTGACTGACTGACCATCAACGCACAGCCCAAACGGCTGAAGCTACAATCATGAAACTTAGCACGTAGGTTCCTTTGGTAGTGTAGATGAGCACTAAGAACGGATTTTTGGAAATTCTAATTTTAAGGGGGTTAAAAGGGGGGTGAAAGTTTGTATGAAAATCCGTCAGTTTTGAAGTAATGATCTTATAATTTTGTGTTTGGACTGAAGATTAAAAAATAAATTACACGTGTCTCAGCGATTTTGATTATTACATCCCCATGATGGTGAAAAGGGGGATGAAGTCATGGGAATAATGAAATCGTCTAGAGACTTGAAATTTTGCACATATACGCTTTATATTGTGCAGGCATCTACTAAGAAAGGATTTTTGTGAATGCCACCCCTAAGGGGGTGAAATAAGGGATGAAAGTTTGTATAAAAGTCGGTCAGTTTTGAGTTAGTATCTTCGAATTTTGGGTTTGGGCTGAAGATTAACGCAAATTAAGGTTTTTTGGGAATTCTGTCCTTGGGGAAGGATCATGCGGGATGAAATGTTGTGTAAAAAAGTCTTTACAAAGGCAAAATTATTAAAAAAAATATATAAAAGAAGAAAGTGACTGACTGACTGACCATCAACGCACAGCCCAAACGGCTGAAGCTACAATCATTAAACTTGGCACGTAGGTTCATTTGGTAGTGTAGATGAGCATTAAGAACGGATTTTTGGAAATTCTAATTTTAAGGAGGTTAAAAGGGGGGTGAAAGTTTGTATGAAAATCCGTCAGTTTTGAAGTAATGATCTTATAATTTTGTGTTTGGACTGAAGGTTAAAAAATAAATTACACGTGTCTCAGCGATTTTGATTATTACATCCCCATGAGGGTGAAAAGGGGGATGAAGTCATGGGAATAATGAAATCGTCTAGAGACTTGAAATTTTGCACATATATGCTTTATATTGTGCAGGCATCTACTAAGAAAGGATTTTTATGAATGCCACCCCTAAGGGGGTGAAATAAGGGATGAAAGTTTGTATAAAAGTCGGTCAGTTTTGAATTAGTATCTTCGAATTTTGGGTTTGGGCTGAAGATTAACGCAAATTAAGGTTTTTTGGGAATTCTGTCCTTGGGGAAGGATCATGCGGGATAAAATGTTGTGTAAAAAGGTCTTTACAAAGGCATAATTATTAAAAATACTTTTAAGTCTTTACAGTCTGTTGGTAAGTATAAAATGGCTCAACGCATAGATATAGGAATTAAATAGGGACGGGATAGGGATAGACCTAACTTATCAATGTTAAACATTGACGTGTAACAATTTTACCGAAATAATTTTAAGAAACGCACGTTCACATTACATTATTTTTATCATCATCATTTTCTACTTTTTCTCTACATGCTGTTAAAATAATGTTAAGGAAAAGCATGTAGTCCACGCGTGCGAAGCCGCGGGCAAAATCTTCTATCTTTTTAAATATATAAAAGAAGAAAGTGACTGACTGACCATCAACGCACAGCCCAAACGGCTGAAGCTACAATCATGAAACTTGGCACGTAGGTTCCTTTGGTAGTGTAGATGAGCACTAAGAACGGATTTTTGGAAATTCTAATTTTAAGGGGGTTAAAAGGGGGGTGAAAGTTTGTATGAAAATCCGTCAGTTTTGAAGTAATGATCTTATAATTTTGTGTTTGGACTGAAGATTAAAAAATAAATTACACGTGTCTCAGCGATTTTGATTATTACATCCCCATGAGGGTGAAAAGGGGGATGAAGTCATGGGAATAATGAAATCGTCTAGAGACTTGAAATTTTGCACATATATGCTTTTTATTGTGCAGGCATCTACTAAGAAAGGATTTTTGTGAATGCCACCCCTAAGGGGGTGAAATAAGGGATGAAAGTTTGTATAAAAGTCGGTCAGTTTTGAGTTAGTATCTTCGAATTTTGGGTTTGGGCTGAAGATTAACGCAAATTAAGGTTTTTTGGGAATTCTGTCCTTGGGGAAGGATCATGCGGGATGAAATGTTGTGTAAAAAAGTCTTTACAAAGGCAAAATTATTAAAAATACTTTTAAGTCTTTACAGTCTGTTGGTAAGTATAAAATGGCTCAACGCATAGATATAGGAATTAAATAGGGACGGGATAGGGATAGACCTAACTTATCAATGTTAAACATTGACGTGTAACAATTTTACCGAAATAATTTTAAGAAACGCACGTTCACATTACATTATTTTTATCATCATCATTTTCTACTTTTTCTCTACATACTGTTAAAATAATGGTTAGGAAAAGCATGTAGTCCACGCGTGCGAAGCCGCGGGCAAAAGCTAGTATATATATATTTATATTGTACTATCCACTTTAATCATCGCACATAATTGCACCTACCAATGTTATCTCTGGCTGACTGGTAGAAAATGCCTCGGGCATTAATTCTGCCATGTAATGTATGTTGCAAAAGTTTAAATAAATCATCATCAGCTCATTTTATGTCTCCACTGCTGGGGCACGAGCCGTCCCTATGGATGGATAGGGAGAACGGGCCATAAACCACCACGCGGACCCAGAGCGGATTGGTGGTTGTTAACGACTGCGAATGCAGCCGGGACCAACGGCTTTACGTGCCTTCCGAAGCACGGAGGAGCTAGAGATGATACATTTTTGGTCACCTATCCGATGACCGGCTTTTGCGAATGTTGCTTGTGTGTATGTTGCAAAATAAATAAATAAAATAAAATAATACAGGCTAACTGTAAATGTGATACAAATTGGTGGTGAATGGTTTGCTTTGTGCTGTAGGGTGGGGATGGCAAGCACGACCCGCGGCTGATCACCATAGTGAACCTTACTGCGGTCGCAATAAGGCGCTTCATCAAAATGGCCAAGAAAATCAACGCCTTCAAGAATATGTGCGAAGAAGATCAGGTAATTAAATAAATATATAAATAATAATAATAATAGTACAAGTTAAGCAAGTCTTTTAATACCGAGTAAATAGATAGGTGACCAAATAAATATATCAGCGTGTTTTACCGCTTATTAATGGGCCATAAACCACCACGGACCCAGGTGCAGTTTAGTGGTTGTTAACGACTGCTAATGCAGCCGGATCCAGGCTTCACGTGCCTTCCAAAGCACAGAGGTTCTCGAAAACAAAAAAATTGGTCACCCATCCGATGACCGGTCTTCGTAAAAGATGCTTAACCATTGCGCCATCGACTAGCTGACCCGGCGGACTTCGTACCGTTTTGACAGTTTCCATCATTGAGTTAAATATATATCAATGGTTTCCAAGACAACAATACAAACAAATCATTTTGTATTGGAAAATTAAATTGTCGTTTTTAGTATATATTTTATATATGTTACTCGGCGCTAATGTAGCATTCTAATGGTGAAATAATTTTTTAAATCGGTCCAGTAGTTTTTGAGTTTATTCGTTGCAAACATACATACATACGGTTTCTTCTTTATAATATTAGTATAGATTTATAATTGTCTCCAATCAAATGTAACAGCTAAATGATATTTCCAGGTGGCCATTCTGAAAGGCGGTTGCATAGAGATGATGGTGCTGAGAGGAACCATGTCCTATGACGGCCAGAGGAACCAGTGGAAGGTAACTACTATATATACTAAGTTCTGGAACTATCTAGCTAATGTTTGTGAAGGAACAATAAAGAAATATTTTTATTATTATTATCATCTAAAACTGTTTATAAAAACACAAAGTGTTGTCAAAAAAAATCCACGAGTGGGATTCGAAGCCGCACCCCATGACATGCCGGGTCAGCCGCACTACCAACTATGCTATCGTGGCTCAATCCAACTCGCCGAAATTAATCAACACTATCTACTCTTACTCTGTAAGCCAAAGGAGCCTTATTCAATGTCGACAACTACGTCGTCAACATCCGATCTTAAAATTTATCCAAAGCTGATTCAAAAAATATTCAATTTACAGTAGTAAGCTTCTGCTACTGGCTGTCCCCCGACCCGCCGCGTAATTTCTAGTACTTCGTATTCGCCTAGCGTTTTTTGTGACTTTTTAAGGATTATAGCGTTATAGTTAACTAGCGAATGATCTATTAGTCTTAGCGTGATGTAATATAGTCTTTAGCCTTCATCAATAAAAGGACTATTCAACACAAAAATAATTTTTCAATTCGAACCAGTAGTTCCTGAGATTAGCGCGTTCAACCAAACAAACAAACGAACTCTTCAGCTTTATAATGTTAGTATAGATTTCCATAGTATAAAACAAAGTCGCTCCCGCTGTCTGTACGCTTAGTTCTTTAAAACTACGAAACTGATTGTAATGCAATTTTCAGCAATAGACAAAAGACAAGATAAAGATTTATATGTATAATACATGCATATTATATATTTAATAAAATTAACCTTTTAACGGGCACAGCATGTTCAAATTTTTCATTGGTTTTCGACCTTATCTCAATTGTATAAAGTTCAAAATAAGGTGGCAATATATATGCCACTGCCTTATAAAGGGTTAAAGACAGGACAATGTCCGTCGGGTCAGCTTGTATTAGTACAGATTATTATCTCTGAGCAAAGTAAAGTAAAGGGAAAGCTAATACAGAGCTGTATTGTGTTGGTTTCGTTACATATAATTTATTAAATGTTCAAAATAATTTTTAACGCAAATTTTGTTGCGAACAAATTACAAAAACACAAATGTTGAAAAAATTTCCACGAGCAGGATTTGAACCTGCACCCTTCTGACATTCCGGGTCAGGTGCTCTTCCAATTGAGCTATCGTGGTTCTAACCACTCTCGTGGAAATTTTTTCAACATTTGTGTTTTTATAATTTATTAATAATATCTTAGTAATAACAAACAACAAAAATTATCGTACGGTACGATGCGCACAACTACAACTGGCGCGCAAATCGCTGCGAAACCTAGCTGATTTGTATACAGGTCGACTTTTTTTATCACCATCCAAACCTTCTGAGATGACTCCCGTGAAACACACGAACAACTTTTACTAATGGACCATCTTCCTAACTCGAAAAAAAAAATCAGCTGTTCTATACAAAACATCAATATTCATTCGACAATTTAAGGAACAGCTGTTTATTTTGTCGAGTTAGGGAGTTGGTCTAAGAAAGAGTTGTTCGTTTGTATCACGGAAGTCATCTCAGAAGGTTTGGATGGTGATAAAAAAGTCGACCGTATATTGCGGTAACAATATTTACTTACAGAATGTCTGATAAATATCGTCGAAAATAACAATATTTTTTTGTTATTTATTCGCTTAATAAATTAACTACAAAAGTAGGTATAGATTTCGCTCCTTAAGTAATAGTAAATATACTATCCCACTGCTGGGCTAAGGCCTCGATCTTTGAAATCAAGTCATCGCTACAGTTGATGGGTAATGGCTTAATCACCACGCTTGCCAAGTGCGGGTTGGTAATCACAAACCCGGGCTATGCATCGACTATTACTTCATACTATTATTCACTTGTCATCACGCCCAACATTCTATCAGAACGACGTCACGTCCCTAAGTGTGATTTAATCTAATCTGCGACCGTAATTAATGATTTAATGAATGTATTAATCAATCACTACATTCATGTTATTGCGAAATTTTAACGTGTACGAAAGCGATAATCACATCACACTAATATTATAAATGCGAAAGTTTGTGTGTATGTGTGTATATTTGTTGCTTCTTCAAGCTGCAACGGATGGATGGATTTGGATGAAATTCGGCAGACAGATAGTTTATAACCTGGATTAACCGAACGGAAACTGTCAAAGCGGTACGAAGTCTGCCGGGTCCACTAGTAATAAATAACAATAAAATAATAAAATTGTATTTATTCAGATAACACATATGAATGTGTTAGTAGAATACAATATTTTAATGCAAATTACTCACCCACCGATGAAAACAGATCCAACGCTTTGTTTGATGAGTTTTTTTCTGCTGATTTCCTCAGACGGCATTTTCAGCTTCACCGGGCTTTTTTGAGGTCGACGAGAAACTTAAAGGGTTCCTCAAGCCGTGTTAAACAAATCACATTCGGAGATTTTCTAGAGGGAACGGCATCACGCACTAGTGTGCCCGTGTCCCCGTGCCCTACTAGAATCTCCGAGGGGTTCGGATCAGATCGGGTTTGATGAGCAGAAGAACAAAGTGCTTAATTAAGGGGGAGTCATATCTCACCACAACGGTCTTTAAGATACAGTTGGGGCTACTCCGTATCCTCTCTAATAGCGATGCTATTTTCTCGCGGATGACGGCATGAAAGCCACCTACCCGCATGAGCAAACATTTCTGACGCACTACAGAAGCGAGGAAGACCCAACAGCGCCCTTTCTTATCTTATCTTAGTGGGGCCTGCTGAGGTTTCCCTCTCGCAGTAACACTTCGACCCATCGGGATCTTTTGTGCAACCCCGTCCTTTCACTCTTCTTCCTCTGTAAAGATAAATGCCATAAGTTTGGCAACGTCTTTAAGAGCGAAGAGCCTGAAGTCCTCCGGTTTCGGATAGGCCGACCCCAGGAGTCCCATTCTTTTCCTAGCCAGAGAGTCACACAGTAGGTGCTGCATTGACTCCGTGTCCTCCCCACATGCCTTACACAAGCTATTTGTTGATAGATGCATTGTGTGGAGCATTTGTTTTGTGGCATAGTGCCCTGTCAAGGCACCGTTGGTTTACAGCGCCCTAAACCCCTTATATTGAACACGCAAGGCATTAAGCGATTTTTTAATATAGCCGAACCACAGACCAATTATTATCATCATACAAAGTAATAGGAGATAGTGTTGATTAATTTTGGGTAGGACAGAGCCACGATAGCATAGTTGGTAGTGCACCTGACGGTAGTTGGCATGTCATAGGGTGCAGTTCAAATTGTAATTTGTTCGCAAATCGTAAATAACCATATCATCATCATCATCATCAGCCCACAGTGGCCCACTGCTGGGCATAGGCCTCTCCTTGTGCACGCCACTGAGCACGATCCGCGGCTACTCTCATCCAGCTCTTGCCAGCCACCTTGCGAAGATCGTCGCTTTATCTTTTACCGTTTTAAGCTGACAGAAAATGTCGGTGCGTTATAATTTTTTCATTTGAATGTATTGATAGCGTCTGTCGTATGTTAAATACTATACGTAATGATTGCATTATTTCCGTGATATACCTACAATGAGTTTATAATAAATTTTGATTTGCCCAAAAACTTGTGAGAAAGCGATGATTTATATCGCTTCTAAACAATAAAAATATTAAATAATGATTGCAAATGAAATAATCTCTGTTATCCATGTAATCAAAGCACAATTCACTTTGTGCAAATCACTCGAGCGCCGATAATATTGATGTTTTAAAATTGCTCAAATCCAATACGATCCTACGATACTATTATACTTTAACAAAGGTGGCGGGTTCAACACCCAGATAAATAGATGAAAAGCATTTATTAAATAAAAATAGTTTTTTTTTTTAACATAAGTACTTACATTTTATAAATAGCTTGCCTACTTCTTAACTGATCTTTAGTATTTGTAAAAATATTATGATCGGATGTTAACGACGGTAGTTGTTGACATTGAATGGGCGCCTTTGACTTTCAAAGTAAAAAGTAAATAGTGTTGAATAATTTCGGCGGGCTGGTTAGAACCACGATAGCTCAATTGGGAAAGCACCTGACCCGGTATGTCAGAAGGGTGCAGGTTCAAATCCTACTCGTGGAAATTTTTCAACATTTGTGTTTTTGTAATAGGTACTTATTGTTTTTTGTACCATCTCAGCCAAAAGACGTCCACTGCTGGACAAAGGCTTCCCCCACGGATCTCCATGAGGGGTATTTGCCGTAATCGCCACGCTTGGCAGGCGGGTTGGGGATCGCAGTTGGTTAAGAGTAACCTCAGAGAGATGCTGCTGCCCATCCTCTGGAATGGTCCCTTAGTCGGCTTTTACAACACCCTCGGGAAGATATGGGGTGGTGCAATTCCTTATCCCCGGCACCACACAGGGTACAAAAAATACGAAATCAACGTGGACAGAGTCGCGAGCACATCATCATCATCAGCTCATTTTATGTCCCCACTGCTGGGGCACGAGCCTTCCCTATGGATGGGTAGGGAGGACGGGCCATAAACCACCACGCGGGCCCAGTGCGGTGCGGTGGTTGTTAACGACTGCAAATGCAGCCGGGACCAACGGCTTTACGTGCCTTCCGAAAGCCGCGAGCACAGTGCTAGTAAAATATATAATCTCAAAAGCTACATGTCACATCCATAAATTAAGCTGTGCCTCAGTCTAGCATCGCGATATTTCCTTTCTTGCTTTCATGATTCATATTTCATTATATTGGCCCACTTCAGAGTGCGAAGCGTGAGTTTACTATCCGTATTCATTCGATAACGTTTACGAAAACGAAAATTAGTATGGCATTGAAGCAGCGCCTCCTGGCGACACGAGAAGAGTTAACATTTTGCCATACAAATTCTCGTTTTCGTTAACGTGATCGAATGGCGAATAAAACTCAATTCAATTCAATTCAATTAATGGCCTCTGTCATTTAAATAAAGTCATCGCTACTACAGGGATGTTGACGACAACAATAGTTAGTTCCAGAACTTTAAACGTATAAATGAAATCATGTAACAGTTCTTTAAAACAGTTATAAATTTTATATTTGACTCAAGCATATATATCTGCACCATAAAAAGTTGTTAATAAACACTCGATTGACAGAGCGAAATAGTGACGTCATAGATTGCAGTTTCTATACAATTTCTTTTTAAAATCGTATCGTTTTGACAATTGCTAAAAAGTTTCTCTATTCAATAACCCTATTCAATAAGGAGCTCGATGGCGCAGTGGTTAACGCGCCCGGTTTGCGAGTGCTGAGGTTAAGCAACTTTCGCAAAGGCCGGTCATCGGATGGGTGACCAAATATGTATTATCTCGAGCTCCTCCGTGCTTCGGAAGGCACGTTAAGCCGTTGGTCCCGGCTGCATTAGCAGTCATTGACAACCACCAATCCGCACTGGGCCCGCGTGGTGGTTTATGGCCCGCTCTCCCTATCCATCCATAGGAAAGGCTCGTGCCCCAGCAGTGGGGACATAAATGACCTGATGATGATGATGATGATGATTCAATAACCAGTCAACTACCTAATTGATAGGTATTGGCTTACTCACCACACTTGCCAAATGCGAGTTGGTGAACTCAAGGGCTATATCGATAAATTCGAAACATACTTTTCCCGAATGTTCAATAACATTCGGGAAAAGTATGTTTCGAATTTATATGCATTATTGTGTACAGTCACGAGCATTACGTATACAACGCGAAACAGAAAGGTGTGGTCAAAATTAAAACATCCAAAGTGTATCTGCTCTAGATCTTATATGCATAGTTACTAGGACATAATTAATAACTTTAATTTGTTATGTAATTGTTGACGTCACATCAAAATAAACAAGTCACAGCCCTAGTGGCTTAGTATCCTCTGTGTACTTACATTTATGATTACTGCTGCTTGCTTATGAGCGCCTGACGCAATGACTTCACTAATATATAGTTTCAGTATTGACTTAAAATTTATTAACAAATTCCTATGAAGACTGACACCCAAACTAGGCTAAAATGCCAGTATCTCAGGAGTCAGCAGATTCTCCATAATTTTCACAACAAGAGTGTCAAGAAAGCTTAATAAAAAGTTAACTATACTTTATATGGAAATAAAATGGTGGTGATATTAAATTGATTTATATGTATACATAATGTATACATTAAATGTATACATTACATGTGTATGTATTAAATAAGTATAATATTAAAAATAGATACATATTTAAAATACTTATATAAATATAAAGTTAATATATGTTTTATTCTATTTATTTAAAACTACTAAATAAAAACTCTGTTATACCATTTCTGTGGCCCGTTAGTTAAAAATATCTTTAGTTTCATTTAAAGACAAAAGCCAAGTCTTGATAATTGATTTGCATTCATAAAGTGAAAGAAGGTAGAAATTTAATTTTTCATTTATTTTATTATAGAGAGAACTTTATAGATATGCACTAATATAAATATTTAATTTACCTATGCATGACAAATCAAAGTTAATAATTATGTCTTAGTAGCAACACATACAAGATCTCGGTCGGATACGCTTTGGATCTTTTCATTTCTACCACACCCTTCTGTTACGCTTTGCATACACTTTTGACTAGTCTTCACTCTTATTCCATTGTATTAAGAGTAACATTGTTTTCATGTTAATGCTCGTGATTGTACGACATTTAGAGATAAGATAACCAGTTGCTCTATCTATATGCCCCCTATCCTTATCACCACTTAACTTCAGATGAGATAAAGACAAAGCGCTTAAACGTCAGAAATATAGTTAGATATAGTAGAATATAGTTTTAGCTTTTTGTTCTACGTCCTCAGCTCCCGAACTGCCAGGAACAGTTCGGCTGTATCCGAAGCGATGTCCTCAAGCTAGCTAAAGGCAACATCTACCGCACGCACGAGGCGTTCATCCGCTCGTTCGACCAGCGCTGGCGCACCGACGAGAACGTCATCCTCATCATGTCGGCCATCTTGCTGTTCACGCCGGACCGGCCGAGGGTGGTGCACCGTGACGTCATCAAGCTAGAACAGGTCGGTACCTATGTACTTGTAACTATATTTCAGGTAGGTGGAGCTTAATGGCGCATTAAGATGACACCTTGTTTTTTGAGCATTAAAAACGGCTGATCCTTACTGGCGCTGCGCTGTCGAAAAAACGAAACGCCCGCGACGATTGAGACCACTTGGAAATTAACATAATTAAATGAAATAACTTTTACGAATCTACTCACGTTTATTTTACACATTACTTACAGATCCGTAAAAGTTGTTTCATTTCAATGTGTAAAATCAATCAATTGTTGTTGTTCAATGTGTGTTCGCGTAAACTTTAGAAAACAATTAACATAATGTTAAAATATTTTTTTTAAATTAGTTATCAAAATATGCAGCTACTAAATTACGAATATTGGTGTTATCAATATATTTGAGTGGTTTCCAAACATATAAATTGAGTAATTTCGTTGTGATTACAACAATAGTCATTTTAGAGGTTTTTTCGAAAATAATTTTGGTCGAGTCAAAATTATACAATCGTGTATTGGCGCTAACAAATTCAAGATAAAAACATGAATTTACTTAAGTATATCAACAGTTTAGATTTGTTAGTCCAATTATAGTCTTAAGATATTTGACGAAAGTTGATGCATTTTTTTTTTCAGTATCACTTTCACTTAAATGTCGATAATAAGCCTGCCGAATCGTGAAACGGCTCTTGATACATTCTAATGTTGTTTTTTCAACAAGTTGTGACAAGTGACAGGTCAACAGGTGTTATATGTCAGCTGTTATATTGGTAGTACTTTGGAGCAGAAACAATAAAGATATAATATAGAGAACAGTAGAGTATTTATTTAGCGCGTATGTGCTGGTACGCTTTGACTTAGGAGATTTTTTCATTGTATAGTATTTCCTCCACAGAATTCCTACTACTACCTTCTACGCCGGTACTTGGAAAGCGTTTACCCCGGCTGCGAAGCCAAGTCTACTTTCCTAAAGCTGATCCAGAAGGTGATGGAGCTGAAGAAGGTGGCCGAAGAGGTGACGGGCGTCTATCTGGACGTCAATCCCATCGAGCCGCTGCTGATGGAGATCTTTGACTTGAAGCACCACGCTGCATGATGGGAGTAGGTAAAGTAGTAGCATCAAAGTTCGACAGGAACCGGTAATCAACATTTTTTCCTTTAACCTCATATGCGGCGAATTTCAATTGTTTAGGGCACTGATCAGTATTAGTGCCTTCATCATCATCTCAGCCAAAAGACGTCCACTGGTGGACAAAGCCCTCAAAGGTCTCCACAACGACCGGTTTTGTGCTGCTCACGTCCAGCGGCTTCCCGCGACCGCCACCAGATCGTCGGTCCACCTTGTTGGAGATAAGTACCCTAATGAATTGAAATTCTGTCTGTATTCACGGCAGACGACAGGTTAATCATTAAAAATAGGGGTAAGCCTGCTTACAAGCTGTCAATTGTCATCGCGTTAAATTTAATTGAAATTCTTATGTTATTTTTTGGCGAGGAAAACTGTTTCGAACACTGGACTTAAACCCTTTTACTACAAAGCAGTGTTTAAAGATAAGCAATGGCTAAATACGTGTTTAACCCTTTCTCAATCAGAGGGATGTATATTTCCACCACATTATAAACTTTATGTTATTGAAAACCAGAAAACCAATGAAATATTCTAACATGCTAATCGTCGGATTACTGCAACAACTCACTCAGTGACATTAAAAACTATTTGGTATTAGTTTTGCCATCATTACTATGAGAGACATATTTTTTGATATAACTTCCCATAGTTATAGTGAGATATATAGATAGTAGACATAACCTTATGGGGATACCTATTGAATACGATCAAAGGAATATAAATTATTGATTTTTCAAAGTATTCTGTATGTCAATCAATGAGTTCCTGCAGTAAGCCGACGCTATGTCTGTTAAAGGGTAAAAATATTGTGGTCTCTGTCTAACAATATTAGCTAAAAAGTGACAGCATCTGTTTTAAGCATTCGTCTAAGTTGAGCCATCGTTTTGTTGTAAAGCAGAAAGTGTCGGACACTGATGCCACTACGCCACGTGTGGACTTTACAGCGCTTCTAGATATAACGTGATCATCTTCAACAGCCTATATTAGTTCCCTGGTGGACTTAGGCCACGTCACTGGGCACGATCCGAGCCTAGATAATGATAATAATGTAAATTTTACGCAGTTTGTAAACTAATCATATTTCGGTATGAAGGTACAGTCGCGAGCTTTAACATGTATGCAATTTAACTCTTAATATAATGAAATAAGAGTGAAATGTATGAAGTGTGTATATTAATGTCCGTGACTATACTTTCTTTGAAATTATGGGTGGGGCTTGAAACACCTTTTGTTATGTGTGAACGTTCAACATTTGAAGTTACACATGTCATATGGATAAGGTAAAAATATATATTATGTTGAATGAACTGTTCAATGCAATGAACTAATGCAGATGGATCACGCTTTGATAAAGATTTGTTTGACAGATCTTTTGAAAAAATTTTGTAGCCAAATTGCCGAACGATTTTTGAATTATTATGACAATTAAGTTTTATAAGAAAAGATCAACAAGTCTCAGGAAGCTCGAGTGGGAATCGAACCCCTTGAATTACCGGTCTTATGATCTGACCGCTGAGCTGCCGAGACCCTAGAAGACTCGTTATTTTTCTAGAATTTTGTTATTTACGCTGCATTACGTCACTGTGAAGTTACCCTCACAGTCGAAAGAACACTTTTGCAAGCATTTAATACATTATACCTATACAAAAGTATATTTTTAATTATATTTGCAGGCTGGTCTTCTTTTAATTACGTTGATATTTAAATAGGACGCAGTAAGCTAATATCTGATACATAATTATGTTGTTGAAATATGGAATTGTCCTAAAGAATAATCTGTAAATGCCAAAATGGTCGAGCGGACTAATAAGAACATTTCAAACAAACGGTGAGTAGATGTATTTGTTTATTCTGTTGAAAAGACTGTAATATAAAGGAAATAGAAGTGACTACTAAAAGTGGTCAATTTTAAAAAACATGTTTTTTTTTTATAAAAGCTATGCTCAGTAGAAGGAAGAGGTTCCAAATCAAATAAGACTGTTGCTATCTGTGACTGTCAAATGAATTAATGAAAGCGCGGGAATTACCCGCCAACCATAGTGTCATATTTGACACAAGTGTCATAACTTTAAACAATCATGTTTGTTACGACTAAATGTAACTATGTTTTATTTATTTGTTGTTACTGTATATTAAATTATTATTATTATTATGTAAGAGGGATATTTTAGGAACAACGACAACCCAATTTTTAATTATCATATAAGAGATTATGACCATCCATTTATTATACATTGAATTCATGTCTGACAGTGGGAGCAACTATTTTTGCAAATATGATGTACCTATTTGAAAGGGTGCGCCGTCCGTAAGTGACAAGTGTCATATATTTTATTTGATATGTCTTCGTCCATATTTATTTGATGCCGCGTAGCCATACTAATTTTGTATGGGGAATTTGTCGTGTTAATTTGAAAAATAATAATTTAAATAACCGCTTGATAAATCGAAAATGTGAGATGGACGATTTGTAGTTTAGCCATTAGTGATTGTTTAGACAAAATCAGAGGTACAATAATTTAGATTAACTATAAGAAATCAACTAAACGCTAACTTTAAATGATATTGTAGAAAAAACTGTAGTGTGTTAAGAATTTATGGATCGGACTAATTGTAAACACGTTCCCATTGATACTAAATATATATTTTGTTTATGTAATACGATAGTATTTTCAATTATATCAACTTAACCGTGACTGTACTTTTGGCATTTTTTTGTTCTGCGCACCCTTTGATGGTTTTTAGTATTAGTTTTAGAAATATGTGAATAACCCATGTGTCTGGTGTTATTTTAACGTTTATGTAAACATATATTAGGTTGATCTTGCACGCCATAAATAAAGTTAACGGCTTTTGTTTTTCCATAAGCTGTTACACACTTAGAGATGACGTTCGCCGCTCGCAATGTGGAGTCGAACGGTCGTACCTAGAATTGCATTAAATTACATGCTACACCGTCAAGTGGGTAACTGCTTTAGGTCAACTTTTCTGCGTTGTTGGCGACATTCATGTCCTGTCGGTCGAAGGAATTGATATAATTTAGTGGAGAGTAATAATAAGTAGGTACAGTCAACCATAAAAATGCTTTACCACCTTTAAAGTGAATGTTGTTTGTTTATCATAAAGCAACAGGGTCTATTTTTGTTTTCAAGACAAAGTGACACATATGTCGTTATTGTTACTGACAATGAGACTTAGCGAAATTTTATTGTAATGCAAGTTTTTGTCATAGATGGTAAAAGCAACTTCATGATCGACTGTTGCGTGATGTTGTTGATTGTACAAAACTTCTATAGTACATTCAAGACATTTTATAGAGACAGACTTTGTATAGAGACAATGAATTCATGGTTTATTGAAAAAGTTATTATATACATCGAAACCTATGACTTCGCTTCAGTCATCTGAGTAAAACTGCAGCGGTCCAACCTCTGTCAGTACACCATTGTGATCATCTGTTAACTTTACTATTGTAATTATATTATTATTTTTGTATGTTATTTTTATTTACTCAATACAATTCAAAGTAGTCTTTATCTCTATATATTTTAATATACAACTGACGTTATAAGCTATGGAAAATTCTTACACCAGCCTTTTATAAGATTTGAATTTTTTAAACTGTCATGGTCACTTTTGAGTAATAAGTTTTAACGGAGTTATTATAATATTTTTCGTTGTTTTTGAGTAAGTAATTGTTTATATCAGTGATTATGAACTGTGCCGAAATTTCGGATACTCAAACACAATATGATAATTCCGTTAATAACTAATATTTAAGTTGTTAATCTGTAAATTATTTTCATCACAAATATTGTTAGGATAAAAAAGAAAAACATATTTTTATATTAAAGTTTAATTATTGGTTATATTTAAAATTAAAATAGGTGCAATAAATTAATGTATTTTAGTTACATTAAAGAGTATATCATAATTTTGTTAATACTTTGTTTTATTTCTCTACAAAATATATGATATGAACACGATAACTTGACATTACAAGTGACTCAACAAAAAATAACTTATTCATTCAAAATAAATAAAAGTAAACAAAACTCATAACACCTAATTATTATTCTATCATCAAATTAAACATCGTGTAAATATACTTTCTATGTAACTTTATAAATAATATAATCTAGTTCACGATCAAATAATGTCATTAACGACGATACATTAAAGACACTTTCATAATTCATCTACATCCTATCGTTTTCTAAAGCCAACTTCATTTCCAAAGAAAGGTTTTCGTTCAAACGATCGAACTCGGGCTTCGGTTTGGCCTCATCTCCCATCTCCCCAACAACACCTCTTGCCGAAGAATCTTCACAGTCTTCGAAAACTTCGTTAGCTAACTCACAATCATCCAGAACCGATTCGAAGTCATCCAACTTCGAATCATTGTTATCATCAATAGTGTCTCCATCATTCAGTGTCTCCTCGTCTTCAAGGATAACTTTAGCATCGTCCACTTGTCCATCACCGTCACCACCTCCAATACAAGCATTGTTGGAATCATTCTTCTCAGCTTCAGTATCATCAATAGATTTGCCTATACCAGAATCATTGCTTTCGGCGATAACTTCAATTCTGCTGACGTTCTCTTCAGTCAGCGTGTCTTCTAGAGAGGTGTTGTTGCTCGCTACTAAAGTAGTCTCGTTGTCTTCGCCGTCCGACTCAGCGGGACTTACGGGGACATAGTGCGTAAAGTCTCCAGCGCGCCACCGTTGTTCAGCAGCTTCCATGTGCGCACCTAGAATGCTCGACACTTCGGGCAACTGAAAATTTTAACGAATTAGAGACAAGATGCAAGAAACGTTCAAGTAGAGTAAAGTTTAACAAGGTTTTCGTTGAGTTAGCTCACTCTGAAGAGCCAGCCATAAAACTCTTTAGTAGCTTCTTACATTTTGCTTAGATTCAAGTTAACAAACATAAGCTGTTTACGCAATATGTGAAATAAAATCTATACTAGACACTTAGGTAGCCAGTGTGAAGGAACTGGAGGATTGTGATTTCCAGGCAGAGGCCTGAGGACTTGAACAAAAGTGTTGGATGATTATTATAGGCATTTAGACTGCGAATGAATCGTATTATACATACACCGAGTCTACCATAACCCAACCTCGGTATCCAAAGATGAAAAATTACGTCATGCTCTTGTCAATTAACTCCTTTAAAGTTGTCCTACTACCGAAACTCACCGTTCTCCAGCGAGTCTGTGAGCTGCTCGATGATGGCGTTTGTCTTGCTATCGTAATTGCCGGCCTGGCTAGTCATGACATCGAGGGTTATGTGGGCCTCCCCTTCATTTATAATCTACCTACTAAAATAGCAGAAAATCCTCGACGTATTTTGGGGCTGGGCCACGTGACGTTTTTGTACCCTAAAGGTATCCAACTACTGAAACTCACCGAGTACTCGTTCTCCAGCGAGTCGGTGAGCAGCTCGATGATGGCGTTGGTCTTGTTGTCGATGTTGCCGGCCTGACTAGTCATGGTATCGACTTCACAATGACTTTACCATGATGACCCAACTTCGGTACCCAGAAACGGGGCGGGAAGTGACGTTCTTGTATCCTAAAGGTATCCAACTACTGAAACTCACCGAGTACTCGTTCTCCAGAGAGTCTGTGAGCTGCTCGATGATGGCGTTGGTCTTGTTGTCGATGTTGCCGGCCTGGCTGGTGAGCGCGTCGTACTGGCGGAAATACTCGCGCTCCTCGTACTGCAGCGTGCGGTCCAGGATCTCCGACGCGACCGACTCCTCGATGCGGGCGTCCGACGACATGTCTGTGTAGTCCACGCCTGGTACAGGAGTTTAGGTAGAAGAAGTAGAGGCAAGGGGAGAACCCGATTCCGCGAACTTATTCCATTTTTCAAGCTAAGTACCGCTCTCTGTAATGCTCAAGTGGGGGTTGATTTGGTCATACAGAAATTTTGATACACACTGCTGGCACAAAATTAGGAGACTGCAGAAGTAAGCTTCATACAAATACGTTCGAGCAACGCACACATAGACAACTTCTCACAAAAACTAAATCTCACAACAGCTGCGCTCGGACTGGTTTGAGATGGTCGGTGCTACTGATTAGCTACCGCCATCAAGGAGATTTCACCCAGAATCCTTAAAAGCTAAGGAAGTGACACCTTTTCAATAAAAAAAAACAAGAAATAAAATTAATAAATAACAATGTTTTTTATTAATTTTGGGGGAAGTAATGCTTGATGGAGTAAACTTATTAGATAAGCGCCTTTGAATCGTCTCGAAATATCTTATCTACCACTAGTGGTAGTGGTTATTCTGGACGTCTTTAGCTGTGCAGAAGAATGGGCGCAAGAAACGGCACAGCTTTATGCCAGCGTAGGTTTTGGCCCGATCCATGTTTATGCCGAAATGCCTGACCAGTAATGGCACGTACGTAGAAGGTGATGATGGGAAAATTACCTTGTGACGGGAATCTCTCGTCTTCGTAAGAGTTGATGGTTTTTTTGATGGACTGCTTAGCTTCTTCCCGGTCTACGTTCAGCATAGTATCGTAACTCGGCGACATGGGGTTGGACGTGTCCTCTGGAACAGTTTTGATAGCATTATCTAATTCTGCTTAACTTTTTACACAAATTTATGTAACAATTGGGTACTTAAATTATAGCGTTTGCAAGCTAATAATAAACATTCAAATACATTTATAATAAATATATACTCAACAATAAGGGGATTATATGCAAAACGGTTTGCAAAATTGTCTAAAAGAAGCAATTTTACGAGTAGATATTACTTTTTCTAAGCACTAATACAGTAACTTAAAAAAGCTGGCGTTACTTTGTGTTTTACCTTTATACGTCGAATCAGAGATTTGGACTCTACTTGATCATTGCTTTTTATTAGGGGATATAAATACCCCATTTCATTCGTTGATTTTGGACGTCAATGTAGGTAAATGTCGTTGATAAAACTCCAATACTTACGCTGTTGACTGCCTCTAGGCAATACACTCGGCTCACTTTCCTCTTCGTGACTATCCAGTACATCACCTACGTCTTGAGGTACATCAGCATCGCTACCGTCTCGTTTCTTCGATTTCACATCACCTCCTTTGGATATTTTACTCTGCGAAGCTACAGGTTTTGTGCAACTATCTTTACTTCCAGAATATAAGCCCTTCTTTGTGCCACTTTGGCTTGAAGAAGTACTAGGTCTCGCTTTTGTGCAAGATTTTGCTTTCTCATCGCCTTTAGGTGTTTTCTTTGACGTCTCCTCTGCTTTCTTATCATCTTTCACTGATTTATCGGTGGAATCGCTTTTTTTTATAGTATCCTTTTCAGGTTCTTCTGTTTCACCTTTCTTTTTAGTTTCTTTCTCAGTTTTGTCATCTTGATTGGCATTGGCGTTTTTAGCGGCAGCTGTAGATGGTCTAATAGATTTCCTACTGTTTCTCAGTTGAGCAGTTGTAATTTCTTCCTCTGATGAAGAATTGGCGTCAGAAGAGACGTCGATAGATTCCGTTTCACCGGAGGAAGCTAGAAAGTGTGCTATATTAATCTACGATGCAGTAGAAGCAGGCAAATTTATATTGTGCTTGTATATGAAAAAATTGTAACTGGAGTGAATCCGAAGAAATTAATTATAATATTTTAATAATGCTGTTATTAAAATATTAAGTGCAGTGTTTTACCTTTGATTTAATAGTAAGTACCCTAAAGTTAGTATTTTAAAATTTATGAAGTAGTTATGTATCTACTCAGTGCATTGCTTAGAGATTTTGAGTATGTGTCAAGTTGTATGTGCAACTTACGGCCCGAATCAATTTTCTCCTCTCCAATCTCAAAGCCCACATCGCTGGGTTTCTGGCTGTCCACATACTCGAACAACACCGCTCCAGGCACGTAAGTTAGCTTCACTTTGTTTTCATCTGTAACCATGCATTGTAGTAAAACAATTAGTTTTGCAGAATAGAACAAAATATTTTTATTTGCTCAGAATATGGAGAATATTAATAAGTATATAATTTTTTTATTGTACTTACTACAATGTAAGTGTACTTATCCTGATACTTACTAAACTAGCGTGGATGTTTAGTGTATTCTGTAAATGTGTAGTGGCATTTAGAGGATCGGGCGGGGAGATCGTGCAGCCGCCATCCAACCGGATTAGCGCCCTAGATGAGGTACTTTTCTTTTTTGAGAGAGTTTTAGCTTCACCGGCCTTTTTAAGGTACGTATACCGACCTGGCTTGTTGCCGGACGTGAGCTGGCTGAGTGCGACCCTGTCGAACGCGTTGTCGTGCTCGTATGTCGTGTACATGGTTTTCTCCTTCACAGCGTGCGCCGGTACCCTCTCCTCAGCCTTGTAAAACGCATCCATCGTGCTCTTATGGTAGAGTTTCTGTCCAATCAAAATGTTAATAAAACTAAGTAATAATAATAATAAAGAGGTATAAAGTTTGTGACTTTGTTTGTCTGTTTCAGAAGGGTAATTTCTGGAACTACTGGTTCAATTCTAAAAATAATTTCACTGATAGAATGATACGTTCCTTCCATGCAATACCTATACCTAGTTACTTAAAGAAGCACTTCTCGATATGTCCCACGAAGATGCAGAAAAGTTATTGATTGTTGTTTAATGAATATTGTTATTTTATCTATTTAATGACTAGTTTAGGTTCATAATTAATATTGTAATGTGATTTATTTAGCTACTTATAGATAGAACTGTATTTTTGCAAGTTATACATATACATAAGCCGCTGGATGCGAGCAGCACAAAATCGGTCGTTGTGGAGATCCTTGGGGGAGGCCTTTGTCCAGTAGTGGACGTCTTTTGGCTGAGATGATGATGATGATGATGATACATATACATTAGTTTTGTTACTTTGTCTTATTTATGTCTGGACAGAAATATCCTAGTCCAGGCACATTGTTATTCATTCTCTATTTATATGTTTAGTATTTAGTTCAATATATTGTAAAATATATGTATTCAATAAAGATTTATTGTTATTATTATTATTTTATTTTGATTAAAAAATGGTTTCTATACGCAATCAACGTAGACGAAGTCGTGGGCACAGTTATAGTTGTATCCATTTAGGACCCTTATTATAATTACGCACGCAAAACGAACTGGAAACTTCTATTACAGACTGGTGCAAAAACCTGGTTTCCTGGCGAGAATCCCGCTTTATTGGGATAACCAAACATATATTTCTGCAATATTGTTTTGTTGTGTTCCAGTTTAAAGGGTAAATAGATAAAATTAACTTAGAAGGCATACAATTCCAAGCAAGCTGAAAAATTAGCAAGCTGAAGTGGCAATGGGCGGGGCATATTTGTCATAGAGCCGATGGCCGTTGGGGCAGACGTGTTCTCGAATGGAGACCACGCTCAAAGCGTCGTGTGGGCCGGCCACCCGCTCGCTGGACCGACGACTTGAAGAAGGCGGCGGGAAGTGGTTGGATGCGAAAGGCGGAGGACCGAGTGTGGTGGCAATCCATTGGGAAGGCCTATGTTCAGCAATGGACCTCTACACGCTGAGGATGATGATGATGATGATAAAGATGCATAACAAGCTTCTGGATCGGCAACAAATGCGTGATACT
Organism: Eudonia mercurella; assembly: GCA_963082485.1. Classification (NCBI taxonomy): domain Eukaryota; kingdom Metazoa; phylum Arthropoda; class Insecta; order Lepidoptera; family Crambidae; genus Eudonia; species Eudonia mercurella. Next base: position 13,973,253 of record OY720045.1, on the reverse strand, counting down.
CTTAGAGCGCGCAGGATACGGACTTTTCTTCGCTCGCATTGTTACTTTTTTATATATATATATATATAGCTCGGCAAATGATTCCATCCCACCTGATGTTAAGTAGAAATGGAGTCCAGACGCGAAGATAACTGGTGCAGCGTGAAAACAAACGTAGCATCAGTTAACCTCACTCTGCCGGCCCACAAGGTGCTTTTTCACGCCTCTTTTGAAGGACCCCATATCATAGGAAGGAGGGAAAACGTGTGCTGGTAGACTATTCCATCTTTTGGAGGTGCGACAAAGAAACGAGTCACCAAATTTCTTTGTGCGCGATGGGATATTTGAGACAATGAAGCGGTGACTCCGAAGAGCAGCACGTGTACTCCTATGACGGAAGGGAGAAGGTAGGAAGAGGTCAAAGAGCACTTCAGAGCACTCGCCATGGTATAAGCGGTAAAACACGCTGAGTGACGCAATATCTCCACGCAATTGCAGAGATTCGAGAGTATTTGCGACTTTTGAATTGCCGATAATGCGTTCAGCACGACGCTGCAATCTGTCCAAGGCATCGAGAAAGTACTTTGCGGAACCGTTCCAGATGTGCGAGCAATACTCCACGCAAGACCGTACCTGTGTCTTGTACAAAAAGCACAACTGGTCCGGCGTAAAGAATCGCCGCACTCTGTTCATAATACCGAGTTTTCGTGAGGTTATTTTGATCACGGCTTCGATGTAGTCCCTTTGGTTCAGATCGCAGCGAATCGTCATACCGAGCATGTTGATACTGCTCTGCAGGCTTAGAGATGTACTCTGAAGAGTTGGAAGTGGAAAGGGAATGGTGACTTTTTTGCCGTGAACGCACATACCTGTGTTTTCTTGGCATTGAACTCAACCAGATTATTGGAGCCCCAATTAGATATGAGGTCCAGTACCCGATTTAGCTCAATGACAAGATTCACTCGATTCACTTTGGTTTTGACCCACCCTGCCGTTGGGTGGCCATTATATCCCCTATGCACCGTGCTATCATCTGCATAGCAATGAATATTTCCAAGTGGAAGCATATCATTGATATGCAGAAGGAACAACGTGAGGGACAGAACGGAGCCTTGAGTGACCCCAGCGTTCACTGTCATGAGCCGCGAAGCGCATCCATCAGATAGAACACGGATTCTGCGCTCGTAGGAACCCAGCGACCCAGTTGCAGAACTGAGCAGGCAGACCGTATGCCGTGAGCTTGGAGAGAAGAGCTTTGTGCCAGACACGATCAAAAGCCTTGGCTATGTCAAGGCTAACTCAGCACGCTTGTCAATAGCCTCACCCTATAGATGTACAACGTACGCTAGAAGATCATCCGTTGACCGTTTCGGCTGAAACCCGTACTGGCGATCGTGAATTATGGAGTGTTCTTCTAGGTAGTGGACAGAGTTGTTTACTTAAAATGCGCTCATGGAGCGCATTTTAAGTCAACTTCAGTTTTGTGCAAAGTAATGACTTTGCACAAAACTGAAGTTACGACTATGGGGCGGTAATCCGATGGATCTGACTATTAGCCATGCCATCAGGGCCATAAGCTTTCCGGACATCGATTGACTACAGCTCCGCACCTCCGTGACATCACACTGCCTGATTTAAAAATCGGGCATTGTGTGGCCATTTCACCAAATTGTAGGTGGCTGTGCATTGCATTGCAGTCATCGATTCGGGAGTTAGCCGCAAAGAGTTTGGCCAGGAGATCGACCTTCTCCTGCAGCTTATGAGCTAAAGTTCCGTCAGGACATTTCAATGATGGCAGCGAGGGTTGGCAGAAGTTTGATTGCACGGCTTTGGCCAGACGCCAGTAGCTACGGCTGCCCGTAAGATGCGTCAGTAGTTCTTGGCCGACCCGTGCAACGCGCTGGGCATCTGCTCTTATTTTGCAGGACTTGGTGGCATTATTATAGGCTGCTTTCAGCGAGCGGGTTTCGGGATCCCCAAGAGCTTTACCCCTGATCCAAGCGCGGTATGCCGCCTGCTTGTTATCAACAGCGTTGGCACACTCGCGGTTGAACCATCGGTTGCGCCTGCCTTTGCTGATGAGATAGGAGTGCGGAATATAGTATTCCATTCCTAAGACTATCTCATCAGCAACTGCAGTCGCACTAGCTGTCGGGTCCTTCCCACTGAAGCAACGTTGTCCCAGGAACCGGATGCGAAATAGTCCCGCATACCATCCCAATCTGCCGACGAGTAGTGCCAAATAGCCGATATCCATCTAGTAAACCTTACATTTCACGACATGGTAGAAGATGGAATAACCCGGGGTTTTGGTGGGTCGGCCGTCAATATCTTGGTCAACCCCACATACCCGGCGGGTCGCGCAAGTTCCACGAGAAATTTGGTTCGCCATTTTCCTAGGACGTAAAAAAAAGCTTTATTGCTGGATATTAACTTCAGAAAACCCTTACCATCGGATCCACGGCCGGTTCCCCGCGGTCGATCCTCGCCTGCCTCTCCTCCTGCTCTTTGTCCAGCTCCGCAAATATCTCCAGGTCCTCAGCGCTAGGCTGCAAGTCTTCGTCGTCACAATCGTCATCGTTAGTCATTCTTTGCATGTAGTTAATGAGAGCTACGCCATCGCCTACGCTTCTCTGCACTATAAAATAAATTAGAACTTAAAAACCCTAATCCGTGACTGTTTTTTTTATCTACACTTACTATTATAAAAAGCTGAATAGATACTAAACAGATTATAAAATTATTTCGCTAATAGAAAATCCATTCCCTCAGTGAAAAGTTATAAAATTTTAAAAAACAATAAAAAATTTAAAATCATTGATTTAGTTTTGGCTACAAATTGCTCTTATGAATGTCACTGCCATCGGTTCGTAAGTCTACAAACTATCTAGTAGGCAGATAAATTTGTTAGTATTAGTATTATTTTGTTAGTTTTAGTTAGTTCATTCTGCAACATGTGCTGAGTGAGGTTCTTTTCAGTTTTGCTTCTTTATTTTGTATTTGATTTTATTAAAAAACAAAATACTTACCACTTAGTCTTCTTTCTGCAGTATTAGAGTCGATGTTACTAGTATCTTCCGGTGCCTCATCTTTCTTTTCAGTTTGCTCATTAAGCTGTTGATCTTTATTTTCTGACGTCTCGTTGTTGCTAGGTTCGTCACTCTCCATCGGTTTGTTTGAAGTAGCTTCAATTGTGTCGCATTTAATCTCTTTTATTGAAATTTTCTTCAAATTCTTTAATACTTTAGTTATCTCGTTATCTTCAGAGGGCGAAACTACATTATTATTTTGATTCTTTTGCCCATCCTTGTTCAACTTGTCTAGTATGAGTTTTCTGTTGTGATCTATAATAACATCACCTTCTTCTGTTACTCCAGAATTAGTTACATTTTCATGTTCAGATTTTGTTTCTACCTCCTCTATTACTGGATTTTTGTCATGTGCATCGATAATTTCAATAAGCGGTTTCTGTTTAGCTTCATCTTTAATTATATTTTCTTTGTCATCCACAATTTCAGTTAATTTTAATTGGTTCTTTGGTGTTCGTGATTCTAAAATAAATAGTTTAAATTGAAAATGAGGCGTCCCGATTAAAATAACTATGGGTTAATAACAGAAATATATAATGAATTTACCTCTTAAAATCTGACTGACATTCTTTCGGTCTGTATGTGGTGGTTCATTGAATAACAAATTGCTGACGGAATGAAAATCTGAAAGAAACTGACTGAAACAAAACATTATGAGTTCAAAAAAAATATCCTTTACCTAAATCACATTAGGTTTTATTTCACTAGTAAGTTCACTTACTTCGACTGTGTTTTTGGCCGCATATCTCCCCTGTACCCATACCAGTAGTCATCTGGCTGTGGCCTCTCTGTCTTTGGAGGTTGTTCTGTCTTTATTTCTTGGACTAAACGCTTGCCTAGATCCATCTGCGACCATTCTATCTTGCTCGTGGATGCCGCTGAATACCAGTAAAAGTTTTATAAAAAGGCGAGAAAAGAACTAGGCTCATGAATTTTAGAATTAAGCAGCTGCGACGCAGTCTTAATTAACTAATGTGGCTACGTCCAAGTCTTATTGTTACAAATAAACTTATTTATTGTTAGTTATCGGCTAAACTAGAGTTATTTTTTTCAACTCGCGGTGTAATGGCCTAATTTGAGAACTATTGATATCAAACCTACCATCATCATTTTTGACTTTGACAGCATCTTTGTTTTCATCACTACTGTCTTCACTAGTTGAATCTTCGCTTGTAGAATCTTCAGCTTCAGATCCACTCAGCATGTCCACCGCTATTCCTTCCTTGGTCTGCACTTCACCGGAACCATACTTTTCTTCTAGTGTTGTTGGACCTTCAATCGCCCTGAGATTCACGGTTTGTTTTGATGGACCAGCTTCTTTTTCTTCGCTCTCTGGATTTTCTTCCTAATTTGAAATCAGTGTGTTAATTTTTAATGACTTATGTACACCATTTATGTTATATTTATGAATTTGTGTTTCTCACTTACCTTCGATGGAAGGCCGAGCTTCTCCCTTTCCTCCTTCTCCTTCACTTCTCTTTCTGCCTTTTTCTCATCTCGCATTTTAATCAGGTAACGCACACTCTGCATCACTTTTTCTTGGTCTTTTGCTATCCAACTGCGATTTTGTCAAACGTAGTCTATTAGTTTGTGAGGACACTAGCATATTGTAACAAGGCATAAGAAGATTGCATATAAATTAAACATACCTAAACTCTACGGAATTATTGTAATAAAACCATTTCTAGTAATGAAACCAATGAACGGATGTAAAATGTGTAGATTTACAACTTTGTTTCTGCAGATGTAAATATCCACTTTTGAACCCATATTGCAGAACGCAGAATTAAGCCCTGGTCGGTCCTTGGCCAGAAATTTGAATATGATGAAGCTTTACTTCATTACTACGATGGAGAAATATTTCACAATAATATGTATCATGTTAAAATAATGAACTACAATGTTACAGCAATAAACACAAAATCCAACATTTTAGCTGCCCATCTCAAAAGTCTGAAGTGTCTACCTTCTAGTGCTAGTAGTTCTATGCTTATAGTGAAAGGTCACAATAAATTATTTCACCGTCTCCTCTCCGCGATTTCTTCCTGAACTCCACCTTTCTGCCAAGCTTCAGCACAGGCCCTGTCCCTCGGGAAAACCGGCCTATTATCTAGATTTAGCAGCTCCTTAAGGCGCAGCGTCAGTGTCTTTCTGTATGCAGGGATATTCCGCACGACGGGGTTACCGGTGAGTACCAGAACTAGAATGACAATTAATCATCAGAAGGGTGAGCCACTTAGCTAAAGTGGCTGAAAATAGATATGCCGAAGAGATTTACTGAATGAAGACGGACGCACTGCAAAGGTTCGTTCTGAATTAAATCGCTGGTCTCAGAATAGACTTAGTACTTATAAAAATGAATGTAAGAGGAGATTAATGAGATGGAGGTTTGTGGGCCGATAGTGATATACAAGGTTAGGGTTTTTAGGGTTCCGTACCCAAAGGGTAAAACGGGAACCTATTACTAAGACTCCGCCGTCCGTCTGTCTGTCTGTCCGTCTGTCACCAGGCTGTATCTCATGAACCGTGATAGTTAGACAGTTAACATTTTCACAGATGATGTATTTCTGTTGCCGCTATAACAATAAAATAATACTAAAAAAACAGAATAAAATAAATAATTAGTGGGCCCCCATACAACAAACGTGATTTTTTTGCTCGATATTGATAACGGCAACAGGTAGACGCTTGAAATATTCACAGAATATTTTGTTATATATTCACTTTAAAAATAAATAATTAAATTAAAATAAAACAACATTTTAAGGGAGGCTCCCATACATACAACAAACGTGTTTTTTTTTTGCTGGTTTTTGCTCGATATTGATAACGGCAACAGGTACTTAGACCCTTGAAATATTCACAGAATATTGTGTTAATAAATTATTCACTATAAAAATAAATAATTAAATTAAAATAGAATTAACATTTAAGGGGGGCTCCCATACAACAAACGTGATTTTTTTCCAATTTTTTTATCGGTCTTAACTATCGTTGTTAGGACCGGTACAGGTAGAAACTTGAAATATTTTTATAGATAATGGTATGGAACCCTTCGTGCGCGAGTCCGACTCGCACTTGGCCGGTTTTAATATCCGTCACAACTCGTCACACCGTCATCGAAGAAAAGACCTTAATGAGCTTGGAAGACTAGAGCAAGAGAAAGATAGGCCCAGATACGAAATCGAATGTAAATAGAGCTCATTTTGGTACGTTCTTCTAGATGCACAACGCATTGACTAGATGACTGCAGAGCTACATAATATCGTATCGTATTCTTTCCCACTAAAACGTATTGGTAATTCGGTACAAATTGGTTCTATGTAAAATGTTATGAAGCTTACTGAGTTACCTTTCAATAAAAACATGTCAGCTAACACATCGACGATAAGTGGATCTTCAAGTCGGTTGTACGAAAGGTCAAGAACGGAGAGATTTCTGCACATCTTCAGGTGAAACAAATCCTCTGAAAAAGTTAGTAAATAGAGAATGAAAGCAGTAATCTTAATATTTTCTGTTTTAGAACATTTTTATATTCTCTTCTAATGATGACAATACCAAAATTAGTCTTATTTCTAATAATAATGCTACCAATATTGTCGATAGGGCGACAGACTTAGCTATAAGGTTTTAATTATTATTTGAATGCAAATATATAATTATGCTCTCGTTTCAACATAATGTATCATCATCATCATCATCATAATCTCAGCCAAAAGACGTCCACTGCTGGATAAAGGCCGGCACATTGCTCGCAGGACTGATGGCCGCTGGGGCGGAACAGTCCTTGAGTGGCGACCGCGTACTCCAACATAATGTACTAATGCTTAGTTAATTATTATTATTATGCTCATGAGAAGAGTTGCCCTCCAAATTATTTGTTCGGTAATATTTCGACATGAATTTAGCGTTTATAAATAAAGAAATAAAAACTCACCAACGGTTGTCAGCATATTATGAGCAATACTCAAGGTATGCAAATCCGGCACAACTTCAAGGTTTTCAATCTTTGTTACGAAATTGTGGTCCAAATTCAAGGTGTCCAATAAAGGACATCCGTTGAGATTCTCAATCTTTCTAACAACATTGTAGTGTAAGTACAGGCATTTAAGCTGCGAGAGTGTGGCTAGACCCTCGATCCTTTGAATGCCGTTATTCTCCAGGAAGATACACTTCAAGCCGGTGTATTCGTCTAGGTTTTCAATTTTAGAAAATCCCTAGAAATAAGTTTGCAATCATTCACTGTGTTACTCAATTGCACCAAAACCAAACCAAAAATGTATCGTAAACTAAAAAAATTGCTGCAAATATAGTAATTTCTAGTTTTTTCGTTGATGCAAAAGTACCTTAAAATGCAGATACAAGATATCATTCAAGTACGGCGTGCAGTAAAGTTTGTGCTGCTTGCAGTGATTCTTTATAAACTCCTTAGTCATTCGTGGCCCTCTATTCATCTCCTCCATATCCTGCTCCAACTTCATCTGGAACTCTTTCTGCTTTAGTCGTTCCTTTTCTGCTGCCTCTGCTTTTTCTTTCTCTGCTGCTTGCTTCTTCAACTCTACAACTGACAGTTGCTTACCTGTAAAACAAGCTGTAATTTATGTCAGGGTATATAGTAATGTTATGTTTTATTTTTAAAGTACCTTCATTGTCACCCTCTGTAGGCAAAACCTTAATTGAAGGTTTGTCACTTTCATCGCCTCTTTTGTGGTCACCTTGGGCTTGCTTATCAATCTCTGTGTTTTTAATCGCGCAAACCTTGTTGCCAGATGTGTAGTCTAATAGGTTTTTCTTTCTATCCTCTTCTCGGCACAACATGTTGTTTGCAATATTTAGAACTTCTTTGTTATCCTTCATTTTGTCTTTAATATCATAAAGGAGGTCATTGATTCTTTTGTTACGATCTAGTTCTCGGCGTTTGTACTCCGCCATTTTTCTATTTTGTTCATCTTTATAATTGAATTCGACATCCCACAACTCCTTTCTATGTTTTTCACTTTTTTGTAATTCTGCTGCTTTGATAGGATCTACAGGTGGTTTAGTCTCTTCCAAGTTAACCTTATCTAGTTCGCTAGTTGACTTTTTCACTGGGTGCAAGATATCATGTGACTTTTGTAATATTTCATCTACCTCTTGTATAAATACTTTACACTCCTTGTTTCGTTTTTCATAACTAACTTTACTTTGGTTGATTCTTTCTTCGTGTAACTTCAAGTCTGAATTTAATTTGTGTATTGCGCTATTAATATCGTTAATATGAGTATCTGTCACTGTACTTATCTGTGCTTCATTGTCACTCTCAACATTTTCTTCCTTTTCGTCAGTAGCCATTTTAGCTTCAATAGAACTACCTTGCTTACAAACCTCACGTTCACTTTGAAGCTTTTGAAAAACTATATTTGACTTCCTGGAATTCTCTAAAGCTTCATTAACATCATTAAGAAGTTCATTCATACTATTGAGCTTGTTGGTTATATCTTCTTTGATCAAAGTACTCAAATTTTCAGCACCTTCGACAATATTTCGAGCTAAGTTTTTCATTTCTTTGAATTCCATATCTTTATTGTCCTTGTTTTCATTATTACTAATATCGAATATCTCTTCTAAAGTAGTTTGTAATCTTTGTTCCATGTTTTCATCAAACCGCTGCGGGTTTTCTGCTTTATTTTGGTTTTCAATACCTTCGTTTAAATTGGGTTTGATGATTTCAATGTTTGAGTAATCATTATTAGATTCATCATTAGAAGTATCCAATACGGAGTTAATGTCACGTAGTGCTTGTTCTGTTTCTTTCAATTTTGTTTCCATAGACTTAGGAAACACTTCATAATAAGCTGCAGAATCAATAGCTTCATCTTTTTTTATTTTTGATTCAGACTTCAGCTCGTTTTTCACTTTTCCGCTCAGATCGGGAGTCACGGGATTATCTTTCAAGGATATGTTCATTATTTTATTGATGGCATACTTCTCCTTAACCTCATCAAATGCGGACTTTCTTTTTTGACCTTTTATTATCTGAACCGATGATTCCTTTAGTACGATGTCAGATTGTATTTCGGTTTTCATCAATACTGTATTATTAGCTTCAGAGGATTGAGGATTCTCATGGTCCTCGGCCAACTTCAAAAGCATATCCTTCGTTTCTTGGTATCTGGTTTCATAAGACTTGTCTGTGTATTGACTTACAACTTTTTCAATAGCTTCTAGTTCCTTCTCATCGCTTTCTCCATTTTCACTTTCGGTTTCTGCGTCTTTTTTAGTTTCTTGTACTACATTAGCTTCATATTCAGTTATGGAGTTCATTAAAGCTTGCATATTTTTATAATTAATTTTATTTACTTGTTCAGTATCTCCGCCTGCAGAATCTATTTCTGATCGTATATCACTATACGATGAGATATTTATTTGATCCAAAGGAATAGATATAGGCTTGCTTTCTTCTGAACCCGTTACTATTTGTATCTGCCGTGCTTTTTCTGCTATGATAGGGTTCCCTTTCAGTTTTTCTTTGATTTCTTGAACGGTAAGTGGTCTGTCGCAATCTTCAATTTCGGTAAAAGGCTGTCCAGTCATAACTTCGTACTCCGATTTCACTTCTCCAGATGCCGAAGCGGCGATGTACGGTCGCTTTTCATGAACCTTTAAAGGCTTCAGTTCGTTTTCTATCACTCTATCGATAACTTCCTGGGGAAACTTGGCATCTTGAAAAAATATCTTAAGCTCTTCTCGCTTTTTTTCAATATAAGCAGGATCCACGGGAATAGATGACTCAGGTATTTCCATGTTTATAGAAGTATACGTTTCAAAATTAATAATGTTATTTAATTTTGCAATCACTTGACGGAAAACTTGTTTTCCAAGCACATACCTACTTATTTATTTCCATGGTAACAGTTTATTTACTGTCACTTTGTTTGATCGAAATTGGAATGTGATTTTGAAAAATGCGCCATTGATAACACCTTGCGTGTAATTCGTTATACGCACAGTTTTACGTAAAAAGCTATAGGTATTGTTTTAATATAGAATTTTATTTATGGTTTGTTGCTGGCTGTTATTCGATTTTAAATATTTAAAAGTAGATAAGTACCTACTTAAAGTTTGTAAGGAAATGTTTTAATGGGATTGTCAAGAAGAAAAATGTATTAGTAGTTAAAAGAATTATAAAATTCTATATTATTTTTAACAGGTATAAATAACATTTTTGAGATTTGTTACTAATGTAATATTTAAAAAATAAACTAGGTATTGTCATTTAATGCATTGACATATAATTAAATAGAAATATCAAAATACATTATTATGTTTATTATTATTACTTTTCTTGATGGCTTTATCTCAGACCAAATAAAAAGTTTTTTTTTTATTTGGTCTGAGAACTTGATTCTAAACTTTCTTTGATTACTCGTATTATTTTAGTAATCTGTGGCAAAGCAATTGTCAAGTAAAATGACATTTGATGTCATGTTGTCATGAAAAGCTGAAAAGTAAACAACTAGGTAGGTATGCAGTTCTTTCGATTTTGTAGTTGTACCAGTTAAAAAGTAAATCTTTAAAACTGTTGTTGTAAATGCAATGTGAAACGTGAATGGGTTCTGTTAAGTTTACTAATTAACATAATACAACAGATCAAACTGTGGTAAACATGACCGACGAACGTAATTTTCGTTCGTCGTATTACGAGAAGGTCGGGTGCCGAGGCGTGGAAGAAAAGAAGTCTTTGGAGATCTTGCTAAAGGAAAAACCATGGGATAAAGTGAAACTGAAGCAGTTCTGTCTACGTTTTACAGTGCCTGCTGCTTATAGGAACCTTGTCTGGAAAGTTTTATTGGGTAAACAAATGTTTTTGGATACCGACAGTTAATTTGTTTGATTTATCGATTGTATTTGCTTTCTCTCCTAACCAAAAGTAGATATCGAATCACAATTCAAATTAAGTCTTATTTAGTTACCAGCCTACAGTTTGCTGCCTACAATATAAAAAAGGTTATTTTGCTTTGAACTGACTGTTACAAAAACAAAAATTTCACAGATTTGGTGATGTGCCACTATCGAATTAAAGCAGCGAGTTATTTCTAGTAGCTAAGTAGCTACTAGAAATAACTCGCTGTTACCTATTAAATAAAGTTGTCACTTACCCAAATTAAGTCTGCAACAATGTATAGATGATCTATTTGATATTACATATTTAATAATGTATGTCTTTTAGAAAAACGCATTCTCTCTATCTCTCTTTATTCTTCTCTATTCAAAAATGTAAAACTAAATTAAATGCAGGCTACAGCTTTTAAAGACTGCATAACAAAATTTTTTAACCAATATTTCCTCTATTATAAACCAAACCCCTTAGATATACTGCCAGTTTACCCCGACTCACACCAGTTTGTGATGGAGCAGCGCACCGACCAGTACAATGACTTGTTGTATGCAGTTGAGATGTTGGAGCTTATTGACATGAAGGCTCCGCGAAGCAGGGTCCTGCTACAGATGTGGCTGATGGACAATGAAGAGAGAGAGCCACCTATATTCAGGGAAACAAATTTTTCTGTAAGTGCCATTGAAAATTTTTGTATGTTTTTTGGTTTGTTAAACTTTTTATAATGATTATTACTATTTTAGCAGTTGAGACAATAATTAATAAATTATTAATATTATTCTTGTTACTTTATCATTATTTTATTAATAATTATTATTGATCAGCCTTGATGAAACTGAAATTTGAGATGAACAGGTTTTAACATGAAACATTTTTACACACTCGGTACTCTGTTGTTCCTCCTAGATATAAAATACCACTATCCATAAAATACCCCCTAGGGCTAGACTTTTTAATTCAACTTTATATTCTAAATTCATTTAAAAAAATATAGTAATTGAGTAAAATTTATTTTCATTCCAGTCAGAAGACACATTCTTGCCAATAGTAGAGACCCTCTTGGAGCTGTATGATGATGAAGTGGATATCTACTGGTTTGCTAAGAGCCTGGCCGAGGTTGTCAAAACCATGCAAAAAGACATGCCCAAGCTGACTGAAGCCTTCCAAAGCATGCTGGAGAAAGAAGATGGAGAGCTGTACAAGTAAGCAGAAATAGCTGAAGCTAAAAATATTAGAAAGATAAGCTAAAAACTGATAAATTTTCTTCTGACCATGTCGTAATATATTCGCCATTTTGTACTGAAATTATAAATTATAGTCTAATGCATCATTACAGCACAACTGGATTGTATGAATTTATATAAAATTGTTGTCGACACTGTAATTAATTTTATCCTCGTATCGTCGCCACACTCTGAATGTTATTTCGTATTACATCTAAAAAAGTTCTGTTAAAAGCAATGGTCTGATTCTTGGGTTTAAATCGCACATGAGGCATGTTGTTGTCTTAATCAAGAGCTTCGATTATATCTATACAATATGTTGATTTGCACTTGCGCCATATTCATAGCAGCGGTCATATTGCTTATACTTATTACAAATAAATTATAAAAAAATATGAAAAAAAAAGCTTGAGGAGCTCGATGGCGCAGTGGTTAACGCGCCCGGTCTGCGAGTGCTGAGGTTAAGCAACTTTCGCAAAGGCCGGTCATCGGATGGGTGACCAAAAATGTATCCTCCGTTCTTCGGAAGGCACGTAAAGACGTAGGTCTCGGCTGCATTAGCAGTCGTTAACAACCACCAATCCGCACTGGGCCCTCGTGGAGGTTATTTTAAAAATCTGTAAATGGGCAACGGGGACGTGCGTATGCGTAAGCGTAAGCGTAAGCGTAAGCGTAAGCTTAGGCCTTTTTACGTAAGGTCGTCGACTCGCCCGCTGCGCTCTAATCTACCTACTATGGTCCGGACCGCTAATTCTCGTCAGACGACGACGGTCGCTATTCTGATTTACACCAATTTTATTAATTAATTGGTTTCTTATTACTTGCTGGGTGTTAAAAGTATTTTTAGTTTTAGGTCAACGACCTTACTTAAAGTGGCCTAACATTACACTTACGCATACGTACCTACTTTTGTTGCTTATTTACAAATTTTAAGATATGTTTTTTTTCTTCTTTTTTTAATAATATATGTAATAAGTATAAGCAATATGACCGCTGCTATGAATCAAGGTGCAAATCAACATATTGTATATATCGTTGCGATATAAAAGCATTGTTAATGTAATATAACATTAAACACTAAACATATTTATAATGTTGCCCAATACCATAAATACTTATATTAATGGAAATTTACCTAATGACTGTTCCAGCCATCTTGTGGAGGTGAACTCTTTGGAAAAGTTGCCACTCATAAAATGGTTCAACTGTTGCTTTGCTGGCTATTTAGACGACACCTCGCTTACGAAGTTAGTACCCCTGTTTTTACTCTGTATTGCACACACAAAAACATATATGGCCTTAATAATAATTGGAGTATAAGCTTATATTCTGTGTTATGTTACCATCATGTGAACTTCATTTCAAATTTGAGTAAAAGAGGCTTACAAACAATAACTATGTTGAAGTCTATACTAAAAAATATTAATGTCTATAGTACTGATTCAAACGAAGAACCAAGGTCACAGACGTAGCTCAATTGACAAGCTTGTCAAATTAGCCAGATCCATAATCACTGAGATGTCAGATGTGTTCTGGAGGCCACCCTACTACTTGCTGAGTTTCTTGTCGGTTCTTCTCAGTACAAGATCTCCCGTCCAGAGTAGACTTACGAACCAATGGCATAGTGACATTCATAAGAGCTACTTGTAGCCTTTAGGCTACAAGTAGCTGAATAATTGATTTAAATGAAACAACTTTTACGGATCTACTCGCGTTCATTTTATGTGTAGTGTTCGCGTAAACTTTAGAAAACAATATGTGAATAAATGATTTTGAATTTTGAATTTTGAATTTGAATTTTACTGGAAATAGATCCTTAGACCTTTGTCAATAATGTTTATTATTGTTATATTATAATTTTTAAGACGTTTCACATGTGCAGTCAGGAATCAATATTTATTAAGCCGTGCATCTATTCTGTTTCAGGATCTGGGACAAGCTGTGTAGCGGTGCACCTAAAATACTCGCTTTTGTTGCTGTTATGCTATTGATAACACTGCGTCGTAATATCTTGAAAGCAAAATCATCTGAAGAAATACTTAAATGTGTTTCTGAAGTAGGTATTTTTTAAGGATATGTTCCGATATATACTGCGAGCACTGTCCAGTGCTCTTACTGGTGAGAAATTTGTTCCGTTAGGGACTGACAGTATACTGCCGCAGTATCCTAGGGAAATATATGACGTCATAAATCGTCGCCATTTTTGTACGGTAAGCACTGGCATTTTCGAGGTAAGGTTCTCAGTGCTTTGATCACGTGATCAACAGCGTCCAGAAATGATGACATGGATGACAGTATACTGGACTGCATTCCGTTTTAAACAGTAACCAGTATAGCTAACTAAAAAGGAACGGCTTCGCAGTATACTAAATTGACATCAGACCTTACAGTGCTCGACGTGCATATCGGAATATACCCTTAATTTTTAAGTCCTGTTCAAAGCTATAAATAATAAAAAAATAATAAAATGCTGCCATACTTGTAATGTCACATGTTTAATGGTAGTTTTTCTAATATAATTGTCCTTTTTTTAGATTCCGGAACAGTATGAAGAAGTTATCGCTATAAAAGCCATTGAACTGTGGCAATATTACGGCGCGCAACCCCAAAGTGACCAGCTTGCGAAGAAATGATGTATGACCTTCTAATGAGTTAATCTCATTAGAAGTAAAAAATATAAAATCTATCAATATGGATTGGTTTATTACATACAAAGGATTGAGCAGTGGGTCGGGAGGGGCTGATGATGATGATGATGAGACATTTTCTATAAGAGTGATATAAGTTAAAGTTGAATGTGATTTCCGTAGTTAAACTAAAGCATTGTAGCTTCGATCATATTGTAGTAACTAAATATCTTATAAGGGGCAATACTGTAATGTTAATCCTACTAATATTAAAAGTAACGAAAGTTTGTAAGTATGGATGGATGGATCTTTGTTACTCTTTCACGTAAAAACTACTGAATGGATTTGGATGAAATTCGGCATACAGATAGTTTATAACCTGGATTAACACCTAGGATAGTTTTTATCCTGATATTCCCACGGGAATGAATGGAAACTGTCAAAGTGGATGTTTGTTACTCTTTCACGTAAAAACTACTGAATGGATTTGGATGAAATTCGGCATACAGATAGTTTATAACCTGGATTAACACCTAGGATAGTTTTTATCCCGATATTCCCACGGGAATGAATGGAAACTGTCAAAGTGGATGTTTGTTACTCTTTCACGTAAAAACTACTGAATGGATTTGGATGAAATTCGGCATACAGATAGTTTATAACCTGGATTAACACATAGGATAGTTTTTATCCCGATATTCCTACGGGAATAAATGGAAACTGTCAAAGCGGTACGAAGTCTGCCGGGTTCACTAGTACATTAA
This sequence comes from Eudonia mercurella, assembly GCA_963082485.1. Classification (NCBI taxonomy): domain Eukaryota; kingdom Metazoa; phylum Arthropoda; class Insecta; order Lepidoptera; family Crambidae; genus Eudonia; species Eudonia mercurella. The sequence continues at coordinate 13,957,695 of OY720045.1, read as the reverse complement.
TATATTTGGTAATTATGTTCATATTTTAACATAGTAAATGCATTGACAAAAGTAGATCTGTTTTAGAGCTAGGTACAATAATAAATACCCTTTAATATATATTCGTAGTAAATACATGTTTTAAAACTTGTAAATAATTGTTTTATTTCTTAATTATTATCCAAAATATCCATTTACATAAAAAATCATTCATTATCCAGCAGAAAGGTGGATTGTCTGGTACGAACAGCTGTAGTATGCCGTTCAAGTGTTAATTTTTATTGGATCATATGGTTTTATGTAACCGCCTTATCTTTTTGTAAATGTATAATTTTGTAATTGCGCTGACATTGTTTGATATTTGTTTACTTTGCACATCGACTTATTATGACTATTATTAATTATTTTTATTTTTTATTAATTATTATTTTATCATATCGCCTATTTAATGTTTTATTTACACAAACACACGCAACACACCAATAAGCAAAAAGTTATTGTTCTCATGGGGTCCTGAGGCTAAATGCACGGTTTTGGCAGAATAACAGCGTCTACTGCTAACACAGTAGGCATTTGCTGAGTCGAGGCCCATTTGCTGCTGTAGCACACATACTTCTATGGGCACCAAACTGATGGAATACCTACTGTTAGTTTTTATTAGATTTTTATATTTAATTATTAATGTTGTCTTTGTTGATTTAATTCTGTTTGTATTTATGTTTGTTGTAATTGTTAATTTAATCGCCTTGTATACATGTATTTATGTGTGCTTATGTAGTAAATAAATGAATGTCTATGTCTATGTCTATGTCTGTCTATATTTTTTTTTATTGTATTATAATGAAAGACAGAACTTTACCTACGTACCCATAGATTAAAACAAATCCAGTCTGGCCTGCACATCAGACTACCACAAACTATTTTTTTTTTCATTAGATTTTTAACTTTATTTACACATAGTTGGCGATTTTTTGAATAAATTGTCAATTTTTTAAAAGTTTTAAATGGTTTCATATGCATGTGTCCATACATTAAGAACACAATATTTTGTCTCTCTTTTAACCAAACCGAGTACTAACATGTAAATCATCATCATTATCATCATCAGCTCATTTTATGTCCCCACTGCTGGGTCACGAGCCTTCTCTATGGATGGATAGGGAGAACGGGCCATAAACCACCACGCGGGCCCAGTGCGGATTGGTGGTTGTTAACGACTGTTAATGCAGCCGGGACCAACGGCTTTACGTGCCTTCCGAAGCACGGAGGAGCTTGAGATGATACATTTTTAGTCACCCATCCGATGACCGGCTTTTGCAAAAGTTGCTTAACCTCAGCACTCGCAGACCGGGCGCGTTAACCACTGTGCCATCGAGCTCCTGTACAAACCCGAGACACAGAAGAAAGACACTCGAGACCTCTGGGCTTAAGATTAGAATACACGACCACAGATACATACATTACAATCACCATCATCATTTTGTGCCAGCCGTCTTCATTCTAAAGTTTGGAAATAAGTACACAAAACTTCTTGCAGTCCCATGTAGCATATTTTTACATTACAATACAATAATCAAATTGTATTTTAGTTTTAACCTAAAGCAGCAGTCATAAGATACCTAATATTTTTTACTAGAAAAATCAACCAGCCTCAGAAAGCTCGAGTGGGAGTGGAGCTACCGAGGTCCATACAGTAACTCAGAATAATATAGGGTACCGAGGCCCCGCGGTTCTAGCGGTCAGAGCTCCTGAGGCTGGTTAATTTTTTCTAGTAATACATTATCTTGTAACTATAATACCCATGACTTATATGCATCTTGTGCCGAAAACGGAACAATGAGTTTGCTTTCAAATCTTTCCTAAGATATTTGTCAGTTTTAATATGAAACCTTATAAAGTCTATCCTTGGTCATTGAATTATAAAATAAAAGCTTGTAAAAACATGATTTTTCAACAAAAAAAATTTTTTCTAATTTTCCTTAAATTTTACATCATACACAAGGAAGTTTTGACGGAAACCTTTGGATACGAGATTGCAACTTTTTTTGAAAAATAAATAAAAATACTTCTATATATGTTCTATTTTCAATGATGTCGTTATAATTAATAAAAAAATTAAATTGTTATTAAAAAAATCTTATATGAAATAAACAAAATGAAAATAAATTATTAAAGAGAGCATTTTTTCAAGATTTTTATTATTTTGTGTATTAAAAAAAAGTGCAGTGCCAAAAAAATTTTTTGTTATTTTTTTCGAAGTGTTGGAATTACATAGTATCCATAAAAAAAGCTTTTTATGATAAACTGACTATTAATCATGAAACTACTGGACAGATTTAAAAAATTCTTGTACCATTAGAATGCTACATTAGCGCTGAGTAACATAGGCTATATTAAAAATTTATTTGTCGTTTTTAGTATTTTATATTATATAATATATTTTTTTAATATAGCCTATGTTACTCAGCGCTAATGTAGCATTCTAATGGTATAAGATTTTTTAAAATCGGTCCAGAAGTTTTTGAGTTTATTCGTTGCAAAAATACATACACACATACATACATACAAAAATACAAAGGTTTCCTCTTTATAATATTAGTATAGAGTATAGATATATAAAATACTAAAAAAACGACTATAATTATATAAAATACTAATTTTCCAATACAAAATTATTTGTTTATTTTGTTGTCATGGAAACCATTGATATATATTTAACTCAGTGATGGAAACTGTCAAAGCGATACGAAGTCCGCCGGAGCTAGACATAGCAATGTGAATTGGGAATGCAAAAATTCAAAATAATAAAAAAGCAGCGGTTTTGGTTATTAATAACTCTGAAGAAAGAAAGTCTTCGCCGGCCTAGTCGGTTCTCGTAGTCGGTAGATACACCTCTACAAATGTAACTTAAAAATAACATAAATTAATTTCTATGATAGTACAGAATAGAACACTTTATTGTAAGTAAGTACATTAAAAATAAAAACACACGTTAATAAAATGACATCTCAAGAAAAGTGGAAAATGGATAGCTCAAAAGCCATGAGCATGTTAATGTATTCTATGACCATGAAATATACAAACCCTAACACGTTTACATAAAATTGTGAATAGTTCTGATATTTCGAAAAAAATAAATCATAACAATCATAAAAGCAAGCTATTCATCAACTTAAGCAGTAAGCAGTTCAGCAAGGACTATTAGGTCTATGACGTTGGTTTCAGTCATGACAGTAGCTGTTTCAATGGTTTCAGTAAGGTCTTGAATTCAGTTTTTAGCTGTCATAAATACGTAAATAGAATGGGAGAAACTGGTAAAATAAAAGGGCAACACTGTTCCTGTCGCCATTTTGCAAGAATGTCAGCCAAATCATCAGCTCGCATTTTTAGTTAATTTTCTATGTTATTCTACGTGGAAATACAGTGATTTTGGTTTTAAAATATCTTTTTAATAGTTAAACAGCAAAAATGGACCGTTTTATAAGTATGTGGAAAGTGAGGGAGCTGGCGGACAAAGTGTAAGTACAATCCCCTTGGATTCTTTTCATGCAAATTGCAACCATCTGTGTTAAAATACACTGATTTGTACAGTTTTCTCTAGCATCGAATGACATAAATTGATGTGGTAGTGTCTGTCCTTGATAATTGATGTATTGTGTTTTATGTACTTTCACATTAAAATTGTTCTTGTCATGTGGAAAGTAGGTAACACAGCCTAAAATACTCATCCAAGGCGTTATCAATAGCGAATTTGAACAAGAGGGATGAATTATGGACCGGTTTTGCTAATTTAGTGATGTTCGAATCAGCTATTGTAGTGCATGTTGTCCCTAGAAACTATTTTAATTATTACCTTCAATTACAAAACCTTCCTTTGGGACTTCCTACTCTGTGCTAGAGTAAAAAAATTGGTTATTTAGCAATATAGATGCTAGCTTCATGCTGCTAAAACTTTAAAGTTGAGCTATTTAATAATATATCATCATTCATGATTTCATCAAACTAAAGTTTCAATAATAAACTAGTAGACCTATGAACCTATACACCTATCTAGTAACAAATGAAAAAGTTTAGTTAATAAAATCATACTCCAAAAGATGTATAGGTATTAGGAGCTCGAGTGCTCGAATACCAGACACAATAGAATTTTAATTGTTATCGGCCACCTGGTGGTCGATCACGCTCAAGGGGCTATGCATACCTACTTAATGAATTAGTTATAGCAACAGTAGTTATAGTAAGATTTTGAATATTGAGACCTATAAGTAACCTACATAGGTAACAATTACATTTTAATAAGAATTTAGTCATGTGATGTTCCTCTGTTTTGGATTTATGTGTAATGTATTGTACCAAATAAGATGATTTTTTTTACAAAAAGTTTTAAAGGAATTTGTCTATAAACGTAGCATCCGGTTATATGAAAGGGACTGAATTATTTACTTGAGGATGTCATTAATAAGTACCGTTACTATAGCCACTATAAGATGATCCCTTGCGGAGTTTCTTGCTATATTGCAAAGTGTCATATGCAGCGTTTATAAAGACTGCTTAGAGTTTAGCCTTCAGTTGATTTTAGAGTACAAAGGTACTTTTTGAAAAACATTTTGTATAAAAATTGAATTGAATGTCAATTCAACATTGGTATGTTATCCTTATCTGTGCTGCACAAGTGTGTAGTAGTAGTGTGTGTGTAGGCCAAACCCATTAAGGGCAATTATCTAGACTCATAATGTTAATACAACATACTTGTTGAATATATTAATTTGTTGGTTCATTATTTTTTTATGGCTAGACAAACTATGAAAGTTATGTAGACAATGTAGACATAAAAATTATAGCGCTTTGGTAGTTTTATGGTAAACTTTTATAAATTTTTCATTTATTGTAAGCTTGCCAAATATTGTGAATGCATTAATTGCAATAATTATCTGAAGGTCAGGTTATGCAAAAGTTAAAACTGGTTGATTGTGCTGTGCAATTAATGAAATTGCTTTCACTTTTAAAGTAAATTGAATGACTAGTTTTTGTTAATTTTAAATGGCTTTAAAAAGTATCAAATACAACTACAAGTAAGTTTTTATTGGTAGGGCTTGTGTTTTTAGTCTATCACTGTAACAACAATATTAAAACATTTTTATGTTCTAACCTGACATTAGTACCTGGGAGGTATATAGCCAATTTCTCAGAATAGAATAGAATAGAATAATTGTTTATTGTTCACTGTGTACATATAAGGTCTTAAGAGTATTTTTGGACACAACAGTGTGCCCATTTCGGACATACAATATTTATTTTATAAGACATTTACTTTCTAGACAATAATTAACATTACAGAAATACAGTGCATATATTTTAAATTTTACATCATTAATTATTAAATATTAAATAATCTTAATTTACAATTGTATTAATAAATAATTAATTAATTAATTAACAATATACCTATAACAATTCCATTATAATTAATGTCCACCAATATCAATTCAAATTCATGAAATATTCATTTAAATTATAAAATTACACTACAAACTGAGTACACAAACATGTGTTTGTGTACTCAGTTTGGTTGATGGTAGGGCTTGTTTGTCCGCCTGGCTAGCTACCACCATCTTATCTAAGCAGAGCAGAACTGTCTACATGTCCAAACACATTTCTGTTTTTTTTTTCTTGGTCGAAATATTAAACAGTTTAAAAAAGACTTACTGTGGAATGTCGATCACTGGGCCACTGGCCACCACTTATTAGGTTAAATTAAAGATCTTTATTCTCATACGAAATTACATTTCACTTATAAGGGAGATATAAATAATACATAAACTATAGTATAATTTGTCACTCTGTGGTACTCGCTGCAATATCAAGATTAAGTCTATTTTTACCCGACTGCAAAGAAAGGGTTATGTTTTTCGTGACTCTTGTATGTAATATTCTTTATTACCTCATATCTCCAGAACCGCTGAACGGATTTACATCATTAAGGTATCGTTAGATTCGTCTTTGCTGCCCAAGTGTTCATAGATAGATGACGTTTAAAAAAAAATACATGGCTGTGCGACGCCATTGGAGTTGGTGAAAAACAATATTTTTTCGATTACTTCATTATGGGTATCAAATGAGAGGGCTCTACACAAGGATTTCAAAAAGGTATATCATGAAATTTGTCTAACTAAAAAGACATACTAAAATAAAATTAAAAAAAACAAACGACGTTTATAGGCTGATGATGATGATGATGATAGTATAGTCTCACAAGTTTTCACTTCATCCAGTAACCTATTTATTAAACAGCTGTGCTCCCTTAAACAGAATTGTCTTTTTCCCATATTTAGTCCTAGGCGTAATTTAAGTTTTTTTTTCCTATAAGTAGTTGATGGCTTTGTGCGATTAGCACATTTAACCAGTGTCAAAGTAATTCTTCTTACAAGTAATACATAAATAAACAATATTTCTTTTCTGTATGATGATGATGATGAATGATAATAGAAATGAGAAGTGAGAAATCATATACCCTCCAACCTCTCGAGTATAAGTCCTCGGGCGGACTTCTTGAGAGAATTTGAAAAGTGACGTTGCACTGTTTTGTTTCATTTGCCAACACTCATGCACACTTACGAGCACTTAATGGTTAATAATCCATTGTTATTTCACATTTATATTTGTCATAACACAAATTTTAGAAAATAAAACAAAACTGCAGACATGACTTCACTTTCCCACCAAGAAGTCCATTTTGTTTTTGTGTCAGAGATTGTGCATATTTTTTTTAATATCTAATTGTATATTTGATGTCGTTTTTGTTTCAGAACAAACGTGGTGATGAACTATACAGAGGTGGAAGGTAAAGTGCGCGAGGCGACCTCCGACGAGGCGTGGGGCCCCACCGGCCAGCAGATGCAGGAGCTGGCGCTGGCCACCTTCACCTACGAGCACTTCCCCGAGGTCATGTCCATGCTGTGGCGGCGCATGCTGCACGACAACCGCTCGCACTGGCGGCGCACTTACAAGGTCGGTGACATTGTTAAGGGCCTTTTTACAAAACAAAAAAGAATAAATAAATTATTACTCTAAAATACAGATATAATTACACAGATTTTACCGCCTCTGTGGTCTAGTGGTTAAGAAACCCGGTTTGAACCCAGAGGCCCCGGGTTGGTGGTCGGGCTTGTTTGTCCGCCTGGCTAGCTAGCATAGTAGAATGAAACAAGTAGGGCGACTCGGCCCCCGAGCGAGCGATAATCACCTAAACTTGTAGGGCTGTCGCTTTTAATTTATTCAATAGTCAAAAATCAGTCGACAAGAAGGCAGCCGCTTTATGTCAGCTTAATAATGTACACGGCGTCAGCATGATCTACCATTATTTGCCAAAATATCCCAATTGATTTGGACTCTTAGGTTGAAATTCGGTTATGGAAAGTTAGCTTTGGGTAGGTTGATTTGTGACCGTCGGTACATACCTACATACCTACCCCCTACTAATAACCCAATTGATATTGAACTCTATAAATATAAATATCACACAACATTACATAGGTACATTGATCTGATTCCGAGATAAGTAGGTAGCGTAAGCACTCGTGTTGCGGATATCAAAATGAACAGTGGTATTACAAATATATTCTTAATGATACATAATAATCGCAGACACATAACAAACTCAAATGTTCAACACATGAATATTTGTCCTGGCTGGGGATCGAACCCACGACTCCTGGCGCATAGGACAGGGTCACTACCGAATGTGCCATCGAGCCAGTCAACTCTACTCAACAATTGGCTCCCGGTCGTTTTTTTTCAAACGGTTGTTAACTAGGTACCTATTTTGCCAATTTAAATCAGAATGAGGTATCTACATAAAAAATAAGAACTTACTTAGAAATATGAATTCAAAGATTCCAGAGAACCCCCGATCTACCTAATAAACGTAGTTTGTCAACTGTACAACACAACAACTTACAATAGGTAAGTAGGTACGGTCAACAGCACATCACGGTAAACACTTGCAGTTCGATATTAGTGCTTATGCCCACAACATAAGAGCGGTACAAAGTCCAAAGTGTTTAGTCTGACTGTACCTAATTAGTCCCTTGTTTTCACGGTAGGGTGTACCGTGTAATCTAATAAATTAAACTTATAAATCCTTAGGTACATGTATTTACCTCTCTAATCCACGAAATCTGAAGCAGAACTTAACTCTTTCGGTACCTAGTAAATAACTAACACAAAATAATGTAATTAGGTTAGGCAGGAAGTACTCACCGTTCTTGTTCGGTAGGTAAGGTAAAGAAGGACAATTCTGGATTTGACAAGCTGCTATTTAGACATCCGTAAACACTGCAATATCTCCTGAATTTTTTTGTAGCCATCGTTGACTTACGTTTCACAAATTATATATAACCTACGAGCGGCAGCGGCGCGGCGGGCGCAGCGACGAAACAAGCAGGCGCGCGCGGCATTACGTGGCTCAGTCGCGACTGGCGCAGCATTAGCATCAATAAACTTTGTCAGTGTGTGCGTGCGACGATGCGTACGGAAGGGTTGGCTCGGCTGCGCTCACATACAAGCCGCGCTCGGTGCGTAGGTATGAAGATGACCTACTTGTTTCATTCTACTATGTAGCTAGCTACCACCATCTTATCTAAATATGTCGCTATAACATCAAAGTTTGTAGCATTGCTGTGTTCTGGCAGCTAGAGATAAGATAGCCAGTGCCTCAGTAGTTGAGGACTCCGAGTGAAGTGCGCTTCCATCTTCGGCCTTATCATTACTTAACATCAGGTCAGATGAAAGACATGTGCTTATCCCTAAGATATTAAGGGGGTGCCGCGCGGAATTTCAAAAATTTACGTGTTTTTAAGTCACTGGTGCTAGGCGCTGAATAGGTCATATACATTAAAAGGACTAGTGTAAATTAGCTTAATCCTTTCACAAGGCCATGGTTGTCTTGGAATTTGAAACAAATACCCAGAAACTGCATGAAAAATACGTAAAGTAATGATATCTAAAAACTTATGTCCTCAGAAACTTTGTAAATATAGCACATGAAACAATAATCCAGAATCAAAATGTTTGTATTGATATTCCGCAAGCCACTGTTGTCTTATTTTTCAATTAAAAATTATGAATATGAAAATATTAAGACTTATTATTTTTTACCCAAACGCCTATGATTTTACGAAAGTAAACATTGCTCCAATTAAATCACCAGCCTACTCTGTACAGATATTAGTGTGCGTACGTATTCGTAGTCGTGCGCCACCACTGCCACGCGCTGCTCGCTCGCTATCTTAAAGAAACTTGAAACTCGCAGTTTTGCGCCTAAAAATAAAACCTATTAATATTTATAATAACGCTAAGTATCCCCTTCACCAGTGCCTGCTGCTGCTGAGTTACCTTGTACGCAACGGGTCGGAGCGGGTGGTGACGTCGGCACGCGAGCACATTTACGACCTTCGCTCGCTGGAGAACTACACCTACGTCGATGACATCGGCAAGGACCAGGTACTGTAGACAGACACACTTTTGTTGATGTACTTTATAGCGGTCGACCGAAACAAATTTTCAGCCGAAATCGAAACTTATTTAGACATGTTAAAGTTTCTATTGTTTACTGAAATTGAGAGTATTACACACAGACAGAGACAGCGTTAACTTGTGTTAAATGAAATAAAAAAGTTTTATTTATGTTATATGTGGTAATAACATGAGCCACGAACTCGCGCGAAGTTAGCCAGAAGAGCCCGAAGTTAAATATATTATTACTATGAATTAAATAATTTTAAGCTGGTGACTCTGTGTGTTGCAGTGCAGTGTTTGACGTCAGTGTGGGTTGTTGCAGGGTATTAACGTAAGGCACAAAGTGCGAGAGCTGATAGACTTCATCCAGGACGATGAGAAACTCCGCGAAGAGAGGAAGAAGGCTAAGAAAAATAAGGATAAGTATATTGGTGAGTGGACAAGAGTTGCTATTGATAGGGAGGAATTGTCACGAGAACCTCGTCGACACGAAACAGTTATATTTAAATAAAACAAAAATTGTTGCTTTTTTGTTTGTAACACCTACTCTCTAAATAAAGGCTTTTTATCATAATTATTATTAGATTCAACCGTTATGTTACTCTATAAAGCAGAGTATCCACTTGGAGGTATAGCAAGTAAGGTATCTGATTCTGTAGGTATCATGTGACTACGTCGTCAGAGCACCCGCCAGCTGGTGGTTTTTGCCAACACAAAGGCGCTATCGAGTGGATGTCTAAGGGTTGTATTTGTGAACGAGACGAGACGTACACACTTATAGGTTTGATTCAGTATCAGATAAATACATTACATGCTACATCACCAATCGAGTATCCTGCATAAGCCTTTAATGGGTGGAACGCGCTATCGTTTATGCAGGCATGTCGTCGGAAGCCGCCGTGATGGGTGTGCGCGGGGGCGGCGGGGGCGGGGGCGGCGGCGGGGGCGGCTGGGGCGAGTACAGCGACCGCGGGAACACCAACTGGGGTGAGCACTTATTATAATGTAGTCAATTCAAAATCCTTGTATCGGCTGCCGGGAAGGCAATACCAACGACGGGAGCTGAAGAATTAAGGAGCTGAGGAGGGGTGGATGATGAATAATGATGATATTTGAAGACTTACTTGGCGAGCTGACGTTGATGGCGTAGCCACGACACGACTGTCGTGGGGATGGAGCTGAGCTGGCAGAAGTCGCTTATTTCGCGCACACACACACACACACACGCGCACACGCACTTTATGAAGGGGTGTAGCGGCCGGTAGGTAATTTACAAGTAGTTCTAGAAGGTTCTTGAGCGGAGAGCTGATGGTGTAATTATATTTCTCTATGGCTGATCGAATCGGCTTGTGCTGAACGACGCGACGTCACGGGCGGGCCGATCGTTGAGAACTTAGCGCCCGAAATGCACGCCGCACGTCCTTTGAGCTGAGAGAAGTTCGCGCGGTCCCATCAGCACACTAGCTCCGCCGTCGGCTTGTGCGGCGTATCTTTTAGTTAAATGAGACAGTCGCGTTTCTGGCGCGAACAATCATTTTATCGCTACAAGTAGCTATTATGAATGTCGCTGTGCCATCCGTTCGTAAGTTTTATTTGTTTGCTGCATATTTTATTTTGATGAATAACGTTTCCAGATGAGCCTAAAGAGCGAAGAGACGATGAGGATTATTATGAACGAGACGACTCTGACGGGGACTACAGTCAAAACCGCCCGCCCAAACCCAGCAAGTGAGAACTGATTTATTTATTTATGGACATCCAACAAAGCATACACCGAACACATTCATACATTAAAAAAAATGTATGACTATTACACTGGTGCTGCTTTAATAAAGGCTGCTTAATTTCAAACAGTAATAAAAAATTTACTTAAAACTAGAGATAACAAAGAAAAATCATTCTTACCTTATTGTCAGTGCTTTTTTATTGGACATTGGAACTTGGCGTGCAGAACAAACTTGAATTTACTGATATTGACTGATACCTTATATTAACTGTATCAGTCAATATGTCCCTCCGATCCGAACCCTTCGGAGAATCTAGTAGGGCACGGGGACGCGCACTAGTGCGCGATGCCGTTCCCTCTAGAAAACCTCCGAAGGTGATTCGTTTCACACGGCTTGAGGGACCCTTTACGTTCCTCGCCGCCCCCAAAAAAGCCCGGTGAAGCTGAAAATGCCGTCTGAGGCAATCAGCAAACTCTCAAAAAAAAAATGTCGGCGGCGAACTGTTCACAATTATCTATATTTTTTCAGAGATTTTTTTGTATATTTTTATTATTTTTAATTTTTGTATTCACAATGTAGATAATATATTAACTTGAAAAAAAAAACAACAGCTCGAGTGGGAATCGAACCCACAACCCTTGGATTACCGATCAAATGCTCTGACTGCTGAGCTACCGAGACCGCAGAAGACTCATTAAATTCTTCTAATATTATGTGATTTCAACGCATCGGTGGCCGAGTGGCAGAGCGCCGGCTTTATACCCGAAGGTCCGGGTTATATTCCCAGGGGGTCGACCGCCTAACTCTCTCGCTTTCGATCGCTTTGAAGGCGAGGCGAGAAGGAGGCGTCATCTTGTCATTTCGAAAGCAATATGAAAGCAATATCGAAAGCTATAGGCTATAGCTTTCGATATTATTCGATATTATATTTCGATATTATATTAGAAAGCGAGGCGAGGGCCTCGCCTTCAAAGCGATCGAAAGCGAGAGTGTTAGGCGGTTGGGGGACAGGTCGGGCAAAAAGTATTTCAGATTTTTTGATACATAGCCCGGGTTTGTGATCACCAACCCATCCAACCCAAATGCTATACGTAGTTACAAGATAATTATCTTGTAAATGTATACTGTATAGATATGAGCAAACGTCGCCATTTTCGGGATGCATCCCGAAAAGCACAAAAGTGCACTTTTGTTTCGGATCTTTTATCTTATCTAGCGGGGGGTAGATGTTCGTGTACTCGAGCTCGTTTATTCGCCTGGCTAGCTACCACTATATTATAATAATTGTCGCCATAACATCAATGTTCGTAGCATTGTTGTGTTCCGGCAGCTAGAGATAACATAGCGCTTCCACCTTCAACCTTGTCATCGCTTAACATCAGGTGAGATGAACGCTAAGTGCTTACCCTTAAAATAGAAAAATAAAAAACTTTGACACATTTATAAAATGGTCAAATAATTTTTAACGCAAATTTTGTTGCGAACAAATCACAAAAACACAAATGTATAAACATTAAACCATTCCTGTGGATTCCTATATCCCTATACCTATCTATCCAAAATGTTTCCCTTTCCTTAAATTTGCCGCCATACGGGCTTACGTCACTCTGTGACGCCAGCGCTCCTGCATCGCATTTTTTCGACGGCAAAAACGCGAATCAGTCTTTTGAAGGAACATGGCGGTGTGAGACGGGAAAAGCGCGCTCGCGCATGATAAAATCTGTGAGAACTTCAAAAGGACCCCTCGCTAATGGTTTATTGACTTTTGGTGTTTCCTAAACTCCTGCCTGACAGAATAAGTGCAAGAACTTAGTGCCCTGTAGTGCTGATCGTGAGATTGCTGGCCGGCCGGCATGGTGCCCCGTCGTCGGTAATTCCTTTCGCTCCTGCCTATCCAGGTGAGTGTTTATAAGTTCCAACCACCTATAATTCGAGGGGTTTCTAGGGAATATCATCGGGAAAATGCAATAGCTATTTCAGCGAGGTTCAACCATTCTTTTCTGGTGCCTCCTGTGAGGAATTTCCTCACTTTTTCCTTAAAATATTAATATCTAACGTATTAAAGTTACATATTTTGTTGTTAGTTCGTGCATAAGTTCATTATCGAATTCTGCAAATAACATTTTAAACCATAACGCGACACATTTGTCGCTATTGTTTCACCACGCGGCGGTCGGTACTTTTACCTACCTACATTAAATTTTGTAAAAACAAACGCTCGCAGTGCTCGTTCTCGCTCGAACAGCGAAGAGCGGAATCGGATAGCGTAGGTGACCTAGTTATATGACCTTGCAAATTAGTAAAATTAATTCATTGTAAAATTAATTTCCGAGTAAAATTCATATTATCGTAATAGCTTTTGGCATTTAGCTGATGATATTTAAAGGCTATGTATGAAGTTGTTGTGCTCGTAAATTATAAAATTGATAACTGTTAAATTTACGCTAGATACTATTTAGTGTATGGTTAAGTGCCTATATTACGGGTTAAAGAAATAGGTACCTACGAGTACTACCTGATTGAATCACACGTTGCATTGTGTATTTGTTTTAAAACATACTACCTAGGTGTGTCGTTTTTTTTTTGGTAGGTTCATAGTAAAATTATACCTACCTACCTACCTATAGCATTTCGGAGACTATCGCTTGTTAGTTTAAACGTAAAAGGACCTACTTATACTCAAGATGGCGGATGTCGAGTTGCAGTCGTACTTAAAAAGGCGTGAATATGAATTTAAAAATATGCAAATTATTTATGACCTAATTAAAATTGCGAGTGAAAATAAAGCAAAATTATCAACGTTTAACGCTAGATACAAAAAAATCGAGAAAATTAGAGAAAGTTTTATAGAAATCAATGACTATATTAATAATTTACAATTAAAAATTAATCCGAGATTTGTTATTGATAATGGTGCTTTGTTGTCGTTCGATGAGTTATACTATGCGGCTGTCGAGTTCGCCGACTCCTTTGAGTCAGGTGCGATTGCAACCTCTCAGATGGAATCTGGTCGTAGTAATTCCATTTCACAAGTAAAGTTACCTAAGTTAGAAATACCTAAGTTTGACGGTGAAATAGAACATTGGCAAACATTTAAAGATAGTTATGTACCGCTGATTCACAGCAATATTTCATTGTCAGACACAGAAAAATTCCATTATTTGCTGTCCTGCTTATCCGGAAGCGCGTTATCACTTGCTAAAGGTATTCCTATAACGTCATCGAATTATTCCGTTGTTTATAGTGCGTTGTTGGATAGATACGATAATAAACGTATTCTTGCTACAACTTATTTAGAAAATTTATTTAAACTCACGCCGATACAAAAGCCGTCTCTAAATAGTTTATCGGAGTTAACAAACACACTTTACGAAAGTGTAAATGCTTTGCGAGCTTTGGGCATCGATGACTTGGGCGAATTTGTTTTGTTCTACATTGCATCGCGTTCACTTGATGTAGAAACTAAGAAGCGTTTCGAGTTACAGAATAACGATGAAATTCCGAAATTTAATAATTTGGTGGTTTATTTACAAAGCTATATAAAAGTTCTGGAGGTGAGTCAGCCCGTCTTGACTACCCCATCGAACCAAACCACTAAATCACTTCGTAAATTTAAAGTCGACAGTGCTACTCGTTTACAAAGACCGTCACTAGTCGCAACTACTAAACCTTTCCAAAGGGAAAATAAAATCGTGTGCACATGCTGTAATGAACATCATTCTATTTATCGCTGCGGGAAATTACATTCAATGTCTATAGACAAACGACAGAAATTTGTTCGAGACTTAAAGTTATGTTCTAACTGTCTAAGACCAGGTCATAATAGTGTGGGTTGTACGTCCAAGTCCACTTGTTTTGTTTGTAATGCTAAGCATAATACATTGCTGCATGCCGAGAAGAACGGTTTGCTAACGCCATCTGCCGACTTAAACTCGTCCGAAGGTTCGAGTGTTAGTACTTCGTTAACGTGTACGACTAAGGCAGAAAATTTTATTCCTAGTGGGAGCAGTGGGAATACGAAAATTCTGGGTACGGCGGTAGTGCGCATACGTCACGCGGACGGTTCGTTACAGTACGCACGCGCCCTTATAGATAGTGGGTCGATGGATTCGTTCATTACAAGCGCGTGTGCACGTCGGCTTGGTTTACATATTAAAAAATGTAACCTGAGCGTAACAGGCCTTGGTGCAAACTTCGTTTGTAATATAAAAGGTTTTACTTTTGGGTCTATTGTACCTCGTGCTGGTGATTCACCGCAATTCAATTTACCATTGGTAGTTTTGCCAAAAATTACCTCAATGATGCCTTCGTCAACAATGCCATTGTTCGTCAAGGAAACCTTTAAACATCTTGATCTCGCCGACTGTGAATTTTACAAATCCGGTCCGATCGATCTTTTGTTAGGAGTCGAGTGTTTTGATCAGATTTATACTGGTTCACGATACACTGCCGGTCCCGGTTTACCCTGTGCTTTGTCCAGTGTATTCGGCTGGGTGATAAGTGGACAGTTTCTTCAAAACAAAAGGGATCAAACCCCTTCAGAACCCGTTACGTCACTCATCGCGTCTTCTTGCGCGCTCGATGATATCGTTCAACGATTCTGGGAGTCCGAGGAACCGCCGAAATGTAAAATTTCCGGTCCTGAGGACGAAATATGTGAGCAAAAATTCAAAAGCGATACTTACCGAACCGAAAACGGTCGTTATGTTGTCCCAATCATGCTCAAAGATGATGCGCCTCCCTTGGGTGATTCTTATCGTCAAGCTTTTAATCGCTTTCTCAACTTAGAGAAACGTCTTATCAATCAGACAGAGTTGAAAGCGGAATACAAGGAATTTATGAGACAGTACGAAGACCTAGGACACATGCAGCCTGCAGAATCTTCGTCTACTGATCGTTATATTATTCCTCATTCATTAATCATCATTGCGTCGTGCGTCCAGATAGTTCTACGACACGACTCCGAGTAGTTTTTGATGCTAGCAGTCGAACTACAAATAATCGTTCTTTAAATAATATAGTCCATGTTGGGCCTAAACTTCAAATTGATATAGTCGATTTGATCACCAAATTTCGACTTCACAAAATAGTTTTTACTGCGGACATTTGTAAAATGTATCGGCAGATACTTATAAGGCCGGAAGATAGATGTTATCAACACATACTATGGCGTAATGATCCCCACGAGTCCCTCTGTGAGTACGAGTTAAACACAGTCACGTATGGAGTAAGTAGCTCGCCTTACTTGGCCATTCGAACTCTTCATCAGCTAGCGGAAGATCATGGTCATGAGTATTCGAGCCGTGCTGCTGAGGTCTTGTCAGAAGAAACATTCGTAGACGACATCACTACTGGTTGTTCGTCTCTCCAAGAAGCGAGGCAGTTAAAGACAGATATTATTTCTCTATTATCCAAAGGTCACTTTGAACTGCGAAAGTGGAGTTCTAATACGCCCGAGCTGTTGTCTGATGTTCACTCTGATCATTGCCAAACTTCCAAGTCCTTCGATGAATCGGGAAATGAGTTTGTCAAAATCTTAGGAATCCGGTGGAATCCATCGAGTGACACCTTTTCGTACAGGTTTTCAGACTCGTTCAATGTTAACTTTACAAAAAGATCCATACTTTCAATAGTAGCTCGTATTTTCGACCCGTTAGGTTGGATCTGTCCAGTAGTTTTTTCAGCTAAATCTCTGCTGCAAGAGATGTGGCTTTTAAATTTAGCCTGGGATGAAGCCATTCCCAAGCATTTGGCAAAACAATGGCATTCAATCGCAGTAAATCTATCTGATTTACAAAATATTAGATTACCGCGCTTAGTATTACCTCCGGATCCTATGGAAATTCACTTAATAGGATTTTGTGATGGTTCAATAAAGGGATACGGCTGTTGCGTATACTTGTGTGTTGTCACAAATGAACACTGTACTGTGCCTCAGTTGTTAATTGGAAAATCTAAAGTAGCTCCGTTAAAGCCGACAACAATAAATAGACTTGAACTAAGCGCAGCCGTGCTTCTAGCTCGAGTATTAACTTACATGTATAATTTACTTAAAGACAAAATTAACATCACCTCTATTCGAGCATACTCAGACAGCAGTACAACCCTATCATGGTTAAATACCGCACCTCATTTACTTAAAATGTACGTAGCGAATCGCGTAGTCCAAGCCACTGATTTGATCAGCTGTGAGCACTGGTACCATGTTTCTACCAATGACAACCCAGCAGACTGCTGCAGCCGTGGCGTGTCTTGTATGGAACTTACCAACCATCCACTTTGGTGGAACGGTCCCTCCTGGTTGCAAACCTTGCCCAGCTCATGGCCTGGCGAGAAGGTATTGCTCCCGAATAAAGAGCTACCGGAATTGAAACCCATTACAACTGGTAGTTTACACACCACTCCAGTGGAAAACGTGTTTCTGAATCTAATGTCAAAATATTCTAATTTCACAAGGATCCAAAGAATTGTAACATGGTGTTTACGTTTCCTTTCAAACGCTCGAGTCGTTAAGTCGAATCGAAACTCCTCGTTTCTCAAAAGTTCTGAACTTGATAAATCCTTAAAAGTGCTGGTTAAGATTACCCAGATGCACTTTATGACTTCACAAGTCAGACAAGTTAAATTTCAGGAACAATGTGTAAAATCAATTCAAAAATTATCTCCGTTCTTAGATGATGATGGTTTATTGCGAGTGGGGGGACGTATTGATGAAGCCCATCTCGCCCCATCTGCGTTGCATCCAATGTTATTAGTTAAAGATTGCCGTTTATCTCGATTGATTGTTGAGCACTTTCATTTAAAGTATTTACATTGTGGTCCTCGGACATTACAATCTTTAATTCAAAGACAATTCTGGATAATCGGTTTAAGACTTCTGATACGTAACGTTCTGTCGAAATGTGTCCAATGCTTCAAAGTGAAGCCACTCTCCAGTCAACCTATCATGGGGAGTTTGCCTGCTGCGCGACTTCAACCTACTCGCTGTTTCCAAACCACTGGAATTGATTTTGGCGGTCCCTTTTGGATAAAAGAAAGTCGTCGACGTGGCGCAAAAACTTATAAGGCGTATCTTTGTCTCTTTGTTTGCCTTAGTTCAAAGGCAGTTCATCTCGAAGCTGTCACGGAACTAAGTTCCGAAGCATTCCTTGCTGCATTGGATCGGTTCGTTTCTCGCCGCGGAATGTGTCATACAATTGTCACTGATTGTGGTACTAATTTCGTTGGGGCAAATAAGTACCTCAAAGAACTTATTGATGAGCTCCGCAAAAATTACCCCGAAATTTCCGATGGCTTGTCCAACCGTCAAATCATTTGGAAATTTAACCCTCCGGGTGCTCCTCACTTTGGAGGTATATTTGAAAGTGGTATTAAGTCCACGAAATATCACCTCAAACGAGTTGTCGGCGCTCAGATTCTTACTCTGGAAGAGTTTATTACGGTTTTGGCAAAAGTAGAAGCCATTTTGAATTCCCGTCCGCTATGTTCACTATCTCCGGATCCTTCAGAAGCGGACGTGTTAACACCGGGACACTTTCTAACTGGAGGTCCTTTAGTATCTTTACCTGAAGAACCTATCAGTGAAATTACTTGTCCTCGTTCTCGTTGGCAAATGCTTAAGAAGATTACACAAAGCTTTTGGCGTATTTGGCAACGTGACTATCTTCATACGCTTCAACAAAAAGTAAATGGTTTCAAAACGCTCCGAATATAAAGGTAAACGATGTAGTACTTTTAAGTGAACCAAACCTACCTTCGTTATTTTGGAAGCTAGCTCGAGTAGATCAGGTCTATCCTGGTTCAGATAATGTAGTCAGAGTTGTTACTCTCCGAACTGCTAACGGTAAAATCTTGCGAAGACCCGTAGTTAAGGTATGTCCTCTACCGGTTAATTAAACAAGATAATTCAATTGCTACCATAGTTATAAGTAATATTCCTATATTATTAATATTAATCTCAATCTTCTCAAATTTAAGTTAAATTTAATTTGGTTACATAACTTTTCGAGCACAGCTTCTTATTTACATAGTTTTTAATCCCTGAAATCCTGGTGAATTTCAAGTAGGGGGAAAATGTATAAACATTAAACCATTCCTGTGGATTCCTATATCCCTATACCTATCTATCCAAAATGTTTCCCTTTCCTTAAATTTGCCGCCATACGGGCTTACGTCACTCTGTGACGCCAGCGCTCCTGCATCGCATTTTTTCGACGGCAAAAACGCGAATCAGTCTTTTGAAGGAACATGGCGGTGTGAGACGGGAAAAGCGCGCTCGCGCATGATAAAATCTGTGAGAACTTCAAAAGGACCCCTCGCTAATGGTTTATTGACTTTTGGTGTTTCCTAAACTCCTGCCTGACAGAATAAGTGCAAGAACTTAGTGCCCTGTAGTGCTGATCGTGAGATTGCTGGCCGGCCGGCATGGTGCCCCGTCGTCGGTAATTCCTTTCGCTCCTGCCTATCCAGGTGAGTGTTTATAAGTTCCAACCACCTATAATTCGAGGGGTTTCTAGGGAATATCATCGGGAAAATGCAATAGCTATTTCAGCGAGGTTCAACCAACAAATGTTGAAAAAATTTCCACGAGCAGGGTTTGAACCTGCACCCTTTTGACATTCCGGGTCAGGTGGTTCTAGCCAGCCCGCCGAAATTATTCAACACTATTTACTTTGAAAGCCAAAGGCGCCTATTCAATGTCAACAACTAACGTCACTAACATCCGATCATAATATTTTCACAAATATTAAAGATCAGGTAAGAAGTAAGCAAGCTATTTATAAAATGATTTATAAATATTTTTTTTGACACATTTATGAATAGATTGGCATTGTTTCCAGAGAGAACGTGTACCGCGACGCCGAGGTGCCGGGCTCGCCGCCGCCGTCCCCGCCCGTGACGTCAGCGCCCGTGACGTCACCGCCCGCGCTCAGCCTCAGCCTCAAGAGCCCCGCCAAGCACAAGCCGAACACGCCAGTCAAGAAGATCGACCTGGGTGAGCTTATACATATTTACTTATTTACTAGCTGACCCGGCGGACTTCGTACCGCTTTGACAGTTTCCATCATTGAGTTAATATACATCAATGGTTTTCATGACAACAAAACAATCAAACCATTTTTATTGGAAAACTAAATGGTCGTTTGTAGTATTTTATTTAATATTCTTTTTTTAATATAGCCTATGTTACTCAGTGCTAATGTAGCATTCTAATGATGAAAGAGTTTTTTAAATCCGTCCAGTAGTTTTTGTGTTTATTCGTTGCAAACGTACATACATACAAAAATACAAAGGTTTCCTCTTTATAATGTTAGTATAGATTAACGATGCCGAATTTATTCAGGTGCGGCGGCGTCATACGGCAAGTCGTCCTCGTTACCCGCGCCCGCGCCTGCGCCCGCTCCCGCCCCCGCTTCAGCGCCCGCGCCCGCTCCCGCTCCCATGCTCATCGACAACTCGCAGGAGCTGTTGGACGACTTGTTCAAGACGTGCGCGCCCGCACCCAGCCCCGCCCACGAGGACGACTTCGACCCCAGGTACGAGCGACGCACATCATCAATATCTAGGCTTTCATCTCAGCTTCTTAGGTCTTAAACACAAATGTTGAAAAAATTTCCACGAGCAGGATTTGAACCTGCACCCTTCTGACATACCGGGTCAGGTGCTTTCCAAATTGAGCTATCGTGGTTCTAACCAGCCCGCCGAAATTATTCAACACTATTTACTTTTAACTTGAAAGCCAAAGACGCCCATTCAATGTCATTAACATCCGATCATAATATTTTTTTTCAAGATTTGTGTTATTGTAATTTGTTTCGCAACAAAATTTACGTTAAAATTATTTAAACATTCTTAGGTCTTTAAGTTTGTTTATGATAGCGAGCGAGCGGCGCGTGGCAGTGGTGTGACAACGGCGCATGACTACGAATACGCTCGCACACTAATATCTGTACAGAGTAGGCTGGTGATTTAATTGGAGCAATGTTTACTTTCGTAAAATCATAGGCGTTTGGGTAAAAAATTATAAAAGTCTTAATATTTTCAAATTCATATTTTTTTAATAAAAATAAGACAACAGTGGCCTAAAAAAAGACTAAATTATTTTCTTACAATTACTATTTATCTTCCACAGGGCGGAAGAAGCGATATCAACCATCCGCAAAGACTCTGCCGAGTTCGGAGACTTTGCCCAGGCGTTCTCCCACCCCGCGCCCGCCCCCGCGATCTCAGCGATCCCCACAATTCCCGCCATTCCCACAATAGCCGCAATCCCCACGATCCCCGCGGCGGGGGCGGACGCCTTCGCTGACTTCTCTAACGCCTTCATTGGGGTGGAACCGGCGCCGGCTACCAATGGTTAGTATTACACTGTTGTCCTTGATTTTTTATATGATTAGGGAACAAATGATTTTAAAAGCATACATTTAACACCTCTTTACAAATTATATTTTTGTTTCCCATTTATTTGTAAGCATTAAGTAGCATTAACTTATATAACTCATGTTAGCACTTGTAAAAATATAGGAAACTATAAATCTGTTTATTAACATCAGTGGTCGCCCTGTAGTCGATATTCGACCGTAATTTTTATTAAAAGATGTTTACTATTTCGGCTGAAAAGTCTGCAGGTAACAATGGCCGTGACGATTTAAAAAAAATATATGTTGGTCATTGACAGATTAAAATCATCCGCATTATTTAATATACTTTGAAGTTTTTTTTTAACACATTATACATACATTTTATCTTTCTGCACTCCGTCTCCTTACGAACTTTAACTATGCTAAGTCTTACAGTCCTCTGTGCGCGCAATGTGCTTATAAAGGGGAACACAGCTATTACTTAGATAAATAAATTTAAACAAATGCCTTTAAGACAATCTCTACTCTAGGCGACTGTTTGACCACATTGGCCACAGCACAGGCCAATAAGGAAAGTAAGGGAAATAATTTATTTGTATTACAAAATAAATATTTGGTCAGCAGAATTATACAATCGGTCAGCATAAGAAATTCTTACTGTTAGTTAGGTTAAATAATTTTTTTTCCAAACGAAGCGCAGCGCCAGTCACGGCATAAGGCTGCTGTTCAGAATGATATAAGTTGCAGACTGATGTAGAAATATTTGCTGACCATAAGTGGCTGCCCAACTAGCATTTTTTTGCTAACAAAAATACGAATACTTTTACTAACCGTTTAAATAACACCCACAAATTAATGTGATTGACTTTAACTATTAAAATGTTCAATCTAAGTAAATACGAGTACTAAATCTCGCGACAAGCTTTTATATCATATAAATTGTGTAATGACGTTATAAATTGATAGGCAAAGTTTATTTTTTTTTGTTAGCGCATTTAAATAAAAGCTTGTTTTTATAAAAGGTTTTTTACTTTTGATTTTTACCACAATAAACACTTAATAATGCATTCAATAAGTACATCAAATATTGTTATACATTAATTTTCAAATGTGCAATTTATTTTAATAATTTCAATACATTTCAATTCAATACATACAAAGCAATCATGAGCATGACATAAATATTTTTACCTCTAGTTTCAATTCAATTTCTTCAAGAAGAGCCTCAGGACCCTATTATTTGATTGAACGAAATACCTAGCTTTTCATAAAAATTGTGCTTCTTATTTTAACTGTTGCCTGTAATGTGTTCATATATAAAAAAAAACGGTGAGCAAAGGTTATCCTTAAAGATGTAGTAGTAATAAAAAAAATGGGGCTTAAGAAAATAAAACAACTTCTACATCTCATCCTCAAGTTGATTAAACTCATATTCCACACCCTACCCAAAATCTAATTTTTTTCATACAGCCGGGGCGTCGAACCTGGACCTGCTAAGCAGCCTATCTCTGGGCCCCACCAGCCCAGTGGGTTTCCCAGCGCTGGGCGAAATGGACACACTTAGCAGCCAACTCAGCGCCGTCACGCTGCAACCAGCCTTGGCACCAGGTCAGCTCATATACCGACATATCAATATTTATATACATTTCTATACAAGCGAGCTCACTTTGAAGTCTTCAGTTCTCTACCGTGAAACAAGTAAACTATATCTTAGAACTCCATGGTATTTTGTATCTAAACGATAATTTATCACAAAAACACAAATGTTTAAAAAAATCCAAAAGCAGGATTTGAACCTGCGCATGCACATGTGTTTTTGTAATTTGTTCGCAACAAAATTTGCGTTAAAAATTATTTTGAACATTTAATAATTTATCAGTCGAGTATTTAGTGGTCTGGTGGTGGACTAGTGGTTGCTCTGTGCTCGAATTCGACCGTTATTCACAAAATATACTAGGGCAAAGCCACCAAATAGTACGCACTACTAAAGAGTATGTATTCCTATTCACGGAATTAGCTTAAAAAGGGTCAAGAAGTTTTTGCTTCATGTATTAAGACATAGATATGAATTTCCTCTGTTTCCTGTTTAGCGAATATAATTATTTAATGTCTCGCTCGATGCCTTTCAAAAACTCAAAAATTTTATTAAAGTAAGCTCGTTTGTATGGTAATTATACGGTGATTCGATTTCTTTGCACGCAACTATGTTACATGATGGTCTAATTATTATAAACGTTGTTATTTATTAGCCATGTGTTGAGTTGAGTTTTATAATGGCGCATACACACCGAAGTAACTTTTGTACAGTAATAGTTTTAATTGTCGCGAGCAACTGCCGATTATAAGTAGTTACTAGAAAACTACTTAGTATTATATATATTGCTAACTGTTGCAGCCTAAAAAGCAACTACGGTGTGAATACACCCTTACCACCGTACTAATAAACAGAGTATAAGTTTCGATTAATTATTCCGTGTTCTATCTATTTTATTCTAATTTTAAACTAAGCTTAACAAAACACGGAATATCTATTCCAAGCTATATACTCTGTTTATTAGTAATACTTAAAATTATGGATATATATAACTTTACAAAATAAAATTTTGGAAAAGTGTAAAAAAAAAATGAAAGAAGACAAATTTGTTGAAAAAATTCCACGAGCGGGGTTCGAACCCGCACCTTTCGACATGCCAATTTGCGTAAAAATTATATATAACCATCCATAGAGTTAAATTTTTTTATCAGAAAAAAGTTTGTCAATATTTTTTGACACTTTTTCAAAAAGATTTTAAAATTAAGGATAATACTAAGCGACGAAACGCATGTGACTGTCTCTCGAAACAAATATAGGTAATCTGTGTACATTTCTATCACTACAATGTAACTTAGGTATTGAAACCGCATGCTAAACCTTCACTGTTGGCGAATCAATCCAGTCTCGGGCACATTTAGGTTTTCTTTTATTTCCAGGAAGTGAATCTCGCCCCCCACACATTCGGCGGGCCATCACCACGTGTCTCGACGCTTTGCGAGCGATTGAACGAATCAAATCCGACGCCGAAACACTCCTCATACAAACCACCGTACAAAGCCTCAAGACGTCTCTGCCCGGGCCCCTCACCGTGCAAAAGATAAGTAAAGTAGACACAACGATGTTCGATGAAAAACTTCTAGATCTGTACTCCCAGCTGCTGAGCTCCGTAGTAGCGACTTTGTTCCCACACTGGCCGACGTTGAAGGAAGAAATAACACCTCTGTTTATAGTAGAGGAGAGTTTTGCAGTCAGCCACGAGATTCTGTCGGTTCTATGCGGTTTTCTAAAGAATGAGGCGAATATTGACGTGTTGAAAGCCATAGCCTTTGTCCTAGCCAAGTATATGAAGAGTGATGCGGTGTTGACAGCGATTTTGGACTGTAGCAGCGTGCAAATAGAGGAGGGAATGGAGAAATACAAACATCAGAGCGAGTGGGAGAGCTACGTGCAGTTGTTGGTCACTTTGCCCGAAAGAGTTGCGAATAGACTGGAAACGGAAACTCCCAAAGAGTTTTCTCATGAGAATTACTCGTTTAAACTTGTCTTTCACATCGTTCGTAGCATCGATTTTATGAGTGAAAGCAACTATCATGCCGGCACACAATACGATCTAAGCTACTTATCACATTTGCTGTCCAAAGTCATTGTCATTTACAATATGAACGGTAGTTCCGACGCCATTTTGAAGCTTGTCGACGTACTTATAGGTTGGAGTGCTTACGACAAATCCACGATACAATTCGTCCGCAGAAAACTCATACAGACTCTACTTCACAAGATAAACCGTCAAGCTGTGGACTGCCTAGCGCTAATGTTGTTACACAGGTGTCCTATAGACTATAGGAGCAACGAACAGTCGATTCGGAAAGTTCTAGGCGATAACTCTGACACCAGCAAAGATTGGTACGAGATATTGACGCACCGAATCCCTTTCTATATAAGACCGAAGGATTTCAAGAACACTGTCATTCCAGAAAATCTCATTTACTACATTTCGACGTCGAAAAATAATGCTGCCGATGCGTTAGCAGAACTGATCCTCAAGCTAACGACTGTCTGGTCGGACGTGAAACTCAAGAACGTCTCCAATATTCCTCAGCACATGTTCATATCGCAGTTGCTAGTGCTCGCGGTGAAGTACCGTGTCGTCATGGCGGTAAGGAAGAAAATCGATTGGCAGCTAATTGAACTAAAGAACATACTGTTTAAAGGGATGACCCGGCATTTGAACGTGATAGCGCAGGAGTTTAGGTGTATAGGAATGGCCACCGTCGAAATCATCTTAAAAACGTTAGCTGATATAGAAAGGTCGGACAGGGAAGCGTTGGAATGTTTGAACTTCGATTTCAACGATATGCCGGAGAACTGCAAGGAAATTAACAGGATTCTGAACGGAGTGGCGCCGAAGTGCCTGATAGATGACACCCGACGAGTGTACCGCAATTACAAGGCCAAGACCATAGACCCCAAAGGAATCCTGGATCTGATCGCGAACAAAGTCGCGGACCACGACGAGTACAAACCTTTAGAGAACACCATAGTCACTTGTGCCGTGAAAACGCCAGAAACTACCAAAGAAATAGTTAAAACAATCATATCTGTCAAATTGGACGCTTTGGAACGACAAGGTCGCCGGCAGGCTGAGCAGCTCGACTCTGATGACGACTTACAACCTTACGACATGAGCAACGACGTCCCTATGACAGCTAGGAAGAGGCCTAACTACCTACGCGACCTCTTGGAAATGTTAGTGGAAGCGAAAGATGCGGAGACCTTCGAAGCGTGCTTGGAAGCCTCAGAAGAGTTAGTCACTACACAACTGAAGGTTGAGGATCGGAAACTAACCGAAGACCTACTAAACCTGTTTGTCCATTTGGAGGATAAATATCACGTGGACAACTTCGATGATATTAAATTTAATACGGTGGTCGCTATGGTGTGCTATCAGCCGAGAGTTGCAACTGAGTATCTCTGCAAGGAGATTCACACGGATATAGGAAGATACTCGATAGCAACCAAGATCTTTATGCTCGACGTTCTGTCTGATGCGGCTAATAGGATCGCCGACTTGGCGCCGCAAGCTGAACAGAAGGTCCAAGAGGAAATCGCTATTGAACCGGACGACGACTTGCAAACCGAAGAGTTGATAAGGCGACGGCTTATAAACAAGACTAGGTACTTCCACTCGATACGACCGCACCCGTTCTCGAACGCCAAGCGAAATTATTTCGCGGCCGTCTCCGATTTCTTCTTCTACCCGCTCGTGTCGGGATTCGGACATAAACAGCTAAGTTTAAGTCATCACAACTTAAAACAAGACATCGATAGCGTGCTAATGCTTAAGTATTTGAACGTGGTCGGCAATGTGATCTTAGCGTCCAAGAATTGCCCTAAATGCTGCACGTATTGCTGGGAGATACTACAGATCATTTCGTATATGAGGTATTCTCCCGACCCAAAGATACAAACGGCTGTTGTTTCGTTGTTAGCGTCGGTGGTGGTCGCCCTGCCTCCTTCAATGGTGAGGACGGAGTTCTTCAACGTGATTATGGAGTTCCGAGCTTGGTTGACCGACTGCATGTTTAATATAGACCTTACCATGAGGTTTGGAGGACCCAAGTCGGAGACTGCTCTGTTCGCCGGCCAAGTTCTTTATGCGATAGAGAAGATTTTGGCCGATTCGGATTGAAGCGAAAAGCATTACTGATTTAGTTATGTTATGTTATTCTGTATAGTTTTTAATTTAAAAGAAAACCATATTGTGATTTTATTTGTTCGTAAGTGAAAGTGATA